>CM070840.1:24919989-26119989 GCA_036326025.1 Chrosomus eos
GTCTGCGCGTGCTATACGTGGGCGGGCAATATACTAATGTTTCGTCTTGACGTCACAACGAAACGGCTTATGACTCGTTTGAAATACTAATAATTTCATTGAGTCAGTCGATTTACTTTGAAAGACAGTAACTTTATATACGGTGCACTTTCAGATTTAAAACTTTGCAGGATGTTTTCATTCACTTAGAGCAATGTTACATGCTACATGAAAGGTCATTTTCAAAAATCCGTAATAGGGGCCCTTTAAAGTTCAGATTCAGGTCATAGAAACTAGTGAACCACTGTTGTTGTGATCATTTATTTACAGTATTTATTTCATTATTCAGATCCATACAGAAGTTAAAAAACGTCACATATTTATGGTCCCTTAGCTGTATATGTTTACTCTTTGAAAATTATATAGAAAGTTTGATTTATTTCTGTAAATAAATGCGCTGCCTCAATCAAGTGATGCTGAAGGGAATCGTTCAACAATCTTTCCATTCATACATTCATGTTAATTGCCAATCCCATTACACAAAGATTGAAATTTGAGTGAAAAAGAGAAAATATGTTATTAAATTTGGACCTTGCAGACAGCATGAATGGTGGGAGGAGAGTGCAAAACCTCTTAGATATGATTCTGTCACCTTATGAAGTCTGTTTGCTCACACATGCATCTTCGGTTACATTTGTGTCTGTGGGTATTAATCACTGGGGCATGTGATGCTCAAAGCAACTTGATGTATTAATGTACTGTAGAATTTGATGGGTGTGCGTCCGCAGGTGTGCAAAATGGCTTTGAACATGACTTATCCTATTGAATTTTACAGCTGGAACTATACATTTAATAGTATTCACTCTGCAGTGAGTGATATAATTGTATAACTGGAATGAAATTGGGATCCATGTCTTCAAAATATGTAGTTGATGTCGATGCTGTAGAACGGCATTCAAAAAGATTTTTCCACCATAGATATAATACAAGAGCAATTTTACGGTAACATTTTCCTCAGCAGACTAGGAGGAAATGAGCAAAATGAGAACTATTGATCTTATTCTCTCTATAATGGGCAAAATATATGTAGCAATTCCACACTTTAAGCACTGAATAAGTCGTTGTATCCATTTTTAATACCCAAATGGCCCTTTCTCTGTTCCCATGAGATTCTTCTAAGAGTGGTTGTTTGTAGCAGAATTATGATCGGGGATATGGTCTCATGGGGCCCGTATAAATAAGAATCATGCCCTTGCTATTGCATTGTGTTGAGCAGAACGAGGGTCCGCTGATCATCATCATTATCATCATCATCCGTTCACACATTATCAACCTGCACTTTCATTTCACCACAGTGCTCTGAGTTCAATCTCATAGTGAAACACCAGATGTAACCTGAATTCAATGGTCAAATATGAAGCTTTGGTGTATTCACAGAAATTGTTGAAATCTATGGCCACTGCAGTTGTTGTTCATGCACCCATATCATCTATTTGTACTGATTTTGCAGCAGATACCAAATTAAGCAGTATTGTAATACTTTTCAGTTCAAACTCCATAAATAACAAGTAAACATTGCTGTTTATCATGTCTCAGTGTAAAATAGTGTAAAAATAGTATTTATTGTTTAACTACATTTTATTTTTAACTACCATTAGGTAGGAACAAATTTTGGTATAAACCTTTGGCTGAAACGTATTTGAGATTGGTCTTTTTTTTTTTGGCTATGTCACCAATAATTCTAAGGAGATCCCAAATGATCATGGCGAAAGCTGAAGATGATAATAGAATGATCTTCTTTTCCTTTTTTTCTGTCAGTAAGCTTTCACTCTCCTGCTGTCAGTTTCCTGTCTGTGAAGTTGAGCCCATTGGCTGGTCATATCCACAGCCTTGAATCCACATCAAACCACATCTTGGCAGGCAGCGTTTGGCTGTGCAAGACTGTCAAACCTCCCACTGCCTCCAAAGCAACTAAAAATGCCTACATATGAGCAGAGTGTGATTACTTTTCAAGTTCAGGAATTCAGTAACCAATGTGTTTAGACTCTTTCTTAACTAAGTTAAGTAAAATTAACAAAGTGAACAAGTACAAACCATTTGATTTCACACGCACAAAAAAAAAAAAATCTTATAACAATTGTTTACACAAAATTCATTTATCTTAATTTTTGACATATATTTTTAGTTTTCACTGCACCAACATTAGTACAGCTATGTTCAGTTGAGTAAATTGAACAATGTTTTTTTCCCCAGTATATGATTTGATAAATTCCTATTTTGAACACCAAAAACCAAAGTGTCTTTACAAGACCATCTTTTGCAATCTTAACAGATTTTAGTTAACTCTTCCCCCGCCAGTTAAATCAACACTTATATTAGGGTGATATGGGTATTTTGAGCAAAAAGCTGAGAAAATCACATTTTTGTCACAGACTACATCTGGTTCGGATTCTGAACGATGATCAAAACATAGATGGAGTAGATGGAGTCGATCAACACCCCTAATGCTTTCACAGTCCTGTAGCACATCCTGGGTCAACATTTCATCCAGTAACATTAGGCAGTTTTTTCAATTTACATGCTGTTTAATGTCGATGATCGAGTTATTTTACATATGCATGTTTTCTCACAAATAACTGTAAATTTTGTTTTTGGCGGTTAGGCGCTTTCTCACAAATAACTAAATTACGTGTTTGGCGGGGAAAGAATAATTCTATGTGTGGAATTTACTTGAAAAATCTTAGCATTGCATTCAAGCAAATGAGAGATGTGTTGTACATAAGAGAACATAATTTTTTTTAAAAAAAAATACCTTACTTGCTCCAATTATTCTGTAACACTGTGTCCTTAGATGAATCTCGGTGAGTCCACGGTGTGAGTCCACTGTGAAATCTCATTGGTCCAAAATTCTTGTTCTGCTTAGTAATATATTAATTTCAAAATGAAACCCATTTACTTTCTTAAAACAAGTTCCTGCTCTTATTTTGCACATTCATGAGAGCATGCAATAAGAATAAATGTTTTGTCTTCATAGTCTTTCATCAAAATGTAACATTTGCTCTGCTTCTAAATCTATTCTTTTTTGGCTGTCATGAATCCTTGTACCTTGTCTACACTTGAGTCTGTCTACACTGGATTCGACAAAATGACTGTTGCAATCCATTTGTTCTTCATGTCAGAAATAGCACGAGTGCTTGAAGTACGTCAGAAATAGCACTAGTTTACTGTCTAGGATTTGTCGTGTCGCATTGTGCCGTGCCGCATCCAGTGTAGACAGCATCACTGATAATAATGGGTTCTATTGTTTTTTGTTGCATTGCATTGTGCCGCTCACAGGGGGTGTAGACACAGTGTTACATTTTCAGCCCCTCCCTCCAAGCAGCTGCTTCTAGCCTTGTATGTAATCCACTTTTTACAATCCAGCCAGAAACCAAGGCTGCTTTTGTTATCATTTAATCTTCAGTGAATGTATAATTGTTTGCGAACAAAGTTTTATTTGAACTTTAAGCAAATGTTTTTTTATTGTGTTTGATTGTGTCATGTAGCTGTTGCTTTTATTGCAGACCGACAAATTACTTGATGCTTGCTTGACACAATAACAGTGTAAAGCCCTATTCGCACGGGATTAGTATTACCTGGTGACCTCTAGTAATTTGTAATAATTGCGGAGTTTGTCTGAGATCTTAATCCCGTGCGAATCGACCATGTCTGTAATTTGTAAAGTAAAAATTCCCCCGCAAATTACCTACTATATTTCGCCGAACACCGAGGTCCTGTGATAATATTAGTCCCGTGCGAATCGGCATCTCTGCGATTTGGCCGGATCGTATATCATTTTTTCAAGGTTTTTGTTTCATGTGCGGCTTTTTATCCATCTTTCGCGAATAATGGAGGCTGGTTTGGAGTGTTTTGATAGTATTTTGGGTGCTGAGTCATATCGCTTTACACAACTACACAATTTGCAGAAAGTGAAAGCTGAAGATCATCAGAAGAGCAAAACAAAAAGAATGATTAGATGGAGATGAATTGGCATGTAGCAGCGTGCGTTGAGGAACATTCTTCTGTTTAGGCTAGGTCATAATATATCTTACAGCTAGACCGAACGAAAAGAAATTTCCAAGCAAAAGCCTGATGCCATATCCGGGAGATAAGTCAGTAAATTTGAGTAAAATCACAGGCTTCGGTTATCCCGTGCGAATGCGCCACACGAAATTCAGATGTGGCGGGGTAATTTCTAAATCACACGAGGTCCCCAGATAATACTAATCCAGTGCGAATAGGGCTTTAGATGTTTAGAACGCAAAGTAGGGATGCACCGATACCATTTTTTTTTAGAACCGATCCGATACCAAAAATGTTAAGTATCGGATACCAGCGCAGTTTTTTTTAGAATTAGAATTAAGAATTTCTTTAACTCTGTGTTGAACTGATAATCACTCTTTTGTGTGTTAAACACAATCTACTTAATATAGACAACTTCATTATAAAGATAAACAACAAAATAAAAAAAAATATGTTCATAATAAATGACAAAAATGCTATTATAAACTAGATTAGTGGATAATTCAGCAGTAAAATTTACTCTAGAAAAATCACGAGTGCACAATAATTTTATAAAATCTGAACATTTAGTGAAAAAACATTATTTATTGGTGAACAAATAAGAGACAACGTTACACATTGCTCTTTGTATTGTTGTAAAATACATTAATGAAAAACAAGATACATTTTTTTTTAAATGTAAAGTGCAGCTGTTTAATGAGGCAGCAACATATAATAGATAGGACAGAACAAGAAAGGCTAATAATAATCTTTCATTGCGCAAAAGTATTATGATATGAAAGTCTCTAATACAGTGCGGCACAAAGAGCTTATAATTCATTACATTTATATAGCGCTTTTCTGGACACTCAAAGCGCTTTACATCGAAGGGGGGAATCTCCTCAACCACCACCAATGTGCAGCATCCACCTGGATGATGCGACGGCAGCCATATTGCGCCAGAACGCTCACCACACACCAGCTTACTGGTGGAGAGGAGACAGTGATGAAGCCAATCAGTATATGGGGATGATAAGGAGGCCATGATGGACAGAGGCCAAGGGGCAAATTTGGCCAGGATGCCGGGGTTACACCCCTACTCTTTATCGAAGGACATCCTGGGATTTTTTGTGACCACAGAGAGTCAGGGCCTCGGTTTAAAGCTCCAGTCGGCAAGTCTGGCAGATTGAGTGGACTTAGGCAAAATTTTGAATGTTTACAACTCTCATGCCCCTCCCCCACCATCAACGGATACCCTCCCACCGACTCACCGAGTTCAGTGCGTGTGCAGGTTTCTGTGAACGCGCCCGTCTCATCAGGATCCATCAACACCATGGAGTATTTGGAGGTATGCTGCCTTGGCTAATCTACCGATAGATTGCAATTGCTAACGTCATTTATACTCTAAATGAGCTTACTTGATCTGTTAGTGTTTTGAAAGTGAGATACATCCGCCATCACTCTTCGTTACTGCGCGAACTTCAGGCGTGTGCATGTGATTGTAACATGCGCGAGGGGTGGCGTGTGCCCGATCTGTGATTGACAGTCAGATCTCACACCCCCCTGCGCTGATTGGACCCGATGAACAGGGAGCTGTGGATTTTTGCAAAACAAATAACACGCTCCAGGTGGAGTTAGAAACTCGGGTTTTTTTCTAAAACCACTTTATTTATGTTGTTCTGTCAGATTATAGTGTCGAATTCACTGAATATGATCAAAAAAATGTTGCCGACGGCAGCTTTAAGGTCTCATCCGAAGGACGGTGCTATTTTTGACAGTATAGTGTCCACATCACTATACTGGGGTGTTAGGACCCACACAGACCACAGGGATAGCACCCCCTGCTGGCCTCTCCAACACCTCTTCCAGCAGCAACCTGGTTTTCTCAGAAGGTCTCCCATCCAGGTACTAACCAGGCTCTGCCCTGCTTAGCTTCAGTGGGCAACCAGTCTTGGGCTACAGGGTGATATGGCTGCTGGATAATGCGCATTCTTATGCGCATCCCGAGCCCAGAGTCCGCATTGAAAAGTTCAAAGCACTAAGGAAAGACGTATTGATGTGTAGTGTATTATACAGTATCTATCTATGCAATAGTTTATTCAGCCTTTTCTTTTAACAGCTTTAAATTTCAGTTACTGTGCGTGAAGAACAATTATTGTGCTCTCTACTCCTGTGTTGTGATCTAACAGACACCCGGTAGAAAGACATAATTAAGGTACAGCAATACAGTCCAGCAAGATAAAGTAATTTTATGCGAAATCATAGACCTTTATCTACAGATCAAGTATAATAATAGTAACATTGAATCATCTTGGAGAGAGTTTCATCATGTTGACTGTCGTAACCGAACACAAAGCGCTGTTTGAACGCTGAATGAAGAATGACTGACAGCCACAGCGGAGGGAAAAGTTTACGTGAACTTGAATTAAATGACATAACTATTCATTTCTATCACACATTATACTGTAGAATGGCTTCTGAACACTAAAATAGTGCACGAAAACTTTATGGTGCTGTTTTTGAGCCTTTTGTGGGGCTTAACAATAACACAGAATAGTATACACACAATATCAGATTTGGATCTGCCTCGTGTAACCGATACCCGATCCGGCAAAGAATAGCAAAGCATATGAGCCATAGCCCAGCAATCAAACAGTGTAAATGTTGTTTGAAATTTCATAAGTGGATCCAGCAGCCATTGCCGTGAAGCTGTTTGATCCAGACCTCTGTCTCCTGTGTGCATTTGGTTGCCTCGTTATGACTAATAATGATTCTAATTGAGCTTAGTCTGTCTCCTTGCTGCTGGCCGGAGGGGTCGCCCCTCTCTTTCACTTTCCTATAATTTCCTCGACTATACAGTAATGAACTCGTGCGTTTGTAATCTGGTTTGCAAGCTCCTCAGGCTAATGTCAGATGCTGGTGGATTATGCAATGGAGATTAAAATAGCTCTTTTCTATACTCTAAGCAGTCACATGTATAATCATGCTGCTTTTATGTCATATTCAGTGACAGTCTGTAAAGAAGAACCATTATGGTTGTACACATTTTTTTGGAATGACAGATCAGAGATGCTAGAATTAGGATTGAGCTTGTAACTTTATAGTTTGGTTGTAGTCCAAGACTGAAATGTTTATTCAAAGCCAATAACTGCCTATGGAGGACTTACACACCAATGAAGAGCCAATATTTATTGTTGCTCAGAGAGGCTTAAAAGCACTGCTTTGTCAATAAGTAAATTCAGTTTTTTTCTGTAAGAAACATGGAATATCTCCCATTACTAACTTATTTATACTCACACAAACAGCACAGTAGTAGGGTGTGTGGATAGAAGACAGCTGGCTCATTATTGAACAATGTTCTGGCAAGATTTTGTCTGTACGTGGCATAAAACCATGGACTGAAAATATATAGCTTATGTAGAGTATCCGGCTCAGGTTTTGGGGAAATATGTATCAATAATTCATAATTAATAATTATTCATACGAGAGAGAGAGAGAGAGAAGCTTGGAGAGAAGCTTGGAGATCCGTACGGATCACAGCTTGGCAAACTTCACCTAGACAGTCAAACCTTTCAAGAGACAACACGAAAAAACACAATCTTAGTGCTTTAAAAGCTCAATAAAATCAATACTTGCACAGAACTCTGGTGTGGCTGCTTCGAAGGCCTGTGAATGCGTGTTTCGTCTGTCTCGTCACGTGGTCTGCAGAGGTGTCCGAGGCGCGTGCTTCAAACGAAGGTTTAAACGGCCTTTGACGTAAATTAACAAAGAAACAATTCAAGCTAAGTTAATTTACCCGTCTGGGCAATGAACGAAGTCGAAAGAAAAACAAAACTTAAACAAACAAAAGAAAAAGATCCCGAAGGGGAATCGCACGGAGTTACATGATGTGTGGAGGTAGTTTAAGAGTTCAAGAGGTAAGAGATTAAGAGAGAGAGGGGAAGCTCGGCGCGTCTCTTTTGAATGCACCAATCAGCTGGGAGAAAAGTGCGCGGCAAAGGTTTTCTTTTGTCTTGTCAGAACCTTATCTGCCGAAAATTATGACCTGCGTTAGGAGTGGTCATTTCTACTGCAGAGATGTGTTATACACATAATCATACCTTTTACGGTGTGTTCATACATATATCTGGCTGAGTCAAATCCAGGGCATTCTTACGATATCAAAAACTACATTTAAACATTATAGGAAAACATAGTTACATTAAAGATGCATCTAGAGGCACCTCTGTTCATTTAGAACCACAATACGGTCACATTTAACACTGGGACATGGGCAAACATGAAAACATATCGAATATATCATAGTAAAAGTCTTTCAGTGAGTATATACACGCACAGTTCTTATGTGTGTGCGTGTGTGTCTTGTTGTCTGTTAAACCTCTGTGTGCCACAAAGTTGTCAGTGGGGCAATTAGTATTCAGACTTCCTGGGGACTCGCTGGTGAGTTACTAAAGGCGAGTCAAAGGCTAAAAGCTTTTCCCCAAACTTAGAATGGTTATGTCATGTGAGCCTGCCCAGATACCTTACATATTATAAACTTTGGAAAAATCTGAGTTCACAATAGCACATTAAGTGTGTGTATGCACGAGCCCTGACACTGTTCTGCTTGAATGTCTTGAAATTGTGATATTCATGTCTTAAAATGTTTATATTTTTTTGACTGACCATTTAAATGATTTAATTAGGGATCTCTCGAGCCGATATCAAGGATCCGTATCGGGCCAATTAAGCATTTTTAACTGATTGATATCGCCTATCCGAGGCCTGATCCTTCATTTTACGTGATCTGTAACGCAGGTGTCTTAAAACAAGAATTTTTTTCTTCGAGGTTTCTGCGTACAGACGACACCATTGTCAAAACGATACCCATTCACAAGGATCCGCGAAAAATACTAAACGCTGTATTCTACTGCCAGACATTTAGATGGCGAAGAAACACTGTTTTCAAAACTTGACCAGTAAATGAATGACCAAAACGCATAAAAAGTTTTGTGTCGTGCAAACAGCCTTTAAAGGCAGGGTAGGTACGTTTGAGAAACTAGCAGAAAACTGCTGGATTTTGAAAGTATCCAACCGAGAAACTCCCACTCCCTCCCTTCTGGGCTCCGAGATCACCTTTTTTGCCTTGTTTGCCTGCGCTGACTGTAATGCAGGTACAGGTTGTACTGGGAATTTTGACTTCCGGCCGGTACGTGCCTCTCCTCTTTCGAAATTAGTGAGTCAACCGGGTGCGCGCATGTGGGCAGCTCCTGTAGCAGCAGCGGTGGTAGCCATGGTAGCGAGGGAGAGTGACAGTCGCCCAGACAATCATTGCATTCGTCCCGATTGGAAAGAGTATAGCTGTGTTTATCGCAGCCCTGAGAGGACTACAGACACTCGAATTTTTATACTCTCCTTTTCAGAGTACTTAGAATTTTTTATATTGGTATATAAAGACAGTTTAAACAAATTTGGGAAAAAGTGTTTTAGAAACAAACTGCCTACCCTGCCTTTAAGTGGGTTTTATTTTAAAGAATGTTAACGGGGTCAAACCTTTCAAATAAAGCATTTCACAAAAGATGTTTGAAAGGTTCGAGATTATAAAACAATATATGTATTACTTTTTAAGCCACTGCCTGTCTCTTTCTCAACGTATTGAGCTCATTCTGCAGACTAATAAGAGACCTCACTGTCACATCACTCCCCAGACAGCATTAAGAGTGAAAAATATCATGACTAGCGAGCGGCATCTTTTGACTAGCATGCCACATCTGAGTCTTGAAAAGGAAGAATTTTAAAGGCCCAAAAATATGCATATTCAATGACAGACTTCAAACACCACACCGCTATCTGTGAGGCAGAGAGTGGAGCTGGGGGTCACGGTCACATGTCGATTTATAAAGCTCTGGAAGTTCTTGAATTAGATATGATGCATTACGATTTTCATATCCAGTGAAGGTTATAATGTCAGTAATGCCTAGGCTATAACAGTATCTCCTTCCTTGAGGAAACCAACAGGGTTCAAATAAGGTTCAGACTACACTACAGAGCTGTAATTATTGTTATCACAAGCTTTTTTCTTTATGCCTTTTAAACGAATGGAAGATGTTACACTGATTAAAAATGTACCTTGTGCATTCCTGAACTGCCACTTGTGAACATTTCACATTTTCTTTTATATTTTCTGAATTGTTGTGCCTTTGTTTTGAAATGCTTTTAGACCAGAATAAAGGATGAATTGAGGTGATAGTGGAAGAAAGCATGTTTTATCTTTGTGTTTAATTATTGAACCATAGATCTGTGTATATGGTTTTGGGAGATAGGTCTATGTGGAGGTTCGCTGGGTGCTAAAAGCATCTCAGTTCCATTCAGGTCCTGTACTATGTGCGAGTGTGAAGGAGAAAGAGATTTATTTCTATTTTATTTTTCACCGGTTTTCTATAATTATTTTGTATAGATGATATATAAAGTATTGGTAACACTTTATTTTACAGTCCTGCTCTACATGTTCCAAAATTTTGGGTCAGTGAGATATTTGTTTTATTATTATTATTTTATGAAAAGTTTTATTCAGCAAGGACGCATTGTCACAAGTGACAGTAAATATTTTTTTATGAAATTAACAAAGATTTCTATTTCCAATAGGTACTGGTATTTCTGTAGCCACGCCAGCCCACATTACCACCCCACACATCAGCTCCACCCACAGACACAGACATTTAAATGTGAGGTAGTTAGGGGTGTTCGGGGGCATGCTCCCCCGAAAAAATTTTGATTTCTCTGACCTACACATGTGCAATTTAAGACTTTTGAAGGCCAAAAAAAAAAGGATAATAAATAGCTTTAAAACCATGTCAGTGGGCATTCGATTATTTTGTCAATACCTGCTCTCTCCTCATCTTCATCTTTCTTTTTCTCTCAGTCTCCTTATCCTGCCCTATTTCTTCCCCCTCCTAAGCTGAACTTTGACTGATAGTCTTTTCATTTTCGTCTGTGTCAGTGAAGAAAGTAAACATATAGGCTTAACTGATATTTATATGTTTTATTAATCATTTTCTTAAACAAGTTAATTTACTCAAGGCTACCAGGTCAGTATTGCCAATAGGAACCTTCTACAAGCTTTATAATTTGAAAAGTAATTTTAAATAATACAAATTATAGGCTACGTTTAACGCAGTTGGTGTAATTGGCAGACGTTCCCTCTAGGATGCACGATACCAACTTTTTCCAGACCGAGTCATTACCGGGTACTTTCATTTATTGGTACTCGCCGATACGATACGTAACGATACTGTATTTTTAATTTTCAATAATTTTCAATTCATGCATTGTAATTTTAAATGTATTGGTAGAGAACCAAAATAATATCATCATATTAGTTGTTTATTAAATTTAAACCTTAATTAGTTCAACAAATATATATTTCTGCACTGCATATTCATTACTGTATAACTAAATATATAGGTTCTTTTTGTAAAGTTGATAGCGGTAGCCTATTTAGCCAGAGCAGAGTTAATTTATTGTCCTTTGTTTGATTAACATTTAAACCAGCAGCAGATTTATTAAGTCGCCGCCCCTTTAAGGCCGAACGCACTAAACGCATTGACGCCATTGAATTATTACCGTCTTACGTTTACTTGAGATATATAACAGTGACGCCATTTGAATTATACGTCTCGTCACTGAGATATATAAACAGAACTTTACTAGGATACTCGCCAAAGAAGGTGTTTTTACAAAGTTTTGTGTGAATTGTCCGTACAAGCGCAATGCGTGAAAGACTTCCATTCAGTATTCGCGCGCTGTCTGGTGGTTTTCGGGGCGCGCGTGTGGATGTTGAGTCATGGAAATTCTTGACCTGCAAGTCTGTATAATGTAGGCAACCACCTCGTTAAACATAAGTAAGGTAACAGTTCATGTTTTACTTCCTATACGATTTAGTTTTATCCAAATAACATCTGCTGAGTGAACGATCCGCATCCAAAGCATTCAACAGGGAAATGCTCTCTCTCTCTCTCTCTCTCTCTCTCTCTCCTCTCTCTCTCTCTTCATCTCTCTCTCTCTCTCATCTCTTCTCTCTCTCTCGTCAGTTAACATTATTAATAATACATGCCTTGTTTTACTTGATTTGCCATTGACATCGACTGAACTACAACTTTCCACTGACGTCTGTGAAAAGGGATGCGCTCGACCATCTCGCGCGTCTTGTCGTTAGCCGATCAATCCACTGGCGTTTTTCTCTTATCAGCTTGCGCACCATATAGTTATAGACGACGCGTTAATATATTCTGTTTAATATTCCACTGATAAGATACATTTATTCATATACAGCCTTCTTTTTTTATCCCCATTATAATTTCTGACACGTAACATGCTGCCTGGTATCGGTTGTTGGTTCGGGCTATTTTACGAGTACAGTACAATACATGAGCTCAGTATCGGGCCGATTACGATATGTATCGGTATCGGTGCATCCCTAGTTCCCTCATCATGCGCTGTGCAATCGCGTCAAAGCATTCTCCGGTATGTATAAATATGCAGCATTAATGCACGTATTGTGATTTTAAACGAATATTTAATGTCGATATACAAATTAATGGTTACATAATGTTAAAACTAATCCTGCTATTGATATCTTTGTAAGACCCTAAATGTCAGGCGAAATATCGAACCTAAAACTAACTTTACCGCGCTCAACCACCGTGAGTGCATTTCACGCATTTGTAATCGCGCCTTCAGCGGGGGGGAAGGTCGGCCGGTCGGTCGGCCCATATCGGGACCAGCGCGATTCGTTGAGATTAATGAATCTATTTATTTATTAATTTATCTGAGGTGCCGGAACGCCGTTCCGGACCGTTCCGGCCCACTTTAACCCCTGGATATCTCTATTAAATGTTTTGGTTTTTTTTTCAAAAAGAGGCATGGCCAACAATGTTGTAAGGAGAGATAAACGAACCAAAGCAGAGGAAGCCAAAGCTGAAGATTATTTAAGCTACATGGCCAGGACAGAATCCCCCTAAAGCCCTCTCATTCTGCTTAGTTTCAATTCTAAACGGCTTAGTCTAAATGGCCGTTTGATTACATACACGTGCACTCAGGTGAAACCCCCCTCCATAATCCACTACATACTGTAGCTTTGAAATACTTCAATGATCCTATATACGGCAAAGCACACATTTCCTGTGACTAAACATCCAAGCTATCAATAGGAAGTTCTCTCGCTCTGCCACCCTCCCTTTCATTTCCCATCTTTCTCTCTTTGCGCAAACTGATTTAATATTGGGAAGAATATAGCAGCCCGTCAGATCAAAGAGGGTCAGCTCTTATCTGCCCGGTATTCTTATGTCAGATAATAGTTTGAGGCCCCCAACAGGAGCCTCTATAAAGCCTCTAATAGAGCAATTATTCTCAGACAAAAGGTCACCTCAGCCATGAAGACGGGCTGGAAATCAATAAACCCCCAATTATGACTACATAACCAGGCTGGGGAATTAGATGGTGTGGCCTATATTTGGCTGTAACTGATCAAGGTTGCATTAGAAGATCGGATTTGGAGACACTCCCTGTCCCCTCTGTGTATTTTCAATGAGGGGTTGTTTACTTAGGGATGATTAAAAATGAATAAATGACTCTCTGTTCTCCAGCACATCGCTCCATTGATAGCCACCACCCCAAAGCTGACCCATTGTTGAGCGATTGGAAATCGAGCATGTTTTTATTGAGGTGAGGTTTCTTATGAAGGAGGGAAAGTAAGTGTCTGACTTTATGGACGTGGCAAGGATTATACTTGGAGCTAGATCGATTTTTGTGCTTGTTGTTGAGATCAAATAAGCCTGCCCTTAGGTGGGTTTTAAAGTTGCTATGGCGGAGCTGAAGTTATAATGTGCCAGGGGTAGAGATTATGCCCATCTTCCCCCTTTCTCCTTTACTTGTACTCTCGCTCACTTTCCCCCTCCTTCACTCATTCTAGCAAGGTCTCGTGCCGTTGGCTGCACTGCAGGTCATTGTGATAAGTGTTGCCCTGCGTCGTCTCAGCAGGTGTAACGTGCTTAGCACCAGCCGCTGGCAATTTACACTTATACCGGAACGTGCCATTTATGAACTGCACAAAAAAAAGCTCCAGCTGTTATTCAATGACATCCATTATAAAGGCGTGTGATACCCTTGTATGTGGACACATCCTCTAGGCGTCTGCAAGGTCTAATGCAATTGTTCCACTAGATCAGGGTTGTCATAGCCAAGCCACAAATTATTTCCTGCAAGTTTTATTGAACTGCAACTAGTCACAATGCATTAGCATGGTGCTGCTAGGCCACATTTTGTAACCAAAACCTAATGAGTAATTTATTTATAAATAGCGCTGTATAGTGCTGGGTAAAAATATCGATTTGACGATTTTATTCAATTCTCATTTTTACGTACCGATATCGATTCTTAAATCCTAAGAATCGATTGGTCTATCCTGTTTTCAGTTGATGAATGTATGGAACATTGTAGGATGCCTCCCATCCAATAAATTGCAATAAGCAGGGCTCCAGACTAACTTTTCCACTGGTTGCACTGGTGCTACCAACTTTCTCAGTTGGTCGCACTAGCATATGATTTGGTCGCACCTTTTTTTTTTTTGCTACATGCCATGGGATTAATCAATGCATGCTGATGAACAGTGGTTTTAATGGACCAAGGCTAGCAAATGCTTTCTGGGTTGCAGCATAAATACCTGTAATATATTATATAAAAACACATGTAATTTTGGTCATTATCATTGCCAAATTTCAGGATTTTCATGGATTTTGGACAGTAATTTTAATCTGTAATTTTAAGCATTTTACATTTGAATTGTATACAATCTATTTACATTTGAATTATATTCTATCTATCTATCTATCTATCTATCTATCTATCTATCTATCTATCTATCTATCTATCTATCTATCTATCTATCTATCTATCTATCTATCTATCTATCTATCTGTCTGTCTGTCTGTCTATCCATCTGTCTATCCATCTGTCTATTATCATCTTTCTATCAGCATCATCTTTCTATTATTTAAAAACCATTAAACATTCAAATGCAGGCACGTGCACAGGTAGGGCTCAACCTGTGCAGAGCACATGCCCTTTTTGCTCTTACACTCAAAGTGCCCTTTTTTGGTGGTGGTTTTTTTTTTTTTTTTTTTTTTTTTTTTTTCTTCAATATATCAATGCTATTGGTCACCCTTTACGTCTGTCTGTCTGTCTGTCTGTCTGTTTTAAAAATATTTAGCCAATAAAAGTTCTTAAAAAGAGCTTGTGTAAATCTTGTTCAATCCTCAAACTGTCCGTAAACCTGATAACTCCGCCTCTATCGTGACTGAATGAACTGAAGCTCCACAGCAGCCGCACAGCAGACAGCAGCTAAACGAAGTTTTGCAAGGGTAAATAAAGATCTTGTTGTTTAAATAAGTACTAAAAACTTTGTCTATAATAGCTCATATTTTATTCATTTGATGTCTGACTGAGACATGTGGGACCTGAGAGAGATGTCTAGGCTAGAATTTGCCATCTAGTCATAGCACATAGCTGCTACACTTAGCCTGTTCATACAGTAGTATTTCATCTTTTATAAAATGCGATTTTGGCCAAATGTATTTTACAACAGGAAAAACTGAGCGCCTATATAGCTACAACAAACTAGTAACCCGTTGATGAAAATGTAATGTGATGCCGCCGGCGCCATTTTAATGATGGACAAAATGCACATTTTTGCACACATTTGCTGGTCAAAAACCCCGTTACTGTATTTGAGTTTGAATTTTGTAAAATGTTAACAATATATTCATAAGTAATACAACAAAGTATAATTTGTTTTTTACCATCGGAAAATCATAAGCACAGGCGCGCCCCCGTGCTGTTTTGTACTGAAACTACACAAAGCGACTGAGTGATCCTCGTCACCTAGGTAACATATTTCTAAGAAATATTCTTCTTTGATTTATGATTGCTGATACACTTAATGTATTAACATTTCATCTTGTTATGGTAATAATATTAAATTATGGTTAATTCAAGGCTGTTGATATGCATGTATTCTCTAGGCTATATAGTTTTTTTAATATATAGTATTCTACAGGCTACTCTCCGCTCGTCCTCACATGTATAAATGTAGTAAAATATGGTTTTACTACAGTAATGTTGTAGTAGTAACTAAATATATATATATATATATATATATATATATATATATATATATATATATATATATATATATATATATATATATATATATTACAGAAGATCACTGTAAAATCTTCATATTTTATCATGCAGAATGTAATTCATGATTTAATTCATTCCAATGCTTAATTTATTTGAATCAATATATTATATATATATATATATATATCAGATAAATTATCAACTATAACATTTATAAAAAAAATTATAACTGATATAACTATTTTTTGTACTTAGTATTTATATGATTTATGTATTTTGATTACTTGATGGGGGAAAAAAGGGAGGGGGTGCCCTTTTTCAGTTTCAGCACATGCCCCTCAAAAGGTCTGTGCACGGCCCTGTTCAAATGTATGCATTACATTTTAAAAGATTAAAGTATTATAATACGCTGATACAGATTTTTCGTTATCAAAGTTTATAGTTGTAGCAAAATTCAGAAATCTCACACTCCTTACCTTCTGCATTTTATAATCATTTCCTTTTCCTCTGTCGAGCGATTACTCTCATCTAACCGCTGAAAAGACGTAGGAAGAGGCTCGGTGTTTCGTGAGACCTTTTCATTTTTATATGCCTGTGTGCAATGCGCGTGGCGTGTACGTTCGTCAATAATAAATAAACTGCACATGTCTTGCGGAAGAACATTGTAGCCGGAGCTACTTCTATCCGTTAATGTCTATGGCGAGTCACGCAGGCACCGGGCAACTCCGCACGCAGCCGAGCCCGGGATAAAATAGTCAGAATATAAACACTTATTATAGGCGTACCGTAGTGATTCAGGATAAGTCAAAAACACGGTTTGGAAAATGGATTCATGAAGTAGGCCTACTCGTTCCTTTTGAACCGTTTTGAACATAAGTTACGGACTGCAGCAGCTGCTGATACAACGGCACTGTTGCGCGAGCGTCCACTCGCACTAATGCGACCACATACAATTTTAACTCGCACATTCTCAAAAAACGGTCGCATATGCGACCAATTTGATCGCAGTCGGGAACCCTGATAAGCTTTACATTTGATTGTAAACAATGTCTCAGATTTCAAATTATGTCCATTTTATTACGAAATTCAAAAAATAAAGCGTTTTGGCGGTGTTTAATGTAGCAGGCAGCGCAGTCTCATCCCAAGAAGTCATATATTGACGTCTTGGGACGTCTTTTGACCATAAGTCAATATCCGCCTTTTTAGGGTACCCTTAAACGTCGGTTAGATGACGTTATCGGATCCTAACTCTACCCCAGACCTAAACCTACCCCTAAACCTACCCCGTCACCTAACTGACGTTAAAGGTAAAGCGTCAGTTGTATGACGTCCCAGGATCGTCATATAACCGACGTTTAAGGGTACCCTAAAAAGGCGGATATTGACGTATGGTCAAAAGACGTCCCAAGACGTCAATATATGACTTCTTGGGATGAGACTGTGTTATAGCAGGACAGATCATTGTAGCGACTCAGTTTAAGTGAAGCGGCAACATGGAGTGCACATGAACTGAACATTTCCTCTGCTTAATACCAGTTACAGCTCAAGATAAAAAAAAACTTTTTTTTGGAGTAGAAATATACCGTAAAACTTCAAATAATTGCCGAGTCCCAAATAGACGCCTGTCTCTTTTACACAACTGGTGTGTAAAAAGGTTTGGGTAAATAAAGGCCGGTCTCAAATAGAGGCCGGGTCTGTTTTTTAGTTTCGGGTTGTATTTAATCTTCTAAAACCCGTCAGATCGTCTGTTTTTTGGCGGCCGAGCCTTTTTTGATCGTGAGTGATGTAGAATCGAATGACTGCTGTGCTTGCGCATATCGAGCAAAGAGTGAGGAGAGAGAGAGGAGAGAGAGAGAGAGAGAGAGAGAGAGAGAGAGAGAGAGAGAAGAGAGAGAAGAGAGAGAAGAGAGAGAGAGAGAGAGAGAGAGAGGAGAGAGAGAGAGAGAGAGAGAGAGAGAGAGAGAGAGAGACTCACGTCTTTAAACAACACGATCGCTGTATTGCTCGCTCTCCCTCACGCATATTAATCAAAATCAATGGACACGATAGTAAAAGGTCGGAAGACCGCAGTTTCACGAGGAGCATTTGGAGATTTTTAGATATTAGAGTCTCTAGGCCTACACTCAATGAACAATATCTCAACACTAAATTATAAAGGCCTGTCTCATATAGACGTCTGTCTCAAATACAAGCCGGTGCAGTTCGACGATTTGGAAAAATAAAAGCCCGGGCTATTATTTGAAGTTTTACGTTAATAATGTAATTATAAAGTTAGTTAGTATTATAACTTAATTACTATAAAAACTTCCTTGAGTGTAATTTAAGTGTTTGTATACAAATCAGTTAATTTTAACCTTCAATATTATAGTTATGTAGAAGCAACTGACTCCCATGTATAGTTTACAGCTTCTTTATTAGTTGAGAGAATTGTTTTCCTTGAGAAATTTTGCCATTTACTGTTATATATCCAAAATAATCGATATCGAATCGAATCGAATTGAATCTGAACCTAATCGAATCGCAAGCTTGTGAATCAAAATCGAATTGAATGGTGAAATTTGAGTCAATACCCAGCCCTAGTGCGGTATATTAAGCAGCTATTTTATATAAAAGTGCTGTATAAAAGTTGCTATGACATCAGAAAATTAGATAATAGTGACATTTCACAATACTCTGACAATACTCACAATACTAATTTCGATACCATACAGAATACGATAGCTAGCTAATTTTATTTTAAAAAAGTCCCCAAACAATTATTTAAGCCTACTACAGAAATGGAATAATCAAATATAAAATAATACACTGCGTATTCTTCAGTGATTTTCTCATTTTCTTTTGTTGTTTGATTAATATTAAGGACAGACGACATAGGATTTTTATGGCTGTTGTCACTTTAAGACCTAATGCACAGATCTAATATACTGACACACATCCTTTCTTCTCCTATGTTTACGTTCACTTAACATATAACCGACCTGCTTGCATGAATACTCACTAAGCCCTGTGTTTTGACTTATTTCTGTGTGTATTTGAATGTTTAGGTGTGCATGCAAAGCTCAAAGTATACTTTATACTTCCATGTTCCTCTCCATCTCAGAAAGTGCATACAGAAAACCACTCAGAGTACAGTCCGAGTTCTTATTTCCATTTTTAATAACTCTTCATTATATCAAGCATGTTTTGTAGTAGACTGCATGTAGTAGACTTGATTTGACTGATTTGCATGTTCAGTTAGAGCTTTTAAATAGAACTGAAAGCACAAGCTGAATACGGCACAATAATTGTTTTATATCAATTATCGTGTTTTCATAATCTTTGGAAGCCAAAATCGAAATTAAAACAAAAATGTTATTAATCACACAACCCTAATATGCAGTACAGTACTTCATCAGTATTATAGTTATGTAATATATGAGCAGGTGGTTGACTCTGCAGTTGGTAAAATCGATGACTGCATTACAGTCTTTTTTAGGAGGATTTGTTTTTTTTTTAGCACCTCTACGGAGAGTCTACAAAAGGCATATGGTTTCACTGAGCTGTGTAAAGCTTTGGCCTGTTGACGTCTCTAGCTGCTTATGAAACAGCATTCCATCAAGTCTTTTATTACTCCCGGGATTCACTCGGATGGAGTTTTGATTTTGCAGTGCATAAATCCCGAAGGTTAAAAACCAAGCATGCATCTTTTGCAGTAATGACTAGGTAAGGAGACTTTAGCCCAGACGGTTTGCTCCATTACCTTGTCCTTTATATTGGCTGGAAAAGCATTTTAGATTTACATGTTGCTTTATAAATTCATGTTACATCTCTCCACTTTGCTTAACCCTAGATTAACAAAAGCCCTAAACCCTAGAGATGCGCGGATGGGCTATTATTTCATCCGCAACCGCATCACAAAACTCATCATCCGTCCGCCATCCATCCGCACCAACGTTTTTGACCAATTTTCAAAACCGCAACCGCCCGCCATCCGCTGATTGAGCGATACAAGGCCCTGCTGATGACAGCCGCGAGACTAGAAAGCTCTCAGAATATCAGCAGTGAACTCCGTCTCTGGGGTTCGTTTCCCGAAAGCATCGTTAGCCAACTATGGTCGCAAGTTCCGTCGATGCTTTCGGGAAACGCACCTCAGATCGGCGCGCAGGGATAAACATAAATAAATAGCCTAAATTAAACGCACTTCGGCAAACCTGACCTTATCTGATAGGCAGTAGCGGCCTGGGTTCTGGGTTTCAATAACTAATATGGGGCCCTACCCATATAAAACATAGCCTAAACATAGAACAGAAAAGGCAAGGATTCCTGTTGGTTTGCATCAATTGTATATTATTTTATTACGTGCACTTTCAGCTTCATGAACAGGCAGCTCAACATATAAATAATCCAACCTTATTTGATTAAAACTATATACAATTATACAGCGTTTTAGGTTGGAATAAGCCTCGCCCTTAAATTACTATTATTTGAAGTTAACATTATACAATATACGTAGACCTACTTCACCACAAAACTAGTTTAGGATAAATTCTTTAAAATTGGGCAATCCGTTACGGACGTGAGCGCTCTGAAAGCGGCACTATAAAAAGACTGCTTTAAAACTTTCAGAGACCTCAAACAGAAAGCACAAAGCCTTTCTTTAAAGTGAATTTCGTTTTGTTTTAATTGTATCTTAATTTTAATCATTTTTTCGTCAACCAAATGCCTTGATTTAATAAGTGAATATAGCAGATATAGCCTAGGAATCAAAAAACGGATCGCCCGCGCGTGAACTGGCGCGTCTCATAAATTAACCAAAACTCAGCCTACTTGCCTCACAGACCTGAGAAATATATCTAAAATGTCTACTTCTAAAAAGAACATTTCAAAACGAAAGAAAACACTGCTCTCTGTTTATGTAATCCGTATGAAATGTGCATTCCTCTCTGGCGCGTTCACTGCGAAGATCATGATCAGCATCGTCAACTTCATCTTTGCAGGCAAAAATAACACAGAAAACACGTTTATAAACAATTAAATTGTCTCCTTGTTATAGACCTTTTCGACATATTCATAATCATTACTTTTACCGGTTCTTTGTGACAACTTTTAGGTGCTTTATTGGCAGCGCGCCACCCTTACATGTTACATGAATGAACGCCACACCACAACATCAGCACCGAAAACATGGGGATTTTTTTTACAATAAATGACAAGCTGCTAGTGACGTTAGTTAATCGCCTGTCGTGGGTGCAAATGCAAAGTTGCAAAGCTGATTTAATCATGGTAAAACTGAATTAATTTACTAAATAGTTTTCATTTGTATTTCAGCACTTCGCGAATGGACAGCGATGTATTCACACCCTTTCTTTTACTGTCTATGGTTCACACCGAACGCGAATAGAGCGTCAAATATGCGTCTAGTTAGACGCTTGAACATATATTTTTCATTTGATTGGTTCAACCGCCCGCCACCCGCCCGAATTTAATTAAAATATTTTTTTCGTCACGTCATCCGCCCGATCCGCGGTTTATCCGCGGAGTCCGCGGCTGTAACCGCCAACCGCGCATCTCTACTAAACCCTATTGAAGAGAAAGTGTAATTTATTAGAGAATTACTGAAGTATGAACAGTGTGAAACATTGGACAAGATAACTGATACCAGTGAGTTTTAGAGAGTGGTCAACACAAGAATTAATTCCCTTACCTGTCCAACAAAAAAAGAAGCGACTTGAGCCATCACTACTCAGGATCAAATCTTTTCATCTTGTTTATGCCGTACAGATGTTCACGCTTGTTTTTCATCTTTGGCAGTCTTTTTGTCTCCTGGATTGAGATCTTGTATGCTTCTTTGTCTGTACAGAGACTGATTCTCCCGTTGTCTCCACTGGCAAAGCGCTATAATAATGTGTTGTGTTGTCTAATATTTTAACTCTTCGCATCAGCAAAAACTCTACGCCAATAGCTTATCTACAGAGGGTAATACATTTATCAACATGGGTAATACATTTATTGATGGGGAAACCTGCACCATACCTGATATTAGCACCAAATTACATACTACACCTTTAACCCAGTGTTAAAAATAGCCCTGGGTGAACAAATTAAAATGTTAAGCCTGCCATAGCTGAAAGCCAACAGGCCTACTGCAATAAATTAAAATGTTACATACAGCTGATGCTAAGTGATTTCAAGGCAATACAAACAATAACAATCTCATGGGGAGAATAACCCAAACATGTTAGCTTATTAAGAGACTGGCAGGCTTTAATTTCAATAGAATTTTACTCATGTTAGGATATTATTTTGATTTTTGAGAAATGGCAACTGGCCCAGTCTTCTGTGCATGGCAATGGCTCCAAGCTATTTCCTTTTGAAAAGTCGTCAAACGTCACAGGGTGTCTTTCCCTTTTTTGTGCCATTTGAAGATAATTTTCATCCAAGAGCCCATAAGCTCAATTTTTTTAAATTACATAAAAGGAACCATGGTGTGGTAAGACTGCAGAGGAGAAGCCTGGGAAAATAATGTTTGTCATTATAACATTTCCCTGTTCCACCCATGGCCCTTTGCTTTTATCCCTCTGCTCCGTCATTGACGAGGATGGGGTCAAAGGAGTTGTGTGAGAGAGTTTGAATGGGACCTTAATCCAATATCTGGCCGTTTGCCACAACCCAATAAGCTACGACATACAACCGCTTTACTGGCAGAAAGAGAGGAAGTGAACTACACATTGGCTTTTTTGATGTCCTTTCAGGTAATGAAGTTGAAAGCGCTCGGCCAACCGTTCTCAGCGTGACTGAGCCGCACACCTGCTGGAACTCCGGAGCCGAACCATAACACAGTTACTTCGCAGCTGAAATCTTATCTGCTGTTGTAATCTTGCTTGCAATTCACCCAGGCTGAATAACTTCCAAATACTATTACTGCCTTCTCAAAACACATTAATCAATGTAAAATTAACTGCAAGCGAGGGGAAAATCACATTACCGCCGCCTATGTAGCTGTCATCCCTACAGACGCTGACAGGCAGACGGTCAGATAAGAGAGACGGGGCGCTAGATGAGGATGTAATAGATACAATATCCAAAGTAATTTCTCACTATTTTGTGTCCTTTCTGTAATAGCGATGTACAGTACGCTGTCTAAATATCACCATCATACCTCTGCCTAATGTTCATCATTCTCCCATAGAAAGCAGTCGATTGCCTCTGCCAGATATTGCCTCTGTGAAATCAAAAATTTTTGATTGATGTGCCGCTAGACATTAAATTGGATGGCAATCTAGCATTCATTCTCAGCCTCCACTCTCAGTTTAATGTGAATTACTCATTCAAATTAAAGAAAGAAGTCATCTTTTTTTGAGGGAAGACATGGTGCGAAAAGCATTTCTTGTTTGGAAGGTTTCGCCCAGTGGCTCACGTTATTAGGATATCAGCAGCGGCACACTGAGCACTCAAATGGATCCAATAGCCAATCTCATCTCAGCAATATTCAAACTCTCTCTTTTAGATTTAGGCATTCATCTTCGTACATGCAAAGTTCTCCCTCTCTCACTAAAAATATATTAAAAAAATTATCATATTCAATATCGATATTTATCTCGATTTTAATTTCATACTATTAATGTTGGGCGTAAACATTGTATCTCCAAAAACGTTAATTTTTAAAAAACTCTGCGCAGTTGATATTATAGCTTTATATGTGTTCAGACACTTGCATGACTGTCATTATATTATTATTATTTTTTTTTTTTTTTTTACTAAAATCAAGCTTAAATTTATATGGTTTTTGACCAGCGAATTTTGGACGTATGCATCACATTACCTTTTGATCATCTTACAGTTTGTAAAGTTTACTGTAGCTGTGTGGGTGATCAGTCTTTTCTTGAGCTTTTTTGAGTATTACACAAAAGTGTATAAGATAACGCTGTACTTATTCAAAATACCAGTTATTTATTTACCCTTTCATTGCAAACAAGCAGAGACAGTACAAATTGCATGCAGTACTTCATTTACAATTGAGGCACAATGGAGTTTTGAGATTTTACCTAAAAGTACTAAATAATATTAAAGGTGCTCTAAGTGATGTTAGGTGACGTCACTTCTTGTTGACTTTTAAAGTTTTGTCAAACAAAACAGGCTAGCTAGACCTTCCCTCCTCCTCATCCGCGCACTAACCCCCCAAATCCTTCTTGTCGGTTATTGGCTGGAACAGTTTGTTATGTTTTGTGGCACGGGTCACTACAGTTTGTTTTTGCTGCCGTTTGTGGAGCCTGGGGTGTCTGCAGAGACCGCGTTTTTTTTACAGTGTGTTCAGGGGACAGGCAGCTAGCGGATAGTGAGGAGATGTTTTGCTGTGTTTTCTGAATTCTGAAAAAAAATTCTGGATTCTGTGTTTGATGATATTCCTTAAAAATACAACTTTAATTCAAGGAGTACAATTTACTATACAAAAGTAATATATTTCTGTCATCATTTCTTCAAACCAAATGTTTATTTTACGGGTTTGCTGTGATTTACCTTCAGTGTGTTTTACTGTGTATTTAGTGATAACTTTTATCAAATGAAACTGATGTGCTCATGATGTGAACTCTCAGAGCAGCTCTGGAGATGAAGATCATGTGAAATTTCCAAATAAAGTGAGACGGCAGATGCAGAAAACATGAAGAAACTGCGCTGCTCAATCACACAGACATGAAGCACTTCAGAACCCTAACCCTAACCCTAACTTATTAGTGACACACTTTTGTGTTTGCATTTTTACACATGGTCATTATATTTGTTGCTTTCGTGTGCCCGGTTCTACTTATTTTTTCCATCTCGTTTCCATAGCTTTGTGTTAGGAAATGGGTGTGTACTTTGACGTACAAGCCAAAAACTACAGACTGACTGGTGTAACGTGTTCTGTTTCTCTCATTTGTTCACTAGTTTGCTCCTATAGTTACTGATTTCGTTCAACTTTTGTTTAATTAGTATCCTCATTAGTCCCCATTACTCATCACTCCCTCCCTGAGTTTAATTTGTTCTTTGTCTTGTCTCTTTTAAGGTAGCGTGGTGGTGTTTTTCCAGTGTTCTCCTGAGTGTTTGTCATTAAATATTAGGGGTGTAACGATTCATTCGTTTTCTCGATGCATCGATTACAAATCCTGACGATGCATATGCATCGATCTTGAAACGTGTATTTTGAATCGTGAATCGTTTATTTCGGTAAAAAATCGATTTAAAATGCTAAGAATCGAATAATTTGCGATTCAGTGCTTTAAAACATATAAACATTAAATGACTACATGCGCGAATTAATGAGGCGTTGTGCGCTGTCATTTCGTGTCCTCACAGCTCTCCTTCACTCGCTGCACTCTTACCATCTTTCACTGGATTTCGCTCGCGCTCGGTCCCATATAGCTCTCATCTACAGATTTTTGAGCAGTCCATGTTTGAGCTCTGATGCATGATGAACTAACAATACTTAAAGCCTTTTTAAATCTTGGTTTACATTTCTACAAATGCCAGTGTTGTGCCTGAACGCGTTCAATGAACGATATGAACTCGTTATATATTTTGGGCGAACGTGAACTGAACGTACTGAATAAGGCTACTGCCTGATGAACCATACTGTGAACGCGTTCATTCTGGTGTCTGTGAACGCACGCTCTCTCACGTTCAATAGGGTGCCAGATTTCTATAGAGCCAATATTTCTATAACCAAGATTTAAAAACCCGGCTAAAACACACCGTAAACAGGCCTTAATATGTAGCGAAAAAAACACCCAATCTGGCAACATCAGCCACCTGTGTCGCACGCACCGCCGCATGCGTCATCAAAACAAAAAGCAGCATGTAGCCTATGTAGTCGACAAAGCAGCGAGCGAGGAGGCGTCGTATGATCATTTAAACGAGTTTTATGACAAGGTCGGTGAGGATGGGAAAAATCTTACATTTCTGTGCAAACTTTGCCAGTCGATAAAATAATTGGTGTCTGTGGTTGTATATGGGCTGTGGCAATAATTAAAAAAAGAAGCAGCACGCAGCAACATAAGGGAAAAAAAGAACTACGAACTAGTTCATTTTTTGAAGTATGAACTATGAACTGAACTAGTTCATTTTAAAATTTGTGAACTGAACTTTGAACTAGTTCATGTAGAAAATGAACTTTCCCAACACTGACAAATGCTAATTTATAGGCTTTGGATTTTTTTTTTATAATAATAGATTAATTAAAAACTAACATGAACTAACGTTAACAATAGACAAAATGTCGTTGTTTTTTTTGTTTTGTTTTTCACTCTCTGACCCCCGAAGGCCGCTGTATAATTCACACCCTGACTAAGACCCATTGGGGGAAGCATTTAAATAATCCTATGAATGCATATAAAAAATGAAGAATTGAATCGAATTAATCGAATCGCATCGAATTTTAATGTGAATCGCATCGAATCGAATCTTTCTAAATTTGCAAAAATCGTCCTTGAATCGAATCGAAAACCTATGAATCGTGAATCGAATCGATTCGCTGCCTACCCAAAGATTCACAGCCCTATTAAATATAGTTCTAGTTCATTCTCTACGTCGTGCGCGTCTTTACAGCCACCTCACCGCGCCACAACTGGCTGTTGTCATATATATTTCTGCTGTTAGATTTACTCATATTAAAATGTCCAGGGCTTATCATCATTATCAACATCATTATCATGTTGCAGCTGTTTATCTAGCATGTGCACTTGTGAAATTGACTGCATCTTTACTGACTAAACTAGTTACGTATCTGTGTGGGTGTACCAGTATCCATAACAGGGAAAGACTGATATGTCAACTGATACATCTTGAGAGCCCTGTGGCAAATGGACGACAAATTGCAGCTATGTAATATAATTTAATTATAGCAAATAATAGACACATTTTAAAATATAGCATGTAATTTGTGGGAGTACATTGTCACCAGGCTGATACTGCCTGATATAAGAATTTGGGAATTTACTGATAGTTAAGAATAAATAGACTCTCCTGAACAATTTTTAAATCCAAACTCCGTAATCGTTGCGCTGGAAATGGAATGATTCCAGTTTTTTGGTTTATGGGGTGGGGGGGGGGGGGGGGGGGGATTATATTATCCACAGTGAGAAGGAAGGGTGGATAAGCAGCTCTGAGAGAGAGAAGCTTAGTGAGATATTTGGTGAGTATCACTCTCTGCTGAATGTGTAATTGTGTTCATGCAGGTCTATTTGTGTGCTTTAATGAGATGGTGTTTTCACGTCAAGCTGCTGGGACCCATGTCAGCAGACTCTTATTTGGAAACCTTTGTCAGCGAGTGTTTTTTCACACATACTCACTTTTTCTCTCTCTACTAACACAACTTGTAGTTTTCTTGCTTCTCAGTAGTGATCTAATCCATTGTTGAAGAGTAACGAACTAAAATAACTGACTAAATAAACTGCATGATAGTCACTTCAGGTTTTTTTTTTTCTTTTTTGAAATAATGTTGCTTTTCGAGTAACAAGCTACTCCTAACAAAACAAAAAGCTGTTTATTTTTTATTTTTTTGAAATTATATTAATTTATGTTGTTACGATGTCTTTCAACTTAAAAGTTTTTAACTTTAACAACCCTAGAAATACATTTATGCTGCGTCCCAATTCGCATATTATCCGTCCTATTCGAAAATAGAATTAGTACGTCCCAAATCGTAGTATGTTGAAATGAGTGTTCCAAAGATACCCGGATGGTCTGCTATTTCCTGTCAGAATCCGAAGTGCAGATCGATGCGCACTCTAACAGCTGATATTGCCCACAACCCATCGCGCGTTGGACGAGGATTCGGTTAGAACTACAAACACGAGTGAAAAGTGTTAAAAAACTACAGACATGGAGGAAGCACGAGTCCGCCGGTTATGTAGAGAGGTTTAGATAAAGGAGTTTGAGTGATTAATTATCAGTGTCTAACCTGACGAAAATTGAGACGCAGCTTTAGTAAAATCCCCAAAAGTATGCTCATTAGCACTCGCGCCACCGGTCTCGCTCCGTTCCAATGGCTCTTAGCCCCGCCCTGCTTGTCACATGCCCTTTGCAGAGAGGGGGGGGGGGGGGGCACCCACGAGACTGCCATCCTGGGGAAACTCCTCTGTGATGCCTGGGGGTGGTGTTGGAAACCCCTCGGTGGACGGCCCTCTTGACTCTTCCGCCCCCTGGTGGACGGTGACTGCTCCTCCAGTTTTGGGCACTCTGCAGCAAGCCCCTCGTTCGCTGCTCCTCCCCATCATGGAGGACGGCAATAGGTTCCGGCCTCAGTCAAATGGCACAGACTCCTCCGCCCCCTCTCGGAGGAAGCCGCCCCTCCACAATCCAGTCAGATGGCAGCGAGTTTGTCGGTCCCCCCGGCGAGTCACTCCAGCCCACTACCTTGAGGGTCCATGGCTGCAGACTCTGCTCAGCACTATTTGATGGCACTGCAGATTTCCCACAGTGGTGAGGGCTTTTTGACAGCGCATTGCTCCTTCTTCCTGGGTTTCGGCACTACTGTAATAAGGTTAGTTTTAAGGGAAGAAGGAAGTGAAATCAGCAAACGGTCAATGTAAAATTGAATCCTAAAATAAACAAACAACAAAATGAAAGTAAAGCACCAGCCCCTCAAGGACGTTTTATTTTATATAGATAAAAAATCATCAACATAATGTCCAGGCATGGTCCTTTTTTACGTCCTTTACTGTCGTCACTCCTCCATTTATCCTTCCAGAGCTCCTCCGAGTGACTCGAGACCGATGTGGTGTGCAGCTGTATCTCATTAACACTCACGCCACTGTCTTTGCTCCATTCTCACAGCTCTCGGCCCCAGCCTGCTTGCCATAGCGGTTTTTGTATTTTCATGGAAGAATTGATTTTAACTTGAAAAAGGCAAAACTCACAAGCAAGTATGGATACAACACATTGTATTTCCCTTCTGTATGGAGATATATGAAATATAGAATAGGAAGTGTTACATTTGGTTTGAACAATGAACAATGAGTGTATTTTACAGTGAGTATTTTTACAAATACTTTTTTCAGGTAATTTAAATAATGTGCTTCTTGCGGTAGCAACATCTACAATTGATTGTATCCAGGTCAAAATAAAAATTTATAGTATATCTGTATTAGGGATGGGCGATATGGACTTAAAAATATATCACGATATTTTCTGGCATTTATTGCGATAACGATATCAATGACGATATTTATATAATACCATATTCACCACTGTTTTTGGCTACAAGTGATATCTGCATGCAAAGTAAAATGTACCCTTCAATAGGCACCTATAAAATACCAATTACCGTACATAAAATAATAAAATAAAAAAAACTGTCAAAATCCAAACACCATCCCTTGCAGAAATGGAAAAGTTGCATACGTTTCTTCTGTAAAAGTGCAGATAATGTTTAAATAGTGCAACTATACTGAAAAACATCACACAGTAATAATTCAAGTAATTTACAAGTTTGAAATAGTTATAGGCCTACTAATACTAGCTACTATGAATTCTGATACTACTAACAATATAAACCGCACTAAGGATTGATGAGCTGCTGGGTTCATGAATATTATCACGTCTGCGTTTGTGCATTTCTGCTTGCTCATAAAAGCTGAAAAATTCCAAACGAACTCTATTTTTACAGGAAAATACAACAAATAATAGAATTTACATGTAGACGTCATGTACACTTCAATTCTGCGTGGTATGTAACTAAGACTCTCTCTCTCTCTCTCTCTCTCATCGAGTGTGTGAGAAACACTGAGCGCTCTCAGCAGTGACAACAAGTCGTGCGCGTCACACTAGTGTTTACTGCGCGTCAAATAGACTGTGTATTCATTGAGATGAACTGATATAGTGGGCTTTACCTTTACGGATCACTTGACGGAGAGCGACACTCAAGCGCTCAGTCAGTGTTCGGCGAGATGGGCGGGTGAAAATCTGTGTGTACCAGTTCCTGATTGTAGAGGTAGTTACTCGTTCAGCGATAAACTTCACCTCAGCTTCACGTCCGCCTTCCGCCATGCGCGTGAACTGCGAATGGGTCCCGCGTCATAGGCTTTATCGTTATTTTCGCGGGAAGACTAATTCTTATCGTGAGGAAAAATTTTAACGATATATCGCAAACGATAATATATCGCCCATCCCCAATCTGTATGTATGTAGACTGTATCCACCTTAACAAATTAGGTCAAATAAAAGTTATATAATAATGGGTTAGACAAAGTAAAAATAGATCCTTAAAATAACAATGGCAGGTTATCCCTTTTCAGTGTATGTTTTAGTGTGCCACCTGAAGATTTGTACTGTGCCCCTCTGGCCATTAAAAATTTACTGGAGGTGCCATTGGACATCTTATTCGTTTCTTTTATGTGTGTGTTTATTTTCTAGCTATAAGGTGGGAAAGGGATATCGGTATGTTTTCTGGAAATCCCCCTGATTTCTGTCTGATAACCTTTAGCCTGCGCAGGTCTCTGTATCTCGCTGAGATGACAGCATCGCTTTAGGGACAAAACAAAGGCTGCCTGCAAAGCCACAGCTTATTCCGATCAAAGAGAAAGAGACAAGCCTTACAGCAAAGCCCCAAAAAATGTTTTCTTTTCTGTTTCTGTGCGTGTTGTGTATCTGCATGTGTGTTTGAGAAGATGAAGGCCTTGAGGTTTCGTCCTAAATTCAACTTCAAATGCTCTGAAAGCTGCGGTTTCTTCCTCGCAGATGTCCAAACTTTCCAGCGAGAGTTTCTTTTTCTCCATCTTCCGGGCAGAGCTCATTAGCTCTCTTCTTCCTGTCTTATCCGTCATGTGTGCAGGCCTACCTCTCCTTCCATCACAGCGGCACGCAACCACCACTCACCCAACCCCGCTCCGTAATAATATCACCCCAAGTAGACACATTTTCCACAGCATACATTTTTCTTTTCTCTGCAATTGTCTGAAAATAAGCTGCAGGATTGCGTCTCTCTACTCAGTGAATACTTCTTTTTTCTTTTCCCGCAGCTCACTAAATCCTCATAAAGTGGATTCAACCTTTACGTGTGTCAAAGAAACCGAACGAATGGGGATTTGTAGATGGTGGGTAGATTCTCACAGCGGCCGTCTGTCATCAGCAGGGCTGTTTTTAGAGGAGACTCCATCAGCCACCCCTTCTCGGGCTGTGCCGTTACTGTGACTAATGCCTCCTAGCACTGCCTATGAGTCACACACCCATTTTTAAGGCTTTGTTTATTTATGTTTGTCTCAATCGCGGCACTCAGTTTCATTCTCTCCTCTGCTTCCAATCATCCCGTCCGTTGGTTTGCAGGTTGGCTGATTTTAAATGACTTTCTTGAATCAAAACTCAACAAATCAGTATGTACATGGAGTGTTTTGTTGTTTGTGTGCTACCAGTTAAACGCGTTATTAACGGCGTTAACGCAAACCCATTTTAATGGCGTAATTTTTTTTATCGCGAGATTAACGTTATTTTTGGCCTAGCAAACTTTGTCGTTTTTTTTCACATGTTGTTACAACAACTAGTAGCGTTAGAAAAACTACAACACCACACCGGATCTAGCTAGACCGGAAACAAAACAACAGGCACGTCGCACACACTTGTTTGGGCTTGCGCGCCGGCCAAATAGTAGTAGGCTAACGTTACGTTTTGAGTGGATGGCGAGTGCGAGACGCCGAAATGGATGCCAATAAGATTCTGAATGGAAAGTTTACTTTTAAAAGTTGCCAAATGGTTCCATTGAATTCACGTCAAATGTGTGAATGCACCAAATAAAATCATTCGCGCGTACATTTGCGTCTACCGCGCCATGCTAAACGCCTCGCTGCAGGACCTCTAGATGCACGTAAACGCAACTTTACATTGACTTAACATTGAAATCACTCTCGCAAGACGCTCTATTCGCGTTTGGTGTGAACGCACAACTACTTTTCATTCTTTCTGATAGGGCTGGGTATTGTTAGGAATTTCACAATTCGATTCGATTTCGATTCTTGAGGCTTCGATTCGATTCGATTTCGATTCGATTCGATATTGACTTATTAGCTTCGATATCGATTCAATAATAAGTAAATACACAAGTAATTAAGTACCTGGGTATATTTTTAAATAATGTGTGCAGTATTACCAATGTTTAAGAACAAATTGACGCAAGCATGTTTCCTGTCATGGTTTATTTAGCAGAACAAACTGTACAATATTGTACATGTGTTGAATACAAACCACAACTGTAACAAACAGGTGCTTTATTAACATCTCTAATCTAAAGTGCATATAACTGTTAGTAGAAAGTATATTTTTCTTCCTAAACATTCAAGTTATAAAATAAATGTAAAAAGAAGCACAAAATGTGCATACTCATAAAACAAAGTGCAACCATAGATATTATAACATTACAAAGTGCTAACTTACTTTGTCAACACAATAAATAACACTGCTGATCAGAGAACCTTTGGCTTATTTACTGTTCCTATGTAGGATACATTACCGACATTTCCATCATATAACTCATAACATTTTAGTACAATATATATAACATGTTAACTCTGAAGCATTTGTTATCAAACTAGTGCACATGCAGTTTTTGGGGACGTTGCGACCTTCGTCTGTTATATAGGACAACTTAGTTTGAATAAACGAGCAGACACTGATTAGCTACTTGCTCTACGTTTATTTAAAATGAACAACAAGACGACTAGAAGTGAATGTGCTTTCCATTAAATGAATCACGCACAGTAAACAAATCCTTAACAAAAAAATCTTTGCAATTTAGACTCGCAAACTGCGTGCCGGTGCGGTGACATACATACTCGGACAGATTCGGCTTGTCAGAAGTCGTTCATCCTCGGATGTGGTGCCGCGCGCGCTGTTACAAAAAAAAGCCTTGCACACAGCCAAGCGAAATGAGGTCTTGCACACCAAACGCGTCATTTTTGCCACGCGCACCTTCGCTCACGTGCGGATTATAGACAGTAAAAGAAACGGACGCGTCGAGTATAAACAAGTCTTTACTCCGTGTCAGCGCGCGCTCTGATGAGTGTTGCCCACAGCGCCGCCACTGGGCGGTGGGCTGAATCGATTCATAGGATTTGATGAATCGATATTGAATTGAGAAACAAATAATTGCAATGCATTGATGAATCGATATTTTTACCCAGCCCTACTTTCTGAGATAAGAGGCTGGGTTGATGAACCTCTAATGAATAAAGAGCAGTAGCCTGACTGCTATGTTCAAAGCAAACTTGAGAAAAAGAAAGTATTAAGCCATGGTTTAACTGCACTATAGGCTGAGTCCTAGTTTACCTTACATGTGCACTTTGTAATTTTATTTTGTATCGCCCTGTTTTGATCCCTTAGAAAGGGCTGTTTGTGTGACAAAGTAAGTGTGAATTTTAGTGTGGTATTGAACACTACAGTATGCCAATGTTGTTTTAAATAAAATAAAAACATTTGCACAAAGCAAGCCAATCCACTTTTCCATGTTGATAAGAGCATTAAAATGAGAAAAAATAATGGGACAAAAAGAAATCAAGGGACATTTAGAATAGATTAAAATGTGTAATTAATTGCGAGTTAACTATGATATTAAAGGGGGGGGGGTGAAACACTCAGTTTCACTCAATCTCATGTTAATCTTTAGTACCTATATAGTAGTATTGTATCCTTCATATCTCCAAAAAGTCTTTAGTTTTATTATATTTATAAAAGAAATATAGGCTGTACCGAGTCTTTCCGGAAAAAGCCGAGCGGGTGGAGGCGTGCCGTGTGGGCTGGAGCGCGCAAAGCGTTTGCGTGTGTTGTAAACAGACAGACTCGTGGTTTATGAGGACATGATATATTTTTACAATAAACAAACTGACACCTACAGTGGCCAGCTAAACAAATGTATTTAAACACACAAACACACACCATACACACACCATACATCGCATGCTCCATCGTTACGTGATCATGTTGTTTACTTGCTGTGCTTACACGCCGATAGTTAACAACACACAGACATTTGAAGCAGTTTTACTCACCGCATGCGGTTCCAACGCACGACCATGAACCTTTATCGTTGGGACTGCTCCATCTTTAAGTATTAGGCGATCTGCAAATCCGGCATCGAACTGGGCCTATAACTATAACCGTCGAAATGAAGGGAACAAACGAGCACACTTGCACAACTCCGTTGCTGCTCTGGAAAAACAAAATCCATCCACAGGTCCCTTAACGCTGGGTTTTTTGGAAATTTGTGCAGTGTTGTCTTGCCCTGGCAACCAAAAACACACTTTTTTGGTGCCATTTTTTTGATTGCAGCGCAGCCGAGCACAGCCGCGCTCTGACGGGCATAGGCGTACTTTCGCACGCACTAGGCTACAGCTGCGCGCGCCCTTCCGGGAGAATTGCCCTTAAGACCCGTATAAGGAAATTCCGCCCACTCTGACGACACAATGGGCCGTATTCGAAAAAAACTTTCCGAAACTTGTGACAAACCGGAAGGAGTATTTTTGGAACAGAAATACTCCATCAAACTTACAACTTCATTTTTTAAACTTTGTCCATGTTTAGCATGGGAATCCAACTCTTTAACAGTGTAAAAAACTCACTATGCATGAAACACCATTTCACCCCCCCTTTAATGCGATTAATCGTGATTCAATATTTTAATCGTTTGACAGCACTAGTTGTTTGATTTGGTTTTGTTTCAATTTTGTCTTAGTTTAAGTTTGGTTAAACCAGTAACCACTGTGATTTTTTTCAATATTCAATATGCCAATATGACATTTGGTTTTTGGCTAGTTTTGAGTAAAAACTTATTTTTTCAGCATTATGTAGGTAATCAGCACTGTGATTGACATGACCAATAAAATTTAGCATTAGCTTCAGGGAAGGGGTTTGAACATAGCTGGTTTGGGGGGAAAATATCACGCATAGATGTGAGTTCAAACAAGCTGCTAGCAGCTATGACTCTTCAGTTTGTTCTGTACACTAATATCTGTAACCATAGTACGGTGGCCGAGAAATGCAAAACAAACCACAACTCTGAAAACAATATAGACCTTATGCACGAGAGAAACGTGGGCGCCGTCATCTTTAGAATATTGTCTTTGAACTTCCGGTTTTGCGGTCGCTCTGTATATCTCTATGGCATCGCTGTCCAGGAGTAATTAGCTTTTGAAGTTGATTTACTTATTGTAGAGTTAACAAAAGTTATCATGCGCATTGTAATGTTTATCATAAGCATTGTAAAGCAGATGTCTTAACAAATGTCGACCGGGATTTCTTTTTAACGAGCCGTTCATTCACCTATGCAAGATCGCTGTGAAATTACAGACCGGAAGTCAAAAGACAACGAGCGCAGCGCTGAAAAGGGGCGGGGCTACATAAGGTCTATAACAAATTTATAAACGCAATGGAAAGACTGCAAACAAAATAACAAATCAGAAAACACCACGACAAATCAGAAAACACAGACAAATCTGAAAACAAATTAACAAATCAGAAAACAAATTAACAAGTCAGAAAACACAACGACAAGTCAGACAAAACGGGAAAAGGTAGGTATATGTGGCGAATGGAATACTGATCGCTGATTGGATGAGACATCTGTCAATCAAGACATGCAGAAAGTACAGCAGACTGCGGCAGAAGAATGATCGATTCGCGTGTGCATGTGTAAATATTAGCTGTATCGTCTACGATATTTTTTTTTTTTTTAAATGAAATGCGAGGCTGCGAACTGACATTATCGAGTAGGTCACTCACTTTGCAAAAAAAAACAAAACATAAACACTATATAGAATGCAGTTAATGCCCGTAACATTCCAAATATAGGGGCGATGCCCCTGCATGAGCTTTTGTTTTTTCCACATGTGATTTTATACAGATCAATAAACAAGAAGTTAATATTGTGAATTACAATTGGTCGCTCGAGGTAGACTCGAGAGGGAGACTTGAACTCAGTCTGCTGTACTTTCTGCATGTCTTGAATGACAGATGTCTCGTCCAATCAGCGATCAGTATTCCATTCTCCACATATACCTACCTTTTCCGTTTTGTCTGACTTGTCGTTGTGTTTTCTGATTTGCTTTTTTGTTTTCGGAAATGTTATTGTGTTTTCTAACTTATTTGTTTGTTTTTAGTCTTTCAATTACATTTATAAATTTGTTGTTTTGTTTTCGGAACTGTGGATTGTTTTGGACTTCTCGGCCACCATGCCATAGAGACAGGTAAGAAAAGTTAATATCAAGCCTTTTCTTGACAACTCCTGCTGTTTCCATTCATTCAAATGTGCTGATTCCTTCTCAAACAAGAAGGCTCTTTATTTTGTATTGTTTTTTTTATCTCACTGTGTTATTTTTTTTATTGTGAGGTTGTTTCTCGTAATTGCTACTTTTTTTTATATAACATCTCACAACTGCAACTTTATTGATTGTAGTTAAGACTTTATATCTCACAAGTATGATTTCTTATTCTAAACTTTATTTTTCTTCACATATTTTATTTTTAACTCTTAGGAATAGGCTCCGATACGTCACAGTTAATAGTAGAAAACATGCGCACGTGTCCAGATAAGGTCATAAGTTTACATACCTTGCGGAACAATATTTATCACTCCAATCAGGACTGGCAGGACTAGCAGCTGTATTTGCTGCTGTGTCGACTCTGTGGTGTTTGTGTGAATGATTTGTTGATAAATCAGCCGCTGGATCATGCGTGTTGATTCTGATTTCATAATGTGCATTAAGCGAGCAGTGTGGGGAGCATGCATTGCATGGTTAATGCGTATAAGTGGTTACATGATAAATGAGTTTGGCCCTAGTCTGGTTGCCATGAAAAAATCTAACTAAACAAATGAATACATGGAATGGAGAAAAGTTGCAGTTGCACTTACGACTATTTTATTCTCTCCCTCCAAGCGCCAAACAGCAACAAGATTGCTTTCAAAAAAAAGATCTTGAAATTTATCAAGGTCCTGAGCATCATCCCAATAAATTGCAGGGGATCGATAAAACATCATAAGAGCCATGATCCCTCACTGTTATTTGGAGCCTTGCTCTAAGTTGTTTGTTTCTTGTGTCTGAGTGGTTTTATGGGGTATTTTAATAAAAAGACTAAATCCATTGTTAAAATAATTTCTTCAGCAAGGTCACCATGCCTCAGTTACAGCAAACAGTTACATTACAGCATATACATCCTCTGCATGTAGGGCTGGAACGACATGACGATATAATCGATTACATTGTTTACACACTTTTTATATTATCTCTAATGCCCTGTCATGTTTCACACAAAACTCTAGAGCAGATTCTAATGGCTAGTATGGCAGTTCCACTTAATATGGTTCTTTCATACAGCGTTTTGTATCAGCGTGACAACCCCATTCTATAACCAAACTGACACCTGCACATTTTCAGAACTCACACAACCACATCCTCGACAATCCCTTGCTGAATGAACGGAACCGTACAACTAGTTGTCTGCCATGTGATATAATGTGAAAGCCACAGTGTGTTACATGTCAGTTTGTAATTGGACTTTCTGTTTGCATTTGTTCAGTTTCCCGCCACACCTTTGTTCCCATGGTCACCGTCTTCATTAGTTCATTTGGTTCAGCTGTGTGTCATTATCTTGTTAAGGTCCTTTGTTTGTCTCCTGTATATATACGGTGTTCTCCCTCAGTCATTGTCGGTTTTCGTTAACGTTTGGTTGTGGTTTTCTCCTGAGTTTCTCCTGGTTCCTAAGTGTTTAATGATTAAAGTCTTCCTTCTCAAGTTATTTCTCGTCATGAGTATTTCTATGCACCACATCTCGTAACACAGTGAACTGTATAATCATGACGGGTTTAGTTTACTCACGGAGACAGCGAAGTGGTTTGCGTTCATCCGTAGATGCATCAGCTCAAATGTACTCTGTTACTAAGCATTTAATGTCCTTGTTGGTTGTTATCTAATATCTAAAGGATAAACTCGTGCCCTAATTGGATTTATTTTATAACACGCTGTCAATTGTGATCAAATTTCCCGATGTTATGGACATCGCCATTTTTAAAAAATGCGGTTGTGAGTCCTGAAAATGTGCAGGCTTGTATTTAGTGGTCCTGCCATATTATCCATTAGCATCTGCTATAGAGTTTTTGTTTTGTGTGAAACATGACTGAGGGGGAGTAGGGATGAACATAACCTGTGTGTAATCACTTCGATGCATTGATCCAGCCCTAGTATTTAATAAGGCTCAAAGAAGTATTAAAGTACTAGCTCAACCAAAAATGACAAATTCATCAATTCGGCGTTCCAAACTTCTGGGGAATGCAAAAGTAAAAGTTTTCAGTCTGGTCCCCATACAAATCTGTAATTTGGCTTCAGAAGACTATGTAGTGTACAAGTAGTACAGACCACTTTTTGATATTACAATATATGTTCCTTTTTGCCCTTTCTGAAGTTGAACTCTCACATTCTCCATTCACTTTCATTGCCATTCTAAACCCATATGACTTAAGTAGAATGTAGAATGTATTCAATGCCGAATAAGTATATATATATATATATATTATATATATATATATATATATATATATATATATATATATATATATATATATATATATATATTAGGGTTGTCAGTTAAACACGTTATTAACGGCGTTAACGCAATCCCATTTTAACGGCGTCAATTTTTTTATCGCGCGATTAACGGTCTTTTTGACCTAGCAAACTTTGTAGTTTTCTTTCACATGCTTTTGCAACAGGACGCGACATGCGTGCGCTGCGGTATGAAACCCATTCATTTCAATGGCTTGCGCCGCGCGAGTGCTTCGTCGACCAAAGCGCAAGCGGATCTAGACCGTAAACAAAACAACAGGCACGCCGCACACACTCGTTTGGGCTTGCGCGAGCCGGCCAAATAGTGAACCTTTTGAGTGTATGACGAGAGCGAGACGCCGAAATGGATGCCAAAAAGATTCTGAATGGAAGGTTTACTTTTAAAAAGTTGCCAAATAGTTCCATTGACAAGACCAAAGTGATCTGTGTGTTTTGTCGTTGTGAACTGAGCTATCGTCATCGCAGCACGTCCAGTCTGAAATACCGCTTGATGGCCAAGCACACACACACACACACACACACACACACACACACACACACACACACATACACACACACACACACAGCTGATGCGAATTCTCCGCCCCCTCGCCAATATCAGGACCTCGTCAGTATTTTTTTCACCTTTTTATTGATGGACAGTGTTACATTGTGTGAGAGATTATTTCCTCTAAGTGAGAATTTTAGTGTCAATATATATATAAAACTTAGCCTTTGCAATTATTTCCACCTTGGCTTCTGAACTGCAGACTCTAAACTTTTCAATAGTGGACCATGTTGCCTGGAATGTATTGTTTCCATGGAAGCCATTTATTTCTCATATGCCATGGCAAGTATGCAGTTGGGAATGAGGGAAGATAGATAACAACAACCAAAAAGTGACTTTTCAATTCTTAATGTTCATTGGAAGATAAATGTGCATGAATAGCAATAGCATGCTGATGTTTGATTTGCACCTCTGTTGACCTTGTAGATAGTTTTCATGGAAACACATTTAACTTGTGTATAGTGCTTTGTTTTGTTAAAATGTATTTCTAAAAATGAAACCCTTGCCTGGTATAAAAAGCTAAAAATAGTTCACTTCATTGGCCTTCATGAATATTCACACATTCTTATGAATAATTAGGATTTTGTCTTGAGTTTTTATCTCCCTAGACATTAACACATTGCTGCTTAAACCATCTGGACTGCTGGCCAGACATGTTTATCAGCACCACTAGTAGAGCACCAATGTAATTGAATATGGGAATCATACTATTACTATAACATTATTACTATTACTATAACATACTATAACATTACTATTATTTATGAATTGTGGCTTTCATGTAGCTCAAACAGTAGAGTGTTGGTGCTTGCAACGCCAAGGTCATGGGTTTGATTCCCAGAGAAAGCAAGAACTGATAAGAAAGTTAATGTGTACATTGAAATGCAATGTAAGTCGCTTTGGATAAAAGTGTCTGCTAAATGTAAATGTGGAGGATGGAGGGTCAGGTTAGTGTATTTGAGAAGGTCAGGCACAGGCGTGAAGTCTCAGACCCAAGTCCCTCCCAAGGTGTTTCTCTCTTGTTGCAAGTGTGATGAAATAAACTGAAATGTTGTGGTTAGACATGGTTCTGTTCAGGAACAGTATTGTTATCAATTATAATCACTATCAACAGAGGCCTCGAGAGCTATTGCCACAGCAACCAAGGGGGCTGGACTTAGTGAAGGGTCAGTTCTTCCATTCTTCCCATGTGTAATGAATGAGAAATGTTTGTGTGTGTGTATGTGAATGTCTGGAGGTCACCCTGTCACTGACATGTTATTTACCCTATTTTAGACAGAGTTCAAGCTACTATAGTCTCTCTTCTCTATTGGTGCAGAAACAATTTCTGTGCTTAGCCAGTCCATGCAGAATAAAAGTATGCCAGGATTGATTTAGTGTGTGTGTCATGAACAGATTCATATTTTTCTTTGTTTTTTCATCTTTTTAGAACAGACTGTCTGTTTATTTTTATGTATTTATTTTGCTTACATCGCAGATGCAGAACATGTTTGTCTAGCAGTACTCTATTTCACATTAGATGGAAACCACTGGAGACATGGCTGGAATATTAAGAAAAGCATGAGTGTCAATTTGCAGATTAGTCCCTTATCCAGCTCAAAGGAACGTGAGCATGCACCCAGTCTGCAAATCAGATCTCTTTATCAAGTGCCATGTCTAAATCTGGAACCATTCTTCAAACCGCTTGTTCTATACCAGTTACGGGTAGGAAACACCCTGGATGGATGGCTGGTCCATCAAAGGCCTCACACATACAGACACAGACAAATATTCTTACACACACCCCTATGTGCAATATACAGTCTCCAATTCTTGCTTTGAGAAGAGTGCTACCGATTGAGCCATCATGCCACGCATAGTCCAAAATGTGTGACACTGAATTCAGGAGGCTTGTTGAATGCAGCAGCCACATCCATCAACTTAGCATGACACTTCCAACCAGAGGATACCCAAACCAGCATAAACAGCAACCACATGCAAATCTCCACACAGAAAAGAGCCACCCACCATTTTTTCTCTAGCTTGTTAACATTCAGGTGTATCCGTTCCAATTGCTAAACTGTTGGTTAGCATCACTCCACAAAAATGAAGATCTAGTTTAAAGTGAGCTGCTGACTGCAACATCAGTAGGGTCTCACAATGTTCTTCATTAGCTCCAGAAACTGACTATCTATCTTACACATGCATTACTTGTACTACCTCCATATAACGCTTCATCAATCTATCATCCATAAAATTAAACATCAGATTCCTCTGTTATCTTGGCTTTCAGTTAATGGGTTAATGTTTTTTTATTTGTAGTCCAATACTTTTTATTTGAATGCGAGACTTTCACTTTCATCTTCTACATATCAGCTAAGCACTGTGTTTCTAGTGGCTAGAGATTCAATTGTTTTACTAGTGTTTGGCTGTGTGAATAATAAACAAAATTAACTTTGTCATATGGACTATTTTCACGGACATATCCTTTTGGAGCTTGATTGCTGTGTTCTATGATTCGAGTCCAAGACCATATGTTCTTGGTCTTGTATGGACTAAGGAGCATTTGAACTTGGTCTTGACTCAAACTCAAAGCCGAACCTATCTACACCCAGCACTGCAACACCACAATTTATTTTTGTGGTCTGTGCATATCAGCATCTCTGTGCCATTGAGACTCACTGAAGCACACTGTTTGTGCACTGCGGAGATTCACATGGCACTGCTGCGAAACCAGGATCCATTCACTCCAAAAGAAAATTAATTGTTTAGACCCTCTTCTGGTCTGTCTTGACTCGGACTCAACCTGGATGAATCAAATGAGCTGGTCGTGACTATATCACTGACAGACTCTAGACATTGTATGCATTTACAGTGTGAATATTCTGCCTAATTACTCTTGTTGTGTTCCATGGAAGAAAGGAAACCATAGAGGTTTGGAATGGCATGAGGGTGAGGAAATAATGACAAAATTATCTTTTAAAACTAGTATTCGTTTGATACCTCCCCAAGTCCCTCCATCCAATATTCTTTGATCTGCACACCCCTGCATTCCAGTAGATGTCTGTTGAGGTCTCTGTGTCTATGATGTGCATCACAGGTTCAGTGATTTCCTGGTTGAGGTAGTGGACTGGCTGGGCTGCAGGCAAAATGTTCTCTCAGACCTCTGCTGTGATCTCTTTGCCCCGGGGCTCAACATTTGGTTGTCACCCCAAGCACCCAGCTCTAGCCTGCGGCTCTATGATGGTCTTTCAATTGCGCCCTGAAGCCCTGTAACCCTACAGGGCCTTGTAAGGACTGCAGGGCTTAGCCTCATGACTTATTCACAAAAGACACATATCAGGACATGTTGCTACTTTGGTCCCGGACCTGCAAAGCCAAGCATGTCTTATTTGGCAGTTACATACGCAGTCCTGACAATATCAGATTTCCCTTTATGAAATGTCTTGCTATCAAAGCAGTTAAGACACATTAACTATGAGCAAATTCCTTGTTATCTTTTCTGGTAAAAAGTACCCCGTCTACACCTGACACGAAGGCATTATAATCAGTGGTACTGTCTACACTGCAACAAATGGCCAGCAGTAAATCCTCATTCTATTCCCAGTGTACTACAGGCATATGCACTTTTGTTACTTCCAAAAAGACAAATTAATTTGGAATGATCATTAGCCAAGTTTCCATCCACTTGTCAATCGAATTATCTGAAGTTCGGTAAAAAAACTCATGCGAATAAAGCTGGTGAAATTGTGTTTCCATCCAACGGCTTTAAAGCGAATAAAAACCTGTGCGTAATGACGTCACATGCTGTTTTGCGATCAAATTGGTATATCGAATTGATTTGAGACATTTTAAGGTGTTTCCCTTCATTTTTGCACAACATTCAAGCACACATTTGTGAACAAAGTTTTGCTAGACAAAATGGATCGCGCCATAATAACGTTTCCATCAGCATTTATCGCATAAGCCGTATATCGATCAAGATAAAATCCGATGATACCGAACGCATTTCATTTGAGTGGATATTCATGAAATTCAATCAAATTTTACTGTTTCCATAAGGCATTTTTCATTCGATATCACTTAATTCGGATAAAAACTTGTGAATGGAAACATAGCTATTGTTCGAAGCAAGTTTAGATGGATGCTTTGGACTGTTTTTGTCCTTTTCTCTAATAATCAGCACTGATTCTTGGGAATTTGGATAAAACAGGTTTTAATTTTGAAAATAAAAAGTTAGTTAATTTACAAAATCTGAAGGTATATCATTATAGACCAAGGTCTTGGCTGTTCAGCAATGTACCGGTGCAACCTCCTCATTTTGTATTTTTTTCATAAACTAGGAGTTTTTTCAGTTATTACTTTGTTTTTGTCAACACCGTCAGACTCAATAAAAAGCTAATTATTTTTTATTTATTTGGTCTAATATGTATTTAGAGTTTTTAAATCATTATCTGGCATTCTTAGTACACATATATGCTGTTAAATGTTGAATATTCACTTTTGTTCATTTTTTTATACTGTTTCACGTGTACTCCCTTAAAAGATCTAACATCATACAACATTTACTTTAAGCCTAAAGACATAAAGTAATATGCTTTTATTTAACAAACATATTTTTGTATTAAAAGAGACTATTACTTTAATAACTCAACTGCACTAAAGAAACATATTGTACCCATATTCATTTTAAACAAATAAAACTCCCTCTGACGGTGGTGACTTTAGAACTGACGGTGGTGACACTAATCTGACGGTGGTGACAGTGGCCTCCTTACAACATATAATTCCAAACTTTATACCACTCAAGTCAATGGCTTCTTGCTTAACAACTTTATTTAACTATTTGGTCCAAAAAATAACAATCCTGAGCACTGAGATAAACGTTTGTCAAGTACAATTAAGCAATATCATTATTAAAAGTACCCCATCCCCATATCATCAAAAATTAAATCATCATAGTAAAAAATAAAGTCATTACCAGTAGGAATAATGTACAATGCATCACTGACAAAATATTAAACTGTCATCTAGTGTTCTTCTGAAAACTGGACTGTAAACTGTATGTTGGACATAAAGAACAGATAACAAACTGTGGCAAACATTCAAAAAGAAATATATGGGTTCAATTAGCAATAGGCTATCATTAATAAAAGTACCCCGTTGAGTGAGGATATCCATGCACATCCTCAATCGACTATAGAATCTTCACAGCTGATAATCACTCCACCTTTCGCTTTAAACTGCGCAATGCGCAACTTCATTATCTTTGAACTTGGAATGTTCGGAGCAACCAAGCTGGTTGTTTGGAGCTAATTTTTAGTGCAGGCGAAAATCTAAAGGAACGTTAGAAAACACAATTTAATTGCTTTAAACGTGTTACGATGCAAGTTGAACTGCTATATAAAAGCAATATAGCACTCGAGTTCGTGAGGATGTTTATGGGTATCCTCACTATCACTCGCGCTATATTGCTTAATAGTAGCATGCAGTGTAGGCCTGTATGGAAGAAATATAGGTAGAATTATGTAAATAAAAATATAAAAGAGGTTAATGACACATTACAGGTAATATTGGTATTTATTGTGATAAACAATTATATTCTAGCCTTTGTTGAGGACCATTTGGAGGTTTTTGTCACCACCATCAGACTGTACGTCACCACCGTCAGACAGAAAACCTGACGGTGGTGACGTCTGACGGTGGTGACAAAAAGCTACTCTTTCACATGATATGCATGAGTTGTTCACATTAGCCATCTTGTTTACCCTCTGTTGCTAGCTACTTCAGACCTCTTCTTAAAAAGTATACATTTATGTCATAATCTAATCTAATATTTTTTATACAAAAGAGACGGTGTTGACATGTTATGGTTGTGACAGTAGCAGTGTCCAAAAATATGAACAAGTTTAAGAGAAAATAGAAAACTTAGGAGAGCTGGAGGATCTTGAAGCATGCAGTAGAGCTGAAGGTTTGAAAATGGGGTCCTCAGGAGTGTAGTTGACCTTTTAGTTGCTTGATTTTATTGCTTTTTATAAATATCTGACGGTGGTGACGAATATGTGGGACACATTTTGAGCAACCATGAAATAATAGGAAATATTGTTCAAAACTCACTGTTTGTAGTTTTTAATACATATTACAATGTACTCTTTCATGTGGTAAAGATATTATTCAATTCAATTATTACTTTTTGTTTTTTTAATCAAGTTGAAATGATTATCTCCTATCCAAGGACAACTGATTTTGTAGGCAACCGGCCAGCATATCATTAAAATAATAATAAATAAAAAAATAAACCTTTAAAAGAACCTTACATATGTGCAAAGGACCCCCTGATTATAACATTGATTCTTTTTATTCATGAAAATGTTATTGATTTCCAACAGAATTAGCACTTTTCTTAGTGGGACATGTTTTTGCCAAAGTTTCAAGAATCAGTGTCAGGGATCATCATGCCCTCAAAATCCTGGTGTTATTTTGATCATTCCTCTTTTACCGCAGCCTTATATTGATTCCTTGTTGGATATCAATCTGTGTTGTTTGTTCCATTCTCTGGGACTCTAACCATGATGAAACCCACCACCATTTACACATGCTCTAAGCATTACTTTTGTCTTGCGTAAATGACCGGTTCATTGACCCTGGAGCAGAGTTAATTCTCCTTATCATGACCATGATTGCAGATCATAGGGAACTAAGGTTCTGCACCACTCCTCCAATTTTCTCTATTCTTAGTGATAGGTAGAGATCAACGATAATATATGTTAGATTGAACCTGTCTTGTCCACTCCTTGGTCTCAGTTGGCTGGAGAAAAGTGAGTAGGGCTTGATGAACTGGCTCCCTGCTGTGCATTGATCAATAATGGCATGTAACACAAGCGTTGCTCAGCTCGTTTATGTTCAATACTCACTAGCGAGGTGGCTGCGCTGAAGGTAATGAGCCTCACTTATGGATTGCCACATTCTCCGCAATCGAACAGAAAGCCTTAATTTCAAAGCCCTGGTCCATTGAAGAACATGACTGTATTGCAATTTACATCATCAACAACTGGTAACAGAGATGGAGTGCTGACCGAAGTGGTACAAAAGCAGACCGTTGTGGTTAATCTCTGTATTAGCAATCAGAATTAGTATGTATTTGCATGTAAAGTGTGGTTCTACCACATGTACAATCACTCACATTTCCATAGACACTGCAACATATGATATTGATGTATTGACAGCATCTAAATGTAAATTATTTACGTATCAGCAACATAAAAATGTTAATGAATCGTAATTTAATCTAATACTGAATTCATGGAATTATTTGGTTGCTTCTCTTATATTTATTATTCTGTCATGTTGTATTTGTGATAAATAATGTGTTCAATCACATTCATTGAACGCAGTTGACTCATTTACTCATTTACATACAATTATATTTAATTCTGTTCAGTGCAATCTCATTTCAAAGAATTATGTTAAAGAATACACTTTAAACACTTAAATGAATAACATTTATGTAATTGTTTAACCATTACTTCATGTAATATCTATTTTGTTCGCTATAGTACACAAAAGGCATTTTATCAATATACTATAAATCAAACAATGGCTATAAAATACACAAAAGACTAAGAATCTTCAGAATACATGTAAGACCCAAATTCAAGCTTTTATCCAAGAATCTTAATATCTATCCTTAGTTGCTACCATAAACGTCAAACCCACACTCGTTCACATTAAAACATGTTCCACCATGAGAAGCTATATTAAAAAGTTTTACACTAGTTATATAAAATGCTCAATGTACCATGCAACTGTCACGTTTCTGTGTGTTTAAGTTATGTTTTGAGATCTTGTTTCCCCCTGTCTTTGTGGTTTTTGGTTTAGTCCTGTTAAGTTTTCCCGCTCCTCGTTTGTGTTCAGTTTTATTCACCTGTGTTCAGTTAATCATTCAATCATTCCATGTGTATTTAAGCCCTGTGTTTTCTCCCAGTGTTTGTCGATCGTCGTCCTTGTATGGTTGTGTGTAAACCTTTGAAGTCCTGGAGTTTTGTTCTTGTTTCATTTTGGAAGTTTCATTTTGTTTATTAAATCTATTATCTTTGAAATTCCGTGTCCTCGTCTTCAGTCACCTGCACCCAACCCTGACAGCAACATGTCATGTTTTAGGTGAAGTTTGCACTTGAATGAGATAGGCCCACATTCACTGTGTATATGGGAATATGTTTTTCAGTGATTAACAATTTAAATTGGTCTCTGTATCATATAAAACTATTGTATATGAGGATTGCGAATGCAAAACATCTTAATTTGGTTGACTTTGGTACCACTTTTAAAAAAATTGCAGTAAATGAATTATTGTGATTACACTGTTTGATACGTTTTTCTTTATACTATATATATTTTTTTAAAGAAGTAGTTATGGCTAGTTTTAAAGGTAGGAGTAGGATTAGCGCCTAAAAATTACTATTTAATGTTTACTAAAATTGTCATTGTACATTTTCCTGCCCATTATGTTATATAGATTTATTACATGGCTTGGTAGAATTCCAATGTAGAATGCGGTCTGTTATTTCTTGATAACAGACGCTGCTTAGTATTACAGACCGTTGCCATGAAAAAGAGAGCGTTGCCATGGACGCAGTTCAGAGACGGAACAGACTATTTTCTTTAGCGGAAGCAATACAATCGGTTTTAAATCAATAAACTTCTTTTTAAATCAATATTTTGAGTCAAATTATTGATTTATTTGGTAGGTAGCCATGTAATAAGCGGGATAATGTATAGCGAGGCGGTTTTTATAGCGAATACAAACCCTTCAGGCTGATTAAGATCCCTCCGCTTTCCGTCGGGCTCCTAGTCAGCCTGTCAGGGTGGTATTCGCTATAACAACCGCCTCGCTATACATAATCCTTTACACACACACATATTATATATATTATATATATATATATATATATATATATATATATATATATATATATATTTTATATATATATATAAAATAATATAAATATAAATGAAAGTCAAAAGCACATTTTTATTTTTCACATCTATTTTAGATCAGCCGGTAAGATGTTCTTAACAAGCCACCATTTCCTGCCATTCACCCCTTTAGGCAAGGCAAGGCAAGTTTATTTATATAGCACATTTCATACACAATGGTAATTCAAAGTGCTTTACATAGGAGAAAATAAAATAATCAAAACAAATAAGAATAATTAAAACAGTTTAGAATAAAAATAAAATAAAGTACAGTAAAAACAGTCGGACGAACAGTGGCACAGTGCTCATTCAGTAAAAGCATAGCTAAACAGAAGTGTTTTGAGTCTGGATTTGAGTGTGACTACTGTAGGAGCACATCTGATCTCTTCTGGAAGCCGGTTTCAGCTGCGGCTGGCCTAAAAGCAGACTCTCCTTGCTTAGAGTGAACCCTTGGTATTTCTAACTGATGTGATCCTAATGATCTGAGTGATCTGTTGGGTTTATATTCAGTGAGCATATCTGCAATATATTGAGGTCCTAGCCCATTGAATGATTTATATACCAGTAATAATACTTTAAAATCAATCCTAAATGTAACTGGGAGCCAGTGTAAAGACCTGAGGACTGGTGTGATATGTTCATACTTTAAAGGAACACTCTGACTTTTTTGGACTTTAGCTTATTCACTGTATCCTCCAGAGTTAGATAAGTCCATACATACCTTTTTCATCTCCGTGCGTGCTGTAACTCTGTTTGACGCACCCACCGCTAGCCTAGCTTAGCACAAAGACTGGAAGTAAATGGTTACAGCTAGCATACTAATCCTAATAATTGACAAAATAACGCAAACATTTTCCTATTTACATGTTGTGATTTTTATAGTCAGAGAGTGTACAAATCACAAGGTCATATGAGACACAGACATCTGTTAACCGTATAAATATTGGGAACTATATTCTCAGAAGGCGAAGCACTGCTACTTGGGCGTCAAACAGAGTTACAGCACACAGGGAGATGAAAAAGGTATGTATGGACTTATCTAACTCCGGGGGATAAAGTGAATAAGCTAAAGTCCAAAAAAGTCGGAGCGTTTCTTTAAGGTCATTTGAGAATCATAAAACAGGCTTTCAGCTGGCTAAGAGAGAAAGACGAGGTGAGCACTTATACCAGTGAGTGCAGATGGGTTGAAAATCCCCTTCCTCACTTTTGCGATGTGTCATAAAGCATCTTCTTTAATGGCAAATCCAAACAAAGCTTGGATCTTATTTTCCAGTTAAAAGGAATACATTTGTGTTCTTTGAATCAGGCGCCGCAGTGATTTTTAGCAAATGGCCCCATATGCCCTCCCAGGCTCATCCATTGGGTATTGCCAGGCAATTGCAACCTGCCACACATATCAGAACAATGCTTTGAGAGCTAAGAGAGCACTGCAGGAATGCATTTAGAGCTGTGCAGGCTGGGGATTTGGGAGCTTCTTCTCTCCTCCTCTGTTTCTTTCTTTCTCTTTCTTTTTTCTTACTCACTTTCTGATGCAGGTCGATGATGAATTCCGAATCAGCCTCTGTGAAGTGTGAAATTTCAGTATTATGTATCACGTACATGGGCGATCGAAGCTTGTTTTGTTCAACAGCCAGTGGAAAGCCCCATTGTTCTCACATACAGAAGGACTATCATATGGCATGTAAATATCACTCATCATAAATCTGTCCTTCAGGAAGAGTTTTTAATGGCTCCATAAGACCAAAGAGTTCATGTTAATGATGGTTAGTCATTAGCTCATAGCTAATGTCATAGCTCATGTTAGTCTGTATACTAAGGATTTTATTATTATAAACTAATTAATAATAAAATCCTTAGTATATTGACACTAAGGGAATATAACAGTTCATAATATTTGTAAATATTTGTATTTGACCCTGCTATCCATCTTAGGTTTAACATAAGAGCGGGCATGGCCATTTGTCACTTGAATGTTCAGAAAAGTTACCCGTACCAAAACAGTTATGCTGCTTTATATAGCAAACCGGTATTTGTAATTTTATTGAAATTATTTATATCTATATTATATATATATATTATATTTTTGATATATATATGATATATATCACTTATATATATATATGATTTTGTGCTTCTGTGTGTGTGTGTGAGAGAGAGAGAGAGAGAGAGAGAGAGAGAGAGGAGAGAGAGAGAGAGAGAGAGAGAGAGAGAGAGAGAGAGAGAGAGAGAGAGAGAGAGAGAGAGAGAGAGAGAGGTAAATGAAACTGCGCGTCGTCTGCACCATTTATTTATACAGAACATGCAGGATTTATTTTTAAATAGTCTTTTTGCGGTTTAATATTCACACAGACACACACTAGTCTATAACGAGATTTGATTTCATCGTGAATATCATAGCTGCTGAAGTTACTACATTGAGCTGCATAAGTTGCAACTACATAGTTTTTCCATTTACAGGACTTATTCTTCTGGTTATATACCTATGCAGCTAATGATTTGGAAATCTCGCACATTTAAATAAAAGTTTAAATTTCTTACTTCCACATTGCAAAATAAGGTGGATACTGGGAATCTTTTCTTATCTCATTACATTTATGTTTTTGGCAGATTTGGCAGATATACTTACATTGCATTCAAAGTATACCTCTTTTCAATTAATGGATTCCCTGGGAATCAAACCCATGACATCTGTTGCTAACTCCCTGCTCTAGTACTTGAGCTACAGGAACACTTTAAAGTCTACAATTGATATAACTGAATATTGCAATTTTGCTTTTATTAATAGACAGACTCTTTAATGTTCTTCTTATGCCATGTAGTCAGCCGAGTCTTGCTCACGTAATCTCCTATACTTGGAGATTTCCCATCATCACTTAGAATGTCTTACCAGTGATTCTGCTGTAACTTAGTGTAGACACCGGCCGATATAGTAGCCTGATAATGCAGCACTATCCCATTCATTTGTCTTTCAGAGCAGGGAACCACAGGAAGTGTTAGACTCAGAGTTAGTCCTGCTGATGAGAAGCTTCCAAGCTGAGTAAAGGTAATGGAACATGGGTAGTCTCACATTTACACCTTCCTCTCACTCAGTGTGATGGAAGAACACTTACCACTGTGCTGAGCTCTCTGCTCTTATGGAAGCAGGGACTGAAGAGCTTTCCTGCACATTAAAGATACAAGTGCTCAGCTGGTGTCATGCTTCAGGAGTGATGATATATTTACTAATGTATTATTGCTCTGTGCCACGTGTTTGTGTATCATGTGACGGCATTAACTGCTTCAATGAAAGGTCTCAGGAACTCTACTTTCTTTTATTTTGACATTTCACAAACTTCACTGACATTTCTACCTTGTTGAAAAAGCCTTATTAATCTGATAATTCCAGCACTAAAATCTGATTTTGAACCATATTCAAAGTATACTGAACACACACCTGTACCCACACTTCAGTTGAATTCTTATGAATGTACCAAGTTGATAGACATGTGGCTTGGGAACATTTAACAGTTAGGTCTATTGACTCTATTACTTGGCATAAGACAAATTACGTTGTGGAAAAAAGCTGCTGGTTGAATGAACTGCACGTATATGGGAGTAAAGTGCACACCAATTACATACATGTTAAAGTGATAACATTTTTTGGTACAGCCATGTAATGCATCCTACTGCGGTAGTTAAGGAGTGATTACGGTTGTACAGGAAACACACTCCAGACTGGGAAATGCTGTTTTGAGAAAACTTTGCTATTTTGTCTGCTATATACAACTGGTGCTCTGTGAACTCCTGTGGGCAGTTTGTGGATATCTCAGGCTTAGAATTTTTGAAAACTTTCTGCAGATTTGAAATATAGGTGTTCATCACTGAAATCACCGGTCAAGAAAGATGCCAATATCGGGTAAATCTTGACCTACGATGTAACAAAAAGTAGAAGACTTGGGAGGTCACATCAGAGAATGGAGTTTAGCAATGCAAATGTCCTCTATTTAACACACTTCTCCTTGCTCTGCCTTGAATCTCAATGAAAGCAAATGATTAGCTCGCTACTGATTCAAGCATGCTAAGTGGACTTGTAAATATTGTGTTTTTTGTTCAGTGCGTGCCACCAATAAGTGAACATTTTGAAAATTGTACATTCAAGTCTTCATTCCTGTGTTTTTATGCAGGATGCCTCCAAGCCCTTGTTCTGGCGATAATGTCAAGTTAATGTCACGTTTTATGCACCAACTGCATGTTTATTTACGTTTATTATGCCAATCTTTTTTTTATAGTGGTGTGCGATACATATTGTCTACGGTAATATCATGATTGTTGTTTTAACAATGCGATCTGACAATATCGAGTATGTCCCTCACTTTACAAAAACACACCTAGAGAGTGTGCGCATACACTACGTGATGAGGGTTAAGACTAGTGCACTTGCACATTTAGTGCATGCTTTCACTGCGTGATTTAGTCTATTAAATGCATTTAGAATGACCTCAATGTTTAAGATAAATATATATAGTTAATCAATATCATTCAAAGAGTGCCATTTTTTTACTCCAAATATCAGCATAATTACAAATGTGATATTGATGTTATGCAACAGTTCAATAAAAATAAGTTAATATTAAGTGACTTACATTTTAGACAAAATATTTCTGGTTTTTGATCTAATTTGTCAATGAAAATAGTTCCAATCAAAGCCACAGGACTTTTTTACGTCCCTGAGCAACACACGGCGGTGTTTCGTTACTGAATGAACTAATCGTGTGAATAATTCAATGACTCACTCATTAAGACAGTCTAATGCTTTATTCCTGAATGAATCAGCCGTTTGAATGAATCGTTTGAAACTCAATGATTCATTAACAGTGACTTGCTGCCACCTATTGGCGGTTTTAGTTTCACATTTATAGTATCTTTTCATTTTTTAAATCATTTCTAATATCAGTATTCAATGTTTTATGTTTAAAACATCAAAACATTCTTTATGAATTTTTAAATGCAGGTTAAATACATCCATGTCCCATCTGAGCTGCATTAAACAGACTCAATGCAGCTATGCAAGTGTTTCCTCTGCATTGCAAGTTCCCTTATCGAAAAGGGAACTTCGAGATGCGTCGAAACGCTGCGGGAACGCCTTCTGCGTGATTGCGTCTGAAGCATCTATGCCAACTAGTCCAATGGAAAAAGGGGATGAGCGTCACGGGCGGGTGACGTCATGACCAGGAAAGGATAAGAGCACTTCCGCTGCTCGCCGGCATTCATGCTTCTGTGCCTCAGCAAGCGATCTGTGTCAAACTGTCCCTGTCTATTTATTGTTGTCTGTTGCAATATTGTTGGTATCGTTATGGCGAAACAAATGTACAAACAGTGTGTTCCTCCCTGCCCGCGTTTATTTAAACGGGTGGGGACACACACAGCTTTGTGTCAATTTGTTTGAGAGTAAGAGCATGCTGAGTGCTAACATTGTGAAAGTGAAACTACCAGATTAGCATGCTCTGCTCTCGCCTGTCACTCTGTATGATAGTGGCAGGCTCGCGATTCTCACGGGATGCAGGACCCGCGTTTGCCGAGGCGGCGCGGAGAATGCATTCCTGGGGATCGCAAAAGGATCTTTTGGGGGGTGGGAGAACGGTCCGAGGGCCTTTTCTTCTTCCTTGCCCGGAAGATCCAGCTCTATCTCCCCGGTGTTGGAAGCACGCTCTGCGGTTTCTTCCGCTCGGGGAGAGAGAGCCCTTTTTTTCCTTCATGTTCTTCCTCCGAGGAGGTTTGTGTTAAGAATATTGAAAGTGAAAGCAAGCACACACACTGTTGAATTAGATTCGCCATCTATTTTTCCAGTATATGATGAACTGGTGGAGGTTTTGTCCCGTGCTGTTAGTAAATTAAATATTTAATGGCCAGCTGAGAAAAAGGAGCGCTCGTCCTAAGAAACTTGACGAGCGTTTTCTTATTTTTATCACATTATCTCCACCATGAGGCTTCCATTTTTTCCCTGATTTACACACTGAATATTTAAATTATGGAATAAACCGTATTTATCACTACTTTCAGCCCTCGTGTTAAATGTTTATTCAAGATTAGAGGGTTGAAAGATTACGGTTATGATATGATGCCCCAGGCTGAACAGAAATAAAAATAGGAAAATGCTATTTTTTCACCTGGTCCAGTATCATCATTTAAGTCTCTGCTTTGCTCATAAGTCTATACTAAAGAATCTCGCGTTTGCCGAGGCAGCGTGTAGGTTTAATGTTGTAATCAGAATCTAGCTCGGATCTCGCGTTTGCCGAGGCACCGCTTAGATTTCGAGTGTATTTTGCAAAAATAAGATTCTGTGGCTGGGATCTCGCGTTTGCCGAGGCAGCGCGTAGGTTTAAGCAGTACTACTTTGGTTTTATGGGTAAAGCTTATACGGCAGCAGGTCAGCTGGAGAATGTTTATAGAAATCTATATTATAATGCTCCAGGCTTATCAGGCCGATCTGCTGGGGTTCTGGATATAGCGAAATTTGAGCCTTCGGGTCTCTTCGGCGACGCATTCCATGCGGTCGTTGTTAGGTGATAAAAGATATATATATAAAAAAATATATATATAATAAGGTTTCTCCCTCGCTGTGTCCAGCCCCCCTGGGGCTGCTGGGCGTGAGCAGCCCCAGCCGTCGAGTTCATCATATTATGTGCACAGTAAGAGAGTGCTGCGTCTCGTGTTCCTCCATGTAGATACTGGAGACAGACGCAACCCTCTCAACCGAAGTCGCCTAAGCCTAAGCCGGATCTGAGGACCGTTCTTCCAGGCGAAGAAAGCTTCGGTTAAAAAAAAAAAGGTCCTGATGCTTAGGCATCAGGCCTGTGAGGACAGCCCCGACCGGAGTGGAGCGGTGTTCACCTCATTATACGGTGCCCGTTCCACTTCGGGGTCCTCACGAGACCCTCCTGCCAACCCTGCCACCTCTGGTGCTTCAGGGCGCAGTGGTCTCCAGCGAGTCGCTGGTGCTATGCTGCGGCACAGCATCGGTTTCGCGCCCTCTGAGGGGGGTTTTAGAGCAGTCAGGTCAGGTAGTTCCTGCCGGTATGTTTCAGGCTCCAGATTTGGCTCTCTCAGTAACACCAGAGACCAGCCTTGAGAGGCTGGTTCCCTTAGTAAATTTTCTGGCAGCGTGGAAGCTTCTGCCGAATATTTCTCATTGGGTCCTGCAGATTGTAGAGAAAGGATACAGAATCCAGTTTGGCTCTCGTCCTCCTCGTTACAGCGGGGTGCTACCCTCAGTGGTGCATCCCGAGCAGGCTCTGGTAATGGAGCAAGAAGTAAGGGCCCTGTTAGCAAAGAGGCTATAGAACAGGTGTACTCACCCGACCGAGAGTCGGGTTTTTACAGCCGTTATTTCATTGTTCCAAAAAAGGATGGAGGGTTGCATCCCATTTTAGATCTTCGCCTGTTGAATCGGTCAGTTCAGAAACTCAAGTTCAAGATGCTGACCCTCAAGCAGATCGTGACCCAAATCAGATCCGAGGACTGGTTTGTCACGATAGATCTAAAGGATGCATACTTCCATATCTCCATCCTCCCTCAGCACAGGAAGTTCCTAGGGTTTTCTTTCGGGGGCAAAGAATACCAATATCGGGTTCTTCCTTTCGGTCTAGCTTTATCACCCCGCACGTTCACGAAATGCGTGGATACAGCTCTAGCCCCCTTGGGCTTCAGGGCGTACGTATTCTGAACTACATCGGTGACTGGCTGATTCTGCGGAATCGGAGCAGTTGGCGGTTCGGCGCCGAGGTGTCGTTCTCGCTCTTATGCAGATGTTGGGGTTGATGCTCAATACCAAGAAGAGTGTGCTTTCTCCAGTATTGAGAACCACTTTCCTTGGTGTGGTATGGGATTCAGTGACGATGAGGGCCAGCCTATCGCCCGTTCGTGTAGCTGTTATCCTGGCAGCCACCAAAGAGCTAAAGCTAGGTCAGTCACGCACTGTAAAACAGTTCGAGAAACTGTTGGGTCTACTGGCAGCAGCGTCCAACGTATACCTTTTGGCCTGCTGTACATGAGGCCTTTACAGTGGTGGCTCAGGACCAGAGGGTTCTCCCCGAGGGGAAACCCTTTCCGTATGATCAAGGTTACGCGGCGATGCCTTCGTGCCTTAGAGATATGGAGGAAACACTGGTTCTTAACCCAGGGCCCGGTGTTGGGAGCTCTTTGCCATCGAGCTACTATCTCGACAGATGCTTCCCTCACCGGCTGGGGAGCGGTAATGGAAGGCCGCTCGGTTCAGGGTCTGTGGAAAAGCCATCATCTTTCGTGGCACATCAATTGCCTGGAGATGATGGCTGTCTTCAATGCGTTGAGACATTTCCTTCCGGACCTAAGAGGCCATCATGTGCTCGTTCGAACAGACAACACATCTGTGGTCTCTTATCTGAACCGCCAGGGGGGTCTGAGGTCGCGTCCGCTTTGCAAACTGGCGCACCGGATCCTCCTGTGGTCCCTGGGGAAGGTACTCTCCCTGAGGGCAGTGTATATTCCTGGGGACCAGAATATAGGAGCAGACATCCTGTCGAGGCAGGAGCTGAGGCCAGGGGATTGGAGACTCCACCCCGAGGCGGTGGAGAAAATCTGGGAGGCATATGGCAGAGCAGAGGTGGACCTGTTCGCGTCTCACAACACGACGCACTGTCCCCTCTGGTATTCACTTACTCACCCGGCCCCCCTGGGGCTTGATGCCATGGTGCAGACGTGGCCGAGGCTACGTCTGTACGCCTTTCCCCCTGTTGCTCTGCTCCCAGGAGTTCTGGAGCGGGTCCGTCAGTGTGGGATAAGCCTACTGCTAGTAGCACCACGCTGGCCAAGTCGGATCTGGTTTGCGGACCTGATCCTTCTGTTAGACGGGCCTCCATTGGAGATCCCTTTGAGGAGGGACCTTCTGTCTCAGGCCGGGGGCACAATATTTCACCCTCGGCCAGAGATATGGAATCTTTGGGTTTGGCCTCTGAGGGGGCCCAACTTGTAGATAGTGGTCTTTCAGCTGAGGCTGTTGAGACCATCCTAAGCTCCAGAGCTCCAGCTACGAGGAAACTCTATGCGCTTAAATGGAGAGTTTTCTCCTTATGGTGTCACCGACATCAGTGGGATCCGGTTAATTGTTCTGTCAACACAGTAATCGAGTTCCTGCAGGAGCGCTTTGTGTCAGGTCTATGTCCTTCCACACTAAAAGTTTACGTGGCAGCCATTGCGGCTTATCATACCATGGTGGGAGGTTTATCTTTGGGTCGAGACCCCCTGATTACACGTTTCCTTCGTGGCACTTTGAGGCTGAGGCCTGCAACTCGCACTAAGGTGCCAGCTTGGGATTTGACTGTAGTTCTAGAAGGCCTGTCTAGGGCTCCATTCGAGCCCTTAGAATCAGTCTCAGAGAAGTTCCTTACTCTTAAGACCGTCTTTCTCCTAGCTATTTCGTCCCTCAAGAGAGTTGGTGACCTTCAGGCTCTTTCGGTCTCCCCCACCTGCCTTGAATTTGCTCCGGGGATGGTCAAGGCGTTCCTTTATCCAAAACAGGGATACGTCCCTAAGGTGCCGACCTTGACTCCGAGGCCTATTGTGCTGCAGGCTTTCTGTCCTCCTCCGTTTGCAACTGCGGACCAGGAAAGACTGCACTTGTCGTGTCCAGTGCGAGCATTGGACACATATGTACATCGGACATCCTCAATCAGGAAGTCCGATCAACTATTTATTTGCTTTGGATCACCTAAAAAAGGTCTTCCTGCTTCAAAACAGACAGTCAGTAAGTGGATAGTCGAGACTATTTCACTTGCTTATGAGTACTCGGGCCAGCCTTGTCCTTTGGCGGTCCGAGCTCATTCCACCAGGAGTATGGCGGCTTCTAAAGCCTTGTTGCATGGGGTTTCTCTCCAAGATGTTTGTGATGCGGCGGGCTGGTCCTCTCCGCTCACATTCGTGAGATTTTACAGTTTGGACCTGGATGCTGCCCCAGGTTCTCAGGTGCTTAGTGCTTAGCTGAACAGTCTGACACTCAGGTACTTGAATTATGGCGCATTGGGTATTCTCGTTCCCGCAGCGTTTCGACGCATCTCGAAGTTCCCTTTTCGATAAGGGAACGTCTCAGGTTACTATTGTAACCATAGTTCCCTGAGAACAGGGAACGAGACGATGCGTCCCCCTGCCATACTTCTGGCGTCCCTGCGATCGGCTTGCTTCGGCACTGTCGAAGCATGAATGCCGGCGAGCAGCGGAAGTGCTCTTATCCTTTCCTGGTCATGACGTCACCCGCCCGTGACGCTCATCCCCTTTTTCCATTGGACTAGTTGGCATAGATGCTTCAGACGCAATCACGCAGAAGGCGTTCCCGCAGCGTTTCGACGCATCGTCTCGTTCCCTGTTCTCAGGGAACTATGGTTACAATAGTAACCTGAGACGTTTTGTTGATACTGAATTAATTTGATTGATATCAGCCCTGTTGTGTCTTATACTAATTAAATATATTGATTAAACGTGAGAACCAGACACAACAAATAATGTAAGCATTTATGTAGATTTAATAAATTAAAGGTTTATAAATGCATTTATAAAAGTAAAAATGCACATTTAAGGTAAAAATCAATTTTAACTTATTGGAAAATATGATTTCTGTTATTGCTGCAAACGACCACCACACAGAATATGAAGAATATTAAAAGCGTTTGGGGTCAGCTTGTCTAAACCTGCCAAGGTACCAGCACAAACAAACTCAGCAAAATATCGTTTAATTATCGTTTTTGAGAAAATCCCAGAAAATATAGAAATGAATTTAATTTCTTGTCAATATCACACAGTCCAACTTGTTTCATTAATTCCACCACCAGCTGTCTATAAACTCAAACTCCAGCTTTGGGAGGGTGGTGCAGTAATGTGTAATGTGTAATTCAGGACGCACATACAGTATCTGTAAAGTACACCTATATGTCGAAGACAGAAATGCAGCTTGTACAGTCAACTCACATCCTCCCTCCTGTCTGTCTGTTCCCATTGTTTTTCTGAGCTGCACTCAGGCTGTTGTGTGTCTTTTGAAGTGTGTGTGTTTTTTTGTTTTTTTTTCTATTGGCTTTGTAAGCTGTAGTCTCCTCCAATCAGTGAATGAAAGCTGGAGTACTGCGCTCTCTCTGTTGTTATCAACAGATCTGTATTCATTTCACACCTGCCAAAACACTTTCTCTTTTTTTATTTATTTACTTCTTTTCTGTATCCTTTCTCTTTGTGCACACAACAGGCAGTAAATTATTATCTGGATGTGTGTGTGTGTGTTGTTGTACATATGAAAGCACACTATAGTTAGCGGTCAGCGTGGGTTTGTTGTATCATTTTGAGTTGCTGGTAAAACTATATAAAAAATGATGATGGTGTTCTGGACAGCAGCCATTATAAAGTATAATAGCTCTCCTGGTAGGAAAGTGTTGCGGTGGTTTAATGGAAGGCTGAGGGCTTGTCATAAACAGGTGTGTGGTGTGTTTACTAAGCTGCTGTAATGGCACAGTCATTATGATAATGGCCCAGGATGGATGTCATACAGTAGATCTGGGTTGTCCCTCGCTTGTGTGTTTGTCTTGTGAGAGGCCAGGTGTGGGCCATTACTGGACTGTATTGCAGGACGTTTCTGCAGGTCTAGTCAGAAAAGGCTTCTTTGGGCCACATTCAGCATAAAGTGTGCTGTATTTTGCAAGTGACCAATATATTATTACTAATTTTATATATTTAAAATGTTTAAATGTTCATTCCTATGTGATTGCAAGGCTAAATTTCCAGAAGCCATTACTCCAGTCGACAGTGTCACATGATCCTTCATAAATCATTATACAGGGCTCCAGACTAACTTTTTTTACTAAGAGCGCTGTAGCCCCTGACTGAAAATTTTAGGAGCGCAAGCAGAACATTTCGGGGCACATTGCAAGCTCAAATCAGCTTGCAATGCAATTATTCATTCCAATTTTCCCCAAAAACTGTAATACTGACAAATTCATTATTAATAAATAGACTTATCGTACAGATATTACAATAGCCGCGTTTCCACTGCCGGGCCAGGGCCGAGCCGTGCTGGTGCGTGCCAGGGCCAGTTGCGTTTCCACTGTCACTTTCGGGGCTTGAGCGGGGCTTCCTCGGGGCCAACAGCCAGGATTTCTGGCCCGTCGAATACCTTGGGCCAATGCGGGCCAGCTCGGGCTGGAGGCGTGTTCAAGGTAAAAGGCGGAGTTTATCAGTGTTATGGAACGTTATGATCTGAAGCAAGATGCACATTTCACTGTTTTATATCGCGAAAAATATTCGCTGCTCGAAATGGAGAATCGCCTGTACTGGTCTGTGGAAGATACCAAAGCTCTTCTGAGCATTTGGGCAGAAGAATGACGGCGTGTGAAGAAACGAGGACGTTATAAAATGCATCGATGCTGAACTTTCTAAGCTACTGGTGCGTTCTATTATAGCCAACGAACCGACTCGGACCTCGGATATGACGTCACGTCCACACTTCAAGTGTTCTATTATGTTTTGCGCGTCCGAGTCGGAGAAAAAAATGGACGCCACCCGGAAAGCTGTTGTAATGGTAGCACTGGCCGAGTACCAGTGTAAAAACATATTATGACTACACCTTACCAAAACGCAGCCATTTGAACTTGAAAATGTTCACTTTATTTCATGTTTTCATGTTAATCTTCTGTTAGCAACGCTAGCAACGTTAGTAATTGCACTCACACAACAACCGATTCCCATACCTACAGGGGACGCAGTAATACGAGTGATTATAATCGTCATTAAAAATACCAACGCGGTTCAAAAACAATGAAAACAATTCATTACAAGTCACACAGGGCGCAGCCATCTTGAATTCCGAAACGGAATTCTTGCTCGGTGTCCTCGCGGTTGTCCGATGTCCGAGAGGAGAAATCCGAGGAAAGGGGGCGTGTTGCTAGGCAACGTCTGTCTTCCGATTCGGATCTCCGAGACGGATAAATAATAGAACGCACCATAAGCATTCAGCGAGCAACGCTTCCAGTTCAGGAAAAAATAAACAAGTCGCGGGCGCAGTATATTGTACAAGGCGATTAAAATGCACAATGGACAAAGCGAAACTCAGAGAAGGGTCTTTCCATGGTTCGACTTGATGTACGGTGTGCTGGGTCACCGTCCACTCGCGGGACAATCGCGAGACAATCGGGACCCTAGCAGCCACGGCCGGTGAGTTAATATACATGCTATCTTCCTATTATAAATAAATTCATAATACCCGCTGAAATGGGTTGGGTTGTATTGTATGACGTTTGATCCAGAAAGGCGTGTTAGGGGCGGGGTTTAGGGCAGTGCTAGGGCGGGGCTACTGGCCCGGCAGTGGAAACGCGAGCCCGGTGCTTGAGGCCCGAGGCCACTGGCTCGGCTCGGCTCGCTGTTAGCTCTGGCCCGGCCCTGGCCCGGCAGTGGAAACGCGGCTAATGTGTCACAGGGCTCCAGACTAACATTTGAGGGCAGGAGACACTGAGTTCTACAAAAAATATCAAATAATATAATAATAATATAAAATAAAATACAGATGATTATCATCATTCATAATGTCTTAATTAGCTTAATTTATTGATATATGATATTATAGTTTTGAAGTGCTAGAAAAAGATGTGTAGTACTTGTAAGCGTTCGACTATTTCTGTCACGATACCATAATTATGGTTAGAGTTACTACATTAGCCTAAATCCATGGTGAATGTTGCTGATTTGTGGACTGAAAGCTTTCTATAAGTGTTTCTCCTGGTTTCCACATCAGTTTGATCTGATATCTATGGTTTACAACAGAGAACTCTGCGCCAAATCGTAATGTTTCTCACTGGATCTCGCAGCCATGATGTTATTAATTAAGGCGAATTCAATGGTTTTCTTCACTGGACCTCCAGAGTCTGGATCTTCTATAACAGTGTCGCGTGATCGAGATCAGGGTGCTGCGATGTCTATTATTACAGTCCGTGAAGCATAAATGAGCAGCGCATTTTCGTTACGCTTTCATTTTGTTTGCATTCGCTGTTCGGCAACGACAAAAATGGAAAAAAAAAATGGTTGAATGCGACCAATTGGTCGCAGTCTGGAGCCCTGTATAATAAATGCTTGGTGCTCAAGAAACATTTCTTATTGTTATCAGTGTAGAAAACAGTAGTGCTGCTTAATAATTTCAGTTAAATCCAGTGAATCAAGTAAGTCATTTCAGCACTTTTAACATTTTCCCCTACCATACCAGCTTATGTCTCTGTAAGCATTCAAAAATGGCACAGTTCACCTCAGTTAGTCACTGTGGCGAGCACCTTGCGCTTTTTTTCTGTTCCACTGACCCGCTTTTCACGTTTCTAAAGCAAAAACGCATTCTGTGTAAACCATTCCTAGAAGAAAAGTGTTAAATTGTAAAAATCACAAATCAATGGTCAGGAAAATAGCAAAACTGTCACAAATAGTGTAGATAAAGTAACTTAGCATGGAATATCCTTCCCGCTTGTTTTCTTTAAATGTTTAAGACATTTTTACATTACTTTTAGACATATTTTTGCAGGAAGAGTCAGTGTTGTTCCACTCAATGTTGACGGCTTCAAACAGTTCATGAGTATCCCAGTTTGTTTAATATGAGACAAAATATTCACTGTAGAGTTCAAATCGTGACTCTGATGAAACATGAGCGTGATGAACTCGTTCTCAAGACACTTCTTGGTTGTCTTTGCAATTTGGGCAGGAGGATTTTCTTGTTGAAAAATAACATCTGATCATTCCTCTTTTGATAATAACTTTTTATTTGTGTGAAGCAAGCCATTCTGCAATATTCTCCTGCATTCCAAAGCATTAAATTACTTTTCACAGAGAAGTATCTCACCAATACCAGCAGCTAGCAAGGCTCTCCACACAATAACACCTCTTTCTCCATGCTTCACTGTATTAGAGACACATTTATTATTATATTATTCAGCAGATTTTCGAAGACACCGCTCTAGAGCAGTGGTTCACCACCAGCCCTGCACATTTTGTATGTCTCCCTATATCTGACGCACCCATTTTAGGTCTTGCAGTCTCTACTAAGGAACTCATGAGCGGAATAGCTGTGATAGATTAGGGATTTTTTCAGATTTTTTGCTATTTTTCAGATACCGATTGTGGTGTCATTAATCTTTTGACTCAATATTAAAAACAGAAAAAGCAAATCAAAACAAAAATAATCAGCCCATACTTTGGCATGCACCTGCGTTTAGGTGCTTTTGTGTGTGCACATGTAAGCATAAATCAGACTAATTTCTGCTAAATTATCTTAATGTGTCTCATTAAGATGCAAAGCATTGTGGGAAATATATACCTAGCTGTTATTGTCATTAGGATGGCATACTGAATGTGAAGTAAGGCAGGGTGAACGGTGCCATTGGTAGTAAGTGCTGTAATGCCGTGACTATTCACATGAGACTCAGTTGCTCTGTCTGCATAACGGAAATAAAGAGTCTGTCTGTGTGACCCTAAGAGGAGAGGACAGAGAGAGAGAGAGAGAAGAGAGAGAGAGAGAGAGAGAGAGAGAGAGAGAGAGAGAGAGAGAGAGAGAGAGAGAGAGAGGAGAGGAGAGAGAGAGAGAGGAGAGAGAGAGAGAGAGAGAGAGAGAGAGAGAGAGGAGAGAGAGAGAGAGAGAGGAGAGAGAGAGAGAGAGAGAGAGAGAGAGAAAGGGACTTTAATGAGTCCTTGTAATGGGTGTCCCGGTAAACAGGCTCTGGGTACTGTTATCTCCAGGCTAATGATGTCTGGCGCGCTATTCAATTAGGACAGGAACAAGGTCACTAACAGCTCAGGCCTTAAAGAGTTTAATGCCGCCCTCGCCACTAGACTTCCACTTCATTAGTCTGAGTTGAGTCCAATAAAAATGTCAGCCGCTGGAACACAGGCCATAGCCACATGCTACTTTCAACTCTATTCGCAGGCATTCTGCTTTGAAGTTCAAATGCTCTGTGTCTACTAACTGTCTGCTTGTTGTAAATCTTGTGTTTTGGCGATATCTGTATGAGCGGGTCTGTTCTCTGCTTTTCTAATAAACAAACTGTTTTGATTTATTGAGTTTATTGTCTGTCATTCACACTTGATTCATCACCAGTTAGAAAAACATCTCCTCTTATGCTCAAATTGTTGTTTTCATGTGGAGGAACTTCCAACAATTTATCAAATTTGTTTCAGTTACAGCTACTACTAAATATTTATTGAAAAAAAATTGCTCTGTTTTAGGCTTAACATCAATTAATTAATTTCTATTTTTTTTATTTTTCTAAAAAAATATCCTTCTTTTCATCCACATTGTTCTTATGCACAACACTTGAACCACATACAAATGATGTATGTGTTTTTTTGGCCTTTAGAAATTAAAACGCCCTCAAGCTTTTCAGAACTTCATACTTTATATAAGCAATAAATCTTCCTCTGTTGCTGGAAGAAAAAAAAGTAAAAAGTTCAAAAGTTTGGGGTCATTATGATGTTTATTTTTTCTGTAAGAAATAAATACTTTTATTCGGCAAGTGCTTGTAATCAAAAGTGGCAGTAAAGACTTTTATTGGTTACAAATTTGTTTTACATTTTAAATAAATGCTGTCCTTTTGAACTTTCTATTTATCAAGGAAACCTTGAAAAATAAAATATCATGGTTTGAAGTATTGGCCGCAATTGTTTTTAACATTGATAATAATAATAAATGTTTCAGGAACAACAAATAAGCATATTAGAATGAATTCTAAAAGATCATGTGACACTGAAGACTGGAGTTATTCCATCACAGGAATAAATTACCTTTTATTATATCAAAATATAAAAGATTTTAATCAAATCAAATCAAATAAATGCAGCTTTGTTAAGCGTAAGATTTTCTTCCCAGCCCCAAACTTTTGAACAATAGAGTATGTCACACTAAATGACACTTTTTTACACAGATGTTGGCAGAATTTGTTTTAGGCCAACAGCAGTTTCCCAGGAGGTGCTGCTCACTGGCACACAACTGTCCTTGACTAACCTCCCATTTGCATTCATCGACTCACATGCTTTCTCTCTCTTTGTCCGTCTCTTTCTGTAGGAGCTGGTGGGAAGTAACCCTCCGCAGAGGAACTGGAAGGGAATAGCGATTGCACTGCTTGTTATTCTGGTCATCTGCTCTCTGATCGTCACCTCTGTCATTCTGCTGACTCCAGGTAAGCAGCCTGGGAGCAAAGGGCCCGGGGCCACGAGCCTCTAGGCCATAGCGCTCTCTCACACACACACACACACACACACACACACACACACACACACACACACACACACACACACACACACACACACACACACACACACACACACACAAACCAGAATGTTTCAAGTGTCTACATACAGGTGCAAGTGTCTACATAAAGTCTTTTACAGACACAGCCTTTCATGTTACTGCATCCCGCTAGAACACCTTGAATGTTTTTCAGAACATAATTGGCTTGTAATTGGAAGTTTTTTTAATTTGGACCGGTTTCACATATGTAACACGACCATGCAAACAAAATAAACATATAGAAGGTTCTGGACACATTCAGTGCGACATCCAGGGACACAAGTCGGCAGCACAACTTGCGAGCAAAATGAGAAAGAAGCTTTTTTTCCCCAAAATTGGTGATTTCCGCTATTTTGCAGAATCTGTTAGTTGAGATCATAAAGAAGCCTCTCCATGTTTGAGATAACAGTATTGGTATATTTAAAAGCGTACATTTTGAGGTTGAAATCGGCTTGTTTTTCGGAGATTCTAGTATGCAGTAGGGGCGTGTCATTGTCTGTTTGTATTTCCATACTGAATAGCCGCTGCCGCTTATGCCCCCGCCACCCAACAGCGTGGCTACTTATAATGCAGCGCTCTGCTCCTGCTCTATCTGATATCAGAATTCAATGAAGATGGACGCCGCAAAGATTGTCACCGACGAGCTGAACCGTGGCAGTTACATCGAGAATGTTTTCGCCACACTTTGTGGGCTCGGGAAACTGAACCGGAGGAATGAGCGCGGCGCGCGCGCCCTCGGTGCTTGAATACGGCGGCTCGGCTCGCTGACAGCGGTGGCTGGCTGTTTCATATGTGACGTCCCGATTGCTTTGAATGGGGAACGTTTTGTGAACAGGGAACAGACTTAATGGATACTTAATGGACTGGCAACAATCTCCAGAACATGAACTGGCACAGAGAATCGAAATAGAGGATGCAGTTAAGACCTTTGCTGCGATAAAGGCCTGCCGTGGGCCTGTTTCTGAAACGTAAGTTAAGCTTCATTTGCTCTTTAGTCGTTATTTAAGATGCTGAACCTGCTGATGATATAAGGTGCTTGCGGACATTTCATTTGTGTGTGTATACGCACATAAGAAAGTGGTGTAAAGAGATTTGCAACAGTAATTTGAGGAGGTGAAATATGATTATTTGGAAAATTCCTGTCATGACTGCTTACAGAAAAATGCCAGCAGGCATTTGCCTCCTGCATAAACTTTAATATTGTTGACATTTTGGGCACACGCGCGTTGCACACTATTTGCGTTATATGTAGGCCTATGGTTTATTGGTCTTTGTGTGTTGTTGCTGGTTTTGCATTAGGCTATGGCTTATTGGTCTTTGTGTGTTGTTGTTGGTTTTGCGTTATATGGCATATAGGTCTTTGTGTGTTGTTGCTGGTTTTGCGTTATGGCATATTGGTCTTTGTGTGTTGTTGCTGGTTTTGCGTTATATGGCATATTGGTCTTTGTGTGTTGTTGCTGGTTTTGCGTTATAGGCATATTGGTCTTTGTGTGTTGTTGCTGGTTTTGCGTTATATGGCATATTGGTCTTTGTGTGTTGTTGCTGGTTTTGCGTTATATGGCATATTGGTCTTTGTGTGTTGTTGCTGGTTTTGCTTTATATGGCATATTGGTCTTTGTGTGTTGTTGCTGGTTTTGCTTTATATGGCATATTGGTCTTTGTGTGTTGTTGCTGGTATATAGGTCTGGGTATTGTTAGGAATTTCACAATTCGATTCGATTTCGATTCTTGAGGCTTCGATTCGATTCGATTTCGATTCGATTCGATATTGACTTATTAGCTTCGATATCGATTCAATAATAAGTAAATACACAAGTAATTAAGTACCTGGGTATATTTTTAAATAATGTGTGCAGTATTACCAATGTTTAAGAACAAATTGACCCAAGCATGTTTCCTGTCATGGTTTATTTAGCAGAACAAACTGTACAATATTGTACATGTGTTGAATACAAAGCACAACTGTAACAAACAGGTGCTTTATTAACATCTCCAATCTAAAGTACATGTAACTGTTAGTAGAAAGTATATTTTTCTTCCTAAACATTCAAGTTATAAAATAAATGTAAACAGAAGCACAAAATGTGCATACTCATAAAACAAAGTGCAACCATAGATATTATAACATTACAAAGTGCTAACTTACTTTGTCAACACAATAAATAACACTGAACAGCTGATCAGAGAACCTTTGGCTTATTTACTGTGCCTATGTAGGATACATTACCGACATTTCCATCATATAACTCATAACATTTTAGTACAATATATATAACATGTTAACTCTGAAGCATTTGTTATCAAATTAGTGCACATGCAGTTTTTGGGGACGTTGCGACCTTCGTCTGTTATATAGGACAACTTAGTTTGAATAAACGAGCAGACACTGATTAGCTACTTGCTCTACGTTTATTTAAAATGAACAACAAGACGACTAGAAGTGAATGTGCTTTCCATTAAGTGAATCTCACACACAGTAAACAAATCCTTAACAAAAAAATCTTTGCAATGAATTGCAATTTAGACTCGCAAACTGCGTGCCGGTGCGGTGACATACATACTCGGACAGATTCGGCTTGTCAGAAGTCGTTCATCCTCGGATGCGGTGCCGCGCGCGCTGTTACAAAAAAAGCCTTGCACACAGCCAAGCGAAATGAGGTCTTGCACACCAAACGCGTCATTTTTGCCGCGCGCACCTTCGCTCACGTGCGGATTATAGACAGTAAAAGAAACGGACGCGTCGAGTATAAACAAGTCTTTACTCCGTGTCAGCGCGCGCTCTGATGAGTGTTGCCCACAGCGCCGCCACTGGGCGGTGGGCTGAATCGATTCATAGGATTTGATGAATCGATATTGAATTGAGAAACAAATAATTGCAATGCATTGATGAACCGATATTTTTACCCAGCCCTACTGGTATACGTTTCAAACAGAGGGGCAGCACATTGTTTTTCGCCTAGAGCGGCAGAAGTGCATTCCGTAAACATTAAAGTTTGTCGTTTGTTTTCATTCTAAGAACACGTACACGTTATCTCATGTTTAGTCTGTTTAGACCTTCCCATACCTACCTATTGTTATTAGCTAGCTCAGGAAAGAAAAAAAAAGATGTTAAGCACAGGGGGGGGGGAGCTTTACAGGGGGGCATGGCTTATCTAAATGAGATGTAAATGAGCCCTCTTGTCACTCCCAGCTGCAGAGAGAGGTGAGAACTGCAGATCTTTAGAGGCGGTTTTCTCCGCTTTTAGGTTTTCTGAGTGCCTACCTTCAAATGGCCACAACTTCTCAAAATATTATCAGATTTCCATGTGTTACACATCGTTGGAAAGCTTGGAGACTACACTTTCAGAATCTGTGAATAACTCAAAATGCCCCAGAACCGACACAGACACAGACCCCTAGTTTCCGTAACTGGTCACATATAGTAATGGGCTTCAGACTGCAAATGAATTGGTCACAAATTCATGTACACAAAAATTTGACAGCACTTTTCAAAACATTTTTCGCTTTTCAAGATGCACGTGGAAAGTTTTCTGATCCTTGACACGATTGCGGGCAGCAGCAAAAAAGTTGATTCTGTGCCATTTTGATCTAATATTAAAATGTTGTAGATTTAAGTAGCAAATGAGATAGTATATAATTTTTCAATAATGGAAGAATTTGTAAAAGTATGGTATTTTGGGTAAAAGGTCCCCCTGCTTTTAGGGCGAAATACACAATAAGTGACATAAATAATAAACAGCTGTCTGACTTTTCCGCTGACTTTTGCTGACATGACATGGTAAGATTCAGATGGTAAATATCGTATATTAAGTTGGGTGTCCAACTTAGAGATAATCACCATATTTATAATGAAACTATCATATTTAAAAAACATGAAATTAATAATATCATATAATAAAATATAATGTATTTTTACTATTGTAAATCTATCTGAAATTATTATGGGGTCTCCTTCATTGCTTTCAGAATCTTTAGTTTAGTTACTGTAAAAAAAAAAAAAAAAAATCATCTCTGCCATTGAAATAGTACTAAAAGAAGCATCCAAACAGTAAAGAACAGGATTAAGCTCTCAGCAGTGGAGGAAGTACTATATTTAAGTGCAGTTTATACATGGCCAGTGAAGCCTGTTAGTGGGCAATATAAATCTCTGCATTCCCTTGCTCTCTGAAAGCCATTAAAATCTCCCAGCCGTGCTTTAATTAGTGTGCTGTGAATGCTGGTTTGCCTACATTAAACTACCAGATTCAGTCTTTGAGAAACTAATTGAGTAGTTTTGTCTGTAGTTCTGTGTTATACCACACATTTACATATTTCTCTAATAATAAGCTCAGTGTAAAATATTTGAATGAGAGGCACAGATTGAGATAAGACACTGATTGGTTTTCTGCTTTTGAGCGTGTGTGTGTGTGTGTGTGTGTGTGTGTGTGTGCTCTTACATATATGGTTAATGAGGACACAGATGTGTGTAATGACATGGCTATGCAACATACAGTAAACATGGTTTACCAAATTTGTTGTAAACCAAATGGCTTAAAACATACTAAACAATGTTTTTGATATTCAAAAAATATCAAAAACTGTGATGGGTAGGTTTTTTCTGTGATGGGTATGTTTAGGGGTGGGGTTAGTGTACTGTAGGGGAATAGAATATACAGTTCGTACAGTATAAAAACCATTATACCTATGGAGAGTTCCTGTAAACCACATATACAAGTGTGCGTGTTGTGTTCTGTCCATTTGGACACCTTGTCTGGCTGCAGTCTTTCACTTCACGCCTGTGCTCGATCTAAACTGGAGCAGGTGACGGTTCAGGCTAATAGAGCAGAGAGAATGAGCACAGGCCGTAGAGACCGAGCAGGTGGCGTTTCTAGCTTGAGTCCTGACGCCACTCCAAAACTGCAGGACAGGACATTGGACAGGTCCTTTTCTTATTCCTATGCTTGCGTCAACATGACACCATTGGCAACCTATTTTACTGATCGCAATGTGACATTTCAGAGTCAAATAGAATGTTTAATGACAAAAACATGTAGGGTGGGATTTTATGTATCAGTAATTGATTGGATCATGAGAAGTGGTCTCTAAATGATGATTAGTTGAGGAGAGTTTAGGGGCTTGCTTTAAAAAGCAAGAGGAAATGGTGACTTTAGCTAAATATATATCAGTGTTTCCCCTAGGATTTTTTTCATGGGGGGTGGTAGACCTAGTCTATATCGCAATTTGATTTCAAGTGTACTGAACTACTTTTTATTTATTCATCCAAAAATTTACAAATTCTGTGAAATTCCGTGTTCTACAGTAAATTTAGTTGGTATCTCCCAACTCCCAAAAGGCTGGCTTTGCTTTCGAGTTGTTTCTCCAGATTTTGTTGCTTTTAAGAAATAAAAACTGTTTTTTGCCTTTTTAGGATTGTCACCTTTTCTGTTCCTCGTTGACATTTGTACTGCTAAAATTACTACATGGAGCTCACACGTCCGTTTTTTTTTTTTTTTAGGGTGGGGGGGGGGGGGGGGCTGCTCCATTCTTTGGGCTGCTCCCTGAAAACAATGGTAGGGGAAACACATCCTCAATGACAAAATTCTTGACTGGAAAAATAGTCTGCAGGTGCATTTTAAAATGTTTTAACTAATAATATTGTAATGAATGTCATTTCAGTTCTACTTTATGAGTATGAATTATCAAATGCATTGAAAGACAACAATATACAATACAAGCACTGTAAAAGGTTTTGCCACAAACTCGACTGGCTTTTCTCCTGGATGATTTCATGAGTCTCTTCAGACCTTACTGTACATATATGAGCTTCCAGAACTTCTGATTGAGGCTGTGTGTGACCTCCTAATTCAACTCATTTTCACAAATTTAACAGTAATAAAAACAGTATAAATACCAAAAATAAATAACAGTTTTCTTAAGTCTTAAGTTTTAAGTCTTAAGTCATAAGTTTCTTATGTCTTAAGTGCAATCAATAAGTTTTTTACTGTAGCACACAGACTCTTTATAATTGTTGTGAAATTGCTGTTTTATTTTGCGCTGGCAATTATAGTGTAAGGCAGTGAGTTCGGAAAAAGGCCGGGTAGACAGTAACGATCGAGAGAAACGATCGAGTGAGTTGGCTGCTGTGTTTTGTGTACAGTTGTTCTTGCGTTCCAATTAAAGGTTCAGAAACGTAGCCTCCATTGTCTGTCGTTCTTCAGACGTTACAATATTCAAAGTGCAAACAGAGACCAAAACAGAGACCAGAGCCACAACTGCACAGTCCAGAGATAGATTTGATATTGGGAGACAGACTATTGTATTCAACCTAATTTGCGTGCATCAGGGAGCACACGTTTCATTTTCACTTTCGGGTCTGCGATCACACATACTCTGTGTATAGGGAGTGGCGGTGCTGAGCGCGCATTCTACAAGAGAAGAATTTTGTCATCCACCATCACCGTAATGTAATGTGAATGTAGCGGTGGCATATTATATGCTAATTTCACCCTCACGCGTGATATAATGGTGATATCACGAGACAGCTTGTCACTAGACGAGAAATATCGTCACAGCCCTAATATATATATATATATATATATATATATATATATATATATATATATATAATATATATATATATATATATATATATTTTATTATTTTTTTCCCACAGTTATTTAAGAAAGTGAAAATGTAATATATTAAAGACTAATAACACATAAACTAAATGTTTCAAACCTTTTTATGTTAATGTAAATAATTAAGGCCTATATACAGCTATACAAAAAAACACTTATCTCAAAATATTAGAATATTTAATTTCAAACTTGATTAAATTACCAATCATAAAGTATACTGGTTATCTCTCGGTCTAGTTCAGTACTCTCAACCACAATCATGGGGAAGTCTGCTGACTTGACAGTTGTCCAGAAGACGATCATTGGCAGCACAAAAGGTCATGGCTGAAAGGGCTGGCTGTTCGCAGAGCGCTGTATTGAAGCATGTTCATAGAAAGGTTGACTGGAAGGAAAAAGTGTGGCAGAAAAAGGTGCACAAACAACAGGGATGAACGCAACCTTAAGAAGATTGTCAAGCGAAGCCGATTCAAGAACTTGGGAGAGCTTCAGAAGGAGTGGACTGAAGCTGGAGTCAGTGCATCAAGAGCCAGCATGCACAGACGTCTTCTGGAAATGGGCTTCAACTGTCACATTCCTAGTAACAAGCCACTCCTAAACCACAGACAACGTCAGAAGCGTCTTACCTGGGCTAAAGAGAAAAAGAAAAAAGAGCTGGACTGTAGCTCAGAGGTCCAAAGTGCTCTTTTCAGATGAAAGTAAAATTTGTATTTCATCTGGTAATCAAGGCCCCAGAGTCTGGAGGACGAGTGGATCCAACTTGCTTGAAGTCCAGTGTTTCCACAGTCAGTGATGATTTGGGGTGCCATGTCATCTGGTGGTGTTGGTCCACTGTGTTTCATCAAATCCTAAGTCAATACAATAGTCTACCAGGAGATTTTAGAGTACTTCATGCTTTCATCTGTTGACAAGCTTCATGGAGATGCCGATTTCCTTTTCCAGCAGGATTTAGCACTTGCCCACAGTGCCAAAATAACTACTGACTGATTTGCTCGCCACGATATTATTGTGCTTGTTTGGCCTGCAAACTCGACTGACCCGAATCCCATAGAGAATCTATGGGGTATAGTCAAGAGGAAGATGAGAAACACCGACCCAACAATACAGATGAGCTGAAAGCTGCTTTCAAAGCAACCTGGGCTTCAATAACACCTCAGCAGTGCCACAGGCCGATCGGCTCAATGCCACGCAGCATTGATGCAGTGATTCCTGCTAAAGGAGCAAGTATTGAGTGCATAAATGAACATATACTTTTCAGAACTTGAATTCTTTTTGTGTTGTAAATGATTTTTGGATTTATCTTAGGAAATATATAAGATATTAGAGGTGGAAAAAGGTTTTAAAAAGACAAACTCTATTTCTCGCTTTGAATTAATGTGCATGATAAATCATACCGAAGACCAGGAAACATTATTGAGACAGTTAATATGGCCGTTTTTGTTTTATTCAGCAAGGATGCATTAAATTGATAAAAAATTACAGTAAATGTGGTAAAAAGCAGCATAACCATTTCCAACACCGATTATAATAAATGTTTCTTGAGCAGCAAATCAGCAGAATGATTTTTGACGGATCATGTGACACTGAAGACTGGAGTAATGATGCTGAAGTAATGATGCAAAAACATAAATCCTACAGACCACGGACGGATGGATGGATGGATGGATGGATGGATGGATGGATGGATGGATGGATGGATGGATGGATGGATAGATAAATGCTCGTCTCTGCAAGTATTATCTCGGTTATGTCATAAGTCAACAGTTATACAGTGAACCGTTCCGAATACCGGATGTTTGTCCGTTTTTTCGGTCCGTGCAGTTGGTCTTAAAGTGACAGCACACACCTAATATTCCTACTTTTGTCTGTGTCATTAATATTAATAAAACAACTAAATATAGCTTTAACAAAGATTAAACTTTATTTCATTTCTACAGTGAACAAATAGTGTTATTTTACATATAGGCATAGTTCTAGACAACTGATGGATGGATGGATGGATGGACGGACGGACGGACGGACGGACAGACAGACAGATAGATAGATCGATAGATGATGGATAGATACCTGGTCTGTACACATCTGACATGATACCAATTTAGATGTATGTGCTCGAGGTGAACTTGTCAAGATATTTTGTCTGGGGATGTTTTCTATTTCTATTATAATATATAATTGATTTATTACATATTTATGTATTTATTTATTGTATTTATGTTGTAAAGCTATAACCTCCTACAATTTACAGAACCTTTTTTTTTTCTAAAGAAAATTTCAACTTTAAAAACATTGCCCTTCCCAGGAATCCCAGGAGGAGGTCTTAGTAATAGAGCCCCTGTCAGTTCATCCTCCTCCCCTCTTCCCCGCTGATGAACAGTTCAGTGTTATTCACACTGCCTAGGTACAAAACACTCCTGACATCCCACCACACTCCATCAATGATGTTCCTCTGGATTTCCTCTTGTCCGGGTGTTTTTTCTCAGTCTACTCATGTCTCACTGTGACACGTCCTCTCTTTCATGTAACAGATTGGTTGATATGATGGGGCTCGATCAGTGCTTTGACTGGAAAACTGGGTCAGGTCTTCTTTTATCTCAGCTTTATTATTATTTTTTTTTAGAGAAAACACTTTTCACTGAAGACTGACGCTTGACTGACACAATGACAGCTAATTGGACATGTCAGAGAAGCTCATTCCTCAGAGGGTCTGTGATGGGAACTCTTATTTCTCCGGGAAGGACTCCTTTTTCCACAAATCTCGCAGGAACCGTTGCGCTCCGTGGCACCATAGTGGGGGGTCTGTCAGATAACCTTCCCAAAGTTATTTTCGCTTCTCTGTCCTGTTGTTGCAGAAATCGCACTTTCCTTCTGCATAGAGATCAGCCAAGTCACCTTCCGACTCTCCAGGATTTTTTCAGTGCAATTGCCTCAGTAATTCTCCCTCCAACAAAGTTATTTTAAACGCCTTTTAAATATTTTGCTGATATCTAAGCTGACAGCAGTGAATTGAGTCATTTACACCAGCCTCTCTCATGAATACCAACAAAGTCAGAGTACATAGACAATCCTGTGTGCACAATCTTTTAAAGCACAAGATTCAATGAAAAGATTGTCAATGCATCAAAAATACAGATGGCCTTTAATAATGTTCCTTTCTCAGAATTCACGTTGTATTTTCACATCAGCAAATTATGAAAATAACACTCTCTTCTTCTGCTCCACATCAACAAAGCAGCATATATTAAGAAAAATAATGAATCATACACTGAACCGGAAGGTATTCATTTCCTTTTAATCGTTTCATTAACTTTGGGCCGAAGGGCTGACAAGAAAGATCCACATGTCTGTCAAACAAAGAGTAGTGCAAATGAAATCAGCAGTACGTTAGACCTACAGTCTTACAGATAACACTGTAATCTTCTTAAATAACAAAAGTTCCTTTCATTCAGCCATTCTCACTTTGAAGTGGAGATCATCTATTTCTGCAGCTTATGAAAGCTCTTGCTGCTCTTTAATTAATGCCTGTGATTGTCCCCATTTTCTTATTTGTTCAGTTACATGGTCCTTATTTTCGCCATTTTCTTGGCAGTGAATTTCTGGGAGAGATTCTTCACCACTCTAATATTATGCAAAGGCATCCATAAAAGAATGTTCACACATTAACACCACTTTCACAGAAAGCTAAAAACATATCTCCCCAGATGCAGGATATCTGTGAAATAGCATACTATACACTAAGCATGCATCAATCCGATATTCAGAATGGGTATCAGCTCCAATATTGGAATTGTTGATGGATCAGGTATCAGTCAGACAGGACCTATCCAAATCTGATACCGTGTGAACTCATGGTTGTTACTGTTAAGCTCCACAAAAGACCAAATCACATTATAAAGCACCTTAAATGTTTTTGTGCACTTTTGTGCACCATACACCATACCATAGTCTTCCAAAGCCAGCTTAAGTTAGTTTAAGTTTACGGAAACTCTTCCTCCGCTGCGGTTGTCATTTATTCTCCGTTCAGCATTCAAAAAGTGTTTCATGTTACCACAGTCAGCACGATAAAACTACTCTCTCCGAGATGATTCAATATTACAATTATTAGGGATGCACCGAAATGAAAATTCTTGGCCGAAACCGAAAACCGAAAAAGAGGAAACCAAGGCCGAAAACCGAAAACCGAAACACCGAAAGAAATTATGCCAATTATTAGTAGGCCTACCATTGCATTTATGGCTATGACTGTGTACTAACTTTACTAAAATCAAGGCATTACATTTGCATAAATTAATATTAAAGTTTCAAAGAATAAATCAATAACAAAGTATCCAAATATTTATTTAGCAAATTGCAAAAATGCACAGTATAAAATAAAATTCAGACTAAAATGGTAACTTGACCCCACTCATGTGTAAATTAAATAATAATGTACAGGCCTACTAGCCTGGCTCCGCCCTCCTACGCACTTCCGCTCAATTTCATTTTCCTTCAGTACTCTGTACAAATGAAATGTAGGCCTACGAGAGTCTGGTTGAACCAATGCAGAAAGGTTTGAAAATTAAATGTTCTCTCAAAGTGCATTTAGGTTCGCCACACGTTGATTTTTCTATTTTTTTTTTTACTAAGCCTATTTAAAATCGTATTTGATTGCAGAGCGCCGTAGCGCGCTCTCTCTCTCTCTCTCTCTCTCTCTCTCTCTGTACGTCTCGCGCGCTCTCTCTCTCTCTCTCTCGCGCACTCTCTCTCTCCGTGCCTCTTGTGCGCGCTCTCTCTCTCGCTCTCTACCTCTCGCACACGCGCTCTCTCTCGCGCGCGCGCGCTCTCTCTCTCTCTCTCTCTCTCTGGGCCGTGTTCCTCTCATATTCAGCGTAGCGATCGGAATGTTTGGATTTCAGGTGATAAATTAAACCCGACGTCATCACAACATTTCGGCCCTTCTGTTTCGGTAATAAAAGTCTTTCGGCCGAAAACCGAAAATGCACTTTTGGGCCATTTTCGGCCGAAAATTTTCGGTGGCCGAAAATTCGGTGCATCCCTAACAATTATTATACTTAGTCTGTAGATAAAGGTCTATGAATTTGCATGAAAAGACTTTATCTAGCTGAGTTTATTGCTGTTTCTAAAAAATGTGATATATTCGCTATCTCTTCCATGTGTGCCCTGAACTTCTGAATACGGAGCACAAAGTGCTGTGACTCCATGTTGCTTTAAGCACAGTTACCTGAGAACAGGGAACGAGACAATACGTCATTGAAGCTATGGGGAAATGCCTCAGGCGTGACATGCGTCTGAAATCACTATCAAATCACGTCAATCACATTGACAGGCGACAGCCCGTGAATCATTAGCGTGAATGATTAACGTGTGACCTGGAAGTATATAAGGGCGCCTTGCAAACATGACAAATCACCTTATCGTCTGAAGGGACTGTACGGTAGGCAATCCCCAAGGCATGGCAGGGAGACGTATTGTCTCGTTCCCTGTACTCAGGGAACCTAGGTTACAGTCATAACCTGAGACGTTCCCTTTCGAAGGAACTCAACAATACGTCATCGACGCTATGGGGAACGAAATACCCACTCCGCCATGCTGAGGGGAGTGCATGCCCAAGGGCAGTAACAACTGTCAGAACCAGCAACTTCAAATGAAACACTAGAACCACTCACCCTCAGGTCACACTGGGCTGTCAGTGACAGAATTCCCTACGGTCATAGCCCAAGCTACTGGCAGTGAACCACTTGGCCCGGATCTCAGAGACGGGATATCCCGGAGAGTATGACTCAGCATAGCGCTTTCCAACCCTTGCTAGTGAGGAGAGTTTATCTACTCGATCCACGGATCAACCCAGTGTCTGTGTTTCGAAACACTGAGGAGGCCTGAGGAAGCGGCGAATATTACTGCGCCGAGTCGAAGTTCTCCCAAGCACTTGCTATGATATTCTGCCATACAATATAGTTATCCATTTTACACGCTTAGAAAAGTGCAACGTTTTATTTGTGTCACCGTCCTAGGTCGAGTTACACTACTCGAGTAACTGTATTTAAATAGGGAAAATGTGGAGCTGTTTGGTCGCTTCTCTGCTTGGCCCCTATTGAATGAACTGTGATAAGCTAAGTGCTAACAAAGTTTCGCCGCAAGACAGTGATTTAGTGCACCGCACTGAGACGAGAGAGGTGTGTATCAACTCGTCTTAGTTAAGGGAATAACATAGTTTAATATGAAAAACCAGTAGAGTATCCCTTTAATGTCATGAACGCATTAACTAATTGTTCTGCATTTTTTAATTGAGCGCATATGCCGTAATTTAGATATATTTTTAAGATGGAAAAATGTGTTTTTACAGATACTAGACACGTGACTTTCAAATGAAAGATTGGTATCAAAGAGCACACCCAGGTTCATAACCGACGATGAGGAATTGACAGAGGCAGCCATCAAGTGTTAGACAGTCTTCTAGGTTATTACGTGAGGAAGTTTTTTTGTCCAATAATTAGAATCTCTGTTTTTTTCAGAATTAAGTAGTAGGAAATTACTAGTCATCCAGTTGATTATATTAGCTATGCATTCCGTTAATTTTGTGGATTGGTAAGTTTCGTCAGGGCGTGAAGAAATATAGAACCGAGTATCATCAGCATAACAGTGAAAACTAATGCCATACTTCCTAATGATATCTCCTAAGGGTAGCATGTACAGAGTGAACAGTAACGGTCCTAGTACTGAGCCTTGTGGTACACCATACTGAACTTTTGACCGATAGGACATCTCTTTATTTACTGCTACAAACTGATAACGGTCAGATAAGTATGATTTAAACCATGCTAGTGCAATTCCACTAATGCCAACATAATTTTCGAGTCTATTTAAAAGAATGTTGTGGTCGATAGTGTCAAATGCAGCACTAAGATCGAGTAACACTAATAGGAAGATACAACCACGATCGGATGATCTACTAAATTATGTATCTCACTAAATGTTTAGATTTTAGAAAATTACTGTGCACCAAATATTTTTCTAGAAGAACTTTGCTGCTGAATACCTGAAAAATCATTTTTAATAATATCTGCTTTTATGTTGAAGACTTTTGACTTCTATAACTATCACTTACATTTTCAGAAAATCTTTTTAATAAATAAAGTGCTAATAAATCTGACTGCATGACTGAACTTTACTGAGCTTTGTTTTTTGTGTTTGCATCAGTGCACTTAGTAAATGTGTGTTTACAGTGATGAATATTTATCTATCTGCAATGGTGTGCAGCTCAGCTTTAACAGTGCACAGTCCAGGCACACTGCAGTCTCTCTATAGCAAGCAGCCAGGCGGAGAAGCTTCAAGCTGGGCTCATTTCTTCTCTTTGCACCATGCATCAGCTCTAGACACACCAGCAGGGCATAACACTTGAATACACGCCCAAGACATTTCTTTTGTTGTCACTCTTTGAATTTCACTTGACTGAACACATTGGCAGGGATTATTATATATTGTTTGCCTAATATATTGCTATTTATGTAATATGTAGGTTTATCCACTTTTTAAGTTAATTTTTCTGCTCACGTTTAAATGTGTCCTAGTATCAGCCTCAGGCTTCACGGACCGCTCATGGACAGCGTGATGCATATTGCACCAAAAAAGTTGGCTTCTATCAGATTGCCTGGCTTTTATGCAATTTCTGATACAGGTTTTATCAGCCCACCAGGATACAAAGTCATGTTTACAAAATATTGCTACAGTGAGCACTTCGGAGTGTTTATTTTTATTTATGTATTGCCTTTTATTAAATAGGACAGTTTAGAAATTGCAGAGAGAGAGAGCTGGGCCAGTCGCATAGTCATACAGACGCCATCTTTATTGTATATTTTTAATGTTTTACTGTTGTAAATATATAGATTAATTAAATATAAACTATTCATCTTTTTTTTAAAGAAATAATATGACCCTTTTATCCTGGGAGCAACAAACTACCTTCTGCTGCAGATCCAACTGCTTCTTAGAGTTAGACACTGGATTATTTAAAGTGTGCTAGGCTTATGGCTTCAAATCTTTGTTGAGACTATTAGGTTCCCATGGCCATGAAAAACCTGGAAATATCTGTGATTTTCTTTAAATACTTCTAGTTATGCTCAGCTCTAAAACAATTTGTCTAGGAATTGCTTTTTTGAGTGTTTTATCTATATTTATTCAAGCTGCATCCAGTAATATTGAACAATTGGAAATGCCAATGAAATGCATTGGTCATGTGGGAAACCTGATGCAAAGACAGTAAAGCCAATAAATGAGATATCCTCAAACCCAACTGTACATTCTACTCTAAATGATGTACACATGCACATGTATCCACTCTTAAATACCACAAAGGAAATTAAACTATGGTTAGGTGCTTGGCAAATCAATCAGACAGCCCCTTCCTTCCAAATGGGCGATAGAATAATCCGGAGAGCGGACAAGACTATAGTCCACAAGGCAATTTAAGACGAAATACTTCCTAAGTTGGTTCCAAACAGTATATTTCTGAGGCTTTCTGGTGTTTACTCTTCTGCAGTCTTCCTATTTAGGATGTATAATCCTGCTCATCCTGACAGCAAAATGGTACAAATCAGATATTGCCTTTCCTGAAATCTTCCAATGCATATGAAATGAGTCATATGCTAGACGAAAGAACTCTGTGATCATATCTGATGTGCGGAATTATGACTAAATAAATCAGGTTAGTGCTGGCATCAGCTGTAAATGCACAAAGCCCATTTTAATAATGAAACACTCAATTGGTCTAAAGCAGAGCCTGGAGGGACGCCTGATTGTGTTTACTTCCATGTCCTCCCTCTTTTCCCCCCTCCTCTGCGGCGCTGGAGAATTGCACCCAGCCCACGCTCCAACCTGCACACGTACACGAGTCAAAGTGACAGCGTAATATTAGTCGGAGCGAGATGAAGTGCGCGTGAGTTGATAGATTCTTCCCCGCTTTCTCTGTCAAACACACTGAATACATTCTGGTGTTCATTCTCACCTTATGGGGCTGTCATTTAATGCAAAGCTCTGCCGGCGCATTCGTTCTCAATGCGTGTGATTTAAAATGCTTTTCCACTACCAGCGGAGAGTTGGTGCACTCGTACCGTGTGCTGAGCAAATGAGAGGTAATGTCAAACAGAGGTGGCCTGATGGAGGCGATCTTTGGGCCCTGAGCACAGCGGTTCGGCTGGGATAATGAACCCAGGCACTGCTGGAGGCTGGAACAGTCAGAACTTTTGCAGCACTGCGTTAAGAGAGCACTGTGGTTTTCACATCAGGCCCAGGAGCTACAGTTGCATTAGCAAAGAGAGACTATCACTTCTTTTAGATGAACAATCTCCAGGCGGCACTCTAAGAAGAACCTGTCAGCCAATTCAGCCCAATGCAGATACAGTTTGCCTCCCGTTAACCTGGAAAACGGAGAGTTTTTGTCATGCACTGAGCAGGAGAGGGTGGAGGCGTATAAATAAACTTGGAGGTCTAAAAGTCTTTTCTGTTTTATTTTTCTCTCTATAGGTGAGGAACGATAGCCTGGCCTTTAAGGGAAAAGTGACAGTGGAAGAAATCTTCAAGAAAGACTTCAAAGTTCACGACCCGAACGCTAAGTGGATCAGCAGTAAGTGCTGTCATCAGCAGACATTTGATTTCCTCTAGCGCTGTTCTTCCATTGGATGTCCAGTATCTAATAAGATTGCAGAGATTATCTGAGCATTGAGTCACAAACGTGCTATAATTCTCATTGTGCACATAATCAATTCAGAGAGGCAGCAGAATGCAGCGTTGTGCATTTCTAATTTCATATTCAAGGTAAAACAAATTCCACCTTCTTTTCATAGTCATAGATTTCAAGCATTTGAGAATCAAGATCTTATGATTATGATTATTATCTTATGATTATTCTACTGACCTAAATGAAATGTAACCGCTTTATAACAAGTCACTGCTTTATAATTGCTTCATAACAAGTGGAATTCATTTTTAAATGAGCATAAGTGCGGATTTCAAGCAAAACATTTTTAAAAATTAGGTTTCAAAAGGATAGATATAGTCGTTGTGAAATGTTAGTGATTCAATCATCGGCATGGATACTTGAGGAGAAATTACATTGTATGTTTACTAACCCTTACAGAAAAAAAAATAATTTAAAATAGAAATTTAAAAGTGTGAAAAATTATCAAATTTAAAGCTTCAGGTAGTAACATTTGCTGCTCTAGTGGTTAATAAACAGAACTGCATGCGTCTTGCGGAAGAACATTGTTGCCGGAGCTACTTCTCTCTGTTTATGTGTATGACGGGTCACACAGGCACTATGATTCTCCGCTGTGGTACCAGTCTAAAATACGGTTTGGAAAATGGATTCATGATGTAATTGCTTTTTATATAAATGTATATACAGAAAAAAGTTACTGACTGTAGCTTTAAGTATGAACTGAATGTAATATTTCTGAAAACATTATTGCATGTTAATTGCAATTAGGTTAAAATATATATATATTTTTTGTCAAACGCAATTAGCCGAACTTTAGAGTATTTTTACCTATATAAATAGAACTCAGGAATTTTCAGACAAGCATTTATGGTGAACTAAAAAAATACTTTAATGTGATTTCCACTTAAAATGATATGGCATGGTGCTCCTAAACTTTTGACTGTGCTACTACATTTTTTAAATTAGGAGCACAGGTGCCACCCTCCACCAATTTTTGGGTGAACAAACCCATTAAGTACATTTTGTAATTCAGTATGTGTTTGCTTTGTCATGTTTAAAGAAATACACTTATTTTGTGTTGACTAACATACTAAAGCACATGTAAAGAAATGTATTATAATGTTAACTATTATAATGTTAATATTGCATTTAAAGTAAACATATTTTGAATATACTAAATTACAACTTCATAATTAAATTTTTAAAAATATTGTTACAAATATATTTATATACTCTGTTCAATGACAGAAATCAACCTTCCCATTATGAGGCGATATTTAACACCTTAAAATGACTTGCCCGTGCATTTTTTAACCTTTTTAAGGGCATTTGTTCTAACCTGTCTAATGTGACATCTATTTATATTTATAAATTCAGTTAATTAATAATACACAATCAGGAATAATAAGTTACCAATCAAATGAAATCTGTATCCACAAAAATCATCTTTGCACTGCAGAGGTAGCATAGAAGAACAAAAAATTGTCTTTTAGGTATATTTACAGACTGTTTAATGAGGCCCAGAAGTGGTGTTAATGCATTTAAATTCATGATAATAATGTTATGAGATTAATGTTTTAAATAGAAGGTTTAGAATGTAGAAATATTAAATTATTTGAAATTATAGTAGGGGGTGGAAAGTCACTGTCTTTGTGACTGAATTATTAATTCAATCGATTCGTTCTAACGGCTGATTCATTCAGGAAAAAAGCAAGCGACTGTGTTTATGAATGGGTCATTGAATCCTTGATTCATTTGTCACATGTTTTTGTGTGTGGGCCCAATTAAGGTGATCACCTGTTTCTGTTTGAAGTTGACTTTACTCTACACTGGTATTGTGCCTGATGAAGACTTGAGGGTCGAAATGTTGTGCTATTAATGAATTAATTTGGAGCAGCTATTTTCAGTGTGCGGACTTTTTTCATTTATGTTACTTGGTTGTCATGCGCCTGGTCCCAATCTGGGTATGGGATGTGCACACCAGTTTTGTATTTTTTATTCATTGAATCCTTGACTCACTAGATTCGTTTGAAAACGCAGATTCATTCATAAACGAATGCTCAGCGGTTGTGTTTGGAACTATTTTGGTTGACAAAATAGAGCAAAATCTGACAAATAGTGTTCCTAAAATGTAAGTCACATAACATCAACTTCATGTTTATTGAATTGTTGTATAAAATCAAAATGACATTTTGCAAACTTTTATAATCATTAAAAAGCTGCCACTCGTCTCAGTTCATCACAATCTCACAGACTTCCCTTATAATCAATGAAGTTGTCTAGGCAACAATGAATCTCTTATTTACATCATGTCTGTTATAATGAGAGGATTCACAAGCTTGCATAACTCACCTCTGAACAAACTACAGTGTTTTGAGCGGTGAGTGTATTTTCAGTTAAACGCCTCTGATTGGCCATTGTGTCTCAAGAAATCAACAGATATGTCTGTGATTGGCTACATTGCTCTAGCCTGGTTCAACCAGACTCTCGTACATTTCATTTGTACAGAGAGTCTGGCCTCGCTCCATTGAGAAACGTTTACTTCCTTGTAGGCGGGTTCTCTGTTCAAGTTCAAAACTATTGGATCTGCCCAGAGTCACTCAGGATCTGTCATAGCTAATCGCTAACGTGTGGTCCTGACGTATGTCATGCGCACAAACCGGTCGGAAACAAGTCCGAATGATCACAGGATTATGTTTACAATAGGATGTCTGTCAACGAGAGCTGCAGGTTTTGTTCATCTAGGAACAATTATTAATTCGAAATGTATATTTGACACTAAGGACAGTGATGTATTCATTCAACGGTCGAGGCTGGGTCTAATCATTAAAAATACACCGCTGTGGTCGTTTCGGATCTGCCGCAAATGCTGTACAGTGAATAATCTGTCTATCTGCAGATGTGTAATAAACAACAATTTTTCATATTATGAATTATTGTTTCTTAATTACCTGAATTAATTATGGTCTTCAAAGTATGTGTTTGTACATTTTTATTTATGGCATTTAGTTTTTTACATTAATACAATTTACATTAATAAATTTACATTAAAAAATAAATTTACATTTTACATTAATATGTTTAAACATTAATAGTTAAAACAAACTAACTATTGCCATCTAAAACAAACTCAAATTATGGTCTTCAAAGTATGTTTTCACATTTCACATACAACAATTAGATTACAAACTGACACAAACCATGGTCCTGCACGAGTACACAAAGGGGCTCAAAGTGTTCTATTTAGCTCAAATTCTGAACATTAAATTTAATGATTCTTGTGATACTGACATGACTCCTGAGTGCATCTTCAACAACAGTTTAGCAGCTAACGTTAGGACTCGGGGCTTCCGAACACCAGGCTAAATCGTCTGTCCAAAATGTCACAGTCATCGTGCACGCCGAGCTGCCCAGCACGAACTCCTAACTTTTCTGCCTCCTTCACTTGGTCCTCCATTAGTGCAACAAGAGGCGAGACGACAACAACTATCGGCTTTGCATCCCTATCGTTCGCCTTAGCTAACTCATTCACCACTAGCGGAGTGAGCTGGAAAATCAAACTTTTCCCGAATCCCGTGGGGAGGAGGTCCACAACATCATGGCCACCAACAAAACTTAGCAAACATTGTTCTTGCTCCGGCTTTAAATTCTGCATATTCGGCAGTTTTCCAACAACAGACCGAATAGCTTTTCTCACGTCTTTCTCCGCTGCCATTACTGAACTCAAACTGACGCGCTACATCAACGTCATCGTTCTCAGCCACTCCCTCTATTCGCTGATTGGTCCTACAAAAAATTGATTTCTGGAAACCGAAGTCTACAGCACGATCCCAGACGCAGTACTGAAGAAAAATGAAATTGAGCGGAAGTGCGTAGGAGGGCGTAGCCAGGCTAACATTGCTCTGCTCAACTCTGCAAAATCATGTTCTCTCATCACGCTCTCCAGAGTGCAAACACAAATACACACTAACGCGTTAGCAAAATCTGTTTGGCCAATATGTTGTTATTAGTTTCAACTGAAGGTGCACCCCCATAGAACCGGGCCTGATCAGGTCAGGTCAAATGGGACTGATATGGTTGCACTGTAGAGCCCTGTAATTTATTCCCCCTCAAGCTATCCTAGGTGAATATGACTTTTTTATTTTCAGCCGAACACAATCAGTTATATTAAATAATATTCTGGCTCCTCCCAGCTTTGTAATGGCATTGAAAAGAGTTTTTGAAGCTCCAAAAAGCACATCCATCCATTATAAAAGTAATCCATATGACTCCAGTGGGTTAATAAATGCCATTTGAAGCAAAGTGATGGGTTTTTGTAAGAAAAATATCCATATTTATAATCACTGGCTTCCGGCAACGGCTATACGCACGTTCACGAGAGAGTCGAGTTTCGGTGGAAGGGTGACCTCTGACCCGTTAAGGCCATTGCACACTGAGTCCGAAATTCACATCTGAAATTTCAATCACACTTGCACACTGTCTACGAAACTTTCGTCCGTCATAAAAAAAAATCGGGTTAGGTTCGATTTTCTGCGTTTTTCGCATCCGTGGCAAGCAGTTTGAATGGTGTTTTGACAATTCAGAGCCACCGAATCACGAATAAAAAAAAAAAACGCATACTCAGTGTACCCAAAATTTCGGACTCAGTGTGCAATGGCCTTTAGGCTCATCAGCTTAGACATCAGCATAAGCTTACACTACACCTACTCCATATGTCCTACGTCATATGTCGGGTCAGAGGTCACCTTACAACCGGAACTCGACTCAACTTTTATTTAAATAATATTATGTTATTTGCAAGTACAGTTTTTTTTTTTTTTTTTAATATACATTTAAGGTTGGAAGTGCACTACAAGTGCACATTACATGCAAATAAGCACTTTTCGGTTTTCACAAGGGAAAATTCACCAAAACAGCAATTAAATTCTTTGCAAAAACGGCTTAGAAAAGTAAAGTTATGTGAAAATGTTCTGCAGCATTCAAGCTCAGATGACCTGCTTTGATATTTTATATCTAATGAAATAACCAATCAGCCTTTTTTAAGTGGGTCTGAAGGTTTTTAAATAGTTTTTGGGGCAATTCTTCAATTCTGAATGAAGTCAGAATGAGGGCGATTAAATCTTTGTGGATATGTGTCTGGATTGTGATGTCTATTCCTCATACAAACGGATGGTTTAATGCAAAAAGAGGAAGACGTTTATCAGCGGGTAGATTAATCAAGCAGTCTGATTTGGTTTGAGCTTTATTGAGCTGTCTCCTCTAATCAGCTGCTTTGGGCTGTGCAGATATGAAGCGTCTCCATGCTCAAACCTCAGAAAGCTGTAATCTTAGCCACAAACCGTTCATTCAAATCCATATTGCACACACAAATGGCAAAAGCTTGCTGAAGTTGTTTGTTTATCTATTTTTTAAAATATTAATGTATTACTAAAGGGGCTTTATGGGAAATTCAGAAAACCTTGTTATTAGCATATTCACTTATTGGCCACTCAGGCTGCATTTACACTGCAGGTCTTGATGCCCAAATCCGATTTTCTGACTATATCCGATTTTTTTGACGACCCGCTTACATCTTTTAAAAGTGACCCGTATCCGATTTTTGCATTTACACTACACTGCTGAAACTACCAAATGTAGACGTTCTGACCCGGAAAAGGAAGTAAAACAGCACGAAATGCAATGGATGCAGATGCGAATAAAATTATCTAGTGTTTTGCTTTCGCTTTGTATTTGTTTTTAAAGCTTTTTTTCTTACGTTGGCTCTGTAGCCACGATCGAGCGCTTAAAACCGTGCCTCCCCATATCTCGTGAAATGTCTTCAAACGCGGATTTATTTCTGTAACAACCCTGCATTTTTGCCTGCACTGTCTCTTCGCCCCAAATACTCAAAAGACATGAAACCTCCGCATTGCTCCACTGTGTGTATCCTTCGTCCTCCATCGCGCCATAATAATGTGATCGTCGCAGTTGGTGGTGTCCACCTGAGTAAGTTGACGTCACTTTTTTAATGACGTACGACTCGCATTTACTGGGGAATATCCGATTTGTCTGCTTACATGGCACACACAAATGCACGTATCCGATTCATATCCGATTTATTACCACATATGAGTGAGGCCTGAATCCGATCGGAGAAAATCGGAATCCATGCGTTTTTTTCCTGCTTACACGTTCATGGGTCATATCCGATCTGTGCCACATGAGAGGAAACTCATTTTGGGTCACTTGAACCATGCAGTGTAAATGGGGCCTAAGTGAACTGCAACCCGCTACTTATTGCTTGTGCTCATGTTTTGTAATGTAATGTACAAAAGACTGAACGTGATTCAAGGCCCCAATATACTCACAGCGAAGTTCTTTTTCATTCCCATCGCTGAGAGCAATTTAGATGAATATGTTGATTCCTTAGAAAAATAAACCCACAACGTAGATAACGGCTGTGAGAAAGCAGCAGTTAAGAAAGCATCTGATCATAGCGATGTGGATATGTTTGACATGTCAACAGATGAGGTAATTAAAATTACACTGTTAACAGTTTGATAATAAACTAGGCCTATATTTGAGACTATGGACTGTATAGATCTGGTTATGTGAGACTATAAATTGAATGATTCCATTTTCTTTGCGTGACGCATTGACATCACAGTACAGAATGGCTCTTTCGGCATTATCCTAAACATTGTATAAGCATTTGTTTCATGTGTCATAGAAAGGAAGAGAGGCTCTCGGGAGCAATCCTTTTAATATGCGAAGGAATTTGAAGATTCACCATGCATGCTACTGATCTTGTGAACAATTAATCCAAAAATATATACATAAGTCAAAGCATGTCGAAACATATGCTTATTTTTTTACCTAAACATTATTTAAAATTATTTTTAATAAAAATGTCACAACTTAATCTGCCTCCATCCAATCAATAAACAAGTGTGCCACATGCCGCCATCCCCACCCCCCGACAAACCCCTATTCCCCCACATTTGTTTTAAATAATTCAATTCACTTGAACGTACAACAAACCGGAGGAAATGTACAGCCGCTACTTCTGTTTCAATGCAACTTTAAAGGGATAGATGAACCAAAAATATTATTTGTTGTCATTAGCTGACTATAAAAGTTTACTACATTCCGAGTCTTCTGAAATCATACAATACCTTTGTGTGAGAAATAGACAGAAATGTACATTATTATTCCCTCAAAATCTTGCCATTTGGAAAGACATGAGGGTAAATGATGACACAATATTGTCATTTTCTTTAAGCATTACTCTGGCTGCCTGTGACTCTAGTCATGCTATGCAAGATGATCAAAACAGCAGTTTTATCTGTCCTGCTAAGTCAACAAAAGCTATGTATCTCAGTTATGTAGATGTTGTGGCATATTTAAACCAGAGTGTTGATCATTTCTTTCATTAAAATTTTGTTCATGTTCCTGCATTGCAGCTATATGGAGGCATCAGCATCACCCTCATCACTCTCACACAGGAACATTAACTCAGCGCTCACAGTCATTCATCTCATCTGGCTTTGATTCATAACATAACAAAGCGCAGTTCACCACCTAGCAAGCGGGAAGAGTAATTTAGCTGGAAATTATGGCACAATGTCTCTGCTCTCGTATTGATTGATGCTCTGCCCATTTTTCACACCATCATTTTAGCTCGTTATCGTTCATGTCAGTCCAGCAAAGGTAAACAGACATGTCGGAAGGGACTGAGTTGAAAGGTAATGAAGAACCTCCGCCTCTCTGTTTCAATAATGAGTTTTAAAATGGCAAATATTTTTCTTTATCTTTTTCATTCATTTATTTCTATTAAATGCACAGTATGTAAGTTAAAAAAACAACTAAGAAAGGCGTAGCTTGATGACGCTGTAAATGAGCGTGGAATCATGGGAGTTGTCGTCTTCACCTCCACACAGCCGATGGAAAGCAATCCCACAGGACTAGGAAATCATGTTCATGGATGAGCTAATATATTAAAGTTTTATTAACATTACTTTGGTATGAAACAGCACGGGGCCGAGAACGTAGGATATTTTACGTTGCTATTTTTATATGCTGCAGTCGACCATTGCTGCTCCTTTTATTTGGTTGTTTATGTTTATTTTAACAATTAAGCTACAAAGACAAAATTGTCTGAGACATGGTACAAAAATGTTACTTGCGGTAAATCAAGAAAACAAGAGATTCAAACAATAAGAATAACTGTGTTGAGCTATATGACAATGATTCATTTTCTGTCGATAAAGATATCCAAACAGTTGCTCATCTCTCTAATAAAACGCATAATATATAAAAGTGTCTTTGGTGTTTCCATGGTTTTTACAGATCCGGAAATCGAGGGTTACATGGATTTGACATCATTGACAGACGACACACTTACAGTCTGTTACACTAGTTAAAATAGCTGATTTATCTGGATTTAAAGGGGTCATATAATGCCATTTTTGTACAAGTTAATATGAATCTTTAGGGTCTAAATGAAAACTTTGTAATATACTTTTATTAAAAATTCTCATTAGTATTGTAAGAAAACACTCATTTTACCTGCTCAAAAACAGCTCTGTTTTCAGCACGCCGTTTAAGTGTATGTGCCTTTAAATGATAATGAGCTTCGCTGACTCCGCCCCTCTGTTCTGTGGGCGCTTTGACACAACGCACGTGGAGTGTTGACTTGACAACAGTTCAGGGTTTATTATGGCAGCGGGATTCTCTCTGAGGACACATTTTGTGCAACCATATCAGTTTGAACCGGAGTCGGACCCGAAACAAGATGACGCCCCGAAGAAAGGCTCGAACAGGACGAGAATGGTTGGTTAACAATGTCACTTTGGTCTATTTTTGTATGTACTGGCAGGGTAACGTTAGAGTTGTGAGATACAAACGCTATGTGTTTAACGTTACTTTAAGTTATAGGTTAGTTCGTTGACAGATTTATGTTGAAAAACTTTTTTTTTTTTGTAAATGTAGGCTTGTCAGTGATGCGTGACGTTATCTCAGTGTTAGGTACAACTATCGTGACTGAAACTGACTTGAGGTCATGTCAGTAATGATTCTAGCAGTAGTTGAAGGATACCTAAGAATTTGTTGTATGTTTATGTTTAGTGCAGTATGAAAATGTTTTAAAACTTTTAAGTACATCTATAGTATTGTAACTGCATTGATATTCCTGTTAATATTCCTGTTACGTTAACTGTAACACCTGCGTACACAGTTTTTAATAACACAATAACTATAACGCGTTTTTCATTATAAACGTGGGATTATGAATTATATTGAGAATGTGTAACATTACATAGAATAGCCTACATGCCGTAACGCACCCTGAGTGTAAACATTAGCCACAATCATCGTGAAGCGTGCAATAAGGGATTTGCAAAGATTAATATAAAGGTGACTGAAACGTTACACTCACTTCTTCTGGAGGTCCAGCAGGAACACGAATAGTTGGTACCGATTCCTTTTTCAGTAGCAGCTTCTTAGCAAAACCTGATTTATATTGAACCTCGTTTAAAAAGCAGTCTGGTGAGAAATGATTTGCGCAAACATGAGCGCATTGACGTTGCTCGTCGGAAATATTCCCTTCATAAACAAAACTCAGCCACTGCGTCTTCAGCGGTTCGGATTTAGGAACATTAAAATGACTGCTGTGTTCCTTATTACACCCAAGAACAGAACACCACAATCGCTTAGGCGCCATTCTGCTCCAGTGTATCAACAATGAAGAACTATGATTGACATCTCACTCACGAGCGAGGGCGGGTCTGTGTTGAAACACTGCTGTCAATCAACAGTCGTGGGAGGGGCGTGCGATCTTGTGACGTCACAAAATCGAACGGCTCGATTTGAGGCAGGGGAAAACATATAAGGAGATTAAAACAAAACCACTGGATGGATTTTTATCATTATATGATGGCTGTGTACAGGCACTGCCAACACACATTTCAGTACAATCAACTTGTAAAAGTGCATGTACCATTATATGACCCCTTTAAACATTGTTGCAAACATTTGGGATCATATACACACACATACATATATATATATATATATATATATATATATATATATATATATATATATATATATATATATATATATATATATATATATACATATACATATACATATAATATATATATATATATATATATATATATATATATATATATATATATATAAATTTATTTTTAATAAATTTATATTTATTATATAACATTGTTCTAGTGGTTTTGGGATATTTTAATCCAAAAATCGTACATATGTGACCCTGGACCACAAAACCAGTCGTAAGTCGCACGGGTATATTTTTAGCAACAGCCAACAATACATTGTATGGGTCAAAATGATCGATTTTTCTTTTATGCCAAAATCATTAGTATATTCAGTAAAGATCATGTTCCATTAAGATATTTTGTAAATTTCCTACCGTAAATATATATAAAAAATATTTTTGTGAGTGGATGCAGCAAAATCGCGCAAAAAAAGTCAGAAAACACGCCTAAAAAAACTCGCTCGCTGCTAAGTTTGGTATCGTTGTCAAGCTTAGATTTCCAGCTTTCGGTTTCATAACTCTCCACAACGTCATTAGAGCAGTAAGCCAATAGAGAGCGTTAAAACAAAACTTTCTCGTGTAAAAAAAAACGTTTTCTTCCTAGCAACGGCCTGCTACAGCGCCTCTCATTGGCTGGCGACTTCTTCGCGTGCACAGTGTACACAATCCGCAATGGTTACGGTGCAAGCCATGGATTCTGAGATAGCGCGTTTGCTCAATTTAAACTTTAATGACAGCAATAATGTAACGAACATAGTAAATTATTTTTTCGCAAATGATTGGGAAGATGATACAGAATGTCCAGAGACCGGCTTGGCAAATAATATGCCCTGGAAGACGACGAATTCGATCAATGTGTGTTGTGTGGATCTCTTCAATTTTATATGTTCCTGGTGAAATGTGATGCGATCTGGGAAAAGCCACCACATGGTGAAATTTGACATAGCCTATTACAGGTTTTGATAATCTGTTTCCCAAATCTGTTTTTATTTCTTTCATTGATTAAAATGTCGATTTTTTTCTCTCTCTGTGCGTGTTCTTAAAGAGAAAGTAAGACAGTCTTTTCAGCTTGCCACTATAAATCGCAATTTTTCTGCACTAAACTTGTAAATTTTCCCAAGATATATTCAAAGAGGATAGACAAGATGTTATAGAATAATAATTTTATGAAAACCCAATTTTGACAAAAAACTGACATTCGATCTATTTTTAGACCTTATACTGAAACCGTGCAGCGCGACAGCCGATGGGTTTGACCAGATCGCATTACAAATAGGCTATTTTAATGAGATTTTTTGTGTGAATAAAGGTTTAGTTGTGGTAAATCAATGGTGTAAATTTTATTTATTTCCCTTCATTAGTAATATGCGTAGCTAAGGACTTCATTTGGACAACTTTAAAAGGCGATTTTCTCAATATTTAGATTTTTTGCCCCATCAGATTGCAGATTTTCAAAAGGTTGTATCTCGGCCAAATATTGACATATCCTAACAAACCATATATCAATGGAAAGCTTATTTATACAGCGTTCATGTGATGTATAAATCTCAATTTAAGGAAAATGACCCATAAGACTGGTTTTGTGGTCCAGGGTCACATATTGGGACTTTAAAACTTTGTTACATTGTTTTTACAATCATTGCAGGTAGTGTTATACAAATACATAACTTTTTGGAAACAAAGTAAAATAAAATGGTAGTTTATTCAACAGAAATTTTCACGCTGCAAACAGTGTGACATCTACATCTGGGGCTTAGTCATTGAATGCAGACTGTTTGAAGGGGACAAACACTTCAAAACAACACTTCAAATTCAAAAAACACCTGCGGCCCCATTCTAGAAGAGAAAGAGTCTCAGCCAGATGATCGAGTAAAAGAGGCTTAACATGTTCCTCACCATATAAAGTAAGCGTATTATATTAACATATACAGCATTCCTATATATATAATATATTTAAACAGCATGGCTTAATAAAATATATTTTTCAAATTGAAAATGATTCTTTTAAACCTTAAATGTCATATATTTCTAATCTTAAAATACATTAAGGGTCAATGCAATGTTATTTAGATATATTTTTATCAATAAACACAAATATTTGAGGACTAAGTGATGTCTCGGTTACATATGGTAACCCTCGTTCCCTGAAGGATGGAACAGAAATATACGTTGTGACCGACAAATAGGAATCTCGTTAGAGAGGCCAATCTACTTCGAGTGAAACTAAACGCGCCAATGCACATTGGCGTGCAATCATTTGCAACAGCTGTTCAGCCACACGGCGCGGGTATATTACGAGCAGCAGGTGTGATTGCACTTCAGCTTTTTGCTGAGGAGCCGAGCTGATGAGCTGGCTGCCTCAGCGGGTCGCAGCAGATGTGGCGACGGGACGTACGTCTCCGTTCCCTACTTCAGGGAACGAGGGTTACCATGTGTAACCGAGATGTTCCCTATCAGTCGGTCACTCTCTGCGTATGTCGTGACTGACTAATAGGAATCCCTACCAAAGGGCCACAGCTGCTGACCCCATCAAGCGCCCTGTACAAGCCTCTTGCCCACTCTTGCCTGGAAGGACGATAGGAGAGGGCTTACAGTATATCTGTCACTGTTGTTCCGTGATAAGCCATATAGTGAGATTATTGGATAACACTGGGAAAGCGTGCCCTTTCTGTTAGGAAGGAGAATGCTGCAGAACCCACATTCTTCCCTGAAGGAGTTATGTGGAGATATACATATGGACTAACCCGAAGGTTGTACTGCATATGAAATACTGATTGACTTTGCCCAAGGGAAAGACACAGGCTTCCGTTTAGGAGCAGCCATGGAAGAAATACACATCCCCGCATGGTGGGGGGTTCCACATGATCCTGTTGGCCGCCCGGGAAAGCATGACCATCATCTCCGAGTCCGACTCGAGCACCGCTGCCACACTCGAAGGGGGCAGCAGCGCCAAATCGTCATCCGCAAAGAAGTCTGACCCACCCTCTGACGCAGCGATCGACATCTGTTCATCGCGGGGGAGCGCAGAACGAAACGACAGGTACACACCTCGTGGATGGTCCAGCACGTTCCGTCAGCGGCTCTACTGGCTGCGGAGCGTGAGAGGGATGAGGGTGTTCATAGGGGGTTGGTTCCTCGAAGCGCGTTCACTGTAATCCTCAGGTCACCTGCACCACTGCCTGAAGTAACCCTCAGTGGAGGGTTAAATTGTGGCAGAGGCACGGAGACTCCACCCCTTTGCAGGAACGAGAGTCTCGACCGTAGCTCCGAGATGGTCATCTTCCCACAATGGGTACATGACTGATCCACGAACACTGCCTTAGCGTGTTCAATGCCCAGACACTCAATTCAGCGCTCGTGACCATCCCGCGATCCCAGGTAACGAGCGCATCCAGAAACACACAGGTAGAGTGACATCTTTAAAAAGACGCACGCTACCCATGTAAGCTCTTTTAGGGACTGCTCCCCTTGGTGCTGAAGCATGCAGGGGAACGGTCACAGTGAACACAGACAGGAATGTGTACTTGTCGTGCTCTGTTCTCTTGCTGGCAATCTTACCAGCCGTGAAAACAGCCTTTCAGCGCTCTCACGGCGCACCTTACCAGCTGTAAAAACAGTTTTTTTGTTTTTGCTCAGAAAACAAAAAAAAGAGAGAGAGAAAGAGAGATTGATCACGATGTCGCGCTGTATCGCCCACATCAGTCTGGAGAGGACCCATTGAGAGCTTGTTCGCCTTGAAAACATTCTGTTGTAGAGAACACAGCATTGAAGTGCTCGCCTTCGAAGCAAAAAGCTGAAGTGCAATCGCACCTGCTGCTCGTTATATACCCGCGCCGTGTGGCTGAACAGCTGATGCAAATGATTGCCCGCCAATGTGCATTGGCTCATTTAGTTTCACTCGAAGTAGATTGGCCTCTCTAGTGAGATTCCTATTCATCTGTCACTACATTCGTCGACCAACTGATAGGAAACTAAAACTTATTGAAATAGATATTTATGTAAATTCATTTAAAAATATATATTTGTCAATTTTCAATAATTTTCATAAATTTGTGCCCTTGGATTAACGTTATGAAGTATGGTATATTTTCTTTATCCTTTTTTTTTTGTTAGTATTTTAATTATAATTTTTTGTTATCAGTATTGTTAGTGTTTTCTTTATAAAAGCCTCCCGTGGACAGGTGTTGAAAATCCCGTAGAAACGGCTGTTGCTAAAACACCCAAGCAAATGCATATGGTTTGTCCAATGTAATTGTAATGTCCATGTCAATAAATAAATAAATAAATAAATAAATAAAAGAGTAGCCTGAAATTTTTTCAAGAGTAGGAAATGTGGAATACAACATGGTTTGTCACCATTTTAACATGATTACACACTGCACCCCCCCCCCCCCCCCACCCCCCAAACCATGATTCAGTGTCAGTGAATTCATGAATGTATGTAAAGGCCCTGCAACAGCCAATTAAAGAAAGCAAAGAGCACTGCTTTGGCCATCATTGGCTGATTATTTGATCTTCGTTAAAGTGTCAGAAGCACTTAGTTGGGCTGATTCGCAGAAAACGGGGCCCTTAGTTCCTGTCTGGAACATTAGCTATTACTTGATTTTCAAGGACAGGCCAGAAATTGAATTTTTTAATACCGAGTTGGTCCAGAATTTGTTTTCCCTTTATATATATATATTTTTTCCCCAAAGAAGTTTCTACAATTCATCAATCAAAGTCAGAATGTCACAGCTGATGCAGCTCATACTGAATTAATCTATAAATGAATCAATGATACAGGTAATTTATTTACAAAGGCAAAGCCTTTCTCTCCCTCGGGCTTCTCCGTCCATCGACCACTTGCTTCCATCACAGAAATCTAGTGCTTTCAGAACCACTCTAGTAGGAAAGCTCTGACAAAAGAAAAACAAATGTAACACTTGGATTTCTTTATTGGCTTCAAGTAAACATGGGCTATTATGAAGAAACAGGATCACATCCAATCCAGAAAATAAAGACTCTGGAGTTCTCTCTGAAACGGTTAGTTTACCCAAAAATGAATGAGTGAAAAATAAAAGTATATTTGTGTTCAGAAGATTAATGGAAAGTCTTATGGGTTTGGAATGACACAATAGTAAGTAGATAATGACTGAATTTTCATTTTTTCATTTTTTTATTTCATTTTTTTAAAGACCTGTCTTCGAATCATCTTTGCCGTAATGAATCATCTTGCACTAAGCGACTGTCATTCAGCGTTCCTCATCTCTCTGTTTTGTCCTCTGTCCCGCTTTGGCTGTAATAGACTCTCTCATTTTGATTCTGTCTGCCTGCCCCCATTATGATTGTACTAAAGCAGCTATATAATTGCATAATTAGTGGAGCCCATTGATCTGCCTCTCTTGCTAGGGGTCTAAATCAAACAGATACATAATCGACATTACTCAACACTCGCAACGAGAAATTAAACTGAGCTAATGCCTGCTGTGGCCTAAACCATCTGGTTCCATTTTAATGGCCCACCCCTGTGTCCTTAGTCTAAGCAGCCGAGCGGAGCCTGGCGTATGCCGAGCGTGTAGAGATTCGCTGAATGCTTTTGAGCAAACAAGAGTATGATTTGTAGAGTAAATGTCTTTTAACCTTGATGGGAGTAATCGACTTGCTCCGTATGATCATGTGTTGAAGTTAGCAGCAAGTTACTGGCCTGTGTTGTGGGATATGTACAGAATTCAAATGATGGTGTTGGTTAAATCATTTGCAGAGTTTTTTAATTCTCAAATGCCAGCGTATTTATCAACATGACTAAACCCACCAAAAAATATGTATTTTATCTGGAGATAAGAGGAAGCATATATAAGCTTTCAAAATCTAGTGAGCTGTCTAGCTTGACAGTATTTGAATGCATTATTGACGTCAAAGGTGGGATTGCACATATTTTTCATGTAGAATGCTATCCTAGAATCCAATGCAATGAGCTCGTTGAAAATAATCCCCAATATTTCTAAGAAATGTTGATTTTATTCAGTATGCAATTATATTACCTAATATTTGTGTGTGCTATGGACTTTTATGCGTCATTGTTAGCTTTGCAACATGCTAGCAGTAATCTCTACTGGAATTAAGTCAAAATGCTATTTGTGTAAAAGAATATAATTGTTTCGTTCAATTTTAGCAAATAATGTTGAGGATTGTCCTGTTTGCGCTGCGTGACAAGAGCCTTTGTTAACTGGTTCATTTCCTCACCCAAACACATATCAAATTAATCAGACATACAGTATACACAACATAAAGTTGCAATTACATCTGCAAAAAATCATGCAAATGCACAACTTGAACTAAAGAAACAGTGTAAGAGAATAAGAAAGGCAGATAATAGATGATGTGGTGATAGATGTAGGGTAATGTTCATATGAAGTGTGTGATTCAACAGTCAGCATGCATTTCATAATAAATCTCGTTCTCTTTGTGTGTGTGGGAGTTGACCCTGGCTCTCAATCAGCTCTTAATTAGATTAGCCCTCACACCTTCTGTTTCAGCCATGCAGTTGATGCTTACATCAATAAACGTGTGTCTTTATTGTTACATTTCCATGCAACCATTACCCTGCTTCAAAGGACAAGTTAGACCGCTATAAAAGATCAATTCAGCAGGCACCTGCCTAATATTTGTACAGCAGAGTGATTGACTTGTATAACATGGAGTTTCACATTGTATTGGCTGCATGAGAATTATGGGGGCTGTTAATTGTATCGGGTCGGTGCACAGAGGTTGAGAAAGAAGCCCTGACCAAATATCCATGAGGTTTATGTATCCTGTGTATCACGGCTGAGTAACTTAAAGACTAAAGAGAAAATGTGTACGTGTGTGTTTTTGTTTAACCTACATTGATAGGACTAAATTTCCCCACAAAGATAGTAAAATGTTACAATTTTGACATTGTGGGGCCAACAGCATACCAATGTTTTTTTGTTTTTTTTTATGGAAAAATGAAGAAAGTTTTCTGTGATGGGTAGGTTTAGTAATAAAAGTAGTCTAAATGCTGAACTCTTTTATACTCAATCGCAGTGGTGGGCCGTCAGGGCCAGCAAGGCCTTCTCTGCTGGCCTAAACACTATCAGAATTACTGACTTGCACTTTAATATATTTTTTCCATGAATGAGTATTAAATTATTCCCAATAGTTCATTCTCTTAATTTCATAGCTTTTCTCTTGGTCGCGCTGCTTCCAGTAGTGTGTTTTTATGTTAGAGCTTTTATCCAATCATATTTCAGCCATCATGCGTTGCCATGGCCAAATAAATCTGCCTTCAGGCCTTCAGAATCGATAGTGCAGGCGTCTGTAACTTAAATGAATGGCAATGAAACTGTTGCTTTAACCAATCAGATAATCAGTCAGATTTAATCAGCCAATCAGATTTCGCTTTGACTGCAGCGGGGCCATCTAGCAGGCATTCAATAACGTCTGCATGTTCTCGTTCTTTGATTGGATGCTCAGAGCGCGTACTATTAGCCTACTGGTAGTATCCGCATCTGTAGCGAACTGCATAAACTAAAATATATTCCTGTAGATTTAATAGTTTTTCAACCCAAAAATTAATTTTTCTTTCCCTCCTCGACCCCCAGCAGTTTCAAACCTACCGGAAAAAGTCCCTTATTCAGCCTGAGTTTAACTCAGAGTCACGGAACACTGCTCGATCTGTCCGCTGGTTAAAACAGAACAGACTAATGTAAGTTATGCCACGAATGATTTTAAAGGCAAAAGTCCCGCTGATCTTATTGATTTCGTTCAAAACTCTGTGTGAGAGCATGGGGCAGATGTACACATCGTCATGTGTTGCGGTGACCGTGACTGTGTCCACTGCTTCTGTCGAGCAGACACACTCAGCCCTAAAGCGAAGTAAAACTTATGCTTATATAGAAATATGACGGGACAGACAGGACATTGTGGAACTGCAACGCAGTTAGAACCTGTATAACAGTAGGCCTAATTGAAGTCTGCTTGAAGAAAGAAATAAGGATGGATTTTGTGTAAAAACTAATCAGTAGTTTTGGTGATAATGCTTTTTCCCCCGTGGTGAATATGCTTTTCTTCTTAATTTTTCTTTTAGATTTATGATCGAAACGTAATTTTTTTCAAACATCCATACTATTGTAGCGTCTGAAAAGGGACTATTGTAACCCTTGAACGACAACATAAGGGAGGCTCCGTTTCTGAACTTATAATCGGATTCGGAACGCAAGAACCACTGTACACAAACGCACCAGCCGAACTTACGCGCTCGTTTCTCTCTACCGGCCTTTCCCGATCTCACCGCATTAACCCTGTAACTGCCGGTGCAAAATAAAAACAACAATTATAGAGAGTCTTTGCGCTGCTACACTATTAAAAGTTATTGATTCAGATAGGACAGAAGGCCTAGGTGTGAAATGCACGGTCCGCCACTGCTCAATCGCGTATAAAATAAAAGGTCTGTGCAATCGGGGCCATTCGTCTGTGGTGCACACTTGGGATGTTTGCACCCCAGACAATAAAATATTTTTTAAAATAATGTTTTGAACAATGTAGCGGATTCACTGCAGGACCAGATTTCAGTGAACAGTAAACCAGACTATTCAAATGATGAGCAAGCAATCTCATTCACCTTGTGCCATGTAGTAAATGATGTGATTTCTAGCAGATTGCATGTAAAGGACCAATCAGCATGCACCATAGAGTTTCATGACTGAACTAGATGTAAATAAACAAATTCAATTCAAAATGCAGTTTAATGGAAAAAAATATTCAATTCAAATTTATTTGTATAGCACTTTTAACATTACATGTTGTTTCAAAGCAGCTTTACCGATAGTGCATTTCAGAAATGTACATAGAAAAATACAGTTAGTTTATCATGTATTAATTTAAGTCAAGTCTAGTATGTTTATATAGCGCTTTTCACAATAGATTGTATCAAAGCAGCTTCACAGTATCAATAAAAATAACATAACAATGTTTGTTTCTTAGTGGAAATAAACATCCACGCTAGGTAGGGCTGATCAATGGTATTAATGATTGGTTAAAGGGTACCTATTATGGCATTTAAAATGTTCCTAATAATGTTCTGGGAGTCCCCAACAACAGTTTTACAAGCATGCAATGACAAAAAACACTTTTGTTGTCTTATAATATGCATTTATTTTTACCTGATTTGCTCACCGACTCCCATATGAATCGTTTAGCGAGTCATTTTTCCAAACCCCGCCTTTGCGTGACGCTAATCTGTGGTGATATGTTAGACACCCAGCCGACGGGGTGTCATTGGTTGTTGCGCTAGATCTTACCCAGATACAACAGTGCTATTTTCTGATTGGCTAACAACACCAGACGAACAACACCAGAGGAGACCAGGGTTGCCAGGTCTGCACAACAAAACCAGCCCAATTGCTCATCAAACTAACCCAATCACGGCCAAAAATATTCAAATAGCGTTCCCGGGTGTTTCCTCAATAACAATCATGTTCCAGTGGATAAAAACAATCGCGTCAACCAGCGTGCACTACACTACCGCGGAAACAGTGCAGGCATACGGACCTGGCAACACTGGAGGAGACGCGCTTGAATCCTGCCGGTTCCACAGTAAGTGAGTTTTGGGCACTGCGGCATATTAAATATATTACAAATAGTTTTTCAGCGTGAGAAATACAATGTGTGGCCGGAGAGCGTGACAAAAGACCGAAATAAGTGACTGTCACGCTCAATACGTGATGCGTGACACTTGAGAGCCCTGTGACAACTCCATTAACAACGACAAACACTTCACATATTTCAATACAATTGACATTGAAGACCTAAGTTAGCTGCTAGAAGCTGCGCTGTGCCTGTGCGTACACACTAGGGCTGTCACTTTTGTGAAAAAATCCTGTTCGATTTTTGAGACATAAGTGTTCATTGAATCGATTGTAAAATCGATTTTCCGTGTCTAAAGACGTTTCCATTTTCAACACCAAATATAGGCAAATCCACTGACAACTAACAGGCATTAGGACGACCGTGAAGAGGGCGCTTGAGACGCGCACAAGTCAGCAATATTCGTGATGATTTATTGGCGTGAAGTTTCGTGCACAATGACAAACAGGAGTGCAGCATTCAGGGATTGAAATTAACACCCTCAACTCGGCAAATGCGGGTAAAAATTAACTTTGGCGGCTAACGCTGTCGAATCAAGAGGCGTGCGTCTGTTTACTCACTTTCTTTGCTGTGGAAGTTCGTGTAAGCCAAATCTGTGTGGATTCAGCGCAAATACGCAACTCGTGAGTGCTCCTCATAGAGATATACACATCTATGAGTCCTCGTGATATATTAAATACAGCGTATTGCGCAGAATCTGCGCATTTCTGGCTTACTTGAACACACACGTCACTAAGCAACGGCTCTGGCAACAAATAACGGCGCGCTTGTTCACTTGCCTTGAAGTAATAGCGAATATTAAAAAGCATTTGGTTAACAGAAAAGACATTATTATTTTCCAACATCCTACATGTTCATCTGATCTGTCCACCTAAAACGCATTTTTGGTAAAAAAAAAAAAAAAAAAAAAAAAACATAAAAAAAGGCCGTTAAAATCGATTCCCTATTTTCGTTTCGATACTTGTTGTTGGTTGGTCCGATCGATTGTGCAATCGATTTTCGAACGTAAAGTGACAGCCCTAGTACACACCACACAAAATAATTGTAGAACATGATACAAACATAAAAGCAACAGCCTACTTACAGGTTGTGATTCGGAGAAGGAAGCTGATCCAAATAAACTCGGTACTGAACCTCCCTCCAACAAGTTCGGGCTATAATACTTCTGTGGTATAGTTATGAACTGTAGCCACTGTCTTCAAATGCTCCTCACTGGGCAGATGAAAAAAGTTTGCTTTTGCGTCGCACTTCAAAACACAGCAGCGTCTCGTCGACATGATGTTTTCCCTGGTGTCTCCTAATGCAATGAGTGGGCGTATCTTATTCAAATAACTTGTACAAGTGACGTACGAAAGTGCATCGTTCGTCTATCGATTCATATCAACGACTCAGAGTCGACTCTTACTTTTGAGAGATAATAACTTTGTATACGGTGAACTTTCATATTTAAAACTTTGCAGGATGTTTTCGTTCACTTAGATCTATGTTACACACTACATGAAAGGTAATTTTCAAAATTCCATGATAGGTACCCTTTAATTAATTTGAATATCCACAACTGAGCAAGCCAAAGGCAACAGTGGCAAGGAACCGAACAACTCCATACCTGCCAACTCTCACGCTTTGGCCGTGAGACACACGCATTTGAGTGGTTTCACACGGGCGAGGTCTCACGCTGAAGTGTCAATCCGGTCGGTCAAATGCCACGTGCATGCGAGGGAAAGACTGTTCCAAACTGCGTTGTGCGCATGCTCCCACCATCCCTCCCGGTTGGAGAGGTTTTATTATAAGGTTTATTTACTTACACCCCCCGCCCCCCAGAAAAATCTCACGCAAAGCTAAACTCAAAAGTTGGCAGGTATGCAACTCTAAGTGACCTACTGGTGTCCTAAAACTCCATCAGGTGACCTAATGGAGAAAAAAAAACCTTGGGAGAACCCTGTTATGAGGATAGCAGATGAACCCAAGCGCAGATGGTATGCAATCACACAACATTTATTATTACAGAAAACAGGGGAAAACAAAACCCACGAGGGGGCAAAACAGTGGCAATACAAACGAGGGATAACTAAACTAGATAACACTTGACAAAAACTAGACTATTAACTAACAGCAAATACAAGATCAAGACGTTCTTCTAAGACAAGGTAATCACGGGTAGACTCTCACAAAGTGTGACAATGAACCGGCACAGGACAGCAAACACAAGGGGATGAAATAGGGGGACACTAATGACGAGGACAGGTGAAGCCGACTAGACAATATGACGAGGATAACAAGGGGGCGGGGTTACGTAACAAGACAACACAAGCACATGGCCGAACACAAAGCCATGTGCTTGCACACAAAACATGAGTCTGTAATGATCCTGCCCCAAGACTTCAAGAAAGACAAGGACTAGATGACAGAATCATGACAAACCCAGGCTCAGTCGGGGGCCAGTTCTCCTCTGGCGTTAATGAACTAGAGGCCGAATTTACAGTAACTGTAAGATAAAAAATTTATATGAATGCCTGGCTGAAGAGATGCGTTTTAGGGCTTTATAAGTCAGTAGCAATACCTTGTAATTAATACGGAACTTTATAGGTAACCAATGTAGTGATGATAAAATCGGTGTTATATGATCATATTTTCTTGATCTAGTAAGAACTCTAGCGGCTGCATTTTGGACTAACTGTAGCTTGTTTATTGAGGATGCAGGATAACCAGCTAATAAAGCATTACAGTAATCTAGTCTCGAGGTCATGAATGCATGAACTAACTTTCCTGCATCTGAAACAGATAGCATGTTACGTAGCTTAGCAATGTTTCTAAGGTGGAAAAAGGCTGTTCTTGTAACATATGAAATATGATTTTCGAAAGTCAAGTTGCGGTCTAGTATAACACTCAGGTCTTTTACTGTAGTGGATAAAGTAACAGGACATCCTTCTAAATTAAAGTTGTTTTGTAAGGGATTTTGTGGGTAGTTTTTTGGACCAATAAGTAATACCTCCGTTTTATCTGAATTTAATAGCAGGAAATTACATGTCATCCAGCATTTTGTATCTTTAAGACACTCTGTCAATTTAAATGAGTTAGTGTTTTCATCTGGTCGTGATGAAATATATAATTAAGTGTCATCAGCATAACAGTGGAAATTAATTTTTCTTATAATATTACCAAGTGGCAGCATATACATTGAGAATAGCAGAGGGCCTAACACCAATCCTTGCGGCACTCCATAGTCTACTGATGTTATCTTCGATTTTTCCCCATTTAAACAGACGAAATGGTAACGGTCTGATAAGTATGATCTAAACCAGCTTAATGCCTGTTCCTGAACACCAGTGTAGTTTTGTAGTCGATCTAAGAGTATTTTATGATCTATAGTGTCGAACGCAGCACTAAGATCGAGTAGAACTAGTATTGAGATACCGCCTTGTTCAGAAGCTAAAAGTAAATAATTTGTAATTTTAACTATTGCAGTTTCTGTGCTATGATGCGGTCTGAATCCTGACTGAAATATTTCATAGATATCATTGTCTTGCAAGAAAGAGCACACTTGAACGGACACAACTTTTTTCTAGTATTTTAGACATAAATGGAAGATTTGAAATTGGTCTGTAATTTGCTAGGTTATTTGGATCTAATTGCGGTTTCTTAATGAGAGGTTTTATTACTGCCAGCTTGAATATTCTTGGAACATGACCTAAAAATAAAGACGAGTTAATAATATTGAGAAGAGGCTCTTCCACTACAGGTAACACTTCTTTCAGTAGTTTAGTGGGTATTGGATCTAATAAATGTTGTGAGAATAGATAAGACCCAATAGCAAATGACAGTCAAAAGAAACTTTAATGAATGTTTGCAATAGCCACCAGCAGTCTTGAACAGAAATCCTCTTGGTAAAAGTCACAACATAAATAGGCAACACTTATGGCCGTAGAAACAATAACTGATCAGTCCTCTTGGAAACGATCCGAGGAATAAGCCGTTGGAGAAGCAAGGGCTCAGCTGGGGCTAGGCTTTAGGTCACACAGCAGAGACAACGACAGACAGCAGCGGGGAACAGCGGCAGCATAGACAAGCACGGCACTGTACACAGAGAACTGGTTAGAGCATCAGCAGACAAATACTTGCAGCAAGACGTTTCTCTCTTCCCCGACAGGACAGGACAGGACAAAAGAGTAGAGGAAGGTAAGTCACAAAACGCTTCTTTCATCAGTAGTCAAAGAACAACCTGACAAAGAGACAGGAGGAAGGGAGAGCAGAAGTAGCAAACGTAATTAGAGAGAAAAGGGAACAGGTGCGAAGTAACGAGAGAAAGGTTTACGGGTAATAAGGAACAGCTGAGAGTAAGTGATTAGGAGCGTGTAAGAGAGGTGAATGCGAAACTGAAAGTGACCACAAGAGGGCGGTAAAGGATAGGCAGAGCCAGGATCATGACAGTACCCCTCCCTCAACGAGCGCCACCTGGCGCTCCCAAGGGAGAAGACTGGCGAGAGCGGAGGAAATCATCAATCAACGAGCGGTCCAGGACGTCCCGAGATGGTATCCAACTTCTCTCCTCAGGACCGTACCCCTCCCAGTCTACCAAATACTGATAACCGCGACCGCGACGACGAACATCCAGGAGCTTACGGACAGTATACACGGGAGAGCCCTCGACAGAGATGGGGGGGTGGGCGGGACGGGACGGCGCGCGTGTAACAGGCTTTATGCAAGACACATGGAATACTGGGTGGACGCGACGAAGATAAGGAGGAAGCTTTAGCTTGACTGAGACAGGACTAATAATTTTAGAAATCCGGAAGGGACCGACAAAACGGGGAGCGAGCTTCCGCGAGACGGACTGAAGAGGAAGATTCAAGGTGGATAGCCATACTCTTTGACCGCATAAATAGCGAGGGCTCTTGATGCGACGTCTATTGGCAGTTGCGCACATCCTAGTTCTAGATCGACAAAGGGCTGATCTCACTCTCTTCCAGGTTCGTTTGCATCGCTTAATGAAAGCCTGGACCGACGGAACGAGTGAATCAGACTCCTGGGAGGTAAATAGAGGTGGTTGATAGCCCAGGCAACACTGAAAAGGCGAGAGACCAGTAGCTGAGGACGGAAGAGAATTATGGGCATACTCTGCCCAGGGTAGCTGCTCGGACCAGGACGCGGGATTCTTAAAAGCGAGAGTGCGCAAAATGCGGCCGACAATTTGGTTCGCGCGTTCGGCCTGACCATTAGTCTGGGGATGAAACCCGGACGAAAGACTAGCAGAAGCCCCGATAAGGCGGCAAAATTCCTTCCAAAATTGAGAGGCGAATTGGGGGCCTCTATCAGAAACAATGTCAGAAGGAAGGCCATGGAGCTTAAATACATGATCGACCATTATCTGGGCCGTTTCCTTGGCGGAGGGAAGTTTAGTCAGGGGAATGAAGTGCGCGGCCTTGGAGAAACGATCAACGACTGTAAGAATAACGGTAAAACCCTTAGACGAAGGAAGGCCAGTAATAAAATCAAGAGCTATGTGAGACCATGGACGAGGGGAATAGGCAATGGTCTCAGCAAGCCAGCTGGAGGGGAGTGACGGGACTTAGTCTGAGCGCAAATAGCGCACGCGGCAACAAAACGACGGATATCCTTATCCTGACCGGGCCACCAGAAACGTTGCTTGACCGAGGCAGCGGTACCTCTGACACCCGGATGGGCAGCTAACTTGGAGGTATGGGACCACTGAAGAACCGCGGGACAGGCGGAGAGCGGGACGAAGAGCAAATGCTTAGGGCAACCTCGCGGTACGCTGGAATGAGCAAGCGCTCGTTTAACAAGTTGTTCAATGCCCCAGATAGTCGCCCCAACCACCCGTTCAGAGGGAATGATGTCCTCCTGGACTGGGGTGACTACAGGAGGCTCAAAAAGTCGAGAAAGCGCGTCGGGCTTAACATTCTTAGATCCGGGGCGGTACGAAATAGTAAACTCGAAGCGTGTAAAGAATAGAGCCCAACGCGCCTGGCGCGCATTCAATCTCTTGGCGGAACGAATGTATTCGAGGTTACGGTGATCGGTCCAAACGACAAATGGAACCGATGCTCCCTCCAACCAGTGACGCCACTCTCCCAACGCCAAACGAATGGCGAGTAACTCGCGGTCTCCAACATCATAATTGCGCTCTGACGGCGTAAGACGGTGTGAAAAATACGCGCAAGGATGAACCTTTCCATCCTGAGATGAACGTTGGGAGAGGACGGCCCCAACACCCACCTCTGAGGCATCAACCTCGACTATGAACTGGCTCGAGACGTTGGGAGAAATTAAAATGGGAGCAGTAGAGAAAAGTCTCTTAAGACGATCAAACGCACATTGGGCGGAGTCGGACCAAACGAAACTAGACTTGGATGACGTAAGAGCGGTTAACGGGGCCGCAACCTGACTAAAGTTCCGAATGAACCTACGATAAAAATTAGCAAAGCCAAGGAAACGCTGAAGGGCCGTGCGTGAGTCTGGAACTGGCCAGTCAGCGACAGCCTGGACCTTAGTCGAATCCATCCCAATTCCCTCCGCCGAAATAACGGACCCGAGGAAGGTCACTGAGTGGGTGTGAAACGAACACTTCTCCGCCTTGACAAACAGCCGATTCTCAAGCAAACGCTGAAGAACGCGTCGAACGTGCTGAATATGCACCTGAAGAGAGGGAGAAAAAATCAGAATATCGTCAATGTATACAAAGACAAAAATGTTAAGCATATCGCGAAGGACGTCGTTAACGAGAGCTTGAAAAACGGCCGGAGCGTTTACGAGCCCGAACGGTAGAACGCGATATTCAAAGTGTCCGAGAGGGGTATTGAACGCGGTCTTCCACTCGTCACCCTCCTTTATCCGTATCAAATGATAAGCATTACGTAGGTCTAACTTTGTGAAAAATCTAGCTCCCTGCAAGATCTCGAAGGCGGATGACATAAGGGGCAAAGGATATTTATTCTTTACCGTTATGTCATTAAGACCCCGATAATCTATACAGGGACGCAAGGACCCATCCTTTTTTTTCACAAAGAAGAAACCAGCGCCCGCAGGAGAGGAGGAGGGAACAATGGTACCTGCATGAAGCGCCTCAGAGAGGTAATCCTCTAGAGCCTTACGCTCAGGAATCGACAAGGAATACAGTCTACCCCGAGGAGGCATAGAACCGGGGAGGAGCTCGATACTACAGTCATACGGACGGTGGGGAGGAAGAGAAGTGGCCCGGGCTCGACTGAACACCGCTCGCAGATCGTGATATGTCTCCGGGACTCCAGACAAATCACCAGGCTCTTCCTGGAAAACAGAGACAGAAGAAACAGGAGGGATGGCAGAGACAAGACACTTAACATGACATGACAGATTCCATGATAAAATAGATCCTTTAGACCAGTCGATATGGGGGCTATGTAGAACCAACCAGGGATGGCCTAAAACAATAGGAGAAAAGGGGGAGCAGAAAACTAAAAAGGAAACAGTCTCGCGATGATTTCCAGAGACCGTGAGTGTCAGGGGATCAGTCTCAAAGGTGATCTTAGGAAGGGAACTACCATCTAAGGCAAAAAGGGGAGTGGCCTCCTTACGAACTTTGAGGGGAATACCTTGCTCACGAGCCAGGTCTCGTCGATGAAATTCCCCTCGGCCCCAGAGTCTATCATAGCGTTAGTAGAAACTGTGAAACCCTGCCAGTGCAGGTGGACAGGAATAACCGTGTTGACACGACGAGAAGGGATCTGAGAAGTTGCGCTCGCCAGCAACCCTCCTCTCACTGGCGAGCGTTGGCTTTTACTTGACACGTTGAAACGAAATGCTTCCCGGAGCCACAGTAAAGACACAGTCGATTCATGATTCGTCGTTCTCGTTCCTTGGGGGAAATACGTAAGCCCCCCAGCTGCATAGGCTCAGTTGTCGCCTCCAAGGCAGTGGGAGAGGGAGATGATGAAGAGAGAGCCGCGAAAGAACCAGCCTCAATGCTCTTCGCTCGTCGCCGCAAATCAAAACGCTTCTCAATGCGGATAGCCAGGTCGATGAGGGGATCTAGGCGACTAGGAACCTCTCTGGCGAGGATCTCATCCTTCAATTCTGCGTTGAGACCCTCCAGGAAACGGGCCAACAGAGCGGGCTCGTTCCAGCCGCAAGTCGTGGCGAGTGTGCGGAACTCAATTGAGAAGTCGGCGGCAGAACGTCTCCCTTGACGGAGTGATGAGAGCAAGCGGGAAGCCTCGGCTCCATGAGCCGAACGATCGAAAACACGAATGATCTCCTCCTTGAATAGACTGAAGCGATCCAGGAACTCTGCCTCCGCCTCCCAGCTGGCCGCTCCCCATTGACGAGCCGTCCGGAGAGAAGGGAAATCACGAAGGCAACCTTGGCCCGGTCCCTGGCGTAAGTCGAGGGTTGAAGAGAGAATATCACCTCACATTGAGTAATAAAAGATCGACACTGGGTTGGCTCACCCGAGTAACAAGGAGGGTTATTAATTCTTGGCTCAGAAGACGAGAACGACGGAGATAGGGGTGATGTCTCCTGTCGAAGATGATGAAGCTGAGCGGCCAGATCAGACACTTGCGCAGCCAAATTCTCCATTCCGCGTCTCGTAGCAGACAATTCCTCTTCGTGCCTGCCCAGTAAGGCTCCCTGGCGTTCGACAGCAATGTGGAAAGGAGTCTCATTCGCTGGGTCCATTTCTGGTCAGGTTGTTCTGTTGTGAGAATAGATAAGACCCAATAGCAAATGACAGTCAAAAGAAACTTTAATGAATGTTTGCAATAGCCACCAGCAGTCTTGAACAGAAATCCTCTTGGTAAAAGTCACAACATAAATAGGCAACACTTATGGCCGTAGAAACAATAACTGATCAGTCCTCTTGGAAACGATCCGAGGAATAAGCTGTTGGAGAAGCAAGGGCTCAGCTGGGGCTAGGCTTTAGGTCACACAGCAGAGACAACGACAGACAGCAGCGGGGAACAGCGGCAGCATAGACAAGCACGGCACTGTACACAGAGAACTGGTTAGAGCATCAGCAGACAAATACTTGCAGCAAGACGTTTCTCTCTTCCCCGACAGGACAGGACAGGACAAAAGAGTAGAGGAAGGTAAGTCACAAAACGCTTCTTTCATCAGTAGTCAAAGAACAACCTGACAAAGAGACAGGAGGAAGGGAGAGCAGAAGTAGCAAACGTAATTAGAGAGAAAAGGGAACAGGTGCGAAGTAACGAGAGAAAGGTTACGGGTAATAAGGAACAGCTGAGAGTAAGTGATTAGGAGCGTGTAAGAGAGGTGAATGCGAAACTGAAAGTGACCACAAGAGGGCGGTAAAGGATAGGCAGAGCCAGGATCATGACAATAAACATGTTGTTGGTTTAGAAGCAATGATAAGTTTATTTAGCTCTCCCTGTCCTATAGTTGTAAAGCGGTGTAGTTGTTCTTGAGGGGCGATAATTGAGGCTGAATCATAAGACACCATAAAAGATTGTACATTTACAATTGTGTTTCTGATGCTTTCTATTTTCTCAGTGAAGAAATTCATAAAATCATTACTACTATACTGTAACTAAATATTTTGCTCTGGTGATGTCTGTTTATTTGTTAGTCTAGCCACTGTGTTTAATAAGAACCTTGTATTATTTTGGTTATTTTCTATTAATTTGCTGAGGTGCTCAGCCCTGGCTGCTTTTAGAGCCCTTTTATAACGTGACATACTGTCTTTCCACACGATTCTAAAGACCTCTAAATTATTCTGTTTCCATTTACGCTCTAAGTTACAAGTTTCTCTCTCGATAACATGTGTGTCAGGGTGTGTGCAGGATGCCGAAGACGAGGACACAGGAATATCAGTATAGTTGATGTTTATTTTACAAACTTAAACTTCTAAAAACAAACAGGAACAAAATAACAGACTCCAGGACTTCAGGATACACAACCATACGTAGACAACGATCAACAAACACTGAGGGAAAACACAGGGCTTAAATGAATGGGGACTAATGGGATAATGAACTGAACACAGGTGACGGGAATAGCTAATCAGACAGAGCGGGGAAACTAACAGGACTGAACCAAAATCACAAAGACAGGGGAAACCAAGATCACAAAACATAACTCAAACACATCAAAACCGTGACAGAACCCCCCCCCTCCCCAAAGGCGCGTCCTCGCGCCGTATAACATCCAAAGGGGTGGGAGGGTGGGCGCCCTGGAGGCTGACGAGGGCATGGTGCAGGTCCGGGAAGCCTCCAGGGCGGAGCAGGCTGTAGGTGTGGCCACGGCGGAGCAGGCTGTGGGCGTGGCCAGGGCAGAGCAGGCTGAGGGCGTGGCCAGGGCAGAGCAGGCTGTGGGCGTGGCCAGGGCAGAGCAGGCTGTGGGCGTGGCCAGGGCAGAGCAGGCTGTGGGCGTGGCCAGGGCAGAGCAGGCTGTGGTCGTGGCCAGGGCAGAGCAGGCTGTGGGTTGTGGCCAGGGCGGAGCAGGCTGTGGGCGTGGCCAGGGCGGAGCAGGCTGTGGGCGTGGCCAGGGCGGAGCAGGCTGTGGGCGTGGCCAGGGGAGAGCTGTCCCTTCGGATGGCCACGGCGGTGAGGACCCTTCGGGTGGCCACGGCGGTGAGGACCCTTCGGGTGGCCACGGCGGTGAGGACCCTTCGGGTGGCCACGGCGGTGAAGACCCTTCGGGTGGCCACGGCGGTGAAGACCCTTCGGGTGGCCATGGCGGTGCAGGCTCTTCAGGTGGCCACGGCGGTGAAGACCCTTCAGGTGGCCACGGCGGTGAAGACCCTTCAGGTGGCCACGGCGGTGAAGACCCTTCAGGTGGCCGTGCTGGTGAGGACCCTTCAGGTGGCCACGGCGGTGAGGACCCTTCGGGCGGCCATGGTGGTGAAGACCCATCAGGTGGCCACGGCGGTGTTATTTTTCCGGGCCTCCGTGGATCTTTGGCCGGCCACGGCGAAGGCGTATAGCCCCCCCCCCAAAATTTTCTTGGGGAGAAGGACAGGTTCAGGAACGGAAACAGACTTGACATCAACGGGCGCTGGGTCAACGGGGTCTGGGTCAACGGGCTCTGGGTCTGGGTCAATGGGCTCTGGGTCTGGGTCAACGGGCTCTGGGTCTGGGTCAACGGGCTCTGGCGCTGGGTCAACGGGCTCTGGCGCTGGGTCAACGGGCTCTGGCGCTGGGTCAACGGGCTCTGGCTCTGGGTCAACGGGCTCTGGCGCTGGGTCAACGGGCTCTGGCGCTGGGTCAACGGGCTCTGGCGCTGGGTCAACGGGCTCTGGCGCTGGGTCAACGGGCTCTGGCACTGGGTCAATGGGCTCTGGCTCTGGCGCTGGGTCAACGGGCTCTGACTCTGGCGCTGGGTCAACGGGCTCTGGCGCTGGGTCAACGGGCTCTGGCACTGGGTCAACGGGCTCTGGCTCTGGCGCATCATGGGACTCGGAACTGGACGGGGCCAGCACATCATGGGACTCGGAACTGGACGGGGCCAGCACATCAGGGGACTCGGAACTGGACGGGGCCAGCACATCAGGGAGCTTGGGGCTGGATTCATGCTCTGGCGGGCAGGCGACGGTCTCTGGCTGGACGGTCTCTGGCTGGACGGTCTCTGGCTGGACGGTCTCTGGCTGGACGGTCTCTGGCTGGACGGTCTCTGGCGGAAGAAGCTCAGGAAGGTCGTAGAAAGGGTCAGGCTCTAGCGGGCATGCAATGGGCTCAGGCTCTGGCGGGCAGGCGACGGGCTCTGGCTGGACGGTCTCCGGGGGAAGAAGCTCAGGAAGGTCGTCAAAAGGGTCAGGACATACTGGACTCAGGACCACCAGAACTCGATCGCCTCCCCTACTACGACCTCCACGGGTCCCCGTAAACCTTGCCATCCGGGTTCCCACATAGGCTTGCTTCCAGATCTCCATCTTTTGTTTTTGGTTGGTCGTTCTGTCAGGGTGTGTGCAGGATGCCGAAGACGAGGACACAGGAATATCAGTATAGTTGATGTTTATTTTACAAACTTAAACTTCTAAAAACAAACAGGAACAAAATTTACAGACTCCAGGACTTCAGGATACACAACCATACGTAGACAACGATCAACAAACACTGAGGGAAAACACAGGGCTTAAATGAATGGGGACTAATGGGATAATGAACTGAACACAGGTGACGGGAATAGCTAATCAGACAGAGCGGGAAAACTAACAGGACTGAACCAAAATCACAAAGACAGGGGAAACCAAGATCACAAAACATAACTCAAACACATCAAAACCGTGACAATGTGTAGCACTGTTGTACCATGGAGCTTTAGTTGTCTCTAACCTTGTTTAAACTAATTGGTGCAACAATTTCTAATGTACTAGAGAAAAAAGTGTTCAAACTGCTAAATATGTGCTCAAATATGACTGGTTACTTTACACAATTAACCCAGTTGGACCATAACAGTGTATGTTAAAGGGTACCTATTATGGAATTTTGAAAATTAAATTACCTTTCATGTAGTGTGTAACATAGATCTAAGTGAACGAAAACATCCTGCAAAGTTTTAAATATGAAAGTTCACCGTATACAAAGTTATAGTCTCTCAAAAGTAAGAGTCGACTCTGAGTCGCTGATATGAATCGATAGACGAAGGATGCTTTTTCTCTATCTAGATGACGTCAACTTGACAAGTTATTTGAATAAGATACGCCCACTTATTGCACTCATAGACGCCAGGGAAAACTTGAAAACATCATGGCGACGAGAAGCTGTGTTCTGAAGTGCGAATCAAAAGCGACCTTTTTTTTCACTGTCCAGGGACGAGCATGTGAAGAATCAGTGGCTAGAGTTTATATTTACAACTCTACCACACACGTATAGCCACCTTGAGCTGTGTTCGCGTCATTTTAATGACGATAGCTTTACCAACATAATTGCTTTCAAGTGTGGATTCGGGAGCCGGTTGATACTGAAGGAAGGTTCAGTACCACGTTTATTTGGATCATCTTCCTCCTCCGAATCACAACCTGTAATTATTTTTAATAATTATTGCTTTTATGTGTTTTGTAGCATGCTCAATGCGTATTTGTTTGTGTTGTCTTAGTTACGCTCAGCGCAGCTTCTAGGTCTCCAATGTCAATTTTTTTTAAATATGTGAAATGTTTGTCGTTGTTATTGGAGTTGTCATAAAGAATAGAGAGTCTTGTAGTACTGCAGTGCTTTATCAATATGTGTATGCGTTGGGCTAACGCGAATAATAACTGACTTGGTCGTCTGACCAATCACCGCAGATTAGCGTCACGCAAAGGAGGGGTTAGAAAAATGAGTCGTTGAACCAATCAATTGGGAGAAGGTGAGCAAATCAGGTAAAAATAAAATGCATATTATAAGACAACAAAAGTGTTTTTTGTCATTGCATGCATGTAAAACTGTTGTTGGGGACTCCAGAACAATATTAGGAACATTTTAAATGCCGTAATCGGTGCCCTTTAACACTTACATTTTTAAATGTTCAATGTATGTACTAAACAAACTTTAGTTTGTCATAATGACTCAATTTACTCAAACACTGGCCTTCCTGTAGGCTTTGCAAATGTCTATGTGGATGATCTTGTATATCTGACCAGTGTGTGTCAGTATGTTTTCAGCTTTCTTGATGGACAGCCATGGCTGTATAATAAAGCATCATGTTCTTTAATGTGGCTGCTCGGGGCACGCTTCCCTGTGGTTAGCTGGCTCGCTCTCTGGGTTCCAACAGCAGGTGGTGAAAAATGGACTGCACGGTCGACCTTGATCAGCATTGCTGATAACTATAAATCACACAGAAAACAGCCATTCAAGGCAGGCAGGAGGCATTGGTGGTTCTGTTATATTACAGCCTGTCTGCTTTGGAGAAGGAAGGGGAATGTGGCAGACCTTCCCTAAGGATACGCAGCTCAGATCAGGATATGTGAAGTGACATTGGTGCATTTTAAGAGGCTGAAAATGTGATTTACACTGATTCAGTTATGCATGGGGTAATGCCTTAGTGAGGTCAGATGTTGTAGTCAGATTTGATATATTTCAGTCAAATCAATCATCAGTTGTTATTTCATTTGAACATTTAATGAATAATGCTGGATGTTGACATAAGGTTAACATGAAATTAAAATCGACTCTAGAAAATACAATATTTTCTCGTATTATTTTCTTTGATTCATCAGTGTATGTTATTCCACAGAAAATGTGTACACCTATTTGAATCTCAGGCATCAATAATTAATTAAAGGGCACCTATTATGGAATTTTTAAAAATTACCTTTCATGTAGTGTGTAACATAGATCTAAGTGAACGAAAACATCCTGCAAAGTTATAAATATGAAAGTTCATGTATACAAAGTTATTGTCTCTCAAAACTAAGTGTCGACTCTGAGTCGCTGATATGAATCGATAGACGAATGATGCTTTTTCTCTAGCTTTATGACGTCAAGAAGTAAAATTATCAAATTGGCCGCGCCCACTCAATGCGCGCGCCGTGCAGACACCAGTGAAACTTGACAACATCATGGCGACGACGAGACCATGTGTTCTGAAGTGTGAATCAAAAGCGACCTTTTTTCACTGTCCAGAGACGAGCATGTGAAGAATCAGTGGCTAGAGTTTATATTTACAACTATACCACACAACTATAGCCCAACCTTGTGCTGTGTTCGCCTCATTTTAATGAAGATCGCTTTACAAACATAAATGCTTTCAAGTGTGGATTCGCGAGCCGGTTGATACTGAAGGAAGATTCAGTACCAGTTTTTTTAATCGGCTTCCTCCTCCGAATCACAACCTGTAAGTATTATTAATAATTGTTGCTTTTATGTGTTTTGTAGCATGCTCAATAAGTATGTGTGTATGTTGTGTACGTTACGCTCAGTGCAGCTTCTAGGTCTCCAATGTCATTTTTTTTTTAAATATGTGAAATGTTTGTCGTTGTTATTGGAGTTGTCATAAAGAATAGAGTGTATTGTAGTACTGCAGTGCTTTATCAATATGTTTAAGCTTTGGGCTAACGCAAACAATAACTGACTGTGTCGTCTGACCAATCACCGCAGATTTGCATCACGTAAAGTAGGGGTTTGAAAAATGAGTTGAAAAACGAATCATTTGGGAGTCGGTGAGCAAATCAGGTCAAAATAAATGCATATTATAAGACAACAAAAGTGTTTTTTGTCATTACATGCGTGTAAAACTGTTGTTGGGGACTCCCTGAACAATATTAGGAACATTTTAAATGCCATAATAGGTGCCCTTTAATACATTAATAAATAATATAAAATTATTTTTAATTTGAAGAAATTTCTGTAGGCAAAAGCGAGATTAACTAAATCCTAAATTAAATGTCACAACAGACTTAAAATATCTGCATCCAACTGCTGTAATTAAAAGCCATCTGTCCATCATTTTCCCTATGTAAATTGTGCTCATGATGCTTTTGTAATGATGAACCAGACCAGTGAAGCGTGGCATCTGGACTGGACCCAAAATGATGTGTTTAAAGCTTGTTTTCCACTGAGGATTAGACTTAAATCAATAGGAAATCAATGGAACAGGTATCTACGAGTCATGCATCAACGGACATGATGTACTGTACAATGCTAATACGCTGAATTAGGAGTAACAACATATTTGTTATATAATATTTGGATACACTTTATTTCAGTGGCGTCCACAGACCTCCTCAGGGGCAGGGGCGGAAGGTCCAAAAAGGGCAAAAAAAAGCCATTTTTTTGTTTTTTATCCTTTATTTCCTTGGCATTCTATGAAAAGATGCTGATACAATTAGAATGCTTAACACATCAAACGAATATAGGGGAAATATTATAATATTACTAAATATTATTTACTTTACCAAACAAAACAGTGCGAATCAAGAAGGTAATTATGAGGAATTCATGTTTAGTTTTGTTGATGTTGTAAATTGTATGTATGTATGTATGTATGTATATGCATATAGTGTTAGCTCATGAAATCAGTACCACTTTACAGTAAGGTTTCATTAGTTAAATTTGTTAACATGAACTAATAATGACCTGCACTTCTACAGCATTTATCAATCTTAGTTAATATTAATTTCAGCATTTACTAAAACATTAAAATCAAAAGTTGTATTTGTTAACATTAGTTAATGCATTGACTGTGAAATAACATGAACAAACAATTAACAGGTGTATTAATATTAACTAAGATTAACATACAGTAACAAATGTGTTGCTCATGGTTAGTTTGTTAATTAATACATGAATAATAAACAAATTAAACTTGATGTAAATAAAAAAATTTTGAGTTAGACATGGACTTAATATTTCATTTCACTAGATGTATTTTCCCAAACTAATAACACTTGCCTTGGATAAAAACGAATGGCATAGTCAGATCTAGAATGCGGCTGAAATCGAGTTTTACTTTTATTTTAGTTAAGCATAACTCGCATGGTGCCACAACTTTTACAGTAGCATGGTGGGATAAATGTAACTTTTCCATATTAGCTTAACGGTACCTGCTGCTCCTGTAGTTTGAAGACTCGCCCGCGAGGAACTGTTGTGTACATAGCACCTAGTTTACTTTAGTTTTTTTTATATAATACACAACTTTCACCCAAACTGAATAATTAAAAACAAGTTTTTACTGGGTAGCCTAAATCTTCTATAAATATTTTTGAGTCTTCATTTTCTTTTATTTGCCTACTCAAGTTCATGTTAAAACTCACTAGACATGCTTATTCTGTGCATTTTGGCCACTTTTTGTGTGAAATCATATTTATTTTTGTCCTTCAAAAGTGCGCTTTCACTTTAATTGAGCGTGAGCAGCGCAGCAAAAATAGACTCTGCGTCTAAACCCCCGCTTCACTGTTGCTCACGCGCCGCACCTGCTCGACGCTCACGCGCTGCTCCTGCTCCGGTGTGAATGCACTCATTGATTAACATGCACGCCGGAAAAAATACGCACCGCTCACGTATGCGGTGTAAAACGGCCGTTAGATTCACGCCATCGTGTACACATAAATCTCTGACACATCGTCTTCTTCCTTGTCTAATTTCTGTCGCTCTACATACGTCATCTGGTATAATTCAAACGATTGGCTATGAGCTACGTACAGGCGCATTTGATAGACATTCTTAGCACCCAATAAACGGCTCTGGGCATTCGTAAACCACGCCTCAAATACGAGAAAATTAACGTGGTTCTCAATGAGACTTGGGTCTGATGTTAGCCAGGCTAATACTTCTAGCATACTTCTAAAATATTATATTTAAGTGCGAACCGAATGTAATTGTAGCAGGTGTATAGGGGTGATTTTCAAGGACTTTTAGTTTGTTTCTCATTATTTCCTGTGTTTCCTTAGTTGTCTTGGTTACTAAGTATGTTTTCATTAGTTGTCATTGTTACTCATTGTTTCATTGATTTCCCACACCTGATCCTTGTCCATTAAATTCACTCTGTAAATAGACCACATTCACACAGCAGAAGAATACGGTTGTCATTCGTGTATTTAATATGGTTTAATATGGTCCTTAATATGGTTATGTTCACACACACAGTTCGTTTATTTTCAAGAGGGTCAACCGCGTTCCATAACAAACTCAAACCTGTACATTTTCAGGACTCACAACCACATTCTCGGAAATCTTGAGCTGTATGAACGGAACGGAACCGGACTAGACAACTAATGTGTGGTTTGGGTAACTTACAGTGTCGGAGATATGAGCTGTGTGTCATCTGAAGGTTTTAGATCCAGTCACTGTTTTCTAGGGCTGGGGTAAACGATTATTAACTAAACGATTAGTTTGGCGATTATTTTATCGATTAGTCGACTAATCTAACGACTAATTGGGCGATTAATATAAAGATTATTTTTCTGCTCCTCGATTAATAAAAAAACATATAATGTATCTCAAATAAATACGAACTAGCGTTCTGAATAATGATACTGTAGCTGGCTAACGTTTGTCTGTTATGTATTTGAACACCGTCATTAGAAATCTATAACCGCCAAAACCGTGTTATTAAAATATTTTGTACAAACATTTTTTATCATAGAGAACGTTTAAATACTAATATCAGCTTATGAGGGAAACGGAGGCGGAGTTAGTGGTGCTTCTGCTCTTGCTGGAGATGATTCAGGAGAGTCTGTTCCCCTTTACCGATCAGAGCGCGCGCTGACACAGAGCAAAGCCTTGTTTATACTTGACGCGTCCGCACGAGCGTGCGGCAAATATGACGCGTTGGGTGCGCAAGACCGGCAAAACCCCATATCGCGTGTACGGCTTCTTTTGTAACAGCGCGCGCGGCGCCGCGTCCGCGGATGAACGACTGCAAGCCGGATCTGCCCGAGCCGTACGTCTCACCGCACCCGCACCCAGTTTGCGCGTCTAAATTGCAAAGGTTTTTTTTTTTTGTTAAGGATTTGTTTACTGTGTGTGATTCATTTAATGGAGAGCACATTCACTTCTAGTGGTCTTCGTCCTCCATTCTGCAATGTTTCGGTCTCCCACGTGTGTTGGCGAGCTATACTGCCGGAAACGGTGCAAAAAATAAATAAATGAAGAAGCGTCGACGCAAAAATATGAGTGGTCTTCGTCCTCCATTCTGCAATGTTTCGGTCTCCCACGTGTGTTGGCGAGCTATACTGCCGGAAACGGTGCAAAAAATAAATAAATGAAGAAGCGTCGACGCAAAAATATGGCGTCGACGTAATTTTGACGTCGAAGCGTCGACGTCATCGACGCGTCGCTACAGCACTACTGTTTTCCACCAGAGCTGTTACAGAAGATTTGATGGATGAACTCACGGCTCGATTGGACTCAAAAGTGATACAACTTTTTAGTTTTATGGACGTCACCATCTTTGACATTACTTTGGTCACTGTCTGTATGGTTACTGGTATTAGAATACAGGCTTGACTCCGTTGCACGTACAGTATTCGAGAAACGGGTTTTTGAGACCCATACCTGTAAGTAAATGCGGTTGTCATTCAAAACACCTGACAGTGTAAAAGTAGCCATATTGACCTCAGTTCAGTTTGCTCATTGTCCGGTGTTGGCTGTGCATAAGCACACTGTTATGTTGCTTTTATTAATAAAAATGATTAATGCTGCATTTAGATCCGCTACACTCGCCTCGTCATCTTCCTCAAGCTGAATGTGACAATTACATTAAATTAATAAAAGCATTATTAATAAAATGAACAGGTAAATAACAACACGCTTGTGCAGTAAACATAATGTGTGTCAAGTAGCAATCACATTTTCTCACAAAAAGACCAGATCAAATAAAAACCACAGATCAAACTAATGCACAGTCAATTTGACAGCACACTGAGCTTTGGATTGTGTTCTCTCGCTGTCTTAATTTGTTGGATTTGTTTCACAAGGTGGAATTACATCATAAGGGGCTTTCGCACTGGAGGAACCTTTTCATAGTTCCTAGAACTATTGTCGTGTTCGCACCGCAGCATATGCTAATGCCTTATACTGTCTTTCTATGTATAACAGTTCTATCCAAAAACATATTAGACAGGACTGTTTGACAGATTGTAAACTAATGAACACAGAGAATGCTAGCACTATGTGCTAAGGCTCTGGCTGGCGATCTCAGCGCCGTCAAAATAACAACAACAAGTGCGGCTTCCGTCACTTCAGAGTTCCTACTGGCGGTGCGAATGCAACCAGGAAAACATTCCTTAGGGAACCATTATTTCTCGGGGAACCACCCTGGTGGCTAGTTCCTTCAACTAAGTTCCTAGAACTACCTTGTGCGAAAGCCCCTATAATATGAAATATTTAAGTTATTAATATATATCAGTGGCATGTTGTCCAAATAAGCTGTGAATGCTCTGCATACCCAAGCCATTCATGGACGCGCTGATTAGTATTAACACTATAAATTACTATAAATTCCCTTGTTTGAGGTGTATCATAAAGCTTACACGATAAAATGTTAGCAATTTTACGTATGTAACTCTCCTTCATTTATTTATGTGCCAAACATTGGTAATGTTCTTCAAATCTGCCACTCACTGATAGTTTCGGGTAAGCGGATCCATAGGAGCTTTGCCGCGTACGCTCTGTTGTTATGGATCGTCGTCACTGTCCCGCGTTCTCATTGGTTTGCTGGCAAAAGGGGATTTAATGCCTAGGGTAAGCTGTCTGCGAATGGCTCGCACAAGAGGAAACATTTGCTGCTGCTGCCAGATCTTGATCAACGAAAATCATATTGTGTTTGATACAAGACTATACTAAATCAAGTGAAACAAGTCATAACTGAAGCTTTTTTATAGTATTTTATTTTCTCCATAGGGACATTTTTTTTATGAAAACGTATAAACTGTTATAGACAGACCTACTGTAAGCAGACCTGTAACTATCCGAGGCTGTTGATCATAGTCTATGCGTTTTTTAAAGTCATCAATTTGCATTATTTCAACTTATTTTTTTAGATAATAATAATATTTTTATTATACTTACATTTATTTTAATGATATTTTACTTATATTTGATTTATAATAGGCTTCTAATATTTATTATAATATACTTATTTTTAATTCTTAATAAAAAAACAAACACTTCTGGCATACATTTGAATTGACGCCTGCCATGGTGTTTCTTTGTCGTCTCTGATTTAGATGCACACCGATGCGCCGTACCGTTTAAAGGTTAAGCATGCGGTTTCTCTGACATTAGTGCCACCTAGCGGAATAACAAAAATAGGGCATAAAAAAAATAAAAAAAACTTCTGTGCATCACGCGTGACTTAACTCGACAGCTTTTATGGGTGCTTGTGAAGGCATCAACAGGTAAATGTAGGCTACTTTCAATAAATGCTCAAATAGGCTATAGGAAACTTTTAGCTGTGTTGCTATGTGTTATAAGAGTAAACAACTGAGCAGCTAACACTCTGTCTAGAACGAACGCACTTATAAACCCATCCAACTTGCACCAGGTGCATTTTTTGTCACCCAGCATGTCCCGTTAAAGCTACACTGTGTAACTTTTTTAGTTTATTCTTAGCTAAAACACTTAGTTCTTTCAAAAACATATGTGCTCATTAATGTATATTTACTTCGTTCAAGTAATAAAGTATTCTCGTGAGTGTATAATATGCCATTGAAAATACATACGGGTAAGGGGTACGAATGTCAGTCGCCATGTTGCCCCTCCATCTTGAAAGTACATTAGCCAAAGAGGGACATACCTGTTAATTCAAGCTTTGCCTTTCGTGTATCACTTAAAGGAACACTCATGGACGAGGTCGAACTGGAAGCCATGTTAATCTTGGACTACATTGGCCACCGTAGGAGTTAAAACGAAATCGGAATTGACAGGAACAGAAACTAATATTAACTGGATGGTCATATACCTTTTCACTGCTAGATGGGGGTAAAATTCACACAGTGTAGCTTTAAAAAAGTCACCGCTCAACACTATATTTACCCATATTTAACAAAGGAAATTTGGTAACACTTTATTTTACGGTGTCTTTGTTACATGTAATTACTGTAGTAATAACTATAAATTAGGCATCCAGTAATTACATGCAACTAACCCTAAACCACACCACAATCCTAACCCTAATATAGTAATTACCTGTAGTTAATAATCGATAATCAGGAATTATGACCCAGTACTTAAATGTATAACTACACTGTAACAAGAACACCTTAAAATAACAGAAAATTCTATTGTTGTTGTTATAGATGTCCAAAAAGCCATGCAAATGCAATGGTTCAGTGATTTGAATTACATTTATTCCAGTTCTGTATGATGTGACACCAGGATCAGTGGATCGCCTTTAATGTGAAAGCATTTTGAATAATTTACAATTGCATTTCTTTTAATAGCTGTCCTGAGGGCTGCTGAGGTTTAACGTGGATTTACAGCACAGCAAATGTCCTTTCTTCTGCGGCTCGCTCTGTTTCTCCAGCCATTGCAGACACCTCTGCCCCTGCTTGCAGCAAATTACCTGTACAAGAAGAAGAAATCAATTTAAGCAGGAGCGATTAAGCAGGAGCTGGAGCCCAAAGAAAAAGTTGCACTTGTTACATAATGACCAGATTTTCATTCCCTATACTCAGCGTGAGGAGCCTTATAGCACACCACAGTCTGTAAGATATGCATTCTATATGCCAGCCTTTATTTGTGCCAGAAACATCCTACTGAGATGTTTTCAGTATTTGCTTAGGGGACATGCTTGGGTCTAAACAGCACCACCTTTGGTAAGCAGTCATTTTTCTACAAAAATGCTGTCAGTAGAATGTTGAACATCGGTCCAGCTTGATTTATTTCAAAGGTTTGAAAGTGGTTTGCTGGTATTTTTGTGAATTATTCATGTAAATGGTCCAAATGTGGACTGCTAAACTAATAAACCAAACTGCAAAACATAAACTCTTACCACTTTCAAGTTTACATAATTCCAAATATGTATGTGTGTATTTATTTAGCTTTTACTGGTTACCATACAAGAATTAATAAATAAAAATAAGAATTAATAATATAATTAAAGCTGCAAGCAGCGATGGGCGGGCCCTCGCACATGTAGCGCGTCGGGGAGTGATGCGGCCGCATATTCTGTTGCATATTCTGGAGCTTGCCAGTGCGGCTGTGAATTTGCTACGCTTTTCAGACACTGCATGAAGGTGTTATACGTCACTTCCTGTTGCCAGCAGGTGGCGCTATGACTGTGGGTGAATGTGGGCATGTACATGAGTTCAGGGCGGTACTCTTATCCTACATGTAAAGTTTGGTGCAGCTGTGAGCATGTACACTGAAGTTACAACCACTTCCTGTCTCATGGCGATGAGTTGATCTTTGATGCCATGCCACGGACACACCGATTGACGAAAACTCGCAGATAGCACAACTTTTCATCGTCAATGCCTTTAGAAGGCACAGCAGAAATTTCAAGTCGATCGGACTAAATCCCTAGGAGGAGTTCGTTAAAGTACGGAGTGTGTAAATCAGCGAAAATTTGACAAAAAATTAAAAATGGCCGACTTCCTGTTGGGTTTAGGGCATCACTCCAAGAGGCTTTTTTGTGCGTCTGGACATGGTTGATGTGCCACAGAAATTTCGTACATGTAGGTCAAACGTGCGGCGGGGGCTGCTTCGTTAAAAGTCACTTCCTGTTGCCAGCAGGTGGCGCTATGACTGGGGGTGAATGTCGGCATGTACATGTGTTCAGGGCGGGACTCTTGTCAAGCGTGCAACATTTGGTGCAGATCTGAGCATGTACAGCAAAGTTACTCCAACTTCCTGTTTCATGGCGAATCATCGATGCCACGGACACGCCCATTGATGAAAACGCGCAGATAGCACAACTTTTCATCGTCAATGCCTTTAGAAGGCACAGCAGAAATTTCAAGTCGATCGGACTAAATCCCTAGGAGGAGTTCGTTAAAGTACGGAGTGTGTAAATCGTCCCAAAATGGCCACCAAATTCAAAATGGCGGACTTCCTGTCGAGTTTAGGGTATGGGTTCTTGAGGCTTTTTTGTGCGTCTTGATATGATACACGTCACCACCAAATTTCGTGCATGTAGGTCGAACATGGACGAGGGGCTAATTTTTTTCAATTTTCTAGGTGGCGCTAGCGAGCCATTTTTCCACGCCCATCCGCGAAACCCACAAAATACAAAAATTTTCACCAGTCCTGACATGTGTGCAAAATTTAGTGACTTTTCGAGCATGTTGCGGCCTCGAAAATGGGGCTTACTTTGCAGAAAAAAAAGAAGAAAAAAAAGAAGAAAAAAAATAAATAATAATCTTAACAATTTCAAGAGGGACCTCGCACCTTAGTGCTCGGGCCCTAATTAGCATCATATTCTAGTGTTTACTCTAGTTCCCTCATAAAAAAGTAAATACATAAAAATATGTGAAATGGAAAGTGTGAGATGTGTTCACATCTAAAATGGAGCTGAGTTGTTTTTTTATCTCAGGTGGTGCGTTATTTTGAATATCTGAATAGAGTACACATGTACTTATTTTGTTCAGGTTATTAACAGGTTATTTTTTATAGAATCACCAGCCTTCAATACCTCTGCTCTCTGAGAATAAAGCATGCTCAGCTGAAGTTACTGAGAAAGAGAGAGTGAGGAAAAGAAAATAATTAACTGTGATTCAGAGGAGTGTATGTGTTGTGATGAGCATGTATAGAGTCAGAGGAAGAAATCAACAATTAATATGAAAGGTGAACATGCTTCACTGTAGAAATCTCTCTCTAGTGTCTGTGCAGTGACGTCTCAGAGCATGACCTTTCACACTGCAGCTGAATACACTTCTCTTTTGAGTTTTGTAAACCCTTCCAGTTATCTATCGGGAGTTCCAGATACCTTCTACAATCAATTTACTTCGGAATAAATCAGATAGAGATTGAACCAATTTTCATGAAATTCACATATGTACAAAACCAAAATGAACTAGTAAATCAAGTAGCCAGTTCGAATCATAAAAAAAGACAGAAAATGTGAGATAAATGATTTGTTTTACAGCCAATGCAAATTTGCATGCACACTTTGGGTACATCAGGGGGGCATTATACCACACCTTTAAGTGAACTTCCCATAAACCAGCTGTGCCTTCAATATACTGTTGCAGGGCTCAATGCTAAGAATTTTTCCTATTGGTCCAGTCGGTCAAGTTCTGGTTTTTACCTGCTCTGCAAAAAATTTATAGATTAATCCTTATTAAAGCTCCAAAAGTTATTCAGTCAAGAGCTGTGAGTTGTTTTTTGTTGTTTGATTGACATTAATGGCAGACAGCAGGTCTGGTCAGATATATTAGGCTGCTGTCACTTCAAGACCTGATGCACATGATGCGGATCTGACACGCATCCGATGTTTTCAACTCTTTATGGTCATTTAAGACTTTTTAACTCTTTTAAGATTTAAAGGCATTTTGACATAATTTTGTGTTTCTGTCCAATCAAGCCTGAAAGAGAGCTCAAAGCGGTTCTGCCGCGCTGTCTGGGGCGGGTTTTCAGTGAGTTAGCAAATTTCACAGACATCGCACCAGTATATCTTTGAGTTCTCTTTTGCGTCTAATCACACTTGAATGGTTTAAAAGCACTTGAATAATAGCATGCCAGGAAAATCACGAATACTGTGTAAATTAAAATGAAGAAAAAAAATCACAAAATTAAGACCTTAATTTTGACAGCCCTAATTTTAATATATTTGTATTTAACATTTGTGATTATGAAGTTTTAATTTAGTACATTTAAAATATATCATATTTAAATATCAAATCACACATTACAGTTAAATATTATAATCAATTACTTTACTTGTGCTTTAGTATGTTAGTGAATACATCAAAATAAGTGTTCTTCTTTAAAGGAATGACAATGGATTTAATTAAAAATGTTAATTTGACATGGGTACTTTAAAGGAATGAGTACAATTCATCATCAATTGATCAATTCATCATCAAATACTGTCACATTTTTAAAAGTGTTCTTCAAGTGTGTGAAACTTAGTCATGAAAGTGTACTCTCTTTAAGTATACTTAAGTAGCCTTTCATTAACATTATATTATCTGCAAATATACTTTTTAAAAAATACGTTTAAGATTTGACACAATCGGTAAAATTAAGTGCATTTCTTTTTTACAAGTGTATCCAGTGTGAACAGTTGTGTGTTAAAGGACAAGTTTGGTATTTTACACTTAAAGCCCTGTTTTAAGATCGTTTCTGATGAAATAGATTGGTTAAGATTAAAATTTGGACACATGCTGCTGGCCCGAGAAATTTGGGTTTCTGTGGTAGCACCAAAAACAAAAACTACAATAAAACCTGTTGGAAAGCGATTTTTGTGTGAGCTTAGCTTATCAGTGAACACCCCTGACCACTCGGTGAGTTTCACGTCTTTGTAAACTAAAGTTTAATGCGTTTAATGAAGGATTGTTTTTGAAATTGAAATTGTGATTGAAATTTCTCAGGTCAGAAGCATGTGTCCAAATTTTTAATCTTAACCGTTCTATTTCATCAGAAACGATCTTAACTGCTTTAAGTGTAAAATACAGAACTTGTCCTTTAATTACTTAAGCTTTAATTAAAATGAATGTGTTCATTTACAATTTATTTGGGCTTACAGATGTAACTGTTGGTATCCATGTTTCTTGTTTACAGCTGTGAGAATGCCAAAGTACTGGTTATCATTATCTCAACCATCACTAGTTTGAAGCCATGGGACTGACTTATTTATTTTGTACTCACAGAATGATAACTTAGGGAATTATCATCCACAAATAAATGTGGTTGTCACTCCTGAAACTTTATAGCATGTCATGTATCAGGCAGACAGACAGAAATAAAGTCCTGCTGTCAGGTATGTGGGCAAACTCAGATCAGAGAAAATTTGTTCTTGTCTTGGAACAAATTGAGACAGAAAGGACTGATAAAGAAAGAGCAGGGTAAAGAGAGATAAAAGGAATCATGCTTAGGGGTGTGTAAGAGAGGACAAGAAGGGCAACGAAAAACAAAAGAAAGCCAAGGTGAGTGAGTTAGTGAATTATACCCTGAAGAACAAAGAAGCAGAGTGAAGGTGAGTGCTGTGTTTGAGTGAGTGACCCCAGGCTCCACCGCAGGAAGTTCTTTGTGCCAGTTCCTACTGCTCGCCTCTATCATAAACAGAGAACGCAGGAAAGGTGCTAGGTTTGCAGAGGCCAGGAGATTCAGAGATCAGGACAGGAAAAGAGAAAGTTGGTGAAGAGAAAGTTCTTCATAGTAAAAAACAGACCTGAGGAAACAGAGAGCATACGAAATGAAATATGAAATACTAAACCACCCACCTAGGCAACAAGTTTATGTGATGGCTGTTCCAAACCGCATACACCAAAATAGTGCAGCCTTATAAGTTTCCTTATTTTTCCCAAAAAATTAGGGCAGTGTTGCTTGTATCCTTTTATGTATAAGGCAAAATCAGAAAACAGATTTGCAAAAAGTTTCATCCAAGATGACAGATGGAGTCAAGGGAAATATCAATTTGAACTAGATTTGCATTTCCCAAAGGAAATACAAGTGTTTGCAAGGCAGCAAAATAATAGTCTTGAAGGTTTAGGTGAGTTTATGCTTTAGTCTTTTCTCTATCTAAAGAAGTCAACTGTTGCAGCGATATAAATAGTTGTAAGAAATAAATGACCAGTAACAATTCAGTGTTAAACAAATGCAAGACCATCACAATCCAATATGCAAATACTACAATAATCTACAATAAGGATAGAATAGGCTACACTATACCTTTAAAAATAAAGGCTCCAAAATGGGGTTCCTCTTCAGTCGGTCGCCACGTCGAGACTAGAGAGGCCAATCTACTTCGAGTGAAATAAACAAGCCAATGCACATTGGTGTGCAATCATTTGCAACAGATGCTCTGCCACGCAGCACGGGTATAAAGCAAGCAACTGCCTAGTCCATACGTGGACAGAAAGTCTCACGACTTCAGAGCAGCTCTTTGTCTGTTATGGAGGCCAGCAAAAGGGCAAGGCTGTCTCCAAGCAGAGGATGGCCTACTGGATAGTGGATCTCATCGCCTTGGCTTACCAAGCACAAGGCGTGCCCTGTCCGCTAGGGGTGGGCGATATGAGCAAAAATTCATATCACGATATTTTTCACTTTCCGGACGATATCGATATTATATCGCGATATGAGAAAAAAAATGGAATCACATTTTACTACACCTTCGTTAAATTACAGGCAAAATATGCATTTTAACCCTATATAACTAGAAAAAGGTGAGGGATTTCATTGAAGATAGACCTGAATTTTTTTTTTTATTATTGTGCCATTTTTTCTCAAAAAGTGCAACATGAGGTAGGCCTGAATGCACTTCTTATGTCTTTCCACTCTTTGCTCGTCTTGTCATAATGAGTACCGGCAGCGAATGAAGACTTTATTGATTTCTGAGTGAGAGCCGTCTTCGGGCGCGTGTGTGTGTGTGTGTGTGTGTGCGCGCGCGCGCGCTTGTGTGTGTGTGTCGTGTCCTGGTATTCCATATAGCCTACATTGCGGGGAAATGTCTCCACGTGGATAATAATATTATTAGCAGTAAATGTTTTGTAAAAAACATAGATAATAACAGCACCTTTCAACCTTCATGAAAATATGACATCTCAAACATACAGTAGCCTAGAGCATTTAAGTTTTTTTTTGTGCTTGACGAACTTGTTTTGGTGTTGCACCCGCCGCGTCTCGCAAATGAAACGGCATTCTAAAAATGCTGCGGTCAAGTTAAAAGAAGTCCAACTTGCGTCTTATTACCTTGTGTTATTTGCCATTCCACCGCAAAAGATGCATCCTTTATGAACAGCCGCTTAGCACTAGCGATGTGTTCTACTTTAAGGTCCTTCATTGAGTGCGTGCCTCAGCAACTTCACGCGTATGAAGCGCCAAATCAGGCATTTCCGCTAAAGTAAAGAGCTTATTAATCACGAAAACGATAATTTATTTTTGATAATTGAACAAAGCAATATAACTGCAAAATTTGAATTTATGAATATCTACTACGGTATCCTAGGTATCGCAAAATCCATATCATGGCACAACATAATACCGGTAGTCACGTTCATACCGGTATAGCGCCCACCCCTACTGCCCGCTCAGGTTGCATGCTCACTCCACGAGAGGCCTTACATCCTCCTGGGCGCTGGCACGTGGCTCCTCGCTAACAGATATCTGTAGAGCTGCAGGCTGGGCGACACCTAACACGTTTGCTAGATATCATAGCCTACGTGTAGAGCCGGTCTCCTCCCGTGTGCTCACCCTAAATGGGTAGAAGCACTGAAAAACCCGGCTCTGTCGGCTTATTACTGTGCGCCCCTTATTGCTCCAGAGTGAAAAATTGGTTGAGTCCTCCAACACCCTCGGCTCAGACGTGGCGGAGCGTCCGGCACCAGGCCTTTATCCGTTGAATCCTTGATAACTGGGTCTAGGCTGGGTCCCATATGTGTGACTCTGCGGGGAAACCATATGTGTATTTCTTCCACGGCTGCTCCTATGCGGAAGCCCGTTTCTTTCCCTTGCTAGTCACCCATATTTCATATGCAGTACAACCTTCGGGTTAGTCCATATGTATATCTCCACATAACTCCTTCGGGTTAGAATGTGGGTTCTGCAGCATTCTCCTTCCTAACAGAAAGGAGACGCTTTCCCAGTGTTATCCAATAATCTCACTGTATGGGTAATCACGGAACAACAGTGACATATAATCTGTGTAAGCCCTTTCTTATCGTCCTTACAGGCAAGAAGGGGCAAGAGGCTTGTACAGGGCGCTCGATGGGGTCAGCAGCTGTGGCCCTTTGGTAGGGATTCCTATTCGTCGGTTTCACCACATCTGTTGCGCCCCCCCCCGGGTCAGCCAGCTCATCGGCTCGGTTCCTCAGCAAAAAGCTGAAGTGCAATCACACCTGCTGCTCGTTATATACCCGCGCTGTGTGGCAGAGCAGCTGTTGCAAATGATTCCATGCCAATGTGCATTGGTGCATTTAGTTTTACTATCAAGTAGATTGGCCTCTCTAGCGAGATTCCTATTTGTCGGTCTCGACGTGGCGTCTCTGTTCCCTCCTTCAGGGAACGAGGGTTGCCATATGTAACCGAAAAGTTTTCGCAGCGATGCCATATCGTCCTTACAGAACGTCCTTCGGATGAGACGTTAAACCGAGGCCCTGACTCTCTGTGGTCATAAAAAATGTCAGGATGTCCCTCGATAAAGAGTAGGGGTGTAACCCCGGCATCCTGGCCAAATTTGCCCATTGGCCTCTGTCCATCATGGCCTCCTAATCATCCCCATATACTGATTGGCTTCATCACTGTCTCCTCTCCACCAGTAAGCTGGTGTGTGGTGAGCGTTCTGGCGCAATATGGCTGCCGTCGCATCATCCAGGTGGATGCTGCACATTGGTGGTGGTTGAGGAGTTTCCCCCTCTTCCATATAAAGCGCTTTGAGGTCCCAGAAAAAGCGCTATATAAATGTAACAAATTATTATTATTATTATTATATATCCATTTTCAGTTCCCCAAAGAACCAGTTAACAGTTTTTTCCTTAGTGTGAAGAACATTTAAGAACCTTTTTACACTATAAAGATAATTTTGTGAATTAGAGAGGTTCCATGGATGTTAAAGGTTGGTTAAAGGCCAATGAAGAACTTTTATTTTTAAGAGTGTATATGATTTTTTTATTCAGACTATGATTCCGTGAAGTCTAAGGATATCAAACTTGTGATATTTTGAGCCAATTTTAGAACACATATCCCGTTAAAATGTGTACAGGGTTTACTGAGTCTACCCACCCAAGGCCGCATCAAAATGCATTTGCCGCTTGACTATTTTTTTTTTTCAAGACTCTCGACAACAACTACAGTACTGCAGTCAGTTCAGTGCATATGTGTTTGTTTTCATCTGTTATGTGTCTCAGCAGTGATGTGCCTGTTTCTGTATGATTATGAAGTCAGTAAGCTTATATGCCTAGTGTTTTATAGTCAGTTCACAATTTAAAATTTATGCAGTGTATTCCAGCCTTTAGATCTGGGATGGTGAAAATTCTACCAATGTTTCTGGTTAAAAATGCAACTTATATTATTTAAAAGTGACAAACATGCCCTGAATGTCAAAATCACTTCAGTCCCCAACCTACCCAACATGAGTAATTGTAATTGTGGTATTAATAAATAATCTATTTGGGAAATTAGGAAATCTGATTTGGTTTTATTATGACCCCCGCCCTGTAAAATGATTAGAAATTTAGTACATAAGAAGCATTTTCATAACTGGAATGATCTATGAGTTAGCGACAGGGACTGAAAGTTAAAAGACTGGGATGAGCTTAGAGGAGTTCCGAAGAATGATTGATGTGTGGAGAAGTGTGTTTAGAGCACACCTGTCTGAATGTGTGATGGATAGAGTGTGAGAGATAAATGAGAGCAGAGGGGAAGAGGACGCTTGATGAGGTTCTGATCTGAAACGTACGGCCCGGCATCAGGTCAGAGGAAAAGTGAGAAAGGATGGAATTTGTCAAGCAGACAAATTATTGTTCTGGCATCTTATCAGCTCACCAGTCAATTTCAGGCATGGAAATACCAGAGCGAAGGGCACCTTTCTCCCAACAATCACCATAAAATGAGCCAATTTAATATTCAGAGGAATACAACAACCATTAACGGAAAAAAAGTATGCTATTATTATTCATCATGCAGTGCACTAAACAACTCATGTTTTATGTCCATACTAGAATATTTCAACGCATTCTCATCCTTTGGCCTCATATAGGTGACGCCATATGACATTTCGTCGAAATCTTACGCACATGGCACCCTTTAGCGTCAATATAACACGCACTGTTATGGGTAGGTTTAGGTCTGGGGTAGCGTTAGGTTATGACGCCTTGGGATCTGCGTCTCATATTGATGCTAAAGGATGCCATGTGCGTCGGATTTAGACGCGCGTCACCTGTATGACGCCTTGGGTTCGGCGTCTCATATTGACCCTAAAGGATGCCATGTGCATAAGATTTCGACGAAATGTCAAAAGCGTCACATGTATGACGCCTTGGGATGAGAATGGGCTGAATATTTACTTCATATTCAAGTATTGAGGTCCATGTGACCGCAGCAATCTGACCCATTAGAACTGCTGCTTTTTCAATGCCTTCCACTTTAGCTGTAATGTGATTGTGATGGTAATTGTGTCACCTCTTATCACCGATTAGTTATGCAAGCAATATAAAAAAAAAAAGCCGTACCATTCGCCTAATCCGCAATTAAAACCGGCAATGGGGCTGTTTGCGTTCTTCTCACTGAGGGCTGTGTGCTACATTCCAGACCTCTCAAAGAGCTTTTTGCTGATGTCCTTGCCAAAGTCATCGTCACATGTGGAAAGCCAAAAATGAAAAGTTTTATCATTCCTTTTCAACTATCAGCCCCCCTGGTACAGCCAGAGAGCATTGAGGGGCACATTCATGACTAGATTATTGACAGAGCTCAAGTGAGAGACGATCTAAAGCAACCTGATTAGAACTGTCAGGGCTCACGCAATTTCACGACTAACTAATTTTTTAAATAACTAACTCTCATCCTCTTATCCTCTCCCTTTAGGTAATGAGCTTCTGTATCGTACCCGTGAAGGTGATGTGGTCCGCTTCAACATGGAGACCAACAAAAGCACAATCCTGGTGACAAACAGGAAGTTTGTAAGTATCTAACCTCCTTATTCTCCACCTCTTTCTTCAAAAATTGTGAAACGCTTTAAAGACATTTAAATCAAAACTGTTTAACTGCTTAATAAATGTTACTGGTCTTATTGTGCATGATTAATCAGTTAAAGTGACTCCAAAAAAGTATTAAGTCACACTTAATAATGTCATAATTTGATTGCCTTACATAACAAAACATCAAAAACAAATGTGTAATTAAATATATATTAGTTTAGGACTCCAAATGGTCGCATTTTGCTAACTGAATTTTGCACAGTATTAATAAAATCACTGATATCACAAGATATAATGAGAAGCATTCACATTTCCTGAGTATTTTTAAATTAAAGACTGTTTCCTGGATTATTCTTGTCGTGTACTTTGTTCAGAATAACTACCCGTGACAAATTTATTTAAACATTATTTAAAGAATATATATATTTTTTTAATTTAGTAAATCTCTGTTGTGCAGCACTTTGCCAAAACATAAAAGAAAAAAAGTTGTTACATTTCCATTTGATTACATTTTAAAACATTTATATAAGTGTTAGTTTTATGCAATCATTTGATAATATATTTATATTAAATCATAAAAAGAAAAAGAAAAATTGTCTGAATAAAATACATTTCATAGGACTCCATTATTCTTAAAATGCTTTATAAATTATTAATGAATTATTAATGTAATCAATAATCAATTATTAAATGTAATTGATTAGACAAGTTCTTGATTATTGAAATTTGAATAAACAAAACAAACAAATGGTTTCAAATGTGTTATAATAAAGCATTTGTTCAACCAAAAAAACAAACAAACCTGTTTTCATGGTCATTTTAACTGATTTTAATAATAATAATGACTGATTGTTTAATACTGTGATATTTTCTGAGACGGTTATCATACCGTGTAAATCTCATACCTTTACAAGCCTGCTCTGCAGTGTAAATTACTCCAGCGTGTCATACAACAGATCATTGTGCTGACACTTCAGTTGTTTTTTAATAGAGCTGAAAGCATCCATCATTAGAGCAATGTTCTGTGTAGCTCATTAACAGCCTCAGATCGTTAAAGTGGGGCTGGCAGGATGCAAAACAGCGGAGGCAAGGACAAAGAACATGATGTTTGTTCAGAATCAAAGAGTTGCGGCTCTGATTAATGCTGTGTCTGCGCGATTCAATCTATCACAGTCATTTGAGGAATTGGTAATGAAACTATGCTTGCTAAAAGTCTCATATACCTTTTCTCTTTTCCCTTTCCAGGAAATGTACAAAGCCAGCAAATATGAGGTTTCCCCAGATATGAAACTGGTTCTGCTGGCCTACAACGTGCAGCCGGTGAGGCCGATGTTTATTTAGGTGTTGTATGTGTGTGTTGAGATGAAAGTAATCATGGCACGATGTGAAAGGGCCGCCACACTCCACCGCCTCACCAGAACCAAATACACACCGCTGGAGTGATAGAAACCGAGCACACACACACACACACACACAACCCTACTGCCAGCCGAGAGAAAGAAGGACTGAGTCTGTTTTCACACTTGGTTTGATTGGTTGGTCTGAACTCAACTTCTATTCCACCATCACCCTCTCTTTTCATATTGTATTATACAGTGTGTCTCTGAACCACAGAGTGATTGTGGGAATTAGATGCAGGCGTTGCTAGCTAGGTAACAATACAAGAGGATATGCACCAAAAAATCCCCAAAGTTTTAGAAATCCTGGAAATAACAGGGAATTTTAGTGAACTATCATTTTCAGATTTAGATTTATATATTTCTATATTGTAGTTATGTTCAGTTCCAAATGATTTCAACGGCTTACAATTACTTTTTTATTGAGCATAAATTATCTTTAACCGATTAGATAGAAAAGTCATAGTTGAAAGGAAATATTGTACTCAGGAATGGATTACACTTTGGTTAACAGTCACAGATAATCAATATGTCTTTTATACATTTATAGTTTTTCATCTTTAAAACTAACTGTACATTTTATTTGTATATTTTAAAATAAAATATTTTGTTTTATTACTATAATTATTATTCATCTTTTTATAGCAGTTCACATTCATACATTTGCTCAAATTTTTGCATCTTTAAATCTGAACATCTAATTTTTATATTTTAAAATAAAATGTATTCTTTTGTAATAGTTTGCATATTAAATTGTAATAATATTAACATTACTTTCTTTTATATTAATATTAATTTTATTTAAAATTTTATAAGATATTTTCTGATAGATTTTTTACTAGATTGTGTTATCACTGTCTTGTATTTTGCTTTTTAAACTGTACCTTTTTTAAATATTTTAAATAAATATATAATATAGCATTTTATTAATAACAATAATGTTAATTTTATTATTATTATTTATATATTTAATTATTAAAAAATGTAAAAAAAAAAAATGTAAAAAATTAAATTTGAAATATTTTCTTTTCATTCTGCATTATTGTAGTTTTTATAGTAAGCATATGCAGTTTAACTGAATTTACACTTTCCTTTAAAAATGTGTTCTGCTGTATGCTTCCATAGACTTTGATGATTTTAGTTTTGTTTTTGTGTGTTTGGATTTAGTCTGGATCTGGATTTAGTCTTATTTTCAGTTTAATTTAAAATATTTTAAATAAATAATTTAGGTCTTAGTTTGAGTGTTGGACGATAACTATGGAGATATTATTGTGTCTTTATTACATGCGAGAAAATAAATGATCTGAGAGAGAAAAATAAAAGTTTGAGAGAAAAAGTTATCACACTGATAGCAAAAAAGCATTTCATGAGAGAAAAAAGAATATTTGAGAGAAAAAGTTTTCATATCAATAGCAAAAAATAATATTTGAGACTAAAAAAAGTTGAGAGAAACTATTTTCTCAGAACATAAAAAAAATATTTCTGAGAAAAAATAATCTCTCTCAAAAATACTTTGAAAAAAATCTTAAATATATATTTTTTGCTATCAGTGTGAAAACATTTTCTCTAAAAAAAAAAGTGTTTCTCTCAAACCGCTTTTCTTTGCTCTCGATGCAATTTTTTGCTCTTGTGTCAGGATTTGAGTAGTAGCTTGCTTTCACTGTGAAAATTGTGTCATGGGCGGGGCCACGTTCTTTTTTTCCTTTTGGAACGCTCCTATTGGCCAGTCGGGTGAGCATCGTCTTGTCTTGTTGGGAGTCAACTGAATCATTACACCATTGTTCGGTTCACCTAGATAGATGCCTCCTCCGCCTTTAGATTCTCTGCCCGAGGTCGGGTCTTTATTTCCAGTGAATCCCGTCACTATCCTCGGGCCGGGCCTTTGATCTAGAGACGTGGACTCCCACCCTCGACCCTCTATGCTCCCAACGCAAAAGAGTGCGGCGCTGGACTAGATTTGATGGCCGAGCGCGAGCGCGGCTGCGGGCTGTAATGCACTCACTCTGTGTGTGAGGATTCAGGGAGAATAAAACGATTCGTGGGACTCCCGCAAACTAGACATTTCTATGAATATAACATATATAAACAAATACATTTTTATTCATCTGTTGCAGAAAAGCAACAAGAACAACTAAAACAAAATACAAATGATTTAAAAGGCCAGAGTTTCGTTTTATAACATGTTTGCAACATGGAGCGATCTAGCCATGCAATCATAGATATGTGTTGATTTCTTGAACGCAACAGCCTTAAGATACGACTCCCCTCACTGCTCAAAAAGGACGTTTTGTTCAGAGCTGAATTCTGTATGCTGGCAAATCCTCTAATTATAACAAACAAAGTGTATATATTATGAAAGATTCATTGTGCAGACAGTCAGCTTCATTGATAATAACAGAGATGTGTGAGATCGCGATGAACTGATGTCAGCTTTAGGGATTATTATGGGAGCACGGATTCAGTCATGCCAAACCATGCACGCAGTCGCTACTTGCTTTTATGTTATAACAGTGGTTTGTGTGTTAATGCTTTAATAAATAATTTATCAGGAGCATTTATGCTGATGTGTATGATGGCGACACGTAGGCTTACTTGGAGGTGCAGAACAGAGGAGGAGGAGAAAGTAACATGGAAAGTACTTGAGAACATCAGTTATAACGACCCACATATTAAAATTGTCGGGTTTAAATCGGGCTCGGGCTCATAATTATAGTTAATGTGTCGGGCCGGGCTCGGACACAACGGGCTCGGGCTTGATTTTTTTGGGCCCGATCTAAGCTCTAAATTGAGCACGGACACTCCGATGTTTGGGTAAGTTGATGACACACACAACTGGATGTTAGCTGGCTGAGCAATTTCAGCATCACTGAAGATTAAACATTAAAAATAGCACTCATATTCATGAATGAATATTATTAGCTTGCTAATCGCTAGTAAAGCTAATTATTAATTAGCCATCATGCTAGGTTGCATGAGTGCTATCTTTTAATGTTGTTTAATCTTCAGTGATGCTGAACTTGCTCAGCCAGCTACCCATCGAGTTGTGTGTGTCATCAACTTACCCAAACATTGGAGTGTCCGTGCTCAACAACTAGGCAGATGCGGCATCTATCTGTGAACCGAACGCGAAGGGACGCGAACAATGGTGTAATGATTCATTCAGTTCGACTCCCAAGACAAGACGATGCTCACCCGACTGGCCAATAGGAGCGTACCAAAAGGAAAAAAAGATCGTGGCCCCGCCCATGACACAATTTTCACAGTGAAAGCAAAATCCTGACACGAGAGCAAAAAATTGCATCGAGAGCAAAGAAAAGCGGTTTAAGAGAAACACTTTTTTTTTTAGAGAAAATGTTTTCACACTGATAGCAAAAAATATATATTTAAGATTTTTTTTCAAAGTATTTTGAGAGAGATTTTTTTTCTCAGAAATATTTTTTTTTATGTTCTATGAGAAAATACTTTCTCTCAAAACTTTTTTTAGTCTCAAATATTTTTTTGTTATTGATATGAAATCTTTTTCTCTCAAATATTCTTTTTTCTCTCATGAAATGCTTTTTTGCTATCAGTGTGATAACTTTTTCTCTCAAACTTTTTTTTTCTCTCTCAGATCATTTATTTTCTCGCATGTAATAAAGACACAATAATATCTCCATAGATAACCCTTTTCCAAACCACAATGTTCAAGCTAAAGGCCCCGATATACTCACGGCGAAGTTCTTTTTCATTCTTTTTATAAGGGTGAATTCGAAATGCCTAACATGACCAGTGAAATACTGTTAACCAACGTCCAATGCTGCTCACATTGCTGAGAGCGATGTTTAGATGAATATGTAATTATGTTAATAAATATGCACTCTCCTTTCAAAAACAAAAATTAGTACGGTGAGAAAACCGCGGTAAAGAAAGCATCTGATCTTAGCGATGTTTGCAGCAGCTCTGCAATTCAGTATTCCAGTAAAGTCACGTCACATGTATTTATATAGCACAATATACAATAGCTTGCTTAAAAGAAAGCAGCATTTCAGTATTAAACATGAAACAGTGTCAATTTCTTCTATAAAGCTGTTCTCCAGTTCATGTTTTTACTCGTCTGACCTTGACGGACAGAACAGAAGAAATGAACCGGAGAGGATTTTCATGTCAAAGAAGGCGGAGTCTCGGAGCCACACCCACGTTGTTACATCATCACCAAGGACCAATGGTAGTTTGAAGGTGTTTGTTCAGCCAGAGCAAACTTTTCCAGACAGTTTGCTTTGCCAAGCTGTTTTGAACTCCCAAACAAACTTAATTTTGTCCTGATTTTGTTTGAAATTACATCACATTTTTGCTTGAAGTATATCGGGCCTTAACACACAGACGATTCCTTGCCTTGCTGCACTCCTGAACATCTTTCACAACTAACCACACTGCTTTCATGCAGACTTGGTTTTGCATCTAAAGCTTTCATGTGAAAACAAATGTTGAAAGCACAAACACTGAAGGTCTGAGCAGCAGGTCATGAGTTAGTTTGATCAGGGCAGATGTTTTTACAGAGCTGAAGAGACGAGGAGAAGGTGTCATAGCACTGGGACAGTGACACCACAGCACTTCACACACACATGACATGAAAGAGTGAGCTAAAGGAAAGAGTGTGAGCGCTGCCTCTAGTTTGTTATTCAGTGGCCGTCTCAACATCACCTTGATGGATGACAACCTCGTCCCCCAGCTGTCATTGCCTACGCACGCACGTACACACACACACACACACACACACACACACACACACACACACACACACGCACACACATTCATAACGCCCCTCATTCTCAAACTCTGTCATGGTGCTGAGTGCCCTTCACAAAGCAGCTCTCCATCTCAGCATCTGTAAGACAGAGGGTGATGGCAAGTACAGGTGTTGAATGTTAATCTTTGACAGTATTAACAGCTCTGCTCCAGCACACGTGTCAAGCTCATGTCAGCGCTGAGCATATGCTGCGGTCAGCCCTGTGACTCACAGACAGATGTTGACACTGTCCTCAGAGGGAAACAACAGCGCTCCTGCCTTCTTTAACAACGGTGGATTAGCGTTAGTTAGGTCTGCCTCTGAAATCTGATTGTGACCACACATCAGCTATATATATATATATATATATATATATATATATATATATATATATATATATATATATATATATATATATATATATATATATATATATATATATATAATTTAAATTGTTAAAAATATATATATATATATATATATATATATATATATATATACCTTGAAAATATATTAAAAACGTGATTATTACTTTATTCCTTATATTATAAAATAAAATAATTCCACTAAGCATGCTTTAATTTAAATGATTGTTGAAAACCATATAAATATTCTTCAAAACCTTATACAAACCAAAAAATGCAAAGGCTAGAGATTTAAATTATTGTTATAAAACACCATCAGTAAATAACTCAGTAAATAACAGTAAATAACAAAATGAATAAGATGTTTCCTGAACTTGACTGTGCAACAAGGAACCTCCCTGTTTTAACTTGAGTACTGTGGTTTGGAGCAGGATTATGGAGGAATGGTTCCTTTGACATTTGATAGAAATATAAATGTATTCTATATTGTATTCCAATAGAAATGTAAGTCATTAAATCTTTATTGTATTTTGAGGTATTTTTTAATTAATTGATAGATCCAGTGATTTGCGCCAGGGAGTTTTGCACAGGAAAACAGTATTCATATTTTATACTGAAATGATACTTTTGTACTGTAATTCCATTAATTGAAAGTGACATGTGAAGGCCAAGTATGTGCACACATTATGAGTAATAAGTAGTGAACACACACACTGATTGCATGACACACTCAGAGCAGTGGGCAGCCATTATGCTGTGGCACCCGGAGAGCGGATTGGGGTTAAGTACCTTGCTCAAGGGCATCTCAGTCATTTCCTGCTGGTACTGGAATCAAACCAGCAACCCTTAGGTTACCAGTCAAACTCGTTAACCATAAGCTGAAGAATTGTATTATTTATCAAACATTAATGTCATTTACATTCACCATAGCTGTTCCGTCATTCGAGGGGTGTGTTACTGTGATATTACTATGGTAAAAAAAATTGACCCTCTTCACGGTTTGGCTAAAATCACCCTGTAACTGTGGTAAAATTACTGTAATGCATAGCCTCTCAAATGTTATTGCTACTAGAGCTTTGTTGGTGCTTTTAGTGCAAGTAAGTGGTGTTCTCCAACAATTTAATTTCTCTCTGTTTGTCTCTGTGTTGTTCAAACTCTCAGGTTTACGAGCACTCCTTCACTGCGGATTACATCATTTGCAGCCTGGAAACTCCGTAAGTTGCTGAGCTCATATAACAGTCCATTTAGTTTACAGAATCCATTTGTCATTATACAACCGAGGAAAACATCGCTGCAGCGTTTTGCTGCTCAATTCATGTGTCACAGCCACTCAGAGGACTGAATCTTTCCTTACTGCTACCATGTGGTCATACCAACACATCTGTCCTGTGATTAGCACAGAGACATACAGCTCGTGTCACCTGTAATTTTTGGGCCTGCGTTGCAGAGTGCCTGTATAACAAGCAGCGGAATAAAGCATCTATATTTATGAGCTCTGTCAGATGGAACAGATGCTGACACAGCGCTGGGCTGCTGCTCCAGCCGGATTTAACAGCGCACCGGGATATACTATCACTGTTAGATTTCCTGCCACAGGAATTCCCTCGTGGTGCTTTATTCCGCCGTGCTGTTGTGTTGGGCTGTGTAGTACACTGCGATGAAATCAATATCTGTTGGCACACGCTCCACTGCACCACATAGAGGAAGTGTTCTCTGTTAGCCCTCTGAAGACACAGCCAATGTTTGACTGATTGCCTGTCAGTTTGTCTGGGTCAGAATGGTCAACTAGTCCCTTGTCATCCCACCACCAACTAGTTGATTAGTAATGTCTTTGCTTCTCTTTCACAGGGAAACGTGGATCCTGAACCCTCCAGAAGTGCGAAACGCTCACCTGCAGTATGCAGGATGGGGACCGCGAGGCCAGCAGCTGGTATGACATTTCCCACACTGTAAAAACTTAAATTTACAGTTAAAAAGCAGGGTTATTATCCCTAACTAGACCTAAACCATTAAAAGCATTTTGTTAATTGAAATAAAGCTTAAATAAAATAAAATATACAGTAAATATGACAGAATAAGAAAATGACAAATGTTGTCTCATTTGAAAATTGTATAATATAATTCTAAATATTACTACAAAATGTAATAGTATATAAATAATTCTAAATTAGCATTGTTTAAAAATCATATATTCCATTAACTTATATAGACCAACCTACCAAAGCACTAAAATCAGTTTTGTACCTTTCTAATACACTGACAACCAACAAAACACACAGGCCGGTAAAGAGAAAACCACAGGATGAATCAAAGCTCATCACAAGTAGCTTTTTCACAAGGTGTGGTAGATCCTAGGTAAATAATATCTTAACAAAATAAAATGAACATAAAACCCTAATGTACATAACTGATAAGAAAAAAACTATGAGGAAACATTGTTATTTCAATTAAAAACCATCTAATGTTGGGAATGTCAATTTATTGTAAATTATAAGGTGACTTGTTCTTTTTGCTTCCAAAATTGTTTTTTACTGTAAAATTACATGAAATGTCCCATTTATTAAAAATGTTCACAGTATATAGAAAGGGAACTTGCCGGTAACTGTAAATATCTCGGAAACATTAAATTATCCAAAGCTGTTCACCAAACTTACAATTAAATTTCATATTTGAAATACCAATGAAATCTGCCATCAACTGTCAAAAATCAGCATTTTTCAAGCTAGACCACCCTAATGCGCTTTTTCATTCCTAAGCGTGCATCCAACCGAAGCTTCGAACGACAGTTGCAGTGACGGAATGACTTTACAGATTAGCGATTGGCTCTTTTATTTAAAAGGCTTATTGCACTTTCACCCATTAATAGTAATACCGTCTTTGTGTATCTAAAGTTCTTGGTATCAGTAGTACAAGTGCCAACTCAATTCGAAACGTGACAGACAAGCAGCTTCAGTCAAGCGCTCACTTGCGAATTTGCATATGTGCTCTGAGAATAATGACTATGCATCACGTTAATGCATTTGTAAACATTCAGATCTACTTCTTGGGTAATTTCTCGTCTTGGCAAGGTATTGGTGTAAACATACTTGGTTTGTCCTCAGTGAGTGTAAACATGCGGTATTATAATTAATATTAATCAAACAACAACTAAGTGGGTTTCTTACTGACTATGTATTTGAATATGTATTGACTATGTTTTAATTGCATTACACTAAAAATTGTTTAAATGTGTTTAATAGTATATATGGCTTTTCATACTTGAAATAGTTCACCATTGGTCATTCTAAACCCTGGGTAAAAGGAATCCTAGGTTATATTTATTCACGTTTCACACTATACCCGGGGTTAACAGTTAATCCTGGGTATTCATAAACTGACGTTTCACACTGAGCACACTATACCCGGGGTTAACAGTTAATCTGGGTATTCATAAACTGACTTTTCACACTGATCACACTACACCCGGGGTTAACAGTTAATCATGGGTATTCATAAACTGCCGTTTCACACTGAGCACACTATACCCGGGGTTAACAGTTAATCCTGGGTATTCATAAACTGATGTTTCACACTGAGCACACTATACCCGGGGTTAACAGTTAATCCTGGTATTCATAAACTGATGTTTCACACTGAGCACCTATAACCCGGGTTAACATTAATCCTGGGTATTCATAAACTGATGTTTCACACTGAGCACACTATACCCGGTTTAACAGTTAATCCTGGGTATTCATAAACTGACGTTTCACACTGAGCACACTATACCGGGTTAACAGTTAATCCTGGTATTCATAACTGATGTTTCACACTGAGCACACTATACCCGGGGTTAACAGTTAATCCTGGTATTCATAAACTGACGTTTCACACTGAGCACACTATACCGGGGTTAACAGTTAATCCTGGGTATTCATAAACTGATGTTTCACACTGATCACACTATAACCCTGGGTTAAACAGTTAATCCTGGGTATTCATAAACTGACGTTTCACATGAGCACACTATAACCCGGTTAACAGTTAATCCTGGGTATTCATAAACTGACGTTCACACTGATCACACTATACCGGGGTTAACAGTTAATCCTGGGTATTCATAAAACTGACGTTTCACACTGAGCACACTATACCGGGTTAACAGTTAATCCTGGGTATTCATAAACTGACTTTTCACACTGATCACACTACACCTGGGGTTAACAGTTAATCATGGGTATTCATAAACTGCCGTTTCACACTGAGCACACTATACCCGGGGTTAACAGTTAATCCTGGGTATTCATAACTGATGTTTCACACTGAGCACACTATACCGGGTTAACAGTTAATCCTGGGTATTCATAAACTGATGTTTCACACTGAGCACACTATAACCCGGGTTAACAGTTAATCCTGGGTATTCATAAACTGATGTTTCACACTGAGCACACTATACCCGGTTAACAGTTAATCCTCGGTATTCATAAACTGACGTTTCACACTGAGCACACTATACCCGGGTTAACAGTTAATCCTGGGTATTCATAAACTGACGTTTCACACTGAGCACACTATACCCGGGGTTAACAGTTAATCCTGGGTATTCATAAACTGACGTTTCACACTGAGCACACTATACCCGGGGTTAACAGTTAATCCTGGGTATTCATAAACTGACGTTTCACACTGATCACACTATACCCGGGGTTAACAGTTAATCCTGGGTATTCATAAACTGACGTTTCACACTGATCACACTATACCCGGGGTTAACAGTTAATCCTGGGTATTCATAAACTGACGTTTCACACTGATCACACTATACCCGGGGTTAACAGTTAATCCTGGGTATTCATAAACTGACGTTTCACACTGAGCACACTATACCCGGGGTTAACAGTTAATCCTGGGTATTCATAAACTGACGTTTCACACTGATCACACTATACCCGGGGTTAACAGTTAATCCAGGGTATTCATAAACTGACGTTTCACACTGATCACACTATACCCGGGGTTAACAGTCAATCCTGGGTATTCATAAACTGATGTTTCACACTGATCACACTATACCCGGGGTTAACAGTTAATCCTGGGTATTCATAAACTGACGTTTCACACTGATCACACTATACCCGGGGTTAACAGTTAATCCTGGGTATTCATAAACTGGTGTTTCACACTGATCACACTATACCCGGGGTTAACAGTTAATCCTGGGTATTCATAAATTGACGTTTCACACTGATCACACTATACCCGGGGTTAACAGTTATTACTATCCCCATCCTAAACCCTAAATGTAGTGACATTCCTAAACCCCGTCCTTATTTGGATATTTGCGGTGTCACTGTTACTGACTGGACAAATGCAGCACATGACCTCTTTACATTAAGGCTTTATGAATTGCGCATCCTCAAATTACACATTGCTGACTATAATATCAATTTTTTCTGAGTAATCTTTTCGAACTATAAAGGTAAGAATCTCTTAAGGTCTCTTCTTCACTCCAATTGTCGCATTTTCCATCGTCAAGGGAGAATTGATTTCCAGAATCAAGGGAGAATAATACATTGAATAATTTACACTTGTCATTGGTTGAAGCAGGATAAAATAAAAGTGCAGGATATACAAGTAGCAGTTTTTTATTTACAAAACCAAAATTTAACAAAAACTCAGAATCTCAGGATCAGAAAACAGCCAACAGAACAACCAAACTTAGTAGGATGAGAACGGACAAAGAACTGAACAAAACACATACTTAAATAACAAACTACTGACTACTAACTAATCAAAGAAACAAGACTTCATCAATGCATCTCTTGCCTGCAGCTTCATTACTTCTGCCACTTAAACTGCTGCAGTTACCCTGTTCTCCCTCAGTTATATCTAATTATCGTCCTATTTCAAATGTACCCTTCCTTGTTAAATCACTGGAAAGTACTGTTGCCTCCCAGCTTCAGTCTTTTCTAGTCGAAAATAATCTCTTTGATCCCTTTTAATCTGGTTTTCGCCCACTTAATAGTACTAAAACTATACGTGTAAAGGTAGTTGAATGAACTACTACTTTCTGGTGACTCTGGTTCTCTTTCTAAACTTCTGCTACTCGACCTCAGCTCTGCCTTCGATACCTTCTCTCATGAATTACTTATTCACACCTCTTGGATGAGGGTATTTCTAGTGCTGCTCCTTCTTGTTTTCTTCCATTGTCTCTGACCGACAATTCTACATTTTAGTACAGGATTTCAATCATCTACTACTACTTCCCATCAACTCCTCATCACTACAATATTCCACTGATTTCCTGTGAGAATGTTGGTATTCACATCAAACCATCAAGTACTGTTAAAAATCTAGTTGTTATTTCCGAATCCTCTCTCTCTCTTTTAGACTCAAATTAGCTCTTATCACAAAATCTGTGTTCTTTTACCCACGTCGTATTTACCTGCCAGCTCCATTTCCAGATTACTATATATTTGAAACTCTGCTACTAGAATACTTACCCATACCAGCGTTCTGCTCATATCACCCCAATTCTGTTTTATCTCCACTGGCTTCCAGTGGCTTATCGTATTAAATACAAATTGATCCTACTCACTTTTAAATCTTTGCACAGCTTGCCCCAAAAGGTAGGTAACAGGACGGGTAGGGCCTGGGTGGAAAAGCAGTGGAAGAAGCCAGGCAGGAACCCCCAGCAGGAGGGCCAGGTTGCAGGCCCTCGGCAGAGTCGAGGAGGGGTATAGCTATAGTGGAGCTTTAGCAGGAGAAACCAGGGGACAGCAGGATGAGATGAAGCCAGCTGGAGTGGAGACTCAGGTGGAACCAGGGACTGTTGGGACTGGGCGATGACAAAGGTCCTGGAGGGCAGGACGGAGCTGTAGCAACAAGCCTCTGAGGTGGAGCTAGGGTACAGAAGGACTGAGGTGAAGGCTGAGTGATCGAGGACCAAGGTGAGCTGGAGGGAAAGCAGAGCCAACTGAGAAAAGAAGTGGAGGACGAAGCGCAGCTGATGGCTCGGAAGTCCGCGGTGCACACAGAGCGACAACTGACCAAGGCAGAGCCAGAGGGAAGAGAAAGCCAGGTGAAGCTGAAAAGTGGTCCTCTGTAGTGGAGAAAGCAGACTCTTTTTGGCGTTTAGCCGTAACCCAACTCTTTCATGTGGATGAGAACAACATCCCTATGCCGAACCACCAACTGATGCGACTGAGCCAGAATCAACAAATCGTCCATGTAGTTTATGATGTGAATACACTGCAGCCGCAGAGGCGCCAGAGTTGCATCTACACATTTCGTGAAAGTGTGTGGTGATAGTGTTAGGCCGAACAGAAGAACTTGATATTGGTAAGCTTTGCCCCTGAAAGCAAACCTCAGGAACTTCCTGTGATATGGAAAGGATGGATATATGGAAGTACGCGTCCTTGACATCTATCGTGGCTAACCAGTCCTCGGATCTGATCTGTGTCACGATTTGTCTCAGTGTTAACATTTTGAACTTTAGTTGCATGACAGACTCGTTTAGTACTCAAAGATCCAAAATGGGACGCAACCCCCCATCCTTCTTCGGAACTATGAAATACCGGCTGTAGAACTCGGTTTCCCCTGTTAGAGGGAGGTACATATTCTATGGCCCCTTTCTCCAACAGGGTTTCCACTTCTTGTTCCATTACCAGAACCTGCTCAGAAAAATTCTACTAGTGGTACCAGCCTCTTGAGACTGGCTTCTGGTTTTTGTTGTGCAATCAGCCCGATGCCTAGATACTGGATCTATCAGGTGAAGGCAGAGATAAGGCTGGCCCCATATCTAACCCCGCTGATAGATCCATTTGTGAACCCCATGTCTGTGATCGCCGTTGTGCGAGCCCATCGAGGAGAAACACTAGATCGGGGAACCATACTCGGACCGGCCACCGCAGGGCTATAAGAAGTAGGCGAACCTGGTCCCTTGGGGAAAACAGTTTGGTCCTGAGCCACCACTGCAGGGGGCTCATGTACAACAGTCCAAAAGTATCATGTTGGAGTGAGGCACAACGACTGAGTTCTCTTTTTCGTCTTTTTGAGAAAATACACACAAATTTTATTAAATACATTTAATGTGATTGTTACAGGTAAAATGATCCAATTTGACGTACTGCTTTCTGAAAGATTTGGATAAATATATTTTATTAATGTTTGTATGTTAGGTACAATTAGCTAATTTTACTTTTGACTTATATTATAATTTTAGTTCCCTTTAAGAGTGTTTGCTAATATTCTCACTAAGGGCAGGTTAAGGTTAAACTAAGGTAGAACAAGCCCAAGGGCCACCCACATAAGGGCCTGAAAATGGCTCCAACAGAAATAAACAAGACTCTATCTCTCTCCTCTTCATGGTACTAGTATGGTAGGCAACCAGAATAAAAGCTCTATGAATTATGCCCATGTGGGGCGCTCACCGCTCGAATTCACGACTATGAGGTGGGAAATAAAAATTAGGACATTCTGTCTTATAGTTCTTGCTAATGTGAGCAGCCAAATGGCATTGGCATGTTCAACAGTGCATATTTACAGGATCTAACGTCCAACAAAACCGTATTTTAATGAGATTGTTCGGATCTCAACATTTTACAATGAGCTGTATTCAGCAAACCTGATGATTAAGCCCGTATTTAAATTCAGGCAGACATTTTCATTGAACTCAAAGAATTTTAGGAGCTTTCTTCGAGTTGTGAAAATAAATTAGGTGCAATCAATGATGCTAAACTATTGAGGAATGAGAAGATTGAAGAGTGCATCTGTCGTTTGTGGGCACACTGACGCGTGAACAACCGAGCTTGTGGTCGAGTGGTAGAGCTGAAGGTTTAAACAGTACAAAGACACAGGTTCGAAACCCGAATAAATATGTTTTTTATATAATTACCATGCATTTCCATTTTACACTAAGGAACAAATCTCATCCAACAGATTGACTGAATTTACGTCTTCAAAAAACAGTTCTGTTAAAAAAAAAAACAAACAAACAAAAAAAACTTCATGGACAGGACAGCAGACAGCAGGACTGGAATTCTTTCCATATGCAGAAATAATTTTAAAAAACATGGTTAAGCAAGGTGCGATTTGCCGGTGGGTGATTTCCCCCCTCCACAGTAGGCTATAGCGAATAGGCCTACCCTAAATAGACCTTATCAAATATAGTATATATTTTTTTTAAATATAGCCTAAAACACGCACGTTTAAACAACAAACAATAAAATCTGAACCAGCGCTTCTGCTCCTGTATTCAGAGATAACATGCAGCGCATTTCAGTTACGAATTGTATTAATACATTCGCGGCTTTTTAAAATGTCACAAAGCGTTTTGATGTGGTTTTGAACGAAATATTGAAGTTTATAATTAAGTATTTTGACACACCCACGCCTAGTGCGTATTCTAAAATGGGGTTTTCTTCTGCCATTGAATTAGAGTTCGACAAACGCCGCATTCACTTGAATTTCTTTTTCTGCTAAAATAACAGGCTATAGCCTACTTCGTTATTTTTGGTCATACAGATAGGATATCATTTTAAAACTGTAAAAGGTCTATTTTATTCATGTAAAGTAGGCTACACTCACAATAGGCTAACAACAAAACATTCTCACTCATTTGAGCAAACACACACTGCATAAACGTTTGGACTTTTTTTCAGTGAGCTTCGACATGGCCGAGTGGTAGAGCTGACGGTTCATCAATCGGAAGACCTGCGTTCAAATCCCGAACAAACATGGACTTATGTAAAAATATATATATTTTTAGGCTATTAATGCAGATTTGTTTAGTTCTAAAACTCTGTTACACCATATATTTTTTTGCTTATATTTATAAAATAATATTACCATGCATTTCCATTTTACACTAAGGAACAAATAGGCTATCCAACAGAACGACTTTAGATCTGTAGCTAATAATACCAATTGTTCAAAAGCAGTTTTGTATAAAAAAAAAGATATATAGGCCTATATATATCTATATTTGTTGTATTCCCTATAGCCTACATAGAGTTTTTAAAAAACATGGTTTTAAGCAAAGTTTTCGACAAACGAGGCAGCGCGTTCATTTGATTTATTTTTCTCATAACAGCTAAAATAACTTAATAGGCTATACGTGATTTTTTTTTGGTCATACAGATAAGAGTAGAGTAGCCTACATCGTTCAAAACTGTAAACTTTTTTTTAGGCTAATGACAAAAGTTTATCTGTCGTCTCTCTCGGTCTCCGGGAACTGCGCGTCACAAAAATAAACCGAAAGCCACTTGCCTCAGCTCAGTCACGATAGGAAATCGGATATGTCTAAAGCCTTTAAATGTCTAAATATTTAGGTTAATAAATGTTATCTGATTATGTAATCCATATGAAAACGAGAGCTACAGAGAATCTGCTCAAATATGTTTATGTGATTGTGAGCGCCTCGCAATGAGAAAATGACAAGGTGAAAATCTCGTTTAATTAAAATCGCCCTGAATTAAAATGTAAAAACAGATCAAATCATTTATTCGTCGAAGTGTTGCTATATTGTTTCATTTAAAGTTCATAATTATTATCTAAATGTTATTTAGTTTATCAGCAGTAGGCTACCACGAAGCACCGATATTTATTTGAATAATAATAATTTAAAAAATAACTAATTCACATTTTACATGCCTGGACCCAAAGATCCCTGTAGAATTTAATATTGAGTTGAGCATTTTGTTCATGACAACAAAATGAACATGCGTTTGAAGATTATATTTAGTTTTGCTTGGAAAAAGCTGGCCCAAACCAGTTTTATTTCTTCAATTATTTAAATAATGAAATATTTAGTAATAAACTTTTATGACAGAAATACCAAAACATGTAGCTTAAATCATTTAATTCTTTCATTATCAACACTTTTATAGCCTAATGCTAGAGCGATTTAAGTGTGAATTGCGACTTCTCCTTATTTTAAGTCAGACTCAGACTCAGAGAGCCTGTGGGGGGTTTGGAGGGACAGACAATAGGTGTTAATGTTCCTCATTCATATGGAGAGTGTCGGATAGCCAGCCCGATGGCAAAGGCAAAATTATTTTAAGGATAGGCTACATCTCTCGATGTGTCCCCATATTTGATTAAATTATAAATATTGTAGTTTATTTATTGTAGCCTATTTAAAGTGTTTTCACACACAAATTTAAATTGAAGTGTTCAATCCAGTTGTTTCAACTGGTTCTGTAGAGTTTAAGAATGTTTGAGCAAGGGAGACTAAATAAACTTGCTGAGATCCAGCGCGAGAGAGGCAAAACTCATGTTTTTAATTTATGTTGCTGTGGACTATTTTCGATTTGTACCGTTTCGTTTAATTTAGCTGCAATTTCTTTGGCAAAACAAATTTAAAATGTAGCAAGAATAAGATTGTGTGTTTCTTTTTTGCATGGAAATAAAGTCTAAATGCAAGTTAGGTTGCCACCGGTCCCGGTTTTACCGGGATTGTCCTTCTTTTTAATAACCTGTCCCGGGAAATTGAAGCACTCTCCCGGGACAATGAATGTCCCGGTTTTCGAAAGGCTACGTGATTATGCAAGTTCAAACCATAGACGGGTTCAAACTGTGTAGCGCGCGGCCGCTTGCACGGCAGAGAGAGGGAGAGACAGAACACCGGCTAGATCCCCCCTAACTACAGATGGTAGTTGCCGCTCAAAGTGTGGGGCGAAACTTTTCCTTTTTATGCCTTTATATCTTTATTCGTTCATGGCGAGTCTACATCGCATCTTCATCTTTGCAGCGACGCAGAAAACACCAGTTTATTAATAAACAATGAAATGTCTCCTTGCTATTTTTTACACATTCACCATTGCCGGCTCGTGCGCTTGAGTGCAGCTTTATAACACTCACTCATTACCCTGTATAGCCTATTTAAGTTATTAAATCAATATAAAGGGGTGATTTGTCCACTGATGGCTTAAATAAACAACTAGGCTACTAGTTGACTAGAAAAAAACTAGTCGGAGACAGCATGAGCGCGCGACCCTGAGCGGAATGAGCGAGCCGAGGAATATCCAGAAATGCTCACATGCTCTGATCGGAACAAAGGAATTTTGACATAATTAATCATTAGTTTATATCTCATGCACTGCCCATATCAAACACATTAGCCAATGTTATGTCTATTTTAATTTTTTTGTCTTGCCAAATGGATTTCTCTTCTTTTCTTTTTTTAACATTTTGACACAGCAGCACTTTTATTTTCTCTATTTTTGTTTTTGTTTGTTTAGTTTGTATTTAGATACTAGCCTACTTGTTACTTCAATAAATTGGAACATTTTAAGCTTGTTGCGTATTTCATTAGCATTGTGTTGGGGCGATGGGGCAGTGGGGCTTGAAAATTATGAGTCTATCCATCGGGTGCAGAAAAAAGATTGCATGTGTGTGCTAGTGTGCGTGTGTTTATGAAGCGAATGTAAGAAGCCCCCCCTAACAACCCCCCAGCTCTACTGTAGCAATGTTGTAATATGCCATTGATTATTAAACAAAACGCTTGACTTTAAATAAATAAACAGTTAATAAACTCGCAAATAAACAGTCACCTATTTAAGCATCAAGAACGGTTAAAGATTAATGCTGTCGGCCAACATGGTGTTATATTGAGATTCGATCTCGTGTCTCTTGGATCTCCGTGTCGTTGCATTAACCACAGAGCCACCGCCTGAACGCTGTTACGTCAACGTCTTATACTCTTCCAAAGCCTTGATGTAGCCTAATATGTTTCTATTGCAATGTTTTATATGGAAATGTTTTCATTATTTATTTAATTTAATTTAAGTATTGTGATGAATTATTTAACTACATTTCACTTAAATTCATCTGCTACCAGCTTTCAATCGCTCTGAATGAGCCGCGACGCAGCGGCAGATTACGCAATAGAGAGAATAAACGGACACTTTTCAAAGTCTGTGATTGTAGCGCCTCTTAGCGGTTAAAGGCAGCAAATACACCCCGAATTTCACCGCCGCGGCAAAGCGGCGGCGTTGAAAGTATTATTCTGGTTGGTAACCTACTGTAGTCCAGAATTTACTTCAGAGACAAACGTGCTCACTTTGTAACACACGTTAATGAGAACAAACCCACTAACTAACCTTTAGTAACCTTATAAAAAGGCAAAACAAACGATTTAAAGACAGCAAAATCTAACAAACTAAGCTTTTTTTAAACAAGATCTGACAAACTCACAAACATTAAGCAGCATTATGTTGAAAGATGCCAATACTATTAAAGTGCAAAATACAGTTTTCTTAGGAATAGCCACAAAAGTTGAATGGTGGAAAAATCTAAAGTTTAATAATATAATATAATATAATATAGCCGAATATCCAATAAAGCCGTTCTCGTTTCCTTATTTATTTTTTCGTCAGGCAATATAACGAGTAGCTATTTTTTATGTGTAAAATGATCTGAATTTAGAGAGTTCGGGAACTGGGTGAACTAATGCACTGTGATAGTAAGTCCGTCACCGTAGAAACAACACTGCTCATTCACGTCTGTCAGCGGCCGTGCCGCTGCTCCGATCAGCCGTTCACTGAACAGGGACGCAGAGAGAGATGTGACGGCAGGGAGAAAGCAAACCTCGCGCTCGCAGGATTGTGCTGGCAACATTTGGTTACTACAACATTTTGGTTACATTTTGGTTTGTCCAAAAAGTTGCTAGATTTGTCTCTAGTCGCTTTTTTTTTGTCACTAAAGGCGCTAAGTTGGCAACACTGGCTGTTATTTTTGTAGCCTAAATGTGAGACGTTGGCAGCCCACATCTGCTGCGTCTTCTGAACAAAACAAGCGAGTTTGCTGACGTATGACGCCGCTTTGCAGGGGACCGCGGCGCGATGATTGGTCAAAGTTGCAGAGAAGTTGCGGTGATTGGTCAAAATTGCAAGGCGCACTGAATTCACATGGATTTGTTGAAGTTGCGTTAATAGTTGCGATCGCGACATCGCGAAATCCTGGAGGGACTGCTAAGGGCTAGGCTCCCAGAGGATGAAATCCTAGAGCCGCCCTAGATGACAACCCAATCTGTGGCCACTTCTATCGCATACGATCCATGAAAAGGGGGCAAAATCCAACAGCAGAAGTCAATCACAAGACTCTACCTCCTTCTCTCTCCCTCTGTTCATGGAAATAATCTTGATGGTTTATGGCAGACACAGACATACAAAAGACTCTGACTGAATTTATGATTCCACATGTAGGGGCGCTCACCAGCTCGACTCATCTCAGCGACTTTATGAGTGTGTGTGATACTAAATAATTAGGACATTCTGTCTTTTAGTTCTGTGTCCTAGATGTGAGCATGCCAAACATGGCATTAATGCATTTCAACATGCATATTTAAACATATGGATCATAAAACGCTCACCTCAAACACAAACCGTATTCTCTATGTGAAGACTTGTTTCGAGAATCTCAACTTTTATTTTTACAGATGAGCTGTCAGTTCAGAACACCTTGAATGGAAATTAAGCCAGCTCATTATAAATTCATGGCCTGCACATTTTCATTGGCCTGGCAGAAAATTTTTCAGGATTTCTTCAGTTGTGTTTGCTCTGGTTTTATTGTCAATATCAGAAAGCCATTTATTTCCATTCGATGGAGAAACATTTCATGGATGAAATGGGAATGTGTTTGTATCTCAGATGTTTATGGAGATTGCTTGCTTTTATAATATTCACACTGCGTCCCTGTTATTATTTTTAAAGTTACCATGAGACTTTTACAGTACCATACAGCTCCACTTTATAGTGTTTTGGAACCAACATTAAAACTCATTTCAAGCTATCTATACTATATATTACAGGTCTATATATACACTGTCACAAAAAAAGCTGTCACTCGGACACTACCCTTTAAAAAGGTTCTAACATGTACCATTTGAGTACTAATATGCACACTTGTTGTACAAATATGCACTCTTAGGTACAAAAGTCTACCTTTTGAAAGGGTACTGCCCCAGCTTTTGTACTTTTTCTGAAGCCCCTTTCACACAGCATTGATCCCAGAAAATTGCCATATAATTGCTAGAGTGCCTTCTAGGTGAACACAAACGCATCCTGGGATTGATCACGGGATCGCTCTTGGGATGGGGACCTAGTAACATTACTGGGATCAGTCCCGGAAAGCTTCCTGTGTGAACAAAAGGCAGGACCAATGCCGTAAAGGTAGTGATGATGCATGTGTCGTCGCAATGACAGTTATCGTGCGACAACTTTCCTGATCCTATGGTCCATATGGCCTTGTCCTCTCTCGTCCTTCACTGCCGTCACTCCTACTTTTATCCCCCTGTAGCTCCTCCGTGAGAGACACAAGGCCATTGTGGTGCTCATTAGAAATCGAGTCACCGGCCTCACAGGAAATGTACTCGTTTTGAAAACAGTTCAAACTCTTAATATATATATATAAGTAAATCACTGAGTTTAATGAGTCTTGTCACTTAATCAGACCGCTGCAGGACGTTGATTATATATGATCACATAGATTTTTTTTTCTCAGATGTTCTTCCTCTAAGGTGTGGAGAATATATATTTTTTTTTCATATCAAATTATTAGACCACACCTGAACCAATGAATCACAAGTCAGCATGTTTATCAGGTGCTTCATATCCCTCACAAATATTTGCTATCACTTTTTAAAGAATCTACTTGGTAAAAGTGAAATTTCGCAGGTTCAGGCAAGAGAAGGAATTGAAGTAAAAATAAATTTAAATACACTACAAGGATATATATATATATATATATATATATATATATATATATATATATATATATATATATATATATATATATATATATATATTGATATATATATATATATATATATATATATATATATATATATATATATATAATATATATATATATATTATATATATATATATATATATATTCAATACAATTAAGCAGGCATGGAACTCAGAAAACACCTTTTGATATATATTTGGTTTTAAATTGTTTACACAAAATTTCATTCCTTTACGCAGATACTCTGAGTTTGCTTTGTTTACTGTTCCTCAAACATGCCTAAATAAATCAGTGTGTGTCATCCAGTGCGGCCTGAAGTGGCTGTGGTGTGTTTAAGAGGGGATTACAAATCAATGCTTCTCTTGAGCTAGTTCACTGTCAATAGTCTGATATGTTATCAACACCCCTAACACTCAGTGCAGTATGTGAACTCCCAGTAAAACATCACATAAAAACAGCATCAAGATGTTCATGATCAAATTGGACTCTGTTTCCATTGATTCGAGTTGGGTCAGCTTGCAACAGTATATATTTTTGCAAACATGATAGGGAAAAAAAAATGGATTCACAACATGTAAAAATTTGATAGGACCTAGATCCCTTTCTACAGCCAACGGTGGGTTTACAAGCACCCACACATACTGATGACAGTGTAATAAATTCAAGATTATTGACCTTGTCCGGGTGCCAAATTTTTACTCTAGCCATTTCTCTGTTTGAAATAAATTAATAAGGTGCAAGGCATTGCTAGAGGGCATTACAAGTCTGCATGTCTATGGTTATTGTTAATTGGCATTAGAGGTCAGATTTCTATACAAAACCCCTAAATGAATGTGTTTTATTAGAGTTTTGAGTGTTGTGGAACTGCCTCTGAAATCTTTCTTTATAGTGTTTTAGTAGTTGCAACCCAAAATACCGCTACATGTGATTGATGCACTGTGACACCCATTAAAATAAACTAAACTTAATATATGATATATATTTGTATCATTAAAGGAATAAATTAATTAATTGACTGCAGTAATGGAACCAATAACTGGTATTTTTGCCATAACATTGGCTGAAAGATCTAAATATGTAATGAAGTTGCACTTGGAAGCACAAGAAAATTAGCTTTAATTACAGTATTCGATGAAGGTCAAAGTAAATGAGAAGCGCTGGGAAAAAAATACAATACTGCAGTCACAGACATTCCTATCTGGGGATATAGATTTCTCAGAGGACTGCCGGGTTAGCTGAAAAAACATTGGGCAATTTGCTCTTTAATTTCTACAGAGGTTGTGCAAGCCAAACACTGACATGTTTGATTCAGGCAAAGTATGTCTGAGACACAAATTGCCGTGACCTTTTCAGGGAAAACTATTTCTGTTTGAATAGTTTAGTGTGAACAGATATACATCAAAAAGTTGCTGTGCCAAACAATAAAGAAAAAAAATAGTAAATAAATGAAATGATTGCTATATGTCCAAGTAAATTTTTTCATCAAATTTAATTTGGTTAAAATACATGAAATCATTTTCAAATGTTGTCAACATTTGAAACTCTACGTTCATTATAGTCATTCTTGCTGCTGGTCCAAAATGTTAAACATGTGTGAAGGGTCTTGGATTTGGTCAGCTCAAGGAGTGTTCTCTCGTGGAAGGTTTTCCTTTTAAAAGTCAAAATGTCCTGTCATCTTCCCTCAGGACCCTCTTATCTTATCTTATCTTAAGCATGGAATATGTTTCTTTTCATTTCCGAGTGCAGAGGTTATTTTAAAGATGGTGCTGTGGAGGTTGTTTCATAAAGCCATCAGGTGACTCTTCTGAATGCTCAAGAGATGATCTTAGCTTGGATACTGATGCTCAATCCCAAAGAAAAATGACAGTTTGTGTAAAAGCCCGTCATTTACATGGAAAGACACCTTTGAATCTGGGCCCTGTCCCAAATGGCACCTTAAATTGCCTTCCTCTTCGTGACGTAACACCACTTCGACTCTCGGGAACAAGTCTTCTGCGGAGCTCTCTTTAGTGCGGGATCGGAAAAAGCGTGCATCTAGGGCGCATATCGACCGTAAAGGGGGTGCTCACGAGCACCATTCTGAAACCTAAAATGACTAAATAGGACACCCTACTGGCTCATGGACTTAAAGGTGCATTGTGCAACTTTTCATGTTAAAAATACCCGTTTTCTATCCCATAGATGCTTAAAGAACTGCCTGATGGGGTGAATGAGCCCTTCTCTGCTCACTGAGATTGCCTCTATAATCCTGTACAGTAAAATATATAAGAGGGATTCGGGCTCGAATTTGAGACTGGGCGTGACGTCATGCGCGTTCACGCTCACCTGGCTATGGCTGGCAATTTTGCGTATAAGCCGCCATTCTCCGTATCAGCGAAGACAACTCGAGCGACAAAACTTTAGTCAACTTTCGACAAAAGTAGAAGATGGATTCAAAGAAAATGGGTTCATTCCAAACCCCAACGCAAACTCCACGTAAGACAAAGAAAAGAAAACTTTGTCTAGTTATTGACCAAAAGGGCCAAATTGGAGTCAGACAGGCGTCGGAATAAGACGAGTCAACATCGGGAAGGCTTTCAACAAATGGATAGATCTCCGGTCTGCTCTAGGGCTCAAACTGGACCCTCAGTTGGCTTTTTTCTTGATAAAACGGTAAGATATACCCCAGTCTCTAATGTCTGATGCGGCAAATCTATGACAACAAATGACGATGCGTAAATGCTTTATTGTAATGGTTTAGCGTAAGCTAGATAAATGTACAATCAGAATTGATTTTACTACCATTGTCAGTGAACAGGTTCATAAACTAGGAATTGTCTTCGGAAGAATCGTACAACATGAAACATAAAACATGTCCGATCAAAGATAACTATGTTTTTGTGTATGGCCTACCGGTAGCCTTGTGTCCTTTGCTAACGTCCTTTGCCTGCGCTTTCCAGCATATTACTTAAGATTATATTACGCTGGAGCCTTCGTCTTCTGTGTTTCTCTGAACAGAACTCAAGCATAGTCTTTAAACGCCACCGTTCGTACTCCGTTATTGAGGTCGCGGCAGAACGGGAACATTGCTATAGCATCCTCCATGCTGGGTTGTTGTTGTTGTATGTGGCGCCGCCGCCGCCATGCTTGCGTCACTCCCTTACACCTCCTGCCAGTTCCTCTGGCCACTTGGCCAGTGCGACCGCAAACAGCAAAACCGAGTTTGGGGGAGAGTCGTTCTTAGAACTGTTTAGTGTCACGTTTTGGATGTGTTCTGTTATGTTTTAAGATCTTGTTTCCCCCTGTCTTTGTGATTTTGGTTTAGTCCTGTTAGTTTTCCCGCTCCTCGTTTGTGTTCAATTTCCTCACCTGTGTTCAGTTAATTATCTCGTTTGGTTAATTAACCGCCCGTTGATGTCAAGTCTGTTCCCGTTCCTGAACCTGTCCTTCTCCCCAAGAAAATTTTGGGGGGGGGGCTATACGCCTTCGCCGTGGCCGGCCAAAGATCCACGGAGGCCCGGAAAAATAACACCGCCGTGGCCACCTGATGGGTCTTCACCGCCGTGGCCACCCGAAGGGTCCTCACCGCCATGGCCACCCGAAGGGTCCTCACCGCCATGGCCACCCGAAGGGTCCTCACCGCCATGGCCACCCGAAGGGTCCTCACCGCCATGGCCACCCGAAGGGTCCTCACCGCCATGGCCACCCGAAGGGTCCTCACCGCCATGGCCACCCGAAGGGTCCTCACCGCCATGGCCACCCGAAGGGTCCTCACCGCCATGGCCACCTGAAGTGTCCTCACCGCCATGGCGTGGAGGACCCTCACCACCGTGGCCACCTGAAGGGTCTACACCACCGTGGCCACCTGAAGAGTTATCACCGCCCTGGACGCCCGAGGGTCCCACAGCTCCGCCCTGGACGCCCGAGGGTCCCACAGCTCCGCCCTGGACGCCCGAGGGTCCCACAGCTCCGCCCTGGACGCCCGAGGGTCCCACAGCTCCGCCCTGGACGCCCGAGGGTCCCACAGCTCCGCCCTGGACGCCCGAGGGTCCCACAGCTCCACCCTGGACGCCCGAGGTTCTGCCTGCTCCGCCATGGCCACGCCCACAGCCTGCTCCACCATGGCCACGCCCACAGCCTGCTCCGCCATGGCCACGCCCACAGCCTGCTCCGCCATGGCCACGCCCACAGCCTGCTCCGCCATGGCCACGCCCACAGCCTGCTCCGCCCTGGAGGCTTCCTGGACCTGCACCATGCCCTCGTCAGCCTCCAGGGCGCCCACCCTCCCACCCCTTTGGATGTTATACGGCGCGAGGACGCGCCTTCGGGGAGGGGGGAGGTACTGTCACGTTTTGGATGTGTTCTGTTATGTTTTAAGATCTTGTTTCCCCTTGTCTTTGTGATTTTGGTTTAGTCCTGTTAGTTTTCCCGCTCCTCGTTTGTGTTCAGTTTCCTCACCTGTGTTCAGTTAATTATCTCGTTTGGTTCAGTTCATTTAAACCCTGTGTTTTCCCTCAGTGTTTGTCGATCGTCGTCGATGTATGGTTGTGTGTGTTTAGCCCTGAAGTCCTGGAGTCTGTTCTTTTGTTCCTGTTTGTTTTTGAAGTTTGTTTGTTATATAAATCTATTATATTGAAGCTCCCTTGTCCTCGTCTTCAGCTACCTGCACCAGCAACCCTGACATTTAGAAGTGGACAGTTCCTAAAACTAATTTCCTGTAACTACTTGGTCGGAAAGCGGCTATAGTGTCATTTGATTGTTATTACCTTGAGACATTTGAGTATACTTGACCAACTGTGTATGGTATGATTATTATTTTGAGCTTTTACAAAGTAATAACTTATATTGTTCATGAACGTGTTTCCATAATGATACGATCATAAGTGGATACAGTAAACACATAAAACAGTTCAACATGGAGAGAGATAGATGGAAACAAAAACCGAAGTTTTCTTTTACCCCCGTTTTCCCCTCACACATAAGTGTGTAATTTACTCAAATGCCTTTCCTTTCATATATTTAAAATGACTTGCAGATTTATAACTGTATTACCGCTGAAGACATTATGACTGTAAACAAAAGATTTGTGCGGCTGATGCTCCTTTGGTTATGAACAGCTCGTGCTCGTGCAAGCGTGCGTGTGTCGTGTGATCCATGAGCGTGCACACCTGTGGTTGCAGTTTCGCTTGCCGCCAGAGGGGGCGTAGATCTGCAAAAACTCAGAGACCTGCGCTATGCACCTTTAACGGACAAGTTTCAACGGTCAATCAATCAATCAATCAATCAAAAATACTTAAAAGTAGTAATAAAAATAATAAAGACACTGAATTTGCAGTTAATAACTATATTTGACACAACAGCAAACCTACAGCCTGTGTGTGAACAATAAATCTTACACCTGCAAAGCAGACATTTCTTAAAGGCACAGCAAAAAAAAAAAAACATTGTTTCTGGGGGGTGGGGGTGTAATAATAAAAACTATAACCACTTTAAAGTTCTCCATGCACACTGTAAATATCATCACCAGTAAAGCCCTCCTGGCCTATCCATCAAATTTTGATTGCAATGTGTTTGTGTTTCTGTCCATTTCTCTAGATTTTTATATTTGAGAATAACATCTACTACCGGGCCACTGTGGAGAACAGATCCATCCGTCTTGTTTCTACTGGGAAAGAGGGTGTGATTTTCAACGGCCTAAGCGACTGGCTCTATGAAGGTATGAAAGATAAAACATGTACATATGTTGTTATGCCTTGCAAAACTAAATGTGATTTTCTAGATGAGGCTTTGTAAGGACAAGTGTTGGCCTGACCGAACCAATAGAAAAATCCTTATTATTGAGCCTTGACAACTAAGGTGAACTTAGCCTCTTTGCATCTTTAAAGAGTATTGTACCAAAATTCAAGTTCAGGGAAGAAGGAAGCGGGAACCGGCAAACGGTCAACATGAAGTTTCATCACAAAATAAATAGAAACAACAAAAAGAGACGAGCAGCAGTGGCCTTTCTGCCGACTGCTGTCTGAAACATAATAAAACAACAACTTAAAATGTCGCGGGCCTGGTCCTCTCTCGCCCTTCAACGGTGAAAGATGATTTTCTGAGATGTCGAGATCAAAGGAAGAACAATCAATAGAATCTCCCAGAATGCACTGCTACCTTTGACAGGACTATGTGGTTGTGGATTTTCACCCTGTGTGATGTGAGTCTCCCATTTAAACTTTAATCTGAGCTCATATTGCAGCGACTGACCCTTGCCATGAGTTTATGAGGTGCTGAAGGTCTCGAAATTGACACTTATTATTTATTGAAAGGGTTGAATGTATTAAAGAGAGCAGAGACTCATCCTGGCCTATTTCTGTTGCTCCTGATCTCATTCTCTCTGCTTCGGTTCACAGTATGTATGATTTATCCTTCTTATTTATCTACAATATTTGCATTCTTTAGTTTTTACATTTTGATTTTGCAGGACATGCATCTTCCTGATTGGATGATTCATATTTGAAGCCATTTTTAAAAACCCAATAATCACACACCTGTGACGTGAATTCTACATTAATGTGTGTAGCTTGGCAACCCTAAACAGCCTACAGGTACGGCCTGGCCTGCGTCCCTTCTCGAACTGTTCCACTCATTTCTAATGCAGAAAAGGGAATTCCAGGCCGGAAAGACTGGTTCAACTCCGGCCCTAAAAACTCGAAAGGAGCCAGGTAGCAGATGCGGAGAAAAGCTGTCGCTGTGTATGGCAATCTCGTTGGGCAATGTAATAATGTTGAACTACTTTGCTCTTTAGATCTAAATATGTCATGAGAACTGTTTCATTTTCGTTTTACCTCCAAAAAGGACAGATGAGAGTACCAGGACGTCACTGCTCATTTCTCAGCCAGTTTGCAAGAGGCTCCAGTTCACCTGGCCTAGAACACACAGTGATATATTATCATTACATAATGTTTCATATAACTCATTTATCACATATAGTACAGAAAAGAAGACTCCATCATGTTCTTAACTGGTCTTTTTAAAATCCACATCAAATCTTTGATTCTACCATCATCCTTTGTGAAAAAATAAGTACACTTTTTTTTCTAATCATTTATTCATGTCATTTCAAATGATAAAAAGCCTAAATTAAATCTGTTCACCATATTAAGTGATTGAATCTCTTCGCAAGACTTGGATTGAATCACTCCATTCATATAGTTTAGTTTTACATCACTTTTAGAACCTTTTTAGATCATTTAAGGTTTGGTTACCATGGAACTTATTTATAAAACAAATTCATATGCACAGAATTGAACTTAGAGTGTTCATACTGTACACTAAAATTCACCAATTTTCAGATTTACAAACACTTTGATGTGGAAAAGTAGTTAGTGCCACATAAACGACTCAGGTTTCATTAAAATCTCCATTTCTTAAAGGTTTTGAATGACATGAGGGTAAATGATGACAGAATATAATTTTTTGGTGAACTATCCCTTTAGGTCTCTTTATATGTCATTTCATAATTACTTGTATTGTTTTTGAAATATGGTTAAAGTGTACTCCTGAATGTACTGCTGTACATGTCAATTAAGCACACCTCTTTTCACTTAGAATTAGCATTCACATTACCCACATTATTTCTTTCTGATTATATTGTGTAATTCCACCTCTCTTCATTTTAAATGCTAATAGTCTATTAACACTTCCTAATATGTAGTGAGTTCTTGCTGACATAATATTGCATTTTTGGCCATGCACAAGTGTTTAATGCTTGTGATGGAGCATTATCGCAGGAATATTAAGGTGATGATACACAGGGAAACTTTTAGAGCAATGTTGCTTGGGCACTTTCCCATTGAGAATGGGCAACAAATTTATATCTGGATAATTTAGATCGATCGTGGGCCCTGTTTCTCACCTGGTTCCCCGTTGATGGCAACATTGCCCAGCAACATTCCTCAAAAAGTTGCCAAGTGTATCATCACCTTTAGAGTGAGACAGAACACCGTCCCGGCAAATGAAAGAAAAAAAAGCACTCACAATCCTATCCTGTCTGTTTGGTAACCATGGTTCTTTCACTTAGCAAATATATATTTTTTCTAATCTTAAAGTGCCTATTATTTTATTTTGAATAACTCCTACAACAGATTTACATGCATCCAAGGTCAAACAAACACTTTAATTTTCACATAATATATATTGCACCATCACTGCTTTTCTCACAGTGTCTTAAACGGTTTGATAAAGGATTCAGTCTCTATAAATCACTCCTTTCAGTGAGCTTACTCTGCTCTGATTGGTCAGATGGCCTAGTTTGTTGTGATTGGTCTACCGCTTACAGCGCTTGCTGGAAACGAAACACCCATCACCATAGCTGAATTTCAGCTCTGAAGGCTTCATAAGCACTTCTGTACACAGTGATACGAACAGTAACGATGCTGTCAGTTTTACCATACCAATTTGTGTCCTCATCATAGGAAGTACATGTAAAGTGGATTTTCTTTTGCATTGCATGTCGACAACTTAAAATATGCCATGCTTCAGATACAACTACAGTGTTTAAGGGTGAATAAAAGCAGACATTATTTGTGGGTAGCCTGTGAAGACCATAGGTGGGCATTATGCATGTGTTAGAAGACTATGTAGGTTTGTGCAGGAAGCAAGATTGGAATTACTGACAACTTGTTTCAGGCAGTTCAGTTCGATCTTTGAAACTTGGCAGTCCTTTTAAATTCACAAACCGCTATATTACACATTACATGAACTCTGTAAAAAAATAACGGTAAAATACTGGCAAACAACAACAGCAATCTTGTGTAATTCTACAGTATGAATTCTGTGAAGTTGCAAAAACACCTAAAATGGCTATAGGCAAGAGTAAAAACATCATGAACAATTGAATGTGAGAAGGAAAAATATGGTAAACATGGATAGGCAAAGACATTCTCGTACTCAAACTCCTATATTCATCGTGAAACAGCCATTCAGCGCTATTGTGCTATTGCTTCATATGCACTGGCCAACAATGCATTGTGTACTAGTTACAGTACAAAACCGTGATATATAAATACAGTGGATTTGAAACTCTGAACTGTCCTTGACTTCCTTTCCATGGGTTTATGGTCAGTCACTGTTCGTGTGCAGTTCAGTTCATCCGCAGATCCTCTGAATGATAAATGAATCGTCAAGCTTTGGTGCAGTCTGAGGCTGTTGAATACAAATCCAGAGTCTTTTCTGCGTGTGGAGGAGAACAGGTGGCTGTGCATTCATTGGCGATGGAGACCCTTCTGGATATGGAGTTCCCTGATGTGCTTAGGGAAAGGTTAATGTATGTTAATTCAGATTAGCCATGCCAACCCAAAAAGACTAAAACAACCAATATCCATCATTGCAAGAGCAGTTTAATTCCTCCAGCTGTATGGATTTGCATTAAAGTTGAACGATCCACAGTGTTCATCTACTTAATGTGATTTGAAAGTGGCTGAAAGTTATTATGAGGAAAGTGTTCTAATCAACCTCACCCCTACACAATCTCCTCTCTGTAATTTGGAGATCAAGAATGTAGATTGTTGCATTGTTGTGACTAAGTATGCTTTCTTAGAGTAGTTCATCGCTTTGCCGAGAGGATATTAATTACCTCAATCAGTCTCCATAATCAATGCTGAGTTTTAATTACCCCTGAACAATCAGTGAACCGCATGTATAGTTCTAGCTGTGGCAGAACACGTCTGCTCTGATGAAGATCATGAAATGAACCCTGCAAGAAACTCACAGTAAGGCGCCAGACTGGCGGCATTTGCTTCTGCATGTTCGCAAGATCATAAGACATCCCGTTTGCGTTTCATGATTCAGAAGGGTCCCCTTTGTAACTGATTTTTGCCAAACCTGAAGTAGTGCAGACTTCATAGAAACAATATAAGTGCTAACACAAAAAAGGTAGAAAACATGAGAAAATAATTTACTTTAAACTTGTTTGGAGATGGAGCCTATTCAAATGTTTAGTTCTTGATTTATTTGGGATACAAAATTGGTGGTTCCACTTTATATTAAGTGCCTTTAAGTACTGTGTACTAACATTTAAATTAATAATTTGGTACAAAAACTTATTGTACATTCATGTTTACATTTTTTTTTCAAGTCCCCATGAAATCAAAACATTTGTTTAGTATGAATATGTTAGCTTTAAGGTTATCTATAAGCCCGTGTGCTCCAAACAATGACAAAACACACATTTAGAAGATACAAACGTTCAAATCTTACAGTCTCTCACTTCCGCCAATATGGATCAGTGATTTTGATGACATCACTCTGCACTTCAGCTTCTCATCAGATTTTCTGTCCAATCATATGTCCCGCCCCCTACATACATTATATATAGATGCTGAAGCTGTGGCTCAAAAATCATTCACTTGTTCACACAATTACTATTTTCTATATGGTGAATGGGACATGGTGCACTATGTAGGGGATAGGGAGCGATTCAGACAGTGTAAATATGCATTTCAGACGAATGATGTGTGGTTTCGCGTTAGTGTCACATGAACCAGTCCAGAGACACGAGAGCACGGAGCTGATCATAAGCATATCACACATACCAGTGGTTTTTTTTTTTGTTTACACATTTTCACACATTTTTTGTTTACTCAATTTTACTTGTTAATTGATTGTTTACGTATCAGATCCATTTCAATTTTGTACTGAATGCTTTCTTTTAAAGCAGTATGGAGGAGACGGTTAGACTCACGGGGCATTAGACAGCACTGACGAGTAGAAGAGATAACACCGATGACATGCACCAACATAAATTGCTCACTTTTGAAACTACACATCCTCAGCATGATTATGTTAAATTTTTTGCTTTAGTAACAGTTTCATATTAAATCGTAAAGGGGAATCTATTAGACTTTGGCTGTCAAATGTGGCTTTACCGAGCTCAACGGCTCTGGCTGTTTATCACAAAATAAACTAAACGCTATTGGCTATTTTAAAAAAGAAGAGGAGCTGCTCGACATGTCCCGCCCCTGTCTTCCTGTTTCACTGGAAATGATGTCAGCATATTGAATAACTCTGTGCATTTCAAGGCACTTCAGTGGGCCTTTAAAGTAACACCAAGTAAATTTTCCTCTTCGGTCGCCCTACTGGTTGGAAACGAAATTGTCCATTGCCGCTGTCGTAAATAATTTAGCCTACCGTCGCACGCACGCTCGCTGTTTATCCAGCAGCGGCTTTAGAATGAACGATGTCCACAGCAAGGTAGAGTATGTTACATGATTTCATGAAAGGATGATGTAATGCGACATCAGAAACGAAGAAAAACGAAATAATGACTATTGTAGCGCTTGACGTTAAGCAGTCGAATTTTGTAGTTCTTTTTTGTGCACGGGTTCCTACCCGAACCCCGAATACATAGTGCCAGTAAAAGCGATACAGACCCCGTCAGGCTATGGCAGACGAGTCATTTAACTTATTTTAAGTCGATGTACCATCACAAGGGTCTTGGAAATATATTATGAAGGTTGAAAAACTACTTAGTGTTACTTTAAGTGCATTGTACCTAACAATTTGTTTCACACCTAATATAAAGTGAGACCCAAAAACTTGACTGTTTTAGAAGCTCTCCAAAGACTAGGTTTTTTTTAATCCGTTGATCCATTTAAATTTTGATTTTTAAAAGAATTTTAAAATTAAGAGATTATTTATTCAAATACAATCATGTGTCATGGGTGTAGCAGGGATGAGGAGAGGTGAGGATCTTTAAGCAGACAGTCTTTATTCCATGAACAGTTGAACACACAAACTAAGATAATCCAAACAAGGAGTCGATGGCAATTATACAAAAACTTTACAATGTCCTCATTGTACAACATCATTACTGGTATTATGAACAACAGCAGAGCTGATATCTTTCTGACAATACTTGTTATTTTGTTATTTAAAGTGCATTATGATAAATACTTTGCTTGTTACATATGTGCAACATTTCAGCCGTAAATAAAGTATAAATGTTAGCTAAATTATGTTCATTACCTGTCTAGCAACATATGTTTATGCTGAAATATAATTAGTATTTTTAAAAACATCTATTGCGTGTCATTGTGTAGTGAGTTGGCTCACATGATTTAAGTTTCGCGCTTCAGAACTTCTGTTAAGGGAACATAAAAAGCATCTATGCACCCTGTTTTTTTACAGTGCATTGTGGGACTTTTTAGGGAGCGAACACTTCAGTGCCCTGTAAGGATTCTGCTATTGAGACAGCCTTTAAAATGGCCGACTCCCTGATCAGTGCCCTGACTACTGAACTATGAGCTGATTTAGACGCACCCCAACAGGAGCAAACCAAAGCCACATAGGCAAAAAAAATAAAAGCGAAATGCATGCTAACACTGGTATGCAGGGAAGGAAGAATGGATGTCAATGGAGGAGAGGCTTCACTATGCTGAATAAACTCCTTTTGTGTGAAAACGGTTTATCATTTAATGAATCGAGAGCCTGTTTGCTAATCTTCAACATGTTTGCTCTTAAACATTAATTTTCGATAAGAGAAGTCATGGACAATTGTGCGACAGGTATGACAGCACTTCTCATTCATTTCTATGGTATCTGCAAACAGGGATTGACTGTCGCACAACTCTGAATAAAATTCAATGACATCTAGGAATCCGTGTATCATTCGCTTAATATTGAAAGTAGAATTTCAATTTTTTCCAAAAAAAACGAAAAACAAGAATTCAACTTGATTTTTCGTTTTTTCGTTCTGAGGAAGAAAAATTAACAAACAGCTTGAATATTCGATTTCTACACGTGGGAGGGAATGAAACGCCCCTTTCCTCTGATTTGTCAGCCGAAGATCAAACTATGTCGTCATCAGTTCTTCCTCGGGTCGCTCAGCAGAATAAGAGTCCTTCGCCGCTGCTGAGGTGCGGATTCTTATCTCGTTTATTGCAACTACATTTCATCTTTTTCTCATTGAACAACCAGACTAACGAATGGCTCGACATAACCCGTACCGGGGAAGAGCCTAGACTGGGCTTTCTTCTCAATTCACCTACGCTTTGCATCAGCTTGGTATGACAGGGTAAAAAAAAAAAAAAAAAGATATAAATCAATATAATTAATTGCAAATTAAATATTTTAAACACTAATACAAAAAGGAACGAATAATGCATTGACTAGCCTATATAATAGGCCTAACGCTCGATTATGGAAAAAATCATAATCACGATTATTTCACATGACTTTGGGAATGTGTTGCATTTATTAAAAATATTTATTTAAACAATTCTTAAAAAAATCAAAATTTGAACATTTATGGTACTTTAACTATTAAAATAAATAATATAGCAGATAATACTTCAATAACTATTTATTATTCCCACAGGTCTACCACTCATAATGCGGGAAATTCCCCCGCAAACATTGATTCACTTTAGCATGTCGATTGTAGAGTAGCCTAAACTAAACTTCGCAGCACAGCGGGTCATGTTGAGAATAAAAAAAGGAACTGTTTTCTCATTTTTCTACTTTCAATATTAAATCAAAAAACTAATGATACACGGATTTCTTGGCTTTAATGTGATTGGTTATCAAGGCACATGTGATCCATGTTAGATGTTATGCTTTCTCCAATGGTAGGGCCAGGGACCCAGTCTCTCAATAATAAGACCATCCCTAAACAAACCACAGGAGGAGAACACAGGCACAGCAAGACAAAAGAATATCAACATAAAAGTGTTGAAACATAAAACACAGGGGAATCATGACAACATTATGTTGTTCTTGTTATTTTAAACTAATGTTCTGTATTTGAAAGGATGGATTTCATAAGTATCTGCAGTGCACGACATTGAAAATGTATAAAAGCTGTTGCCATCCACTTACAATAAAAACAAATGTAATCTCCTGTTTGTATTTATAATCCAGTAGTTATATTTTTTTCTCAAGTGGGTTTTGAAGGAACTGCTTCAATGTCAACATGCTGTCCCTATTAAGCCCACTAAGCTAAGAACACAATGAACCTTTTCATAAACTTAATTTAGTCCGTTTATGACAGAACATGGTTAAACCTTCATTTAATATTTACCTTATTGAAGACGTTTTCAGATATTTGTCAGAAACATGTAAAACGTAGGATTTATGCTGGCTTAATAGGGCCACTTCTCCTAATAATGTGATTTTTAAGCACTAAATCTGGCAGAACCTCCTGCACTGCCGAGTGCTGACAGATTTTGAAACGCTTATGACAGACCTTCCTACACCTCACTGCGATATGCTTCAGCCCAGCACTTTTTGCCTTTCTTTTACATGAAGTTCAGCAGTTTCCGACATTTTGATGCTCTCACCACTTGCTCTGCACTACTATCCCCCTACAATCCCACAATCCCTCATACAAGTCCTGCCATTCAGCTTCCATAGAGAATTAATTGAAAATACTGCTAACTCTTCTCTTTAGGCAGTGGACATGTGTGTCAACCCTAGAATGCTAGAACCTTAGAATAGAATATTTTATATATATATATATTCTTTTTTTTTTTTTTTTTCTTTCTATGAGCCAAGAATTTGCCTCAAACACCAACACCGTGTCTGTATAATATCTCCCTACTATAGGTGAAAAGCAGTATGTGAAATGAGTATGTCTGAATTCAGAGTATTCATAAAACACCACCAGGATGACCTACTACTTCTGTCATGATTTCGAAGTTCAACAGTTTAAACAATACGGGTCATTTTGACCCCCTTTATGTAGGTTTTTTTTTTTTGTTTCATATGCATTCTAGGGTTAAGAAAGCCAAACTTTCTATGGTTTCGCTCTCAGCCGCGGACAGTCTTCCATTTGGCTGTCCTCATATGACCATATGGTTTGCTGGAACAGTCAGCGATGCTTAACAAAGTGATTTTTATTCAAGTTTAATGTACATTAGATCATGTCTCTTTTGTCATCTGACTTGCGTTCTATTATTCAGTAATCTCGGGTGCTGGTTTTGAGGACACACTGTGATATGCTGCTTCTTGTTTTTCTAAAAAACTAGTTTCATTAGTTACCCATGTTCTCTGCCATCCCCAGATCATTAATCTGATTAAAGCGTGTGTGCAGTCATATCCTGAAGTGTCATTACAGTGTTTTCGACTGCAATCTCTTACTAAGGCTCTCTACTGCCCCCTGTTGAAGTGAGCTACTGAACTGATACTGTTTGAAAGAGGAAGAAACTGTCATTTCTGTTTCCGTGTTTCATTGACACCCCTTCTCTTAATAGCATTTCCCTGTCCTGTTTGTTCTGCTGGAAATATCCATGCTCCTTATATGCAATGCTTTCATTCGCTTGCACCAGAAGAGTCATTAACCAGTTTAAAAACAGTAGTTTGCTATAGTTCAAGAAGCTACTAACGAAATTAACATTTTTATTTAGAAATGACACATCATAGTAGGGCTGGACGATTTTGGCTAAAAATCATAATCGCGATTAATCGAACAAGTCACCTCGATTACGATTATTGAACGATTATTTTTTTTTTAAATTCTCATGTCACTGGCAAGGCTTTTACTGTAAATATGTTTGCGGTTGTTTTTTCTAATGAAAGAGTGCATAATCCTATCTTTGTGATTCTAAAATAAGGAAACACACAGATAACTATTAATGCTTATTTATTAAATATTTCAAACATTTGAATTAAGCAAAGCATACAATGCTTGAAATAAAAACGTCTTATAAAAAATTTTTATTTAAGTTTTAATGTAAAAATAAAGTTTCCTAAAATTGTAGAAAATAAAGAACTTTTAAAAAGTTATTTCTGTAAACAAAATAAATTATTGTAAATATTGCCATTTTAAAAGTAATATATAACTTGTATAAAACTAAAAAACAAATAATTTTCATATTGTATAGCATTTGTAAATGCTTGTGTTAGACACCTGCTTTGTGGAGGCACTTGCTGGGTTGTCAGTCTCTCTCTCTCTTTTTGAGCAATGCACGTAATGTCTCAGCAGCTACTAGCTTAGTTTGCTTATGAGCTGCGATTTCTCTCTCGAGAAACCACGCTTGTGCATTTTTTTTCTCTGATTCAATCATACACGCTGGCGAACGATCCCGGCTTCAGCATCATCATTACGACGACACGGCATTACAGCTTTAGTTCAAACAGCGCTCGCTTCGGGAGTTAACACGGCAATGTAGAGCCCCAACCTGGCATCAATCCCGGCTCTTGTTTGCGTTCACACAGAAGGAAATTTCCCGACAATTTCCCGGGATCAACGCGCTGTGTGAAAGGAGCTCATGTTGCTTCAATGTCGCAGACTGGACGGTGCAGAGTCACGTGACTACACACGCGGTAATATGTTTTAAAGGGAAAGTACATTAACACACAGTGGTTGGAAATATTAATAGGATTCAAAAACCGAAATAACCGACATGGTAAAATTACGTCGGTTATAGGCTCTGAATTTCGGTTTCGATTATTTTTCGATTAATCATCCAGCCCTACATCATAGTGGCCAAACGAGACAATAAAGACATTTATAATGTTACAACTGATTTCTATTTCAAATAAACATGAACTTCTACTCATCAAAAAGTGCTGAAAATATGTATCAAAACATCAAGCAGCACAACTGTTTTAAAAAATGATAATATTTTAAAATGCTTAGGTGAGCATAAGATGCTTTTTCAAAAACGTACAAGAAAAAAGTACAGTAATAAGACTATAAAACAACCTAATTTTTAGTGATTTGATAAGCTAAACAGCCACATTTATTAAATATGATACAAAAAAAGATACAATGTCATACAGGGACACACACACAAAAAAATCACAAATTTCATATTGAAAAAAAAATATGATATTCACTTTGATTTTTAAAACATGTGAAGTAGCACTTGTCACATGCTATTAATAAAAAGTATCATGTTACTTGAAAATGTGCACTATTTTGAAAACACGCTTCTGAAAAATGTAGTCAAGGTTAGTAGTATTGCAACTTACACTGTTGAAAAGGAAAAGTGTAAAAGTCCTTTAGATTAGCTGCTAATGAGGCCGATGTGTTTTACCACTATATCACAAGAGAGCATAATCACAGATATTTCAGCAGTCCACAGATACGATCAGCGATCTGACGATATCCTCCGATGTGCTACTCGGAGACGTAACACCTCTCTGATGCTCTATCAGTATTCTGCACAGAAGTGCTAATGATGCTGTTCTTGATGTAAAACCGAGGATGAGTTTGGCTCTTGGGATGGGTTGGGATGGATGACTAATCACCTAGTTCACACTGACTGTAAACGGGCGAGAAGCGCAGCATGTGACACAGCTGGAGCTCTACAAAAATAATAGCAAAACAAATTTCCTGTTTATTTCTGTTTATTATATCTGTTTTTTTTATAGACATCTTTTTTTCAAACAATGGGTGAGAAATTCAATCCATAATGGAATTATGGAATATTGCAGTTGATTTATCCATCACATATTTTTATGCCCTCATAAACTTTATCAAAATAACTTCCCTCACATCTCTTCTCTTCTCTGATGATATGTTTACTGGCGCGAGGGCGGGAAAACCTGTCACTCACATGAGATCGACCAATAGCAAACCATCCAAACAATTCCCGATGAACAATATCACCCACCCCACATTAGTTGGATATGGATCACAATAAAAAACATCGCAACTTCTGTTCCATGCCGACTTATACCATTCTCTTCTGCTTTTATTGTTAAATTAAAATAAAACTATACAAAAAATGCTGTTAATTAAAAGAAAGCTTAAATCAAATAAAATATAAATATTAGATGAAAAACTTGGTTAAAACAATTTTAAGTACTAAAATTACTAAACTTAAAAATAAATTAGAAAAAAAATGACACAAATCTCAACAAAAATGATAATTAAATCTGAAAATATAAAATAACAACTAATACAAAATATTAATATAATATTAATATATAAACAATAACAGTTTTGTTATGTTTTTTGTTCTTTGCGAGGGCTCCCTGAGAAACACATCAGATTGGTGTCAGGTGGGCATGACCAAACATAACTGATATATATCCATAAAATGCTTTCTTATTGGTAAATTAAAGGGTTAGTTCATCCATAAATGAAAATTCTGTCATTTATGACTCACCCTCGTGTAGTTCCAAACCTGTACGACTTTCGTTCAACTTCAGAACACAAGATCTTTTTGATGAAATCGGAGAGCTTTCTATTCCTCCATTGACAGCTACGCAACTGAAATTTTGACTCTTCAAAACGTCCATAAAGAGATCGTAAAAGTCTAAATCCGAGGACTAAAGAGACTTGATCGCTTTATATGATGAACATATTTAGGCTTTTGTTCACATATAAACTTTGATCAGCTAACTAAACTGCTCAATTCGTATGGATTAGTTTTACAATCTCTTTTTGAGCTTTTCTAAGCGTCAAAGTGTCAGTTGCGTAGCTGTCTTCATCAAAAAGATCTTCATTTATTTTACGTAGATGAACCAAAGTAAGTAATGACAATAATGACAAAATTAATAGAAAAACTATCCCTTTAATTGTTACTAGTTTCGATTATCCATCCATGTTTGGCAGAATGCAAGTTGTTATGTAGTGTAAGTTGTTTAGACCACCACTGGTGTAATAACATGCAGTAGGCTAGTGTTCGTAATGACAAATGGCTTTAGTTGAGTGATTGTGTTAGCATGTGCTAGTGGAGCTGATCAGACCTCTACAGACCTCCATCCTCATTGAATTATCTTCTCATTGAACTCCAGCTAATTAAGTTGCTAATGGTTTGTTAGGAGCCTGTTATTATCCTGATGAATCCAGTGAAGGTGATGAACAATGCTAAAGTCATGTTTGTTAGGCCTTATTTGAATTTAAATGAGAAACTTAGAAACGTGCTGCTTACAGACATTGAAAGACCTGTGGGATGTGAACAGTGGACATGTTTGCAGTATGATGTGATGTATGGTGTGTTGAATGTGAAGCTGAAGATGACTCTAAAGAGGATATGTTCTAACACATGTTCTCAATTTGTTGATTGTCTAGAAAATGTGAGATCTCGCACACAACTAACGTGTATGTCCATGTTAAACAGGCAGCAGCTTTAAAATCTAGTCAGCTACTTCTTTATTTATTGTCTACACACACGTCTTCCTGAGGAATATTCACACCCAAAGAGAAAAAGCTTAGTGATTGATGAAAAAATCGTTCAATAGTTTTCTTTTGAACAAATTACACCATGTAGGCCTTGTTGTTTTTCAGAACAAATGATGCATTGAATGCACTGATTTTTTTTTCATAGTGGAATTTGTGGCAAAACTTCTGATGTGATAGACATAAAGCAATGCTCAAACATCATAAGAGACTGATTACAAATGCATTTCATGGGCAGCAGCTCATCAATCCTGTTTTGGTCACTCACACTCCTGATGTTAGCATGCTAATGGCTTGATACTTTTAACAAAAATATATAACCAAAGCAAACCAATTACTTTTTGTAAGGAAACCTGTTTCTGCCACAGAATCAAAAATAAATAAATAAAAGGTAATTGTTTCTCAAATTTGGAAAAATTAGTCAAATTGTGAGATGTTTACTCAAAGTTGCAACTTATAAGCTTGAAATTGCAATGAAAAAAAATAGCATGATATAAACTCATAATTAAAAAAAGAAGAAGAAGTAGTCACAACTGTGCGTTTAATAAACTTATTAAATGTAATAAATTAGTTTAATCAATTCTGGGAAGGTCTGAAAATGCAAGATAAAAAAATAATTTTGAGAAAAATAGTCAGAATTGTGAGATGTTAACTCAAAATTGCAAGAAATAAACTTAGAATTGTGTGTTATACGTAAACTTGCAACTCTGAGTAAAAAGTCTGAATTACGAGAAACAAAGTAATTTTTTATTACGTATTAAAGTTGTGGTATTGCTTTTCCATGAATTATATGTGTAATGCTGCTTAGCTCTTTGCCCTATTTGGAATAGCCTGCCTGTACACAAGGGCACGTCAAATGTTTTGTTGGTTTTAGAATGAAGAAAATATGATGGAAATGCTCAGTCTGAACAGTGAAGTTTCAGCTCATTCACCTACAGCTGTGTCCTCTGATTAAAGGACAAGTGTAAGAGTGTGTGTGGTGTGTGTGTGTGTGTGTGCTGGACGCGACTTTACTGTCCTCCAGCTCTCAAAACACACACACACTCGTGTTTCATCTGTCATTCAGCTCTGCTATTAAACCTCCCTGTGTGAGCAATCAACAGCCCAACTAGCTTCCTGGCTCACTACTGAGAGTGTGAGTGTGTGTTTGGCAGAATAAAGGGCACAGACATACACGCAGAAAACAGGAATGAGAGAGAGAGATGTGTTTGCAGGGTTTCTGACATCTTATGTCTAATGAGAGCCGTTTTTGCTGTTTTGTACAGAGATGTCTGCGGCAGGCTTGCTTTGGTTCATCCATGGGTCAACATCTCTTTAATGATCAGATTCATTGTAAAGTTCCCATGATACTCGCAAGCACTTCCTCTAGAAACATCCACATCATCCTCTCTAGGCATTTTCACCCAAAAAATGTGAATCAAATTGTTCAAGCTTCAGTTTTCAAAGCTGTTGTATACGGACCAAGAAGACTTGAAACACACAGGATTGTGGGATATCATTGGCAGTAAAAGATACATCTATACTGTGTTCTAAGGCTAAAAAAATGGAAGCATCCATTTTAACTGACTGAAAAGGCAACATTTAAGGTTTTGGAACAAGCCAACATTAAAGCACACAGATGAAATGAGCAGATGAGAGTAAACTCTCAAACTTAAAGATATATATTATTAAAATAATAAAATTGCAGTATATAATATTAAAACAAATCATATTTCCCGAATATCTGATATAAATGAAAGTAGTTTGGAAATCCACAACTTATATATCAAGTATATAAAATGTAAAGTACGAAGAGTTATGTTACTCTAACAATTTAAAATTTAAGCCTTTTACATTTTTACACTGTATAATTGGACATGAATTTGTACAAATCTGATTCACTTCAGAAATCAAAATTAGATTTACATCAAAACCCAAAACCTAGAAAACATTGTTCAAAACCACAAATTATTGTATTTGTCCCGGGTGCTGAGGGCAAGAGGTGCACGAAGACTAAGATTTAAATAAAATAGTCTTTAATCCAAATATATACAACAGGAGGACTCAGGGAAGCAGACATAACACACCTTAACATTGACAAGAACAGACACCAACTGAAGGAAACAGGGAGAATAAAGACTAGAACAAATGAGGGAGCTGATGAGATAATTAATAGGACACAGTTGAATGTAATGACTAAATAAACACTGAGGAAAACTAGGTCCCAGGACAGAACCAAAAACACAATGAACGAGGGAGAACTTATGTGGCAGTATTATTAATAAACATATTAGTATTATTAATAAACAAATACATTACAAAAACAATACTGTGAAATATTACAATTCAAAATAACTGTTTTCTATTTTATTACAATTTAAAATGTAATTTATTATTGTGATGCAAAGCTGTATTTTCAGCATCATTACTCCAGTCTTCAGTGTCACACCATCCTTCAGAAATCAGTCTAATATGATGATTTCCTGCTCAAGAAACATTTATGATTATTATCAATGTTGAAAACATGATGAATAGAAAGTTAAAAATAACAGCATTTATTTGAAATATAAACCTTGTAACTAGGGCTGTTTTCGACTAAGGATTTTCATAGTCGAATCTGATTCGTTAGATTTTGCCGTAGTCGACTGATAGTCGATCCTTTTTTTTTTTTTTTTTTTTTTAGATAGCAGCTTGATTTTTTCCATTCAAACAAAAGAGCTAAAAAAATTAAAAGAAAAACATGGTTTGTAACAAATACCTTTTATTCATCTAAAGCCAGATGAATAATTTTACATATTATAGGTTTCGTTGAATAAGCGCAAGAGATGGAGAGAGCGAGCGAGAGAAATTGCGTGTGTGTGCTAACATTAATTACACGCGCGCACAGAGAGGGAGAGCGCGAGAGACCTTGCGTGTGTGTGCTAGAGAGAAGGCTACTCATTAATATGCACACGTCTCCCCAAAAATTATACTAATATAGGGTTTATGTCTGTATTGACAAAAGAGTGGTAGAACTGTTTGTTTGTAAAGTTAACAAGCCTTACCCGTTTCAAATGAGCCATGTTGGTTGTCGTCGTGTGATATGAAAGAAGCTGCTGGCACAACTTGCACTTAACTTTCAAATTCTTTGGGTCATCTTTAACCTTCTCGAAATACTCCCACACTTTTGATGACTTTTTAGAAGCCATTGTGAGCCAATAAATCCGTAAATGTTAACAAATGTGGTCCAGACGTTACAGGCATGTAGTGTGCTGCTGCTGCTGCTGCTTGGTTGCATACCGCGCGCGGCGCGCCTATTTTGAAATAACGAACTTGAGCGCGCAAAAGACGCGCTATGTGAACAGACCCCCTACTATTCGACTATGAGGTTCATAGTCGAATCAGACCTCTCCGAATCGAATCGTCGAATCCTCGACTATTAGAAGTCAGCCCTACTTGTAACCATGTAAAATGTTGCCACATTTAATGTATCCTTGATTAAGAATACATTTACATTTCAGTAAAAACAAACCTTACTGACCAAAATCTTTTTATATTTTTGTATATTTACATTAATATACTAATTAATTAATTCAAAATAAAATTGAAAACAAAAATGGTTCTAAAAATAAAACCATAGGCTAACTATAAATAACTGTAAAAATCCTCAGATGCCAACATAAGCTCTGTGAACAGATGTGTTCACTCACTCTCTCTGTAGGTGATGAAGTGAGCACAACTGTGCTGAACATGTGGCTTCCTGCCTGTACGAGCTCAGGAAGAGGGGTCAGACCCTATTTCCCCTGCCTTTGGTGAAGTCCAGAAATTGCTTTTTTCCCTGCGATTGTAGAAGAGAAGGGGCACTTGATGGAGAAGGCCGATTCTCTCTCTCTCTCTCTCTCTCTCTCTCTCTCTCTCTCTCTCTCTCTCTCTCTCTCTCTCTCTCTCTCTCTCTCTCTCTCTCCTCTCTCTCTCTCTCTCTCTCTCTCTCTCTCTCTTTTACCGGCCCCGCTGAGATTACAGTTTGCCCCGTGATTTATGGGCCAGAACCTTCCTCGCTGCCTCTGTGTGAGGGAAGCAAAGATTCATATAGAAACAGGTGGTTACGGAGAAATGCTCTTAACCGCGTCAGGTGCATCAACTGTATCCGAATGAAGATGAGAAATCTGAGTGTGTGTGTGTGTGTGTGTGTGTGTGTGTGTGTGTGTGTGTGTAGACGTAGCTGGAATGAGACCTGAGAGACGCTGTGTCATGGATGATTACTCTTTACTATTCCTGCAATTATTCGAGTGATTGAACCACAGTGATATATGACTGAGAGAAACTCCTGAATCTTTCTTGTGCAGCGGAGATCTTTAAGTCTCACATGGCACACTGGTGGTCTCCGGATGGGGCCAGGATCGCGTACGCAACCATCAACGACACGCTGGTGCCAAAAATGGAGATCCCCATGTTCACGGGCTCTGTCTACCCTACGGCGAGACAGTACCATTACCCCAAGGTAAAGACTGTGCATTACTGTAAACATAAGGGGTAGTGGTGAAGATTAAAATGTGTTTTCTTCCAGGCAGGGGAGGAAAACCCCGTCATTTCTCTGTATGTGGTGAATCTCAATGGCCCACTGCACACTATTGAGATGAGAAGACCAGAGGACCAAAGAATAGGGTGGGCTGATGCATTCATTTACTTTCCAAATGTTCATTATGGGGAATTTTACAATGGATGTTGTTGGGAAAAGAAATTGAGATTTAAATGCTTTGCGTTTTGTCACAAAACTTTGAATTCGCCTGAGAATCTTTGCGTTTCTCACAAAACGCTGGCATTCTCTCGAAACGTTGGCGTTCCCTGAAAAACTTTGCTTTCAGGACCAAAACTTTTGTGATGGAAATAATGTGAGGTTGGAGGAAAAACTATATTTCAATGCAATACTTTTGCAACAGAAAGCAAAAGATTTTCCAAATTTACTCTGGGGAAAGCAACACTATTGTGAGAGCTCAAAAGTTTTGCACATTGAAATAAAATTGTTCCTATTATTTTTCCATCACCATGTGCCCTTAGGGTGATATTTTTGGGTCATATTTAAGATTAGGGCCCAATTCTCACTATTGAGTACGACTTTTGCCTCAATAAATGTCTAATTACTGCTTATTAATAGTTAGTAAGGTATAAGTTTAGGTATTTGGTAAGATTAAGTGATATAGAATATGGTCATGCATAAAAAGGCATTTATATGTGCTTTATAAGTACTAATAAACAGCCAATATCCTAGGAATATGTATGCTAATAAGCAACTAGTTAATAGTGAGAATTGGACCCTAAACTAGTGTTACCATTTTTGGTTTATGGCCTAGAACCGATAATTGGATGACATTAAAAGTGAATGTATACATCGCAACATTTTAATGAACAGTATTAAAAAATGAATATTCATTTTGAGTTTTGCTAAAGATTAGTATGTAAATAAATATTATGAATATATTGTAACTATAATATGTTTATATCAAATTTAGAAAATAGAGGAAATTAGCACAAAAAAAAAAGAAAAATCAGCCTGTAACCAATATGATACTTATATATTATACATCCCTTGCTGAAAGTATCATCAAATTAGCCAAAATATCCAATAAAGGGGTGAGAATTTTGTATAGCTGTGAACAATGGACATTTGAATTCTGCAAAAAGGATTTGGTCCAGGTCTCATGACTGGATAAAGTTTTTCTGCCAGAAGACATTGCTGCTTATTTCTTGTGTATATTACAGGGAATACTATGTGACTATGGTGAAGTGGGCCACAAGTACGAAACTGGCAGTAAACTGGTTGAACCGAGCCCAGAATATCTCCATCCTGACCCTCTGTGTGGCCACAACGGGTGTCTGCACCAAGGTATACCCGGGTTTTTGAAGTACTTTCCGTTTCCGTGACTGTTTCACAGCATAGGTTGTTTATTTCTTCTTCTTTTTTTAAAACCAATGACTTGAATTCACATGAACAGCACTTTAAACGCAGTATGTAACCAGGTCACTGTATTGTTGATTGCTAGTGAGTATTTTGTTTCATTAAAGGTGGGGTATGAGATTTTCTTTTTTGACCATTTTTTCAAAATCACTTGAAATCCTATTCCTAACCCACTTACTGGCTGTAAATTAGAAGCACTGAAATGAATAAAATCCGGGCAGGACTCGAAAAAACTCCAGCCAATCATTTTCAAGACCATCTAGAATCATTGGACAGAAAATGCGTCACTCACACGGTTGTACCATGCTGCCCTCCCCCACCCCCCTCGTGCGTGTGTCCCGTTCGTGCGCATACTCAAAGCTCGTGACCCAGTCACAGGAAGTGCAAGTCGCCCCGGTACAGAGAGAGAGAGAGAGCGCATCTGAGTTTTCGCTCGTGCTTGATTGCGCGGCCATGTTTTTTGAATGGGTGGAGTCAGGGCCAGCGTTGGAGGAGAGAAGGTAGGACCTTATGAGTTGTGTATTTTCAAAATCTGCCGGCCGTTTTGCAAATCACATACCCCACCTTTAAGGAAAAAATGAACACAGGTTTTATTGAATTGGACTAAATGAGTCAGAAACTCGATTCTGCACTCTTGTAATATTTCACAGCAATCTTGCCATGTTTTTTGTTTGCTTTTTTCTTCAGAAACATGAGGATGAAAGTGAGGGGTGGCTGCACAGACAGGTGAGAATTAACTTCCTCTGCCTAGACAAGGGGAAGAAATGATGGGATGTGCCATGTCAGTGTTTGTCAATGATAACGGCTTTGAATAGTCAGGAACGTTTGATGTTGTTTGTCTTATCATATTCCCCACAGTACCGTGCTTGAGCTGATATTGTTTTTCCTGATTAGTTTTTCATGTCTGTCTTTCACCAGAGGGAGAAAGTGGCCGCATTAAATGTTTTGCAATAACACGAATAAAGGATTGTGTGGCTCCTGCAGAAATAGGCCTGAGGGCTCAGACGCACTATTACATATGCACCGCATCATCATAATAATTCACATTCTAATATATGTTGTTATGGTTTTAACATTTTTGGCGTTGTTTGGAGATATACGACCGATCTGTGCTGCGGACGCGTTCTCTAGTGCTCCTGCGGGTCTTATAATTCAGTAATTATGAAACTCTGCAGAGCAAACCAAATGACGAAACACTACCATGGGTGGAAAACATCACATGATGACAGTAATAATGGTGCTGGAGTGACGGTAATGATCATTTCCCAAACAGAATGAAGAGCCGCTGTTCTCTAAAGACGGTCTGAGGCTGTTCTTCACCAGAGCAATCCCACAGGGAGGACGAGGGAAGTTCTTCCACATCTCAATGTCCATCTCACAGGTACAAACTTCAGCAAAGTGTGCTAAAGCAGGGCTTTTCAAACTTTTTGATCTGTATACTGTATCCAGTGTAGACAGTGTCAGTAATTATAATGACTATTTGCCTTTAATGCGAAGTGACAGTGGGCTGAGCCTATGGTGCGATGATGTAAAGCTATTTGTCGATGTCTTGCTCTGTAGGTAGAAATATGACATCATGTGCAACATCTCAAATCCCTCATTATCCAAACGAACTGTCTTTGGGATCTTCTTCAGAGCAAATCTCATGCTCTGATTTGCAAAACTCTGAACACATTCTCACTCACTAAAACACATTTTGCAAAACTGAAAACACAAGTGGCAAAAGTTAAACTACAACACAGTTGTCATCGTTTACACACAAGCCTCAGAATGGTTCACACTTGTTATCTAATGATGTGATCAAACCAACTGTACAAAATATAAGCCATTTTAGAGTGAATTTTGATAGAAACAATGGATGGAAACAGTCTGAAAGGGAGAGGAGCAAGAGTATGTGGAGAGGAGGAAGAGGAAGAGCCAGGTGTGGACAGTGTTGTCAAGGCTGGATCTGGAACGCTCGAGTGTTTTCTCCTTTGTCTGGCAAGAGACAACATTGCCTGTGATGTGGACAAAGTCCTCAGGCTGGACCCAACATGTAGACGTGAGGCAGAATGAATCTCTCACTGACCTTGATTTTGCTGCACAACTTCTTTAAGTGTATAGGAACATGTTTTCATTTGGAGTCTTTCTTTGACCTTTTGGGCTTTTGCATTTGGGCTACTGTGTGTTTACAGTCCGCAAGTGCTGAATATACAGACATCCCATCTCTTTCTTAGCGTTATTCCCACACACTTTCAGGGTCCGCTTCACACACACATGATTTGGCACAGGTTTTACATCGCATGCCCTCCCTGTCACAATCCAGCACTGAGAGTGCTGGGACTCATGAATATACAATGAATATACAGACATTCCATACAATACCAATATTCAATGCAAAACTGCACCTGCATACCTACAGTATACAATATATTCACCTTACTTAGTTGCGATTACTATACTCATACATAATTGCAAATTTTGTTCACTGTTTACATATCATTTTTTTCTGTAACTGGATGCTCGGATGCTGTGTTCTCCATTTTTGATGTAGTGTCTAATGAATGCTCTCTAGTGTGTATATTTTGACTGGCTGTTGGATGATGTGAAAGCATTGTTTGAGTACGGTGAAATGGGTTTTTGTGCTGATTGTTTGATTTTGCCAGAAGAGTCAGGGGTTTTGTGAAGGTAGTTTAAAATTTGGTTGTGTTTAATGTTGTGAGAAAATGGGTTTCAAGAAATGTGTCTTAGCAATTCTTAAAAACTGTAATGGCACAAATACCTCTTATATGTCAAAATATCAAGGCATAATTGATTTCTCATATCATGACCCCTTTAATACAAACAAGTGTCTTCATTTTGCCAAGGCGGTTGTTTTTGTGATATTTTTTAACTAATCACGTTTTTACTGTCAACAGCGTTTCATTGATTAATTACTTAATTTCTTCAGACATGTTCTACGTCTCTTTTAATGACAACACATTAATAACATTGTATTGTTCACAATCTGGAGTTCCATTCAGTATGACTGATGTCTGTTTAATTTGTTTTGTTGATGAAGCCCAACAGCAGCACAGATTCTCTGCAGTCGATCACATCAGGAGACTGGGACGTCACGCGGGTTCTGGCATATGATGAGGACAGCCAATTAATGTGAGCGAAACCACCAACACCACACACTGAACATCAATGATTCATTAGTCATTAAGGATGAACATAGTTGGGCTAAGTAGTAAGTATTATGGGATGTATGGTAGCGATTTAAAGGTAATACATTTTTAATGTACTAAAGTGCAATTTCATTTTTACAAATGTGTACTAACAAATATATTTAAATACATGACATACAAGTTACTACGAGGCGCCGAAAGGGACATGGTGGTGAAAAAAAATATGACAGGGGAGGACAAAATATATTTCTCGAGGAAACTTTAAACAATTTAAAGAGAACACAAAAAGCATTGACATATATTTATTTCTCCCATCTCATATTGTATTTCCATCACCATGTCCCTTTAAGGCCTCCATAACATTCAATAGAAATGACATTTTGTTTAGGGTAGGCAAATATAAGCCTTGGCTTCAGCCTACTCCTTTTTTTTGGTTATTTCATTGTAAATTTACCAGAAAAATCAAAATCAAAAATCAAAATCAAATCAAAATCACATTAAAGTATATTTTAGTATACAATATATACTTGTCAGTACATTTGGCAGCGCACTTTAACCACATTTTGAAGACAATAGAAGTAATTATGAACTTGCATACAAATATGTACTTAAATCCTACTTAAGTGTGTCAAAAAGCACTATAAAGTTCAGCTAATTGCATTTAATACACATTTAAACTATAATACATTTTATTTAATTGCAATTAACATGCAAATAAGTGCCCAAAACATTACATACATTTTGCAATATTGTTGTGTAAAGTGTACTCCTGTTTCATAAGCTTCTTTGTATAGATTATACAAAGTTATATGTACTATGTTTTGATATTATATTTTTTTGTCTGAATAGATATTTCCTCAGTACTGAGGATGACCCTAAAAGAAGACATCTCTACAGGTACATGTGACACATATATTCAGGTCTTGGTGGATGCTGTCACAGGCTTGTTCTCGCTGACAGTGTTAATGTGTCTGTGGTTGTTCCAGCGCAGACACAGTGGGCTCCTTCAACCGCCGCTGTCTGTCCTGTGATTTCACTGACAGCTGTGGGTATGTCAGTGGCTCCTTCAGTCCCAGCATGGACTACTTTCTGCTCAACTGTAAAGGTAGACATCTCTTCCTTTCTCTTTTGATCTCAGCATTTGCACATTTATGTCATGTATAGTTGTAATTAGGGTTCCACTTAATTTCGATAGTCCACTTTAAACATTCTACTAGCTATTAGTAACCTTGCAACTAGACGTCAACTAACTCTCATCAGATTATTAGTAGACAGTTGTAGACCTTAGGTTACGGTTAGATGTTAGGGTTTGGGTTAGTAGAATAAGTTGACTTGTAGTTGCCAAGTTACTTACAGTCAGTTGGGGGAGAATCAAAATAAAGAGTTAGCTGAGTTAGCAGACAGTCTACTAATACACTGATGACAGTTAGTTGACATGTAGTTGCAAAGTTACTTATAGTTCTTAAGGGTCGTACACACCAGGACGAATATCGGCGCCCGTTATCCGTTGTTTTTCAATGCGTTTTTTGTGTTCACACCCAATCGATTTTCGCTGACGATGAGCCGAGTGGACATAAAAATTCATTCCCTGACATTAGATGGCGCTTAATGTAAAACAGAAATATCCCGGTATACAAAGTGGCTGACACTCTCTTGTCACTCAGAAGAAGAGAGCAAGTTTGTCGCGTTTGTCATATAGTTCTTTATGTTCCGACACCAACGAGACCAGCAGCTCTACATTTATCCATAGACAGTATAAGAAGTGGACAGAGCCATCTCATTGGAACTCAGTTGAGACAGTTGAAGCCCATTTTTAGCGATTTTTGAGCACTTCCGTTCCTGACGCGCAGACTCAAACCGACTAAACTAAGCTTGATGACGTGAGCAACCTGACTCACAGACGTAAATCTTCTAGTAGCTGTGCGTGAAAATTGCCAACGTAAATCTTGCAGAGACGGGGAACTTGAGCAAAGAGTTTCTCAACGAATTATTTCCATTCCCCAAAAACGTTGTTGAAATATTTTGCCCCGTTGCTTTTATGGACTCATTTTCTATGGGCTTCTCCCCGGACTGCCTGCGATCTTCTCCTTCTGTCTGTATGGTCATTTCTGTACAGCGCAACAAAGAGTCGAGTGGTTATGATGCAATCGTTAGCCTATTTTTACAAAAACTGTTTCTACGAGGCCATAATGTAACATAGAAGGTAATGGAGCCCTTTATACATTGTCGTGTTTCTTTAGAAATAAATAATGGACAAATGGAGTCTTTAAACGCCTCAGATGTAAAGTTTATTCGCTGTCAAAGTAACGGCAAAATGAATGGGAGTCAATGGAAATGCTAACGCAAGTGAAGTTCTGCTTCAAGATGGCGGCACCCGGCCGGCTTCAACTTCCGGTCGATGGATTACCCCCTTGCATACATCTTGCCTTGCATCTTCCTCATCTTATTTCTTCCCGGCAGTGTAGACGCTACTTGGCGTATATCTTCTTCACGGTTACGTATCTGTGCTCGGCGAGAACGTTTTGTGTTTGAGCGCCCCCAAGTTGTGTTTTACTGTAACTTCAGAATCTCCAGACACTGAGCAAAAGCGCCAATCTCATTGGTCGGATAGTTGTTGACGCGGCGCGTCAAACCAAAAAAACGAACCCGAGGCATTTTTTAAAAAATTACGCTTTTACGCGTGGCGTTTTCCGCGTCGGTGTGCACACTCACATTGGCGCCCTTTGTTTAGTCACGAGGCGTTAAACGTCGGCGAATATCACACGCAAAATTCGTCCCGGTGTGAACAGGCCTTTAGAATGGGCTAAAGTGGACTATAGAAATAAAGTGTTACCGTAATTAGGATAGTAAATAATAGGGTTTAGGTTTTTTTTAGGATAAAGTTTAAAATCCTCTCTGACTTCACCACAACCCAGACACATTTTCAGTAAACACTTGTGAGTTGACACTGTCGTGAATGTCCATTTAGCTTGATGTTATATCATCTTCTGACAAGCTTTATGCATCCGTGTTCAGTGTCGGTCATTCAGTGTTACAGAAGTGGAAATAAAGAAAGGGATGGAGACAGTGAGAGTGGACTCAGAGAGGTGTCAGAGAGCACTGTGTTATTGTTCAGCTGTGAAGGTTCCATGCTGCAAAGTGCATTGATTATTTGCAAGGCTTGTTTCTATAGCAGCTGAATTGTTCTGTAGGCAGTCTGGAAGGCCTGAATGCTGCTATGGTCGTATATTAGACTGTCATGTAATGATGTGTTTATGATCAGTGCTGTTGTGGCACTCATAAAAGCTTCGTCGCAGATGCTCGTTAACAGAAGCTTTTATGCACCTCTTTCAGTTTAGTTACTCAGCAGTCTTTTAAAAAAACTTTGGAGTACTTTAGAGCACTTATAAAACAAATGGATTTACTGTTGTTGAGTGTTTGCTAACATGTACAGCTGAAGCATAAGCTCTGACTTAATACATAATCATGCACCTTTGACTATTAATGTTTAGGTTTTTGGTTACACTTTTATTTCGATGGTCCGCTTTAGACACTCTGCTAACTATAAGTAACTTTGCAACAATATGTCAACTAAGTCTCATAGAGAATTAGTAGACTGTTAGGTTAGGGTTTGAGTTAGTAGAATAAGATGACGTAGTTGCAAAGTTACTTATAGTCAGTAGAATGTCTGTTGGAGGAGCATCACAATAAAGAGTTAGCAGATATTAAGCAGACAGTCTACTAATACTCTAATGAGAGTTAGTTGACATGTAGTTACAAAGTTACTTATTGTTAGTAGAATGTCTAGTTCGTGTCTAAATTTAGTAGGTAGACAAGTAGAAATCAAAAGTCAGATTGTACATTGACAAAAATTATACTTTGGACCAATTAAAAAAGAAAAATATGTGGTAACACTTTATTTTTAGGTGCTATTAATAAGCAGTAATTAACAGTTAATAAGACACTTATAAGACCTTATAAGATGCATATAAGCATTAACTACTTCATATAGGTCTGAGGACACTTTGTTTCACTTTTCCCGCTCTACTCAATCGTGCCGCCGACGAGCCTCACGACAGTTACAGCCAGGGTGAGTGTAGACTCCATCCCCTGGGGTCCAGCTGGGTCATGACCACTCCGGGGCCGCTCAGTTGCCTCTCCGGGTTCGTCTTGTGCTTTAATTAACCCTTATATGAAGTAGTTAATGCTTATATGCATCTTATATGAATCTTATAAGGTCTTATAAGTGTCTTATTAACTGTTAATTACTGCTTATTAATAGCACCTTAAAATAAAGTGTTACCAAATATGTTTATGGTCTAGTTCAAACCTTACATTTATTTAACTAAAAATATATATATATTTATGTCAGGACCACTATCGTCAAATACGATTGACAATTAGCATACAGTTTGGATTGGCGGTATGGTTTTGGGTAATTCGCTCCTGGGAAACGCCATAGCTGCTGATAATACTGAAGGAACTTATAATCTATACAGTGATAGGCGTCTTATTCCTATAGGTAGACGTGTATCAGTCAGCTGATGTAAGCTTGACTATCGTGACCTGCCAGAACTGACGCTACGCTTGATTTCCCAATATTTCCATATTTTCCCAAAAACAAAAATATACATTCCTAGTAAAATTCTTATGTATTATAAAAACTATATACCATGATTAATCAATATATTTTCTTTAGACACTGTCTAGCCACTAGTTAACTATAATATGAAAGTAGTAGTAATTTTACTTAAGATAAAACTAAAAACATTTTTGGTTAATGTTTGGTCACACTTTATATTAAGTAGCTTTAAGTACTATGTACTTACATCGACACATAAGTACAATGTACTTATTGTGTTCATGTTGTATTGTAAAACACTTTTGCTGCTATTGAAGTGTGATACGGGTAAGGTTAGGGTCAGATGTGTGTGGTATGGGTCGGTTTAAGGGTGGGTTAAGATGTAAGGGAAGGGTCAACTGTGTAATTACAAATGTAATTACATAAATTAATTACAGCTGTAATTACATGCAGGTATTTTCAAAATATAAGTACAATGTAAAAACATGTATCTACACAATAAGTCCATTGTATCAAATTATTAATTTCAATGTAAGTACAACCCACTTAATATGAAGTGGAACCTAATGTTTAATTTGTTGTTGTTGTTATTATTATTTGACTAAAAATAAATATGGGAATATTCTCTTTGAAAACCTTAAAGTTTATTGTGATTTATTTTTAGAAAATGCATCATCTTTTCTGTTATGTAGTAAGTAAAGCATAAAAGTTAGTATGTGTTTTTCAAATTTAAAATCTGGTGTCAAGTATTTTCTATGTGGAGTGTAATTAGCTTGTAGCCAAACTGAACAAAACGATTACGATTAGACCAATATAAAAATGCATATTAAAGCTGCAGTCCGTAACTTTTTTGGGTTAAAAATTATCCAAAATAATAATAATAATAAAAAAACATAACCAGCCAGTGTTCAAAAATATCTGCTTGCCTTTACTCGATTCAAAACGGTTAGCTTGTAATAATGATTTTAATTCCAGTGGTACTGGTGGATTTCCGCAGGAAATTCGAGCATGTCTTTGTGTCATTACGTCACTTCTGTACACATAAAGAAGGACCCCCGGCTAGTAAGCTATATTGCGTGTGAGGATGTTGGAGGTGGAAATTTTTAAACTCATGGCGGATCCAGAAAGGTTCAAAGTCAATCGACAATCACCAGTAACAACTGTAGATTCACCCGTTGTAAAACCCAAAAGAATTCGAAACTCTGTGTGGGTAGAGAAAAAAAGAGACTGCAACCAGGCCCACGCGAAAACAAGGATAAACTTCGGCAGGGCTTTTGAAAGGTGGCATTTGAAGGGGTTCACAACGGACGCAGAGACGGATTTTTTTCTGTTGGACAGGTAGGACATTTCAATAGTTCAATTGTGTAACAGGTGCACACTTGTTCTCTTAATTCACACAGTTACGGAGTTTCCTTTGTTGTGGCTTTTTTCATTTCGCGATTATGGTAAATATTTTGTGCTAGCTATGAGAGGGAGCAATTCACCTCTACTCCAAGAAAACCTCCTCTGAAATTAGATATATTCTAGATATAGTTAGATATAGTTTTAAATATGCATCAGATTACAGATACGTGTTTTTTTTTATTTCAAAGAAAACCAGTAAATAAGCATTAATTTATTGGTATGACAATTAGAAATTAGACTGCACAGAAATGGAAACTGAACTCCAGGTAGCCATAATACACATTACATGTAGTCACGCAATTCTGAGGTTTACATTAACAATTTGAGAACAAAGTATAATTTGAAATGTTTGACATGATATGATAAGCTATCGTTATATTTAATCAGCGCGATTTACTCTGTGATTCTGAATGCCAGTATCCACTCCGGCGCGGTGACTGACAGGAGATGCGCAGTCTCCTCAAAACATTGTGTTCATCCGCGCTGTTTCATGCCGATGTACAACTCACGTAAAGTAAATAATTCCGCGAATAACTGCAATTACAGATTTCGAACACAGATGGCGACAAAGAGGAAAAACTGCGGACTGCAGCTTTAATTAAATTACACTTTTTTGCGTTTTTTCAGTAAAACTGCACAAATGCTGAATGTGTTACGTGTTGAAGTTTAATACGTTATAGGTTAGGGTTTGTTCAAATAAACCCCACTGATAATAATTTCATATTGGTCATCAGTCAACAGTTGTGATACAAGTAGCCTATACTGTATTGCCTATACTATACTGTATCATAAAGATATGAAACATTTATTCTGTGAGACACAACCAAGGTTATTATCATTAACTAAAGCCATTAAAAAACTTTGTAAGTACTTGAAATAAAATAAAAGAAGGTTTTAAAAAAAAAAGAAGAAAAAAAAACTTTTTTTTTTTTTTTGCTAGCTGTCAAGCCAACATTTCTCATATCCGTGTAGTTTTAGTTAAAAATGCTGAAATAACTCAAACTAAATAAGCAACAAAAAAAAAGAAAAAACTTTAAAAAATATATAGATTTTTTTTAAAGACCAAATAAAATTATAAAAAACAACATACAACAAAAATACATAAAAATAAATAACACTAGACACATTGGCTACAGCACCCTACTGGAGAATTACTAATTAAAAGAAATTAAAAATATATATTCTTAAGCAAACTTGCAAAAAGCATTTGTTAGAACTATAAAAAGCAATGAATGTCTTGTATCATTATTTATTGATTGTGTTTGTGTGGTGTCAGGTCCTGAAGTTCCATATGTGGCAGTTTACAGCACCTACGACAGACAGAGTGAGTATCCAGCAGCTCTTTTCTCCTGTGTGTGTGTGTGTGTGTGTGTGTGTGTGTGTGTGTGTGTGTGTGTGCGTGCGTGCGTGCGTGCGTGCGTGCGTGCGTGCGTGCGTGCGTGCGTGCGTGCGTGCGTGCGTGCGTGCGTGCGTGCGTGCGTGCGTGCGTGCGTGCGTGCGTGTCTGTGATCTGATCTGATCTGATCTGATCTGTAGGGTCATGCTTCTGTCATTTGACTGGATTGAATGTTGTCAACACATTGTTTTTAAAAATGGGACCTATCATGCCCTTTTTCAAAGTCTTGATTTTGTTTTTGGGGTCCACTAGAATATATTTTCATGCTTGAATGTTCAAAAAAACACATTGTTATGCACATATTTTACATTATTGCAGCATCTCTTCTTCCAGTCTGCATCCATTTTTTTACGCCCTTCCCTCGCTAACTTCCCTCCGTCTCATTCATTCGGATGTACATTATTGTTTATGTTGCATAAGTGCCTACTACTGTCGGAACCCTTGCAATGTGTTTAAATGGAACAATCTAAGCCCTTGATCACTTGGATTCTGCAATGGGGCAGATTTATTATTTCGTTTTTTCCTTATGAATTTTTGTTTTACCCACCATTCAATAGGCCTGTATGTGTGCTTGGGCTGTTGGAGAAAATATTTATAAAAAATTACACAAACGAAAATGATAACAATACAATAAACATAACTATTAAAAACAGTCAGGTAGCTACAAGTATTATGCGGTTAAATATCAAAACAACTCCAATATCATACACTACATTGTGTTGGGTCTAGTATCTAGTAGGGTCAAAAAAATCTAGTATTAATTCGATCTTAAACAGTTTAATTAAATTAAGTTATTACTCCACCACCTTTGTGACATCATTAACTCAGGTGTTTAAACAACAAAGTTACGACAGCACGGTTTCGGGAAACAGTCGTGACTAGCTAGTTGATTTATTCAATGATGCATCGTACCATGGTAGTTAAATAGCAAGTTACGTCGTAGTACGGGAAATGCACCCCTGATTGAGTTCCAGATTCTACAAAGCTCCTCCTCCAAAAGCCCCGAGCGCTCTGATTTGCCGGCTGACCCGGTGCGTTGTGATTGGCCAAACACCTCAAGCGTGAGTCTGAAATGTAAAGCTGCTTACCATAATCACGAGCTTCAGCTTTCTAGGCTTCTGAAGCAATTGTAAACACAAACAGTTAATAATGTTTTCGGTTTTACCGTATCAGTTCAAGCTTGAATCAGATTTTGAAAATGCGGATGATCAAGCCGATCGATCGGATTTGGGACCAACATTGGAACGCCACAACATGGCGACAACATTACAATTTACTAAAGCCTCACCTTCTTCTTTGTTCATGTCTTCAGATGAGCATTATGCTAACGTTTCACATTGTGGCGTAAAGACATTTGTAAATTAATATCTTGACTTCGATCAAGGCATTTTTGGCAGTGAAGCAGTGGTCTCTGTTAGATAGAATAAACACATAGTTTAGGCATGAAAATCTTACAAACAGCGATTAGTTCTTTTAATGCCGCAGCATCAGCCAATCAGAAGTACTTCTAAATCCACGTAGCCATACATATCGTACCCTTGCCTGTGATCGCGCACGCTGTGCGATATGAAAGCTTCTGCCACCAAAATCAAGCCTATATATATTTCATTCTCCATGCTATGAATGCTGGTTGAAATTTATTCACTCTGAGAGTTGTCATGGCTAAAATCCCTTTGTGGGAGACTATTGACAAATCTGAGCAGACCGCTTTCAATGTTTTGATGGTTCCTGGGGGCTCGATGTTTACACTTTTGGGGAAGATAAATCAATAAATGTCATCCTAATAGTAGTCCATGAACAATAAAATGGGTTAAGAGAATGTACTTTAACATTTTTAAAAAATCTCACGTACTTCACCTTTAAGCACTCAAAAGAAGAGTGAGAAGTTCAGGGAAATGCACTCATTACCAACCTCTGCACAGTCAGACTCACACACACACTCATCTCATTGCATTATATTCCCACAGCATGCCAATTGACGAGCAGAGCTCCTCCTAGGCTTACCATATGCCACCATGTGATTGAGTCTCCATACACACGTCTGCGCTGTCACACAGAGAGCACTCACAGATGATTGGATTATTGCCAGACACGCCATTCCTTCCATAAACTGTGACCTCTCTGTGTAAGAGGCTGGTAATTGTGTTATGTATATTATATCCTGTAAGCCCACCGATATCACAACGAGCGCGTGATTCAGTGTGACGGTCCATCACAGAAGTCATTTCACAGATGTGAAATGTGTGTGTGTGTGTGTGTGTGTGTGTGTGTGTGTGTGGAATGTTTATGAACACTGTTTGTTTGCAAGTTCATCTGATGTTCTTGCCCTGTCATTTTGATTTTTTTCCCCCCTCCATCCTCTTCACTGCTGGATTCTTTCAGTAAATGATATGTGACACCAAGGTCAGAGTCAGGTGACTTGCATACGGATCCTTCTCCATGTTTACGTACAAATCATTGCTGTTGTTTTTCTCAAATTTGCAGCTATGTCAATAGCACTGGTGCAATGGGAGCAAGAGTGCTTTGCTGGGCTGGAGTCTGAGCAGGCGCTGATAAGCCTGTCTTAAAATGAAACCCTCCACCACAATGTGCTCTTAATTGTTCCGTGCACTTCCAAGGCTCTATCGCTGCTGCGCAGAATGGAAGATCTCTTGTGTTTACAGCAGCACACATGATATCTGCTCATTTTAGTCCCTCTCTATCAGAAATGCCAGCTGCTCACAGCCTCTCACAACCTCTGAACATCTACAACTGTTAATCCTGCAACTGTTTCTCCTTTATGTCCCAAAGCAATTAGCTGCTCGTTTCGGCATGTTTGAGGAGGTTTTGTGCTTGCAGATACTTAGTTTGAGATAAACAATAGATTTTTTCCTTGATTTGTTTAAAAGCTCTTAAAGGTATAGTTCTCCCTAAAATTACATTTATTCAATAACGCAATAATTATATAATGCATTTGACACAAGTATAAGTACTGTATCTGTAAAGAGATGTTTAGCAGAATGTTCACGCTGCTTTTTCTTATTAAGACATAATTAAAACAAAACACCATAAAAGTTGTCCATACGACTTCAGTTGGGTATAGTATACAGTCATATTTTAACTTTAAAGAAATATTACAGTTGAAGCTAAAGTTGAGCTAAATCGAAAACAATTGTGGCATCATTTTGAAGAATTTTTACTGGTCTCTCCTTTCCTTTACAAAAATGTTACAGAGCCTCTTAGAATGGAAGTAAATGACAAATATTTTATTTTATTTAAAAGCAGAGATGTAAAGGTTATTATTATGTGTTCAATTTTTACATGTTAGGATTGTAGGTGTCCGCTGCTGTCTTGGCAACAATGTTGTAATTGGCTATAACTGCACAGAAAATGTTTTACACTAAAATCAGGTTAACACTTGCATTGATTACAGTCTGTTGCATTTCTATTTTAACAGTGAGTATTGTACAAATTGTTTACAAATTGGCCCCATTTACTTCAATTGTAAGTGCCTCCATGCATGCAACATTTGTGATTTTTTAAAGAAAAGGAGAAAAGTCTAAATGTATTTGAGATAATCAACATAATACTGGAGCCTGGAATATTCCTTAATATCAGTAACAGACCAAAATTAAATCATTGTTTACAGAAAATCTTTCCCTCTGCCATACCTTTTATATCTAGTTTGCTCTTATATGGAGACATGGGTCATATGAGCGATGCAAAATGTAGGTTGTTGGTGCAAAGTGTGAATACGGTTTAGGATTTATGATAGAGGGCAAGGTTGTGTAGTGTACGTAGCATGAATATTTAGCTAAATAAAGAATACCATACAGGTTTAGATGGTTTGGGGGGCTGTTTTTAAATCATAAAATTATTGTTTTGTTTCTCCCTGCAGAGGTGCGTGACATCGAGTTGAATCTGAGCTTGAACAGAACGGTGAACTCGCTGCAGATGCCGAGAGTGGAATACACAGAGATAAACATAGAGGATTACAGTATGTTTACCAAAACTGCTGGTGTTTAACTGCTCCAAAATGATTTAAGAGGGATATTAATATAATATAGATGCAGATGGATGTCTCTCATTGTCATACACAGGACTCAACATGCAGATCCTGAAACCGGCAGGCTTCATAGAAACCTCACACTACCCACTTCTGCTCCTCATGTGAGTAAATGGCAATTTCATGCAACATTTTCTTTTCTTTACAGGCCCTATGTCTTTCTTTCTACATAACAACACACTCAACAACAAACAAATGTGATATATAAAATGTGTGTCAGTGTCCCAACAGTTTCTCTGAAATCTCCCAAACTTCCATCATGGTTGAATCCCTCATTAAAAAAAGTCATTATCTACCCTTCTCTTGTATGTTATTTTTTCCCCCGAGTCCCACTTAATGTAAGTCAAGGTTTCTTGCACCTAAAACCTAAGTTAGTTATTAATTTACCCGGGTTTCCACTGTTTCTTCACGTTTCTGTATGTAAATTACCTCTTTTACATTAATTTTACGAATTAATAATAATAATTATAATAAAATGTTTAAAATATTTTATTGTGGAAAACAAAAAATAAAAATAAAAAATATTTTATATTATGATATTGTAACGGGTGGCTGTATAAAGCGCACAATGATGAGGAAAATCCAACAGAAACACTTTATTTAACAATACTAACTATCACAGAAAAACACTACCGCGTAAACATAAATGAGAACAAACAATGAACAGAGGAAACTAAGAGTAATCAACAGAACTAAGAACAGGGGAGGAACTTATGAATAATCATGGAAACCAGGCCCGGATTGGCTAATCGGGAGCACCGGGAGAATTCCCGGTGGGCCGGTCTGTTTTATTGGCCAGGAGGGCCGGTACATGTTGTCATGTCACTGTTGAATGCTTTCCCAGTCACAGCGCAGCCCCACTATTTGTTTATTATTATTTTATCGCAGCCCCACAAAAAAAAAGTCAATTGTTAGAGATGTGCGAACAAAAAATAAGAGATACAAAACATGGATAATAGTGCCTAGTCAAGGCCCACCCACCATATCGCGACGATAACCGACCTCATCATCAGCACTTAAACACCGCTCGTCGGCAATGGCAAAATGTTTGAGATGACCGATCAAAGCAGGATTTTTGTTCACAGAAGCGCGAGCCGCGCGCGGATCCCAACGCGACGCTTCATGAGATAAGATGCAAGTGGCTAAACTAAACAGCTGTTTTACGATAGAAGTTTTAAACGACCGACATAAATAATCAGTTTGCAAAGACTGTAGGCTATCAATCAAAGCTCAGCTTTGGGGAGGGGATTTACAGGTAAAGATAAAGGGTAACACTTTACAATAAGGTTCATTAGTTAACTGCATTAGTTAACATTAACTAAGAATGAACAATACTTCTTCAGCATTTGTTAATCTGTGTTAATATTAATTTCAACATTTATTAATATTTTATTAAAATCTTGTTAACATTAGTTAATGCACTGTGAACTAACACAAACAAACAATGAACAGCTGTATTTGTATTAACTAACATTAATAAAGATGAACAAAAACAGTCACAAATGTATTGCTCATGGTTAGTTCAATAAATTAACATAATGTTTAATAAATGAACCTTATTGTAAAGTGTTATCAGATAGACTGAGAGAAGAAGAACGAGAGAAGGAGATGGAGATAAGAGAGGAGAGCAGGTAGCAATAGCCTATTGCATACTGTCACCAGAATGAGAATAACATTATTACAATGGATTCCTATTTAAACATAAGTTTTTTGCCAATGACAGTGGAAAAATAATATGCCCCAGAACCCCCTAGCAAGATCACTTTTGGACCTCTGTATTTATAAAACCCTGTGTACGGCTATTGCACTGAATAGAAAATTATATTTTTGAAAAATGCAATGAATTGCAAGGCTGTACAGAACAGTGCACTATTGCAGAGTTATATACTGAGGTTTTAATTACATTATTTTAATATATTCAGTCGGGAACTAAAGTGGGCCGGTCTAAGGCATGAAACTCCAGGGCTGAAAATGAGTCCCACTCCGGCCCTGATGGAAACTTACTAACAAACATAACTCAGAACAGAGAAAATAATGAAAACAAAACCAAAACAGCATTAGAACGTAACAGTTATGTTGTGATTTTATTCAATATTTTATAAAATGAGATTTATCTGAATAGGCCAATACAATCAATAATGCTCAACCACTAGCATCAAAGGAATAACAATGTCATGCCAAGGGGCTGAATACAATTTCTACTCTTTAATGTTTTTTAGCAATTAAGTTAAATAAATGGTCCGGGGAAGAAGCTTTAAATCCTGAACTTTATAATGTGCCTGTAGTACAGTACGGTCTATTATATCACAGAGCAAATCCTGTTTTCCATGATATGAGGCGTTTAAAGCGTGTGCTGCAGGTCATCCTATTAACACACAAACAGCAGTTCCTCTCCTGCACTCGCTTCAGGTCTCATCAAGAGTAAGAGTGGAACTCTGGAATGAACTTGAGTCTGTGCTATTAATCTTGTCTTTTTAGCCGTACACTTTCAGCCACTGTAATTACACCACAAATGAGTTCACCTGAAGCCCGCCTTCAATTAACCCAGCCGCCTCACACATCATGCATACGCGCTAGACAATCACCTGTGCTCTCTACAGAGACGCCAGTGCAGGGACTGGAGAAGGTGTGTTAGGACTATAGTGAATATAATGATGTGTCTCAAAACCCAGAGAGCTGCCTACCTGCCTTTGTGAAAAACTGATTATTATACTTTAAAAGAGTGTGAAGTGAATGTAATGTTTTCTGACACTTGACATATTAAATGCAATCGAATGAAAATGTGTTATTGTTTAAATATATATTAAATGCAATTAGCTGAACTTTAGAGTGTTTTTTTACACACTTAAGTATATGTAATTTATGTAATTTCCTTATTACATCTATTGTCATTGAAAATTGATTAAAGTGTATGCCGTAGGGGTGTAACGATAACCTCATGTCACGATTCGATACATGTCGCGATACTGAACTCATGATACGATATTATTGAGATACTCCAAGACATATGGTAAAATGTTAACGAAAAATGTACTGTTGATTAAAATGCTAAATCTGGTGTTATATTGTGGGTGTAAATGAATAGGATTAGACTTGGTGCTGGTAACCCAATGCAAAGGACAACGGTGACACCAGATAATATTCAAAAATATTCAGATTTATTTAGACGAATATGATTGCACTCTGTCACTGACTATATATTTAAAATAATGTAGGCCACTTTTAAATGGTAACATAAGATACTTGTCATTACCAGGACCCACAAATATTCCCCCATTGCATTATTAATTATACATTATATTCAACATTATATATAGTAGTTTAATGTAGTATTGACACTAAACTCTGAAAACATGAATTTATTTCTCACAGAGGATTTTTTATTTTGGGTGAACTATACACAATACACATTGTCAAAGTAAGTAAAAGTGTACTTCAGTTAAATTTTATTTTTTTATTTTTCAGTTTTCGTATTTTCACTTGGAACATTCCAGAACGTAGATATCATTGACATAAATGTTTTTTAGATTGGCAACTTACTAAATTGAAAAAACCAGTTTGATCGAGCACAAATGAAATGCTTCTTTTCTTAAGAAAACCTTAATGGTTTGTCTTTTTTTTTTCTCTCTCTCTCTCTCTCTCTCTCTCTCTCTCTCTCTCCTCTCTCTCTCTCTCTCTCTCTCTCTCTCTCTCCCCTCTCTCTCTCTCTCTCTCTCTCTCTCTCTCTCTCTCTCTCTCTCTCTCTCTCTCTCTCTCTCTCTCTCTCTCAGAGATGGGACTCCAGGCAGTCAGTCGGTCTCAGAGCAGTTCCACATTGACTGGGCGTCAGCGCTGGTCAGCAGTTTTGGGGTGGTTGCGGTGCGCTTTGACGGTCGTGGAAGTGGCTTCCAGGGGACTAACTTACTCCATAAGGTGCAGCGCAGGCTGGGAATGTTCGAGGAGAAAGACCAGCTGGATGTCCTCAGGTAGTTGAGCAGCCATCTGTGCCCTACACACAGTGAACATCCATCAGTGCCAACACACAGCTGCACGAATGCACTGCATCTCCTTAACCGCGCGGCAGATCTTCAGTCATTTACATGTATACCTTGGCCTGACTTTAAAAACTCAGTGATACGATTGACACTGACTATTCAGTGTGGGAGAAGGTCCTACAGTGGCAGACCGTTTAACATTTTGTCTTTTGTGTCTGGCAGTGTTATGATGCAGAAGCCATACATTGACAAGACTAGAATTGGAGCTTTTGGGCAGGTAAATACATACTGCATTTTACTGTTATTATCTGTCCAGACAGACATTTATTTGCCTCTCTCATACGCACATGCATACAGAAAGTACATTAAAGGCCTATTTACATTTGTCACAAAGTGTTTTTACTGATCAAATAGCTGTCACTTGAATGTGTTTTGCAGTAGCGCTGTCATATCCGGCTACCATGATTATTTTTTTAATCATTTTGGGAGGAGTAAAATTTACATATGCGGCTTCAACAACTAGATGCATTTACTGTACACTTGTTCAGTTTCATTTGGAATGTGTCTCAAGCCACCTCCTGAAGTGGTTTAAGTGATTGAATTTAAAGCGTTTCAGAGGGCATTTACACCTGGTCTTTTCACGACTGGATAGCATTTTGCTGCCCTGATTGACAATTTAAAATATCTACATAGGCAGCTCACTAGGTTTTGGAACAGAGCTACATTGTCTGCGACCATTAAGGGTTCACTTAAAAGTGTGACTCATCCAACAGCCGTTGTGATGACAAAAGAGAGAGAGTCTACAGAGCCTGTCTGACTTTCAGCATGTCACATAAACTCTTCCTCTCTCACTAACTTCAGTCCCGAAGAAGAGCAGAACAAATTGATTTCATGCAGTAAGAAGAACTTAATTGAGACCATCTACATTTCTGGCTACATCTCCGTTTTTTCCCATGCCTATTTCTTTCCTCGAAAGATAGAATTTTTTCACAGGATTAATTAATGCATGTTCAAAGGCTGAATTTCTGCCTCTCTTTAATGAGCACAGACAGTATCAGAAACTTCTGTAGTAGTAATGAGAGTGCGATCTGTCTTGTGTTTCAGGTGTATGGAGGTTACATCACCAGCCTTCTGCTCAGCTCGGAGGACTCCATGCTCAAGTGCGCTGCAGTGCTCTCGCCCATCACAGACTTTGCGCTATATGGTAGGGCTTGTGTGTGTGTGCTTGTTTATATGACTCATGGGGACACAAATTTGTATAATGAATTGGTTACATGGTACAGTATAAGTACACTGGTATTACTGCGCAAACATGGTTTATGAGGACATTTCATGAGTCCTCGTAATTATAATGGCTTAAAAAAATACTAAACAATGTTTTATTAAAAAATAAAAATATATTGTATAAATGTATAAATAATATAACATATAAATGTTTTCTGTGATGGGTAGGTTTAGCGGTGGGGTTAATGTAGGGGGATAGAGTATACAGTTTGTACTATATAAAACCATTATGCCTATGGAATGTCCTCATAATGATAGGTGCACCAACGTGTGTGTGTGTCTTAAGACAAGTGTCCAATCATGTTCCTGGAAGACCACTTTTCTGCAGAGTTTAGCTTCAATGCACCTGTTTAGAAGTTTCGAGTGATGCTGAAGGCCTCGATTAGCTGGGTTAGGTGTGTTTGATTAAAGCTAGAGCTAAATGCCAAGTTCTCCGCCATATTGTAATTACCGTAATTTCCTGATGACAACACGTGATTCTACTCGGAGCTGTTCACATCCTTGGACTGGCAACACTATCAACGCCTAAATGAATCTGCAGCGGTCAGTCAGGTGGTACAGCGGTCACATGGTACAAGTTAGAGTTCTCAGAAAATACCCAGTTATACATAATATTAGGTGGCTGTTGACTCTAGCATTATACTAGCTAGGCCATAACTTGAACATTGTGAATTTATTTATTTATTTGGTAATGGTCTTTTTATTTACTAAATTAAATAATTAAAAGATGTTACTGGATTTAAGCGAATGAGGAAAAATAACGAAGAAATTTGAAATTTTTTTAAATAATATTTTTATTTTAAAATAGGTATATAAATTAAAGTGAATATGTGCGTAATATGTTGAAAACACAAAATTACACAATGTTTCTTGTCTTATCACATTCAGATTGATGTAATTCTGAACAAGTCAAGTCAAGTCACCTTTATTTATATAGCGCTTTTTACAATACAAATTGTTTCAAAGCAGCTTTACAGAGATAACAGGAAAACAATGTTGTAATAGTATTGTTCAATTGAAAATTAAATGTCCCCAACTAAGCAAGCCAAAAGGCGAAGGCAACAGTGGCAAGGAACCAAAACTCCATCAGGTGACAGAATGGAGAAAAAAACCTTGGGAGAACCCAGGCTCAGTCGGGGGGCCAGTCCTCCTTTGGCCAACGAAACAGTGTATGATTATGAGTTAGGCAGCATAATGTCAGGAGTCAGATGGGATCAGAACTTTCACGATATTATCCAGTTCATCTGGTTGGGTAGGGTCATCCGGCCGGTGAGGAGATGAGTGGTGAGGTGTCCATGGGCCTTCACAGCCCTGATAATGCGTGTCGTCGTGTCCATGTGATGGTCCTTCATCAGATCTGGATATGCCCTGGATCCGGCGGTCTGCGGTAAACCTCGGGATAAACAAAGAGACTAATATTAGCGTAGATGCCATCCTTCTTATGATGTACAAAGTACATCAGGAATTATGGGAAGTGTTCCCGGTTCCGGCTGATCTAATCTATGCAGCCTAACATTGAATTATAGAAATCTATAGTGTGTTATGTGTATGCTAAGCCAAAGAGATGTGTTTTTAGTCTAGATTTAAACTGACAGACTGTATCTGCTTCCCGGACCGTGTTAGGAAGATTGTTCCAAAGTTTTGGTGCTAAATAGGAAAAGGATCTACCGCCAGCAGTCGATTTTGATATTCTAGGTATTATCAACTGGCCAGAATTTTGAGATCGCAATAGACGTGAAGGACTATAATGCGTTAAGAGCTCGCTCAAGTACTGGGGAGCTAAACCATTTAGTGCTTTGTAAGTAATCAGCAATATTTTAAAATTTATACGATGTTTAATAGGCAGCCAATGCAGTGTTGACAGAACCGGGCTAATATGGTCATACTTCCTGGTTCTGGTAAGAACTCTAGCGGCTGCATTTTGAACTAGCTGTAGTTTGTTTAATAAGCGTGCAGGGCAACCACCCAGTAGAGCATTACAATAATCTAGCCTTGAGGTCATGAAAGCATGAACTAATTGTTCCGCATTTGTCAGTGAGAGCATATGACGTAATTTAGATATATTTTTAAGATGGAAAAATGCGGTTTTACAGATACTAGACACGTGACTTTCAAATGAAAGATTGGTATCAAAGAGCACACCCAGGTTCCTAACTGACGTCGAAGACTTAACAGAGCAGCCATCAAGTGTTAGACAGTATTCTAGGTTATTAGGTGAGGAAGTTTTTTGTCCAATGATTAGAATCTCTGTTTTTTCAGAATTTAGTAATAGGAAATTACTGGTCATCCAATTTTTTATATCAGCTATGCATTCCGTTAATTTTGTGAATTGGTAAGTTTCGTTAGGTTTTGAAGAAATATACAGCTGAGTATCATCAGCATAACAGTGAAAGCTAATTCCATATTTCATAATGATATCTCCTAATGGTAGCATGTACAGAGTGAAGAGCAGCGGTCCTAGTACTGAGCCTTGTGGTACGCCATACTGAACTTGTGATCGATAAGACATCTCTTCATTTACTGATACAAACTGAAAACGGTCAGATAAGTATGATTTAAACCATGCTAGTGCAATTCCGCTAATGCCAACATAGTTTTCTAGTCTATTTAAGAGAATGTTGTGGTCGATAGTATCAAATGCAGCACTAAGATCAAGTAACACTAATAGAGAGATACAACCACGATCGGATGATAGGAGCAAATCATTTGTGACTTTAATGAGAGCAGTCTCAGTACTATGGTACGGTCTAAATCCGGACTGAAAATCCTCGCAGATATTATTTCTTTCTAAAAAGGAACACAGTTGTGAGGATACTGCTTTTTCTAGTATCTTTGACAGAAAAGGCAGATTCGAGATTGGCCTGTAATTGACTAATTCTGTAGGATCAAGTTGCGTTTTTTTAACAAGCGGTTTAATCATAGCCAACTTAAAGGTTTTTGGTACGTATCCTAATGACAAAGATGAATTAATGATATCTAAAAGAGGATCTATGACCTCTGGAAGCATCTCTTTCAGTAGCTTAGTCGGTATAGGGTCTAGCATACAAGTTGTCGATTTAGATGAATTAACAATTTTGCAAAATTCTTCCTCTCCTATAGCAACAAATGAATCAAAATGTTCCTCACAGAGACTACAATATACTCCCTGATGCGATACTGTAGTAGACGGTTGCATAGTTATAATTTTGTCCCTGATATTATCAATCTTATAAGTGAAGAAGTTCATAAAGTCATTACTGCTGTGTTTCTTGGAAACTTCTGGGCTTGAAGCTTTCTTTTTCGTTAGTTTAGAAACTTGTTCAAATAAATACCTAGGATTATGTTTATTTTCTTCTAATAGGGTTGAAAAATAATTAGTTCTAGCATCTTTTAAGGCCTCTCTGTAAGCAATCGAGCTCTCCTTCCATGAAATCCGAAATACCTCTAGTTTTGTTTTCTTCCAGTTTCGCTCCATTTTTCTGGCTGCTCTCTTAAGGGCCCGGGTGTGCTCATTGTACCACGGCGTTGGACTATTTTCTTTAATCTTCTTTAAGCGCAGCGGAGCAACTGTGTCTAAAGTGCTGGAAAAGAGAGAGTTAAAAGTTTCTGTTGCAATATCAAGTTCTTCTAAGCTATCTGGGATGCTGAGATTATGAAACTGATTTGGAAGATTATTGATAAAGCAATCTTTAGTGGCAGAAGTGATAGGTCTAACATATTTATAACACGGAGTCGGCTTTGCAGCCTTGGCTAAATGTAATTTACACGAGACTAGATAATGATCGGAGATGTCGTCGTCTGCTGCAGAATTTCAACGGCATCAACATCTATTCCATGTGATAATATTAGATCAAGAGTATGATTACGACAATGAGTAGGTCCTGACACGTGTTGTCTCACTCCAATTGAGTTTATAATGTCTTTAAATGCCAATCCCAATGCATGTTTTTCATTATCTACATGTATATTAAAATCACCAACAATTAGGACTTTATCTGCAGCCAATACTAATTCTGATAGAAAGTCAGCAAATTCTTTGATAAAATATGTGAACATAATGTGCCGAGACAAATAACAATTCAAAACTTTGAAATATGGCCATATAAAGCTTAATATTTTGCATAACAGAATATTACTGTTGGTTGTTTAAGGCGAGACATTGTTTTTTTATGCATCTGTAAATTTTGGGTTTTCAAATATTTTTTCAGACAAGTGGAAAGAAAAGATCGAAAATGCACAGTGAAGTGTATATTTTATAGCACTTTATCTATTTGCATCTTTAGATTTCATTTACAGTACAGATCTCAAAAGGCTGTTTTGTCAAAATGAGTTTTTTCTCAAGCACTGAGTCATAAATCTCCACTTCAGTACTAACATGCACAACACTTTACAGTTTTATTCCTATCTATATTCTGAAGGATTTTACGGGTTTTGTTCATATATAATTTGCCTAATTTTATACATTTTATTCCTTATATATGCATTTGAAGGAGTTTCCCTTTCAGACGCAAAATGAATGGAAGGAGAGTATTTAAATGAATCATGCAAGGTAATTTACTAAGGTACTAAGGTAAATTGACTGGTATTTGCCCCACCCCAAAAGGCTTTTAAAAGCCTGATGGATTTTATCTAAAGGTTTAATAAACTATTCCATTAAAAAAGGGTTTTCTGACTATTATTTCCTATGTTAGCTGATGCTAATTGTTGGTCATCAGTAGATCACGTGCAGAACTTTCCACTCCCATCGGCACTTTTTTTGGGATTGCGCTCTCATGCTAATTTGCCCTGTTTAGTAAATCTTGCCCTTAGTCATCTGAAATAGATGTACGTGTGATATCAGGAATGGGAAATATCATTAAAATGCTTGTCCCACTCATAGCTTCTTCTGATAGGTCTGACATTAATGCACTGTGGTAACTGATGCACTATTTTTACCTCTTGATGCAATATCTTGAAAATGATCCAAGATGCTGAAAAAAACATTGAGAGGTGATGTAAGATATCACCAACAATCGAACTGACAATTTTAAAAAAGTGCATGCGCATAATGTAAATACACCCTGTTGGAACGTCTCCTGAGGAGGATTGTCCAATTCATCATCCGTTCCTGCAGATCCCTGTCTGCGCGTGTCAGTGGATCCCATCAGTATTCTGAGAGCAGGGCCTGTAGGAGGACCGAAGCTCTCAAAGAACTCTAGAGGAACAGAGGGATGAAAAATGGAGCATGAGTGTGTGTTCATCATAAACAATACCTCACATCTCTCAGCGGCAACAGCGCAGGAATCGGCTCATAACTCACCAGGCGCATCAGCGTGTATTGTGAAATGGCTGTGCAGTGATTTTTATCAAAGGAAATGCTCGGAAATGAACCCTGCCAGTGACAAATGTCACTGTTGACTGATAATGTTCTTATGTCCTGCTTTCAGCTTCAGCTTTCTCAGAGAGATATCTCGGCCCTCCCAAGCCAGATCGGAGAGCATACGAGGTACATTTCCTTGAATTATAAGCTGGATTTTGTATTCACCATTACTGACAACGCTTATAGTGTGCTCTTTAATGTTTCCACAGATGGCCAACCTTGCATACAGAGCGTCCCAGTTCATCGATAAAAAGTTTTTAATCATTCATCCTACAGCAGATGGTGCATTTTCATTTCACTTCTTACAACGTCTTTGTAAAGGATAGAATACTGTCAACTGACATGCATTTCATTTACCTTTCAGAAAAAGTTCATTTTCAACACACAGCCAAATTCATCTCCAGGCTAATCAGCGAGAGAGCAAATTACACTCTTCAGGTAAGAGTCATTGTGCAGATTTACTAGTTCACACCAGGGGCTAAAGCCACTTTTCACAGGCTGAGGTATACATACAGAATACAATTTCAGATTTGTGTGTGTTGAAATATTTCAACTTTTGCAACTAGACCGTATGTGACAACTCGACCAGATGAAAATTCCCAAAATGTTTTCATCTCCAAACACTATTTCTGCAAAAAGAGCACTGTTATGAATAATTAATGTCCAGAATAATTATTTTGTAATTATACAGTGATTAGCCCTAGGAGATCTACTATATTTTCCATACATTTTCAACACAGGATTTTAAACATATTTTAAAGGTTTCAATTGCAAAGAATAGTTAACCTATTAGTTAACACGAACAATACTTCTACAGCATTTATTCATCTTAGTTAATGTTAATTTCAACATTTACTAAACATTTTTAAAATCCAAAGTTATATTTGTTAACATTTGTTTATGCATTTTGAGCTAACATGGACAAATAATAATAAACAATTAGACTTAACGAAGATTAATACATTCTTTTAAGATATATTTCACATTGTTAGTTCACATCAGCTAATGCTAGAGCTGAACTATTCTGAATAAATTGATTTTGTTTCAAACCGAGATCACGATTCTTCTACGATTCTGAACAGACAACTAAACAAAATAACATGAAATTTACTAGAGTAGAGGTTCTGAATAAATGTTAATTGTTGCAGTCTATTTAAAGTGTTTAATTAATCCGAATGAATTTTTTTTTTTTAAATGATTGGAATGAATGAGTCTCTTTTAAATACTTTTTTATTACTGGTTGAATCAGTGTTTTTTATTTTATTTACGGATCTCTTGAATGAATGATTCAATGACCAATACATTTTTTAACAGTAACTTGTCGCCACCTACTGGTGTAACAATGTAATCGATACAGTCGTTATTTGAAGCACCATGTTACTTTCTAAATGTGATTTACTTTATTTTGATCACTTCCGTAGACATCACTGTTTATGTCCGAACTATAACATGTTTGCCCAGTTCTGTGATAATGTGAATATTTGTAACACAGAAATGATGTTTGAATCGAGATTGCGACCTTTTAATGATTAATGAAGCAACTAATGCATTAACTAACGTTAATAAATGAGACCATATTGTAAAGAGTTACCCATATGCTTCTTGTTCTGTTTTAAATGAACCAAACCAACCAGCTCTGAGAGAAAAAGAAAAAAAGTATATGAAAAGACAAGGTTGTCATCTGATAAAGTACTGTGAATGATGTAATAATAAAAAAACAATTATAGCATAAAAAAAGAATTCAATATACTTGCAAATCATAATTCAGTCAATCAAATCAAATCATCACAGTGCTTTAGCGAGTTCTGTAATTGGTGGATTTCTATGCAAGATTATGGGTATTGTAGTTCTTCATGGGAAATTCTGCAATTTAACTTTTTTGAAAACACACATCCTCAGAGCCGATGACAGGACTGTCATGAAAAATGTATACGCTATTTTTAAAAATCAGTTTTTCTGGTAAATGAATGAGGTGTTCACGTCTGAAAGCCACCTGTACACCCCTCATCATCTGTGGCGATGTTCACTAAAGGTGTGTGAGTTCTGTGGTGACTGGATACTGAGCCGTGTGATCATCAGCACTGCTGCCAGCAGAAGGATTAAACACTCAATGCATGCAGCTCATTTAAACAGATTATACAGGCCACTCTCATGAGCCGCGCGCTAACATGCTGAATAATCCCATTATATTCCCACACTAGGAGATTTCCTCTTTGCTTTCTGCTCCCTTTTAGATTTGCTATTAATTGCTGGCTGGTGAATGACTGCAGAATTAATTAGGGCAGATATTCATCAGAACATGTGTGATCGTCACTGTGTCAAGCCGTTCTTAATTTATGATCTATTCTGTAGGGTCAGGGCCACCACACACCACACTTATAATACAGGTTATATCATCGCAGTGGAAGTTTTTGGAAGTTGCTCAGTTGTTTTCACCCAGTTCCTCTCATGTTTATTTGTGCATCTCTAAATCATTGTATTGCATTGCATTATACGTTTTGCATTTAAATATCATCTAAGATTATTATTGGGAGATGTAGAGTGACAACTAATATTTTATATGCATTTTATGTAAGTAGTCTGCTTGTTGATTTTTAGATTATAAGCTATCAGGATTTCAATTTACTTTTTTAACATATACTGAATATATCAGCAACTGCACCGAATCGCATGTTTTTGCTCAGTTTTATTTAGAACTAAGTTTTTGTTCATCATCAAGTATGAGCTCCATATTCTCACTACATCTTATTGTATGAGCCATAAAAGCCTGATGGTTTTTATCTAAAGGTTTAATAAACTATTCCAGTTTCTGACTATTGTCAGGCTTTACAGGGTTAAAAAATAGCAGCAATAAAACATAAAGGCAAGGTCGAAAAACATTTCCAAGACCTTCATAGAAAAGAAATGTTTTTTTTAAGTGTGTACTATTGATTTCACAAGCTCTGATGTCAAACTGACTTGTGCTCACACCAAGTGTGAAAGCCGTATTCAGAGTTGTGTGATATTGAGCTCATACCCTTGTCGTCGTGTCCCCTGTTAGATCTACCCAGACGAAGGACACTTCATTCACAACGAGGGAACGCGGCAGCACCTCAGCCAGTCGCTGGTCAACTTCTTCGAGGAGTGCTTCCGGCTCCCGGATCAAGTGTTCGAGGAGGCGCTGGAGGAGGAAAGCGAAGAGGAGGGTTAGTCCACCCGTCCCATGATGTCCAAGCACAAAGCCAGCTCCTTTTGCCACATAATATGCAACCCATAGATTTGAAGCCACCAGTTTTCAGTTCCCTCCAGTGTAGCATGCTGACTCTGAGACCGCCCCGCCTCGTGTCCCTGCCTCCGCTCCCCTTCGGGTGCTCCTCACTACCATCATCCCTCCATCCGTGGCATCTGGCTGGCGCCACATCGTCTCGCTCTCCCCAGCAGGCCGGTTCTGAGCTTCTGAAGGTGTTAGGAGTCTCTGGTCTGTCCATCAGGTTGACGGATGAGATGCTGCGATATGAACTGACCGCCAAGCACGTTTGGCCTTTGAATCCCAGAGAGCTGTGGGACTCGCAGGAGTTGAAACAGCGAGACTGAGGGGGGGGTCATTCGGTGTTTGATTCAAATAGATATTTGGTGTTTCGGGCGTTGTTGTCGGGAGAACGTGTCATTTGTGGTTCAAAAGGTCTTCTCATGTCCAATTGTGCTCATGTCTGGTGTTGCAATGTAAACATCGATAAAACTCGTTTTCAGTGTTTCAAGCGTGTCCGAGTCTTGGAAATCTTGTAGCCTCAAGTGTGTATTTAGATGGTGTTTATTCATTGCAGAAACTTCATCAAGCGGAAGGGGAGCGAAAACGATTCTCATTATTCTCACAGACCATGACAGTTGCACAAGACTGTTGATCCCACTTCTCGGCGTGGTCTGTCAGTGCTGGAGAAAGCACTCTATGTTGATTTAGTCACTGTGCCTTATTACGGGGGCGATCTTGTTGGAAGAGCCTCCTTGTTAATATCACCAGTCATTCAAGGCTTACGTTTGATTAACTAAAATCCTGCATCGCATTACGTCGCAATCACGAAATCTATTATCGACTGTAATAGCATCACGATAACACTGTTATTTTTACTGGCGCATGTCGTTTTAACGTCAACAATACGAACTCGCTCGCTAACAGCGGTTTTCCATCCACTTTAAGAATCGAGTAATGGAGCATGAAATTAAAATGTATGTATTTCAACATTACCTCAGTATTAAACTAAAGCCCCTCTGAGGGTTTACAGACACTTTGCTGATTCTTGGCCAAAACAAATCTGTACATAAAAAGTATATTAAGTAGGGTAGGACACACTTTTGTGTTAAAGGGATAATTTTGACATTGACTCGATCCTCATGTTGTTCCAAACCTGTATGACTTACTTTCTTCAGTAGAACACAAGAGATGTTTAGCAGAACGCTCATGCTATTCTTTCAATATCATGAACATCAATGCATGGAGTTGAATGGAAACAAGCCTTCAGTGTTTCATGAAGAAGGTCATAAAGGTTTTCAATAAGAGTTATGACTATCTGTCCCTTCAACTCATTAAATACAGTATTGTGCAAATGTTTCGCATTAGAGCAGTGGTCAACTCACTCCAGTCGGCATTTATATTATTTAATTCACGTATGTTTATATGTTTTGCACAGTACTGTATATGAACAGTTATTGGTTGTAACCTTTTTCCTATTAAAGCTCTTGAGATGGATTTTATTTTGTGTGGATGAAATGTTCATGTTTAATCTTGATGCATTCACAGTGCATGTCGAAAAACCATTTGCAACTCAAAAGCTATTTTTTAAAAATGGTCAAATATCTGCATAGTATTTCTGACGGCTTGAATGTTCAAACTTGCATTTCATTTCCGGTAGTTTTGTGAGTGAGATCTCGGTCTTGTCTGCTTGATGTATAAATGTTACTCAAATATCATTTAAGTCTCTGAATATCTGAGTGTTTCTTGTACATAAAGCATTTGAAGGTATTTTGTTCTCCTGTGTCGAGCAGAGCGGCGGAGGTCACGGTTTCTATGAACTGGAAAAAAAAATCAAATGGGACCAAGAGTTTGATGGGATTGCTGTTTACTGACTCAGCAAGAACAGTCATGTTGTGGCACCTCTCAGAATACAAACTATTTTATCATCATCTTTCTTATGATTTGTTTTCCTCACTTGGAGAAAAGAGGATGAATATGTAAGTAACCAAATTAAACTGAAAGCCTTCAATGTTGATGTCCTGCTTTCTTGTGAATTAAGTGAACGAGTGCATTTACACGCATGACCTTGAGACAGCGAACACTAAGGTTATGTAAATAAATGTCTTGGAAGGTGTTTTGTTTTTTATCTGGCAAATGTCATAAACTGTTTAAATAAAACTCAATCAGCAGATCTACATTTTGTTCAGTGTTGCATTATAAACACCTTTATCACTGGATCTGTCAGCTTATTCAATTTGATGTAAAATTATGTAATCATTTACTTACCCTCATGTCATTCTAAGCCTGTGTAACTTACTTTCTTCTGCAGAATATATATATATATATATATATATATATATATATATATATATATATATATATATATATATATATATATATATATATATAAAACCCCATTTCCAGAAAAGTTGGGGCATTTTGTAAAATGCAATAAAATTCACAATCTGTGATTTGTTAATTCCCTTGAACCTTTTTTTAACTGACATAAGTACAGTTTTCCAACGTTTTCGCTGAACAACATACTTGTATTTTGTAAATATAAACAAATTTTGATATTGATGGCTGCAACACACTACAAAAAAGTTGGGACATAGGCAAAATAAAAGTGAAAGATTATACAGGTTAGATTATCCAACTCTTTTGAAACAGTCGAGGAGGTGAATAGGTAATAGGTATCATATTTGGGTGAAAAAGGAGCTTCTCAGTCTTTACGAGCAAAGATGGGTCATGGCTCACCTCTGTGTGCCAAATATCATGAGAGAATTGTTAAACAATTCAAAAAGCACATTTCTGAATGCAAGATTGCAAAGAATGTATGTCTATTGGGCAAAGATTCGGGGAATCCAGAGAAATCTCAGATGCTCTAAAAGACAGTGGGCTGAAATGTGTGCTGTGGTGAGATGAGTCCATGTTTCAGCTTGTTTTTGGCAAAAGCAAATATCTGTCCTGGTATTGCGGGGGCATCAGTGCAAGCGGTATGGATGACTTGCATTTGTATGAAGGTATCACTGACATGGAGGCATATATTGGGATTGTACAGAGACATAAACTGCCATCAAGATGACATCTTTCCTGGGAAGTAAGACAATGCCAGGCCTCATTCTCCACATGGTAAAACATATTTTATTTGTACATTTGTCAGTTAAATAAAGGTTTAAGAGAATTAACAAATCACAGAATCTTGATTTTATTGCATTTTTACAAAATGTCCCAACTATTGGGGTTGTGTATATAAAGATATTGGGAAGAATGTTGATAAAGCAACCGTTTTGGTTACCATTGACTTTCACTGCATTAGATTGGAAAACACTGATACATTTCTCAAAATATATATATTTGTGTGTTTGACAGAATAAAGAAAGTCATAGATGTCTGGAACAATATGAGCTTGAGTGAATGATTATGAATGAGTTCAAGAGGGAAAAACTTTTTGTTTGCCTTGTCAGTTTATATATTTGTAGTTACAACCCTTAAAGAAATAAGCTATACATCAACAGCAATAGGATTAAAAAAAAAAAAGATAAATAAATTATTTTTATTAATAATATTCAAAAAGAATAATTCCACCAAGCATTATGTAACTGTAGAATGTTGCCAACAATTTAGCAACTATCAGTATAAACAGGCTTTTTTAATAAAGTTATCAACACTAAATTAATAAAACATCTGAGAGGTTATGATAAAGTACAATTAAGACTAGTTTATGGACTTAAAAGAAAAGCATTTGAAGAATATCTCATTACATTACTGTCACCTTGTGTTCAGATTTGATGGAACTATAATGTTTGGGGTTTCTTGACAAACTTTGCCATCAAGTGGACACGTCCAGGTATTGCAGCTCTCACTGGACTCTCAGAAATGAGTCTTGTATCATAGTTTCTACTTCATCTGTGAGCTTATTATAGTCAGCCTGACATACTGTATGTGGATCATATCCGCGGTTTCCCATGCACTTCAGCAGAGCGTCATGCATCTGCTCTCGGCCTCCAATGCTGCAGAGTTTCTCCAACTGCTCAACAGGATCCGGTGGGATATCCTGACACCGAAGGGCTTTTAAAACAGCCGGAGCAAACTTCCCGTGGTGTGCAGTGGAGCATATCACAAGCGGGCAGGTTTTGTCATGTATACGATCGGCGACTACTTTCCCAACCGCTGTGTGAGTGTCCATTATGAAGCCTGTCGTCGCGTGCACCTCCCGGATGGCCCTCAAACAGTCTTCTTCAGAGCACCAACCAGCTTGAACTTCCAGATTCATCTTCTGCCGTAAAGTTTCCGACACTTTAAAGATGCGGTCTCTTTCTAGATTCAAAAACAGATCTCTGACAAGACTTCCATCCCCACCGGAAGCGTGATGGATGAACCTCTCAAGGTTGGAAGACTTCAGGATATCGATAGCAGGAGAGTTTGAAACCTGCAGCTTCCGGTTGCGGAGATCATAATTCCCACTAGCGATGAAGTCGGATATGATGCAGTTATGATTGGATGCACAGATCACCTTCCGTATGGGGATTCCCATTTGTTTGGCATACAGCGCTGACATGGCATTGCCAAAGATTTCCGGTAGGGATGCACACGTCAATGGGGTCTCCAAAAGTCAGCGTGCCATTTCTAAGCAGGTCCATGTACGCAGAGCAGTGATAGACCACCTGAGGAAGCAGTCGGGCCCAGTTTATCGAGTTTGCGGTGCTGAGAACCGTGGCATATTCCACGGCTAAATGTCCGATCAAGCTCGAGTCCCCAAACATTCGTTTAATGCTCCTCTGGCAGAAGTCAAAATCGGACAGGACGCTGATGGACTTGACATTGCCCTCTTGGAATCCTGTCATCTGTAGCTTCTGAATCTCACTCACTCCGTTCTCAGGGAAAAACACAAGCACGCCGATCCTCTCCCGGTCACTGTCTTTGAGATTTCTGAAGCCGTTCAGCACCGCGCTTCCGGTATCTCCAGATGTGGCCACTAGAATCAGGTAGTTGCACATCTGTGGCAGGCAGTGGGCAAACAGCTGAGGCATCAACTGCAGTGCCAGGTCTTTAAAAGAGGCAGTTGGGCCGTGAAAGAGTTCTAGAAGATACTGATGATCAGTGAGGTGCTTTAGAGGCACAACCGACTGATCGGCGAAGTTCTGGCCGTAAGCTCGACACACCATTGTGCTCAATTCTACAGGGGACGCGTCCATAGGATGGATACAATTTTCCAGTATGGCCACAGCTCTCGTGGCATACGGCATGCTGGAGATTCTCAACCATTCTGAAGGTTCCAGTTTGGGGAAACCTTTTTTTGGTACGTAAAGCCCTCCATCTGGTGCAAGACCCTCTATGACGACATCACTGAAGAACTTGGGGTCACTTGACATTTGGCTCCTCGTTGAAACAAACATTTCTGATTCTGAATCCTCATATCTGAGCAGAGTCCTCAGGACTTTATCAGCCACGTCCTCCACGCAGTCTCCTGTCCCACAAAGGACTCTCGCATCTAGCCATTTCTCATAAAACTGCTTCCTGTAATGTAAAATCTCTCTCATAGAAACACCAGCATCCTGACCCACAATCCTGTCCACCTTCATTCGAGAGAGTCTCTGCATGATATCTTCCGTGTCCACATCCAGGTACACGGCCAGTCCAGAGCGCTTCAGGTGCCGCATGGCGTCCGGATGCAGGGGATTGGAGCCGGTCAGAGAGATGACACTTCCTGTGGCTGCAAATCCGCACACCGCTTTACCTTCTTCTTCAATAAAACCATCACCACCGATTTCAGAGAGCTTGTCTGCCACACTCATTCCCCACGTCCTTTCGAGAACGTCGTCATCTATATCAATGACAGGCATGCCTAGTTTGTGTCCCACAATCCGCCCTACGCAGGTCTTCCCTGCTCCAGGAGGACCCATCAGGAGAATGTTTCTTTCATGCGGTTCAGAGTTTTGATTTGACAGCTGTGCTGTAGTGAAGTATGAATGAGCAAATAGCAGGTGGGTCCTCAGCTTGCTCACTTTAGCCAACAGCTGGCCGAAACTTGCAGGGGTCATCTTGGAAAAAAGATCATATAATCTAGAAAGCAGAAATATGTTACAGAATTAAAAATCATGCCAGTAGATATGATAGTAAGATTATAGAGCATTTGCTAGAATACAAAATGTAATGTTTAGGCCTGGTTTCACAGACAGGACTTAGACTAAGCCAGGATTAGGCCTTAGTTTAATTAGAGCATTTGAGTAGCATTTAAAGCTTTAAAACCCGTCCCGATGGAACCCTAAGCCTTCGCTGTCTTTCTCCAGTTGCAGTCTGTCGGGTGGAAGTCTGCTGTGTAGCTCGCCTCAGTGCGGACTTGGCACTGGCTTGTGAGCACCCTTCTGAAACCTAAAATGACAAATGGGACACCCTGCAGTCTTGTGGAACCGTCTGCCGTCTAGAACAGGGCCTTAAAAGTCACAATGAAACGGAAGTATCGACAGAATTTCTTCTGCATTGTGATATCTTAGTGTAACAAATTATTAAAAAAGAATAAAAGTAGGGCAGGGACTCGTGGTTCCACTCGCTGAATTTTGAAATGTGGGCTTACATGGTTTAATCAGACTAAATGATTGGAGAAGTCTGGCATGCAGTAGCTACGCACCAGAGAGTCTGGCTTTTCACTGCATAATCAAATTATATTTTTATTAAAAGAATACAAGGTTAAAAAAAACTAAAACATATGCATGGATGAAGAGTTCGCAATAAGAAACATGCATTTAGAAAATAGATAGGAAGAATTTTCATTTCCTTCCGACTTCAAGCATGTGGTGTGCAATTTAAATCTATTTAGTCATAAGTTGACATAACATATAGCTTTTAGCAAGAAAATACCAATACATGTTTTTTTATGTTTTCATTATTTGGCTGGGGGGAAAGGGATTTAGTTTTTATCAATTTCAAGCGATTACGTGACTTTAATGAATACTTATAGTATGACATATGTATCGCAATTATATACATATATGGACTATATTTTAAAATATGACAAGTGCAGAGAAAAATAACAACAAACTGTACACTTATTACCCTTATGTCGATCTGACAGTCTGTCTATCCGCAGAATATTAGGTTTGCAAGTTAATGTTTTCTGATAGGGGTACATGATTACGTATAATATATTTACACAAATATTTGTAGAGTACAAGAAGTAAGGTTTACCTAAAGAACGTTTATCTGACTACTTTCACGTGCGCGCATAGCGTGGACCATGTAAACAAAACGCGTCAGTACGGCAACAGCAAAAGGACATTTTCCGTTTACGTTCTGAGCCTTACATGGCCTTCGTCACACGCTCACAGTACCGTCATTTTCAAATCATAATACTAAAACAAATCTTTTGCATGTGCATGTTTTTTGTAAGGTTTGTTAAACTTGGACGTTTACACAACTGAAACTATAAGAATCTTTTGTGACTAATGCGGGAGAAAATAAAATAAGGGGAAACTGTTTAATGTTGCTTGGCAGTGGTTGTCATAGAGACGTTTGTTAAATAACACCAGCCATTTTAAGCTCATAAAACAGTGTGCAGCGGGACCTTTTCTGTTTTCTCTCATTTGTGTCTCTATTATCAGACATCATGAGCAACATCATCTATCCTACAGAGAGCATCTATAACCTTATTCCCAGAGAGGAAGAAAAAGCCACGAAAGCGCCCAGGTAGAGTTTCAGCTTTAAAAACAAATTACCACAATAAGCTGATATTAAAGTGTTCTATCTTTTTCTATTTCTCTTTTGATATTTAAAAAAACGTTTATTTATTTTTACATTGTAACACCATTTTCTCAAATTGTTACAATTAGGTACAATTCCCACCAGGTCTCATAATGGGAAGCTTATTACAACTGATCTATTTAAATGGTAAATGTGTACTTGTTCTTGCTTTAATTGATTTAATGAGCATGTAACGTTAATGTGAATCGAATCCTGTAGCGTTGTCAATACACACACACACACACACACACACCAAAACACACACACACACACACACACACACAAACACGAAGTAACTTAGCTGCCTTGCATTTTTAAGTACAATCAACTTGGATGTTTAAAAGTTGAATCTTGTATACATTATAAAAAAATAAAGGTTAAGATTGCTACTGGACAAAAAGACAGCACACACAATACTTTTTGGGGATTCATTTAAATACTTTATTTTTTATTCAGTACATTTTAGCATTTAAGGAAGCAGTAGCCTATGCTCACTGTCCAAAAGTCGTAGGCCTATTATTGATTTGGTCAAGCAGCCGTATTTTAAAATCTATTTTGTTCAATGATAATTGTTGTTAAATGTTTTTATCTTGCAAATTTGTATTCAAGACTTGATGTTATGTTTAACCAATCAACAGATTTGTTTGGAGTATCTTTAGGAGTTGCTAAACTCATTATCTGCACTTCTCAGGTGCGAAATGACAAATATTTTTTCGTCTTTATTGAAACTGTTTGAAAACAAGAGCACACTGATAATTACAGATTTGTTATGAGTAAATACATGCCAACATAAAAATCTGGCAGGACTATTCCTGTGAGCTTTCCTGTGGTGAAAGCTGTATTCAGATGAGACCCTAATCAGATTTTGTGTGTGTGTGTGTGTGTGTGTGTGTGTGTGTGTGTGTGTGTGTGTGTGTGTGTGTGTGTGTGTGTGTGTGTGTGTGTGTGTGTGTGTGTGTGTGTGTGTGTGTGTGTGTGTGTGTGTGTGTGTGTGTGTGTGTGTGTGTGTGGTGGCGTTTGTGTGTGTTCAGTTTAATGGACATAACTTTATTTTATAACAGAAAGACCAGGTCTTAAAAGGAAATATAAACACAGGGCTCAACACTAAGGAGTTTAGAAATAAATAATATTTGAATAAATAACTTTAAATAAATACACTTATGAGCAAATTACAAGTAGCACAAATAAATACATTAGAACAAAGATACAAATGAAATAAACAGATTTAAGGTATTTTGGTAAAAAATACTATAATGTATAAAGTATATTAATCTTTACTAAAGCTAAAGAAGTTATTTAGTCATGAGCAGATTTGAGCAGAGGCTATACTTTCACTTTAAGACCAAATGCATGGATCTGATTTTCTCAACTGTTTACGTTGATTAAGACTTTTTATTTTATCTCTGGATACTTGCCTCTTGATTAAATATATACTCTTAAAGTCCCCATGAAATCAAAATTGACCATACTTACTTTGTTTGCCTAAATTGATGTTTTGTGGTGAACAATTCATCCATGCAAATCAATCCACACAAAAAAAATTTTTGGCTTCGTAATCTTTAATCAAATTCTGAAAATGCCCCTCCCCTCTGCATTGGAGGACCTTGCCCGATGACGTAGGCTTGACGGTTTGGGTGTCTGCTTAACATCCGTAACCACGCCCCTCCAACTGACAGTAGACAGGCTGAATGAAACACCTACTTTTCTAGATCCAATCAGGTGCTAGTTGGAAAAAAAGCCACGACCACTATTTTGCCTCATTTAGGCCCTGTCCCAAATGGAACCCTAAGCACTCGCGGTCTTCCTCTGAGTCCGCACTTTCGTAACGTAATGCCGCTTTGACTGTCGGGAAAAAGTCTGCTGTGGAGTCCGCATCAGCGCGGGCTCGGCAAAAGTGCGCATCAAGGGCGCAAATCGACCACACGGGGCGCTCGCGAGCACCCTTCTGAGATCTAAAAATGACAAATGGGACGCACTACGGTCTCACAGACTTAACGGACACGCGCACGCGGCAGCCATTGTAAGTCCACAAGACCGAAAGTGCACATGCACGCACACACACACACACACACACACACACACACACACACACACACACACACACACACATAAAAGCAACAATTATTAATAGTACTTACAGGTTGTGATTCGGAGGAGGAAGCTGATCCAAATAAACTTGGTATTGAACGTTCCTTCAGTATCAGGCGACCCGCAAATCCACACTTGAAAGCATTTGTGTTTGTGAAGCGATCGTCATTAAAATAACGCGAACACAGCTCAAGGTGGCTATACTTGTGTGGTATAGTTGTAAATATAAACTCTAGCCACTGAGTCTTCACATGCTTGTCCCTGGGCAGTGAAAAAAAAGTTTGCTTTTGATTCGCACTTCAGAACAGAGTCTCGTCGACATGTTGTTGTCAGGTTTCTCTGTCTGCTCGGCGCGCACACTGAGTGGGCGTGTCGAATTCAAATAACTTGTACAAGTGACGTACGAAAGTGCATCGTTCGTCTATCGATTCATATCAGCGACTCAGAGTCAACTCTTACTTTTGAGAGCCTACCGTCGCACACACGCTCGCTGTTTATCCAGCACCGGCTTTAGAATGAACGATGTCCACAGACAAGGTAGAGTATGTTACATGATAGGATGTATTGCGACATCAGAAACGAAGAAAAACGAAATAATGACTATTGTAGCGCTTGACGTAAAGCAGTCGAATTTTGTAGTTCTTTTTTGTGCATGGGTTCCTACCCGAACCCCAAAGTTACATAGTGCCAGTAAAAGCGATACAGACCCCTCAGGCTTTGGCAGACGAGTCATTTAACTTATTTTAAGTCGATGTACCATCAAAAGGGTCTTGGAAATATATTATGAAGGTTGAAAAACTACTTAGTGTTACTTTAAACTGTCATGCTACCCATGGGTCAGTTGATCATTCATGGCCATTTGAACAGTCGACCTAATGAGCATTTACATTATGAAAGCAGTCTAATGCATTTGATTACCTCTGGAAGTTGTTGAAAGTGGACTCAAAAACACCTTTTGCCATTTTAGACTCATTCACACCTAGTACACGTTTTTGATATGATCAACCAAAACTTGTCTACTGGTGTAAATGTAGGAGAGAACAAAGCAGATTGTTAAACAAAGATGAGGTCATGCTAATGCAAAACAAACAATACTAAGACTCCCAGTAGACACTTGGTTTCAGGTTTGTTTATTTTTGTAAATAAAGGGAAAAAACAAGGCAAAGTATGCAGCTATGACTTCACTTGATGCAACAACCGCAATATGCCTGGAGATAAATGCTTATTTTGAGTAGTCTGAGAGTGTAGAGGTGCTGGATCTTGAAAGCCAGGCTGGAAAGACAGACTCATAGCTTGAAGTGGTATTTTACTGGGTTGCTCCAAAATTTTAGAACCAAGACTGGAAAAAGACGTGTAACTTGACTGCTCTGGCTTAGCCAAGACCTGGAATCTAGAAGCACTGGGGACACAGACTGGTAAGACTGCTTGGGCTGACTGCAAGACTGGGTTGACTGCAAGCCATGGGTTGGTCCACAGACTGGTAAACGGGCTTGGCCCGACTGCAGGCCACTGGACTGGGACACAGCTGGTAACGGCTTGTGCTGACTGCAGACTGCTGGGCTGGGTCCACAGACTGGATACGGCTTGTGCTGACTGCAGGCTACTGGGCAGGCACAGGACTGGTATCGGTCTTGTGCTGACTGCAGGCGACTGGGCTGGCCACAGCTGGTAGGGTCTTGTGCTGACTGCAGAAGCTGGGCAAGGACAGAGACTGGTATCTGGCTTGTGCTGATGCAGGCTACTGGGCTGGTCCACAGGCTGGTATGGGGCTTGTGCTGACTGCAGAATTGCTGGGCTAAGGACAGAGACTGGTATCGGGCTTGGCTGATTGCAGACCACTGGGCTGGGACACAGGCTGGTAGCGGGCTTGTGCTGACTGCAGAATGCTGGGCTTGTCCACAGAGACTGATATTGGGCCTGTGCTGATTGCATACCGCTGGGCTGGACACAGACTGGTATCTGGCTTGTGCTGACTGCAGGCTACTGGGCAAGGACAGAGACTGGTATCGGGCTTGGCCTGATTGCAGACCGCTGGGTGGGTCTACAGACTGGTATCTGGCTTGTGCTGACTGCAGGCTACGGGCAGGACAGAGACTGGTATCGGGCTTGGCCTGATTGCAGACCGTTGGGCTGGGACACAGGCTGGTAGCTGGCTTGTGCTGATTGCAGAAACCGCTAGGCTTGTCCACAGACTGGTAGCGGGCTTGGCCTGATTGCAGACCGCTGGGCTGGGACACAGACTGGTAATCTGGCTTGGCTGATGCAGACGCTGGGCTGGGCACAGGACTGGTACTGGCTTGGCTGATTGCAGACCACTGGGCTGGGACACAGACTGGTAAACGGGCTTGTGATGACTGCAGCTGCTGGGCTGGGCCACAGGCTGGTAGCGGGTCTTGTGCTGACTGCAGACGCTAGGCAAGGACAGACTGGTAACTGGCTTGTGCGACTGCAGGCTACTGGGCTGGTCCACAGACTGGTAACGGGCTTGTGCTGACTGCAGCTACTAGGCAAGGTACCACAGACTGGTATCGGGCTTGTGCTGATGCAGCTACTGGGCTGGTCCACAGGCTGGTAAGGGCTTGTGCTGACTGCAGACTGCTGGGCAAGTGACAGAGACTGTATCGGGCTTGGCCTGATTGCAGACCACTGGGCTGGGAAACAGGCTGGTACGGGCTTGTGCTGACTGTAGAACGCTTGGGCTTGTCGACAGACTGATATATGGGCCTGTGCTGATTGCATACGCTGGGCTTGACACAGACTGGTAACTGGGCTTGCTGATTGCAGACCGACTTAGGCTGGTCCACAGACTGGTACGGGCTGTGCTGACTGCAGATGTGGCCACGGGAACAGACTGGTACCTGCTTGTGCTGACTGCAGGACCACTTGGGCTAGATCACAGACTGGTAGCGGGCCTTGGTAGTTTTGGCCACTGGGCCAGACAACTGGTATCTAGCTTGTGCTAACTGCAGACCAACTTGGCAGTCACTGATTGGGGGACATTTGTGTGGTTTGGAACCATGCTGGGCACAAATGATAGTGGGCTTGTGCTTGGACGGCAGGCCAGACTGGAGCTGGCTTGGGCGGTTGTTGGATGCCAGACTGGTCCACAGATGTGAGCTAGCTTGGGCTGGTTGTTGGATACAGACTGGTCCACAGACTGAGAGCTGGCTTGGGCAGGTAGTTGGATGCCAGACTGGTCCACAGACTGAGAGCTGGCTTGGGCAGGTAGTTGGATGCCAGACTGGTCCACAGACTGTGAGCTGGCTTGGGCAGGTAGTTGGATGCCAGACTGGTCCACAGACTGTGAGCTGGCTTGGGCAGGTAGTTGGATGCCAGACTGGTCCACAGACTGTGAGCTGGCTTGGGCAGGTAGTTGGATGCCAGACTGGTCCACAGACTGTGAGCTGGCTTGGGCAGGTAGTTGGATGCTAGACTGGTCCACAGACTGAGAGCTGGCTTGGGCAGGTAGTTGGATGCCAGACTGGTCCACAGACTGTGAGCTGGCTTGAGCAGGTTGTTGGATGCCAGACTGGTCCACAGACTGAGAGCTGGCTTGGGCTGGTTGTTGGATGCCAGACTGGTCCACAGACTGAGTGCTGGCTTGGGCTGGTTGTTGGATGCCAGACTGGTCCACAGACTGTGAGCTGGCTTGGGCTGGTTGTTGGATGCCAGACTGGTCCACAGACTGAGAGCTGGCTTGGGCTGGTTGTTGGATGCCAGACTGGTCCACAGACTGAGAGCTGGCTTGGGCTGGTTGTTGGATGCCAGACTGGTCCACAGACTGAGAGCTGGCTTGGGCTGATTGCAGGCCACTGGAGTGGTCCACAGATTGCGAGACAGCTTGTTCAGAGTTCTGGCTGCTGGCTTGAGAATATTGTTGGAGGCTGGGCTGGGCCACAAGTTGGGATCTTGCCTCTGCTAGCTGCACACCACTGGGCTGAACTGTGGAACCATAGCGTGACTGCACTAGTTGCTGGCCACTCATTAATGGCACAAGTCCATATCCAAAGCTGGCTTGCCCTAACTGATAGCTGGGTTGTGAGGACTCATTTATCTGCTGCAAAGGCTTGACCAAAAAGGTAGAACTTGAAATCTGGACTGGCCTGTTACCGGAAAATAACTTGGAAACAACTTGAAGTCTACTTCTCTGAGGCTTGACAATGGGCTGCACTGCAGACTGGTAGCTGACTTCCTCTAATTGGTCACTGGACTGGGAGCTGTTCTGCACTATTTGCGGACTACTAGACACAACAGACTCATTACTAGACTGTACTACAGTTTGATAGTTGAGCGGTGACGGCTCAGGTAGAGACTCAATGTGCATATTTGTACCCATTGCAGTGGTCACAGAACCAGAAAAAAGACTGCCACTTCCAGCTGATGATATCAGAGATCCTTGAAGTTGACTACTAACATCAGAGTCAGAACCAGGCTTATACACATTAGTCACTGGTCCAAAATCAGAAGAGCCATTTTGAGGACTATAGCTTACACTGCTATACACACCCTTAACTTGTGCAGCACTGTAAGAGTTACTCCTTGATCTTTGAGGACTGATGGGATTTGATACATCGGCGCCATACCAGCTGTAGGAACTTCGTGGCTTCACCTGCATGGAGAAACCAGCCTGATTGTATACAGGATAGCCACTCCTGACAAAGCCACCAACTAGAAGAAAATAAGAAAGGGAAAAGAAAGAATCAAATAGACATGCTAGCAAACAGAATTATAGAACTTGCCTGGATAAACCTTACCACTTCCAAAATGGTCACAGACACAAATACTGAGAAGTGCCAAAAAAAGACTGTAGAAGAAAAAACAAACACGTTAGATGAATGCCACTTGTTAACAAACGCAACAATTTATCATCATACCTTAAGAATCGGCTAGTGGTATCCTCCATAGTCAAACAAAAACACAGCAACTAACCACCTCAACAACACCAGTAAAAATTCATAAAAAACATACTTGTTCTCCAACAACTTATTAGTGTTGTCTGACGGGGCTCTTTATAGTGCCAGCAACTGCCATTTACCAATTGTTTCCTGACTATCAGTTGTCATGGGAACATTTAATACTCAATTATTAGGTTCAGGTGTTACAACTCTTATCATGACAGCTGCCATTTCATTAAAGATAGCTGCTTTTGTATACTAACTTACTTTGATGAGTTAAAAGCAATGTAAAAACATATGTTGTCATAACTTATTGGTCATATGATTTTTGCAGTGCATGGAGAGAAATAATTAGTGGGAAAACTACTTAATTGAAATTGATGTCAAAATGTGAAATATATTGTATTTAATATTTGATTATTATATTATATTTCCTATTGATTTTGGGATGAAAGAACATATTTTTTGTGAGATTCATCCATTAATATTTTTTCATCCATTAATATCATTAATATAATTTCCAGGTACATGTCAAAGTTCAGAGAGCAGGTGAAGCTGGAGAAAGAGGTGAACAAATCCCCCAACAAAACAATGGGACCAGCAAAAGTGGACGTACCGTTGGCAACAAACTATCTACAGAAACACTCCAAGGAACCTAAACTCCCTGAGAGTACATGTCCTGCATTTGCTGTTTAAGACATTTTGAGCATGCATTATATAATACTGACCTTTTTAAATACAGATACATATCTTTTAATTACAAGCATAAAATGACAGTTTCGTGTGTGGACCACTAAAGCTTCTCCTGGATCATTTATTTGTACTATTTCAGAGAAACCATTTAAATATGAAGATGATGAGCTACATGGTAAACCACCAATACCTGCAAGAACAGAGAAGCCGCTCATGGGTCTCTACACCAACAAGAACTTTATTAAGACCAACGCCGTTGAGAACATCATGGCACTCCCAAAGAAAGTGGAGCCAGTGTATGCCGACACCAAGAAGGGGGACAAACAGCCGCTGGAAAACTCTGGTCTCATCCCCAAATTCATAAAGAAGAAGGTGAGGAGAGTGATGTGAAAGTGAGTTTCATGTTTCACTTGCTCTTGTATTTCATCATGCATACAAAACATACTGTATACACACTGCCGGTGCTGGGTAGCAACTGATTACATTCAATCTGGATTACATAATCAGATTTTAAAAATGAATTGTAATTCGAATTTATTACATTTTAAAATAATCGTAATCAGACTACAGTAACTTTTTATTGATTACATATTATTCACACAATGGTAGTAAATGCTCACTAATTCTTCTTTTTCATGTTTTACATTTTCCTTTCTAAAAAAGCATTTTGCTTACATATATTCAGAAAGTCTTCTAGTTTTGTGAAATTGCACACACAGACCAGCCACTAGGTGCAAATAATTACATGGACAATTGAGAATCCACAAAGTGTATTTCATCACTGGATTTACAGAAATCATTTCACTTTTTAGAAGTCTTTTCTCAACATTGCAACTTTGCATATCTAATCAACTCCTGGTGAACGAATGATTAATTATTATTTTAATTTTACTCAGTAAGTTATTTAACTGTGTATTGCTATGTCTTTGGAAGCCTGTTGTCTTTCAAACATATTTTTATTATTTTAAAATGATTTATTTTAATTTGAATGATTTAATTATTAGCTCTTCATTAAACTCAGTTCCATCACAAACCCTGCCGTAATGTAATGTTTAATGCACTTCATATTGTTGATAACAAAGAATGGAATATATTTTCTTTCTCTTTGTATTTTGATATCAATATGGTACAAGATTATCTTATCAAATCAATTTGATAAATGAGTTAGGTCAAAAGTAGTCAAAAAGTAATCATAAAGTCAGATTATATTACCTAAAATGTGTAATGTAATGGATAACTTAAAGGTGCTCTAAGCGATGTCACGCGTTTTTTAGGCCAAAACATTTTTTGTCACATACAGCAAACATCTCCTCACTATCCGCTAACTGCCTGTCCCCTGAACACACTGTAAAAAAACGCGGTCTCTGCAGACACCCCAGGCTCCACAAACGGCAACAAAAACAAACTGGGCTAACCCGCACCACGAAACACAACAAACCGTTCCAGCCAATCACTGACAAGAAGGGTCTAGCTAGCCTCCATTTTGTTTGACAATACTTTAAACGTCAACAAGAAGTGACGTCTTTTTTTTTTGGTCATAATTCGAAAGCAATAATCGACTACAATTGGTAAGTAATCTACCGAGCACTGCATACTGCAAAAACAGTACGAAAAGCCTTAGGCCTGTTTGTTTATGCATGTTCTCAGGACTATGGCCAAACTCCAGAGTACCTGCTTCAGCGCAGAGAGGAAGTCAGGAAAGCACAAGAGGAATATGACAACTATGTCAAGGAGCGTATGAGAGAAGGAGCCATGAAACAGCTCTCTGGTGAAGAACGACACTATATCCTACAGGTAAACAAATACAAATGTACTCTGAATGAAACAATCTCCTGATGGAAGGCACATACGTCATCTTCCTCGAGGACCTTGTGCTTCTGAACTAGCAGCATTAATCTCCTGATGATCAATTGCTTACTTTGTCCCTCAGTTTGTAAGTTGTGTTGGATAAAAGCATCTGCTTTATGAGTAAATGTACACAAAATGAACATGACCTTTTTTAATATTAAGATTTTAAGCACTAATTTTATAAGGGAAAGCATATATTTTTTATGACTGGTCACCATTTTTGGTCAAGATTTTTTATCATGTTTAATCATCTGCAGATTACTTAAATGGTTCTAAAGTGTAATGAATGCTTTAACGTACAAATATTCCATGTTAGTGTCTTGCTTAATATAAGATCATAGAGACTGCATGCATGTGCTACACTACCGTTCAAAAGTTTGGGGTCGGTAAGATATTTTAAATGTTTTTGAAAAAGTATCTTATTCTCACCAAGTCTGCAATTATTTGATCAAAAATACAGACAAAGCATTTTAAATGACCTTTTAAATGACATTTTAACATATTTTAAAATGTTATTTATTTAATTAATTTTCAACATTATTACTCCAGTCTTCATTGTCACATGACCCTTCAGAAATCATTATAATACACTGATTTGGTGCTCAAGTAAAATTTCTTCTTCTTTTCCAATGTTGAACAGATGTTCTGCTTAATAATTTTGTGGAAACCGTGATACTTTTTTTATCAAAATAGAATATTCAAAAGAACAGCATTTATTTTGAAAAAAAAAAATTGGTAACAATTTACTTAAAGCCTCTATGGATAATGCATTATAAAGGTATTCACAATGGATATTATAATGCATTATATCTTTTCAGAAATAATTGTAACCAAAGTTAAAATACATTACATATTTGCACATTCCTTGTTACATCTGCAATTGTTTTTTTTTCTGTTTTTTTAATGCATTGTACTTTCTAAAGGTGTAACAATGAATAGATAAAATAATGTATTATAACTGTGGTTACAATTATTCATGTGACCATATTATAAGGTGCATTACAAGGCATAATTTATGGGTAAAGGGTAAAGTGTTACCAATGTTTTTTGTAACATTATAAATGTTTTGCTGTCATTTTTTATCCATGTGTTCTTGCTGAATGAAAGTGTCAATGTCTTTAAAACATTTTACTTGATCGCTGAACGGTAGTGTTTAATAATTATACAATGTTTTTTTTTATATATTACAAGATATGTCTGATGACTTGATGACTTTTGACAGGCTCTGAAGAAGAACTGGGGCGACCTTCATCATCAGTACCAGGGCCTCTCTGTTGTCACAGACACAGCTCCCAAAAAATACAGGAAGGAGCGTCTGGAGCAGGAGATGAAGCAGCTGGAGAGAGATATTGACCTGGTGGAACGACACAAAACCATCTACATTGCTAATAACTAAGTGTGATGTTAGCTAGTTCAGCAAATATACAAGAACAACATTTGAAACTCTGCTCGTCCTCTTATGGTCCTTCAAGATTAATTTGAAAGGCTTCTGTAAAGTTTTACAGCAAAAGATCTGAGTGCAATAAAGATCATTTTAGATAACCTGAATGGTCTCTGAGCAATGTCATCCCTTTAAAGTTGATGTGAAATGAAAATGATCTCTGTTTACTCTTATTAACATACTGTACATCAGGACTGTGCACATACATTTTGGAGGTGCTCAAGTGAGAAAAGGGCACCCCTCTTATAATTATCGATAAAAAGTAAAGTTACAGTACATAATTTTGACCATAATTTGATTAATTACACTATTTAAAGCTATAAAGTAGGCTACACCATAGGGCTGTTATACCAATTACATGAAATCTGTAGAAACAAAATCCATCTTACCATTTATCAAAATTAATTTACACTGCAATTATAATTGCCTAAATCATTTTACAAAATTAATGTTTAGCATTTTGAATACATATGAAATGCCTGGTGAGACTATTATGAAACTAAAACTGCCAGTAGGTGACGACAAGTAGTAAAAAGTGAATCAAAGAATATTAATTCAACTGATTCTTTCAAAATGGCTGAGGCTGTGTCCGAAATCTCCCACTACTCACTATATAGTGGACTATATAGTGAGTTCGCCATTTTGTAGTGCTGTCCAAATGTATAGTGATGATTATTATACCCTATATAGTCCACTCAATGTATCCCAGAATGCATTTTGTAAAGTAGTGTACAACCGATGGTCACTAACCCAAGCCCTACATACCATCATGCATTGCGCTGATCGTAAAAATGACGGATGGACGTCAAGGAGAGCAGCGCGACAATACAAATTTGCGACAGTAATGCTGTAATCAACGGCGCTGAGAGACGATGGAGTAGTGTCCGAAAGTGGTGTTTCTATTATGTTGGTGAGCTCACTATATAGTGCTCTACTCCCTACCCCATACACAGGGGTTAGGGAGTAGTGGTTTGAGTGGAGATTTCGGACACAGCCAGAGTAATTCATGAAAGAGTCAAGTGTCCATTGAATTTATGAATGGGTAATTGAATCATTGTCTCGCCTGATTCGCTCAAAAACGGTGAATCATTCCAGAACGAAACACCGCTGTGTGTTGCTGGGAGACGCAGCAATTCTGCTTTGTTTGGAACTATTTTTTGTTGGCAATAGAGCAAAATAATTGAAAATTGACAACGTTGTGTCTAAAAATGTTCAATTCATATAATTGACTTATATTGTGTTGTATAAAATGAATACAGGAGGCTGTGAGTGTTATTGTCTGATATTCGAGAAAAAAACACTCCTCGTGTTGTTTTGTTACAATGTTATGGTAAATTCTTTTCAGTACAAAACTTAAAACCCTCGCTGACAGTTATTTGTTAAGATTATCTGTGTCCAAAGTCAGAGGAGAAATAAGACGTTAGGCTCGTGAAGGAGATTCTGTTGTGCTGATGTATAGTTCTGTTATAAGCAACATATGACTGAGTTAGAACATCTAATGTGACTCAGTCATGTGAAAGAACACATCTCCATTCATAAAAGCCTTTAGAAATAATTGTAACTAAACTATGTAAATATCCACGTCTATCAAAAAGGAAAGTATTGCCACAAATTTTATAATGAAAACATGTAAAACCCATCCCACGTGTTTAGTGATAGTGGGTGTGTGCACAAACATCTCGTCCTCTCTCAGGAAGCTTGCACTCTTGCACATATGACCACGAACATGGCAGATGTCCAGAGAAAAGAACCAGGCGTTGTGGTAAATATTCCTGATATATTGAATTTTATTCATTTATTTATTAAATTGTATTCATTATTGTTCATTTTGCATCCCTATAGTATTTTTTTCTTCTTTTCTTTTTTTTTAATTTCTATTTACAGTAAACCTTACTATGAACTGTTTTATATCCTATTCATTGACTATAGATAAAAGACGGGTGGCCGGGATACAGTTTGGAGCTGTTTAATTATCCTGAGCATTACCAGGGTGATCTGGAGTGTGTGTACATCCCTCATGGAGTCATTATGAACAGGTAAACACACTGCTGGACACATATAACTGTGAAAATGTGAAAATTCATGTTAGTTCACTGTGTATTGACAAGTGATAACAAACTCAACTTTAGATCAGATCAGATCATTTGGTCAAATTTGCAAACTATAGATTATGGCAAATCTGAGCTCGGTTTGAGACTTTTTGGAGACATTTTCTGAAACTCTAGTATAGATGTCTGAAACTGAAATCACTAGGATCTTTTTCTCAGGAGAAAAATCTGAGGAGCTGAAAACTTAAGCTTAAACTTAATTTAAAACTACTTATATCTACTAATTATTTGTGTTACTTAGTTATGTCTGGCATTTTGTATTGAAAACCAAAAACAATATTGATCAATGCTGTTAAATATCTGTTTTCCTCTTGATTGAAGTAAAAGAGTATGAATATATGAAAAAACATGCAATATAAAAAGTTTTCATTTTTACCATTGTTTAGCTTTAAGCTTTCTGCTCCACAATCACATTCCAAAGTAATTTGGGTTGATCTAACTTTGCACATTAACTTCATGTGACCATTAAATCTAATTTATGGAATCACATGACCTCCGCATACACAGTTCCTAACATTGTGATCTAATGTGATTTGTAGGATTGAGTGTCTGGCCAGAGACATCCTTGAAGACATCGGACATCATGACGTGATGGTTCTGTGTGTTCTGAAGGGAGGATACAAGTTCTGTTCTGACCTGGTGGAGTCAATCAAAGCTCAGAGTCGCAGTGCCAACAGAAGACTGACCACCAGAGTAGAGTTCATCCGCTTTAAGAGCTATCTGGTGAGGAGAAGCAGAAATCTTATGCATAATAGCTAAAAAACATAGCTTACACACCCCTTAAAGGGATAGTTCAATGAAAATTCTGTCAGTAATTACTCACCCTTATGTTGTTCCAGACCTGTAAGAATTTTGTTCATCTTTGGAACACAAATTAAGATATGTTTTATTAAATCTGAGAGCTGGATCACTCCTCCATAGGGTTCTTCTAAGGGATTGGAATTTGCCGGCCCAGAAAAGTTATTAAAGAAATCGTTAAAATAGTCCAAGTGACTACAGTGGCTCAATCTTAAGTTTATCAAGCGACGAGAATACTTTTTGTGCGCAAAAAAACAAACAAAAATAACGACTTTATTTCAACTATTAATTTCCTTCTCTGTGGGCCTCGAGTTAGTTCACATAGTATAACTGCACAGCGCTTCTGGTTGAACGTCACACGCATCACACACATAACCAGCGGCGGCTAATAGTGAGCCTACGTGTAACGTACAACACAGACAACACAGGAATATACACAGCCCTCAGCGAGACTATCTTCCCTAGAGACCACAGGAGGATCTGGAGCGCCAGTTTGCATAGTGGACACAACCACAGACCCCCCCTGGTGATTTATGTAAGAGACCACAGATGTGTTGTCTGACCGGACAAGCACATGATGGCCCCTCAGATCTGTGAGGAAGTGTCTCAATGCATTGAAGACCGCCATCATCTCCAGGCAGTTGATGTGCCAAGAGAGATGATGACCTTGAGCTGCGCAGCTTTCCATTACTGCTCCCCAGCCGGTGAGGGAAGAATCTGTCGAGAGCGCAACTCAATGGCAAAGAGCTCCCAACACTGTACCCTGGGATAGGAATCAAGGTCTCCTCCATATAATCAAGGCTCAGAGACACCGCCGTGTGATCTTGATCATACAAAGTGGGTTTCCCCTCAGGGAGAACCCTTTGGTCCTGAGCCACCACTGCAAAGGTCTCATGTTAGGCAGGCCAAAGGGTTTCACATTGGACGCCGCTGCCATGAGGCCTAACAGTTTCTTGAACTGTTTCACAGTGCGTGACTTGTCTAGCTTTAACTCTTTCATGGCTGTGAGGATAGCAGCTACACGAGCGGGCGATAGGACGGCCCGCATCGTGACCGAATCCCAGACCACACCAACGAAACTGGTTCTCTGTACTGGAGAAAGCACACTAGCTGGCTAATGTCTGTTCAGTCCCATAGCCGTATTCTTTCAACCCCCTTATATTGGAATAAATATGTAAATTGGGGGCTGAAATGTTGGGATGAATACGGCTTATTCCATGATCTGGACAGCTCACTGTGCAGGTCAGGAAAAAATGGAAGGCCCTGTGATCGAGCTGACACATTAGTTTGTGACAAAAAGCGCTCGTCTTTGCTTTTGGTACGAGCGCCTTGTTTCTCAGTTGGCAGTCAATGCCGGCCTAGCCATGGCACGAGTCATCACCTCCACCAGCTCCTCATACGCTGGGGAAAGAGGTGGCGAATTTTTACTTTCAATGCTCAGCACATCTAATTCCTAGATTAGAACTAGAGCTCTGAAGCATTATGCTCTCACTGCGGGCGGAAGAAGACGCTGGGCGGACACCGGTGAGAGACCGCTGGATCCCTCGGGTAAAGGAAGAGAAATGGCGGAGCACGTCTCTAAACCCGCCGAGAGATCCATTTGTGATCCCCAAGAATGCCTTCTCTGTGCTGCCTCGGCAGCAGCGGGTCCGGATCCCTGAGGATCGCGAAGTGACAGGCGAGAGCGGAGCATGCGAAGCGGAAGTCTCTCACAATGCTGACAGTCAGCACCCTCGAAGGCTGACATAGCATGCTCTGCTCCCAAACCATAACACACAAATCATGTTAAATAACGTTAAATAACGCGGGCAGGGAGAAGCACACAATTTGAATGATTGCATTTCTTTCGCCATGAAATACTAAGTTAATAGATAATACAACAGTAAATATATCAGACAGTTTTTAACATAGAGCGCTTGCTGAGGCACAGAAGCTAACGCCGGTCAGACCGGATGTGCTTTTATCCTTTCCTGATCGTGAAATCATCCACCCATGACGTTCACTCTCGCTATTGGACTAGTTGACATACGTCCTTCAGACGCAATCACGCAGGGTCGTTCCCAAAACGTCGTTGACGCAGTGCAAGTTGCCTTGAAAGGGAACTGGCTAGTCACAGTAGCCGTGGCATGGAGATTAAGGATAGCAACTTAGTGACCGATTTGAGTTCAAATCAGGCGTTTATTTTTTTAAAAAGAAAAAGAGAAGCGTGAATTTAAAAAATAAATTTTCGAAAAAGTGAAAATAAAGAGAAGTTTGATTGTGTTCTAGCATTGATTGGACGAGACAGTCCTATGGATACAGTCAATCACATAGACTTTCAAAGTATTATCATATACAACCATCCTTAAAGTACACCTTTACTGATAAGCATGTTTAAAATGGCTATGGGTAGGTGTAGGTGTAGAGGAGGGCCTTATAGGGACAGAAACAAGTAAGGTCCTAATAAGGCAACATTTATTTATGATTTTAATCAATATAAGCATACAAACTGTTATTAGGTACTGTTTTACTGTGTACTACAATACTCTGACATGCAAAGTATTAGTTAGTATTTGCCACTATTTGCACTTAGTGCAAATAGCACCTAACTATTACTTACACTGCTGTTTGCACTTATAGTGCAATTAATATTTTCATTTGCACTAGATTTGCCAATCATTTGTGTAAAGGCTTTGTAACTGAGTTAAAGTGGCTGTTATCAGCTGTAGTCAGCAGAGGGCGCTCTAATGCCGTGCACATGTTATTCAGAAAGATATGTGCTCAGAATAGCATATTTCCATGCTGCTCTACTATTTCTGCTGTTTGCAATACTGTATGTATATTGTGCACAGTATGACATTGGACGAATGCAGTTGCCTGAATACCTGGATGATGTACAGCAATGTACGATATTAATACATTTGCCAAACTGTACAGTAGACCTTTACCGAGTGTGTGTGAGTGTGTCAGAAATTTTAACGTCAACTTCTTGACTCATTATTTGATCGGACTGACAAAAATGTCCACACAATGATATTTTTTTCTACCATGGTAGAGAAATCCAAATGTACTACTCACTAGCGGCGCCAGGATTTTGATTGTAGGTGGGCCTCCAGAAAACTGGATGGGCCAGTTAAAATAAGCCAAAAAAAAAAAAAAAAAAAAAAACACGGGTTCCCCTTCATCTCCGTTTCAGCACTTTTCTGCGGCACTGAGGACAGTGTTGCCAGATTGGGCGGGTTCCCGCCCAATTGGGCGGTTTTGAATTTGATTGTGCGGGTAAAAAAGGGTTTGGGCGGGTGGACAAAATTTGGGCTGGTTTGGGGTCAGTTCGGCGGTTTTCAAACATCTACTTATTAAAGTCTAATTGGTTTAAAAAACTAAGCTAAAGTGTGCATGTGCTGTCATCATGACAAACACACACGCCCATGCAGAGTCAGCTGGCGTTGGTGTTGACGTCACCGATGAGCACGCACGCACTTATAGCCAATCAGCGATCAGCAGGCAGACGCGATTTAGCGCGATAACTTGAAGGCAGCTGTATATTCTAGTGATCGATAATGCAAAGTGACCTACATATACAGTAAGATGTATCTACAGTAAAGAGTAAGATGGTGATCAACTCTAAAAACGTACACATGTGGTGGGAGATGACTCGATGGTTAACTCTGAGAGGAGAGCAAAGTTCAGTTGAAATACTTGAATTGGAATCGAATATGGGACGACTCCTGTCCATGATCCATGTGCACTAGCCTAACCAGACATCTGCAACGTTTACACCGTCCAGACTGCATGAACTCTCCTGTCCCTGACAGCTGCTGAAAAAGGTTTGATCAACAATGAATCAGTTTTGACTGCTAAATTCTGCATTATGTTCTACAATGTGTAACAGCTACTTACTTCTGAGGGTTAAAGTCATCGGTACATTTCTTGATTGCCGTTTTGACAGTGTCCACCTGGACATTTTAGTCATATTTGCTAATTCTTCTTAATTATTGCCCTGTTTTGATCCATTTTCCTGGGAAATTTATTTATTTTTTATTGTATTTTATCATCGTTATTTTGTTTTAAGGAGATAAAAATGCTTCTTATCAACCTTGAATGACATGGGAATACAATTATATCACATTATTTTGGCAGTAAAATTTTGGGCGGTTTTTTCTCGGAGTGGGCGGTTTTTGGTGAGCTTTTGGGCTGGAAATCACCGTCCCAATCTGGCAACACTGACTGAGGACAGCGACTCAGTAGCCTACCTGTGTGACTCTTGTGTTGCTGTCCTCCTGCTCCTCATAGCGTTTCTTGCTGAATTTAAATGAAAACGAGCTGCTTGCTTTGCGTTTCATATTCGCTAATAGCTACCGTCTGTCTCATTGAGATTGCTTGAAAAGCTTGTGCGCCAACGTCATTCATCAGGGTTTCTGCACACTTTTTAAATTAAAATTTAAGGCTTTTTAAGACCTTTTTAAGACCCGAAGTAAATGTTAATTTAACTGTTATATAAACTAAATATCTGCTATTGTGGACAGGAAAACGGCCCTCTTGCTGATGTGACATTGTATGATAACAACATAGCCTAATATATATATATATATATATATATATATATATATATATATATATATATATATATATATATATATATATATATATATATATATAAGACAAAAACTCATTTAGGGACATAGGCTATAACTGCACACATCATGCAGTGAAAGAACGAGAGACAAACAGTGCCTCGTACATTGTTAAAACAATGATTACAATAGCATAATAGACAATAGCCTACACATCGCACACCACTACGCACATAAAGAATGAACTTAAAATTGAACGGACATTTACCAACTTTCTTCTCCTCTCCTCCTGTTTCGCGTGCAGGAGACAGACGCAATGCTGCCTCGAATGTGATGCAAAATTTCACGTGAACAAGCAAATCCACAAAAAACGAATAATAAATAAAAATATAGTTTTCATTTGGAAAACATTTATGTCTAAGTCAAATTGCCATCGAAAATTTAAGACCTTTCATACGTAAAAATAAAGACTTGTAAAGACTTTATGGCCTTCAATTTTATAAATATAATTTAAGACTTTTTGGGCCCACCCGGGCCCAATGGTAGCGCCGCGGGTGGTACTACTACAGTAATCAAATATGTACTTTCCCGGTATTTTATCACAATATATGTTTATCTGTTATTGAAATACACAGAGAAAATCCAATCTAAGGATACAGTAAAGGTCAAGTTGTTCTGTCATGGTTAGGTGGGTCTTCACAGTCTGTGTTTTGCTGTAACTCATGGGCCCCTAAAGAGCCTCCAGTCCATCATCCTGTGGTCCCGCGCTTCCTGTCTGAACATATCCAAGCCAGAACGTTCTTCTCAAACACAGAAGAGCCACTTCACCCCTTCACAAAGGTTCAACTTGACCTTGAGAAGAGGACGCAACCCAATTGTCTCAGCAGACAAAAGCAGCTTCTGTCAAGAGACTGTAAGATCATATGTGCTGACAGGGCCACAGAAGGGGGCTTTTAACGTCTGTCTCTGTGTCTTTAACAGAATGACCAGTCCACTGAAGATCTGCACATTATTGGACCAGACGACCTCTCCATGCTGAAAGGAAAGGTATTGCACATGTTTGCTTATTAGTCGTAAGAATGCGTGGAAATGGGCTTTATTAGCCTATTAGTGGCTGAGGCCCCATTCACACTACTACAGTACGTTTTAGTTTAGAAACGGAGACCTTTTGCTACGTTTGCACCTCCCGTCCAGACTAAAACGGCACAAACAAAGATCTACGGAGAAGTTTAGAAACGCTGCCGACCCCGTTTTGCGTTTTGAATCTCCGGAGGGCGTTTTAGTGAAGACGGGTCAAACCGGAGGACTTTAGAAACGATGACGCAGAGGCTCACGCTGGGCTCTCTGATTGGCCTGACCTTTAGTGATTTCATCCTTATTGTGGGGTCCACCTTTTCCATTGTTGTGTCTTGCTCTGGCGATGGATAATGCTCCCGGTACCTTTCCAATATGTCGCAGTATTTGGTTTGCAACAACTCCTAGTCTGTGTTTTCTGCCGCCATGGCTGTTTCCCTTGTATTCCCTTGTAACTTTAAGTAAAAGTTCCACCTCGTCGACGGTCCATGAAAAGAAATCTCGGGTCTTCGACGTTGCTAATCTTTGCAGTTGTAACTTAGCTACTTTCTTCTTCGTCAAATCTGAGGAATAGTCCATCTGTTTTCTGTTTACACCGGCACGCGCATGCCCAGTGTAGGGGAATGGCCACGTGATCCCCGTTTTCAGCCGTTTTAATGTGGACGAAGATCAATTCTATTACACAGCTAAAACGCTGGTGTGGACGGAGATCGTATTCGTTTTAATTCTCCGTTTCTAAACTAAAACACAGTAGTGTGGATGGGGCCTGAGACACTATTTCTCATATAGTAGGTGCAGAACACATACACTCACCTAAAGGATTATTAGGAACACCAAACTAATACTGTGTTTGACCCCCTTTCGCCTTCAGAACTGCCTTAATTCTACGTGCAGTTAATTCTATCTTGCAGTTGATGGAGATTTGTGGGATGCACATCCAGGGCACGAAGCTCCCGTTTCACCACATCCCAAAGATGCTCTATTGGGTTGAGATCTGGTGACTGTGGGGGCCATTTTAGTACAGTGAACTCATTGTCATGTTCAAGAAACCAATTTTAAATGATTCGAGTGACATGGTGCATTATCCTGCTGGAAGTAGCCATCAGCAGATGGGTACATGGTGGCCATAAAGGGATGGACATGGTCAGAAACAATGCTCAGATAGGCCGTGGCATTTAAACGATGCCCAATTGGCACTAAGGGGGCCTAATGTGTGCCAAGAATACATCCCCCACACCATTACACCACCACCACCAGCCCGCACAGTGGTAACAAGGCATGATGGATCCATGTTCTCATTCTGTTTACGCCAAATTCTGACTCTACCATCTGAACGTCTCAACAGAAATCGAGACTCATCAGACCAGGCAACATTTTTCCAGTCTTTAACTGTCCAATTTTGGTGAGCTCTTGCAAATTGTAGCCTATTTTTCCTATTTGTAGAGGAGATGAGTGGTACACGGTGGGGTCTTCTGCTGTTGTAGCCCACCCGCCTCAAGGTTGTGTGTGTTGTGGCTTCAAAAATGCTTTTCTGCATATCTTGGTTGTAACGAGTGGTTATTTCAGTCAAAGTTGCTCTTCTATCAGCTTGAATCAGTCGGCCCATTCTCCTCTGACCTCTAGCATCAACAAGGCATTTTCGCCCACAGGACTGCCGCATACTGGATCTTTTTCCTTTTCACACCATTCTTTGTAAACCCTAGAAATGGTTGTGCGTGAAAATCCCAGTAACTGAGCAGATTGTGAAATACTCAGACCGGCCCGCCTGGCACCAACAACCATGCCACGCTCAAAATTGCTTAAATCACCTTTCTTTCCCATTCTGACATTCAGTTTGGAGTTCAGGAGATTGTCTTGTCCAGGACCACACCCCTAAATGCATTGAAGCAACTGCCATGTGATTGGTTGATTAGATAATTGCATTAATGAGAAATTGAACAGGTGTTCCTAATAATCCTTTAGGTGAGTGTATTTCTAGCACAATCATGACACCATAAAACCAGTCAAACTGTTCAAAAACAAAGTGCCTTTCTTGGCCCCATCAGTCCTCAACATTATCCATTATTGAGACATTATGGTGCACAAAACTGCAAATAGATTCCCACCTCTATCATGCAAAGAGCCAGAGGCTGTATCCTTGATGAATGGTGCAATATCATCCAGCCCTCCAAGCAGGACTGAAGCAAATGGGTCACTTCTTATGACAAATCCACAAGAATAATCGTCAGGTTTGCAGTTCTTTTGTGCACTCCCTTCTATAGTCATGGTACAGCATTCATAATTGCTTTATTATTACAGATGTAGAGATTTCAGGCAGCTATAGTGAGCAGATGACTGTTATTGATTATATTCAGTAATCTGTCATTTCTATAGCTTGTCTAGAATGCATTTACACTATCAATTAAAAGTTTGGGGTCAGTAAGATTTCTATATCAAATGAATGTGATTCTTTTGAAGGTTCTGTTCATCAAATAATCCTGAAACAAAATAGCATGGTTTCCTCAAAAATATTAAGCAGCACAAATGTTTTCAACATTGACAATCTTGAGCAGGAAATCAGCATATTAGAATGATTTCTGAAGGATCATGTGACACTGAATACTGGAGTAATGATGCTTAAAATTCAGCTTTGATTCACTGGAATAAATTACATTTTGAAAACAGATGTTTTAATTTGGAATAATATTTCACAATATTGCAGTCTTTGATCAAATAAAGGCAGCCTTTGTGAGAATAAGAGGCTTCTTCAAAAAAATAAAACAATCTTACCGACCCCAAAGTTTTGAACAGTGGTGTATTGCACTAAGAAATGACATGATCCATGAAGTTCTTATGATAGGAAAAAAGATTACTCCAAATATAAATAAATGACCCTAAATAGGACTAAATTAAACTGTTAATGTGGCATTCCTTGGTTGGACCATCTAGATTCTATGATCTTTACTCATGAAAACACGAGTATAATATAATAATAGATTTGAATGCCATATAATAAGGTGGCTGTGCTTGCATGGGCTCAGAAAATATTCCACCAAACAATCACAGTGTGTTTTCTATCATGATAACATACAGATTCTCTCTTGTTGTTTCTGTTGTTTTTGGATGTTGTTTAAAATCTTTTGGATTTTCTAAATTCTAACACATTCTCTCTTTTTCCCCCCTCTCATGCCACACAGAATGTCTTGATTGTGGAGGTAAGATTGTGCTTTTCACGGTGGGTTTAGCAAAGTATCCAGACACATATATATATATATATATATATATTTTAACAAAATCACACAAACTAACTGAAATGAAATGCAAGAGAGAAGCAAACAAAGTTTGTTATGAACAATTCCCATGGCACATGTGCAGGGTAGTCTGGGATTTGTCTAGAAAACAATAGAGTAGAAAGGTATTTTCCTTTCAGATCAGATTTCACATCAGACGTTTTCCAATGAAATCACCCATGTAGATCACTCCATGTGCCGCTGCATTGAATAGCAGTGCTGTTGATCATTATTTCCATAACTTTGGGTAAGTTTTTTATGTTATTAAACTCTCATTAAAAGTCTTGTGCTACCTAGACAGAATTCCAGGCATCATAACTGCACTCCAGGGGTGAAGGCTGAACAGCAAGCAGCAAAATTCTGCTGCCAAATTCACCGCATGCAAGGCTATCCCAGAATGCATTGCAATGAGCTCAGTGAAAGATGGAGGACAGTGTAAAGATAAATGCTTAAAAAATGAATTATCAGTTAATGAAAATAAAGTAGTATAAACATAGTTTTTAAGAAGGAATCTCACTTTTTAAAGAAATTAGTACTTTTATTTAGAAAGGATGCATTCAATCGAAAAACTTTGTTCATCAAAGAATCCTAAAAAAAGTTTTATATATATATATATATATATATATATATATATATATATATATATATCAATCAGATTTTAACTGTTTTCAACATTGATAATAATAAGAAATATTTCTTGAGCAGCAAATTAACATATTAGAATGATTTCTGAAGGATCATGTGACAATGAAGACTGGAGTAATAATGCTATAAAATCAGCTTTGCATCACAGAAATAAATTACATTTTAAAATACATTAAAATAGAAAACAGTTATTGTAAAAAATACTAATATTTCACAATATTTCTGTTTTACTGCATTTTTCATCCAATAAATGCAGCCTTGGTGAACATAAGACACGTCTTTCAAAAACATAAAAACACTTCACCAACACCAAACTTTTGAACGATTTGTGTATTGCATTGTTAGCTTAGAAGCATACTAAAATCATTTCAAACTCTTTTGAAATCAATTGCAAGTTTTTCTTGTGTGCTGTAAATGAAGAATGATAGTTTTTGCTTGACAAAATTGCTCTATATGTAGAGTATTTCAGATCAAAGTCAAACACTTATGAGCAAATCCACATGGAATCTGCACCTGTGAAACTCCACAGGAAGACAACATCTGAGTGACTGTAGACAGCAAGGCATGTAGCACTATATCTCCATTACAGTGTAATCTTATATGTATTCATTTCCTCGCAGGCAATAGTGGACACAGGAAAGACAATGAGAGCGCTTCTACAGCACGTGGAGACTTTCCAGCCCAAAATGGTTAAAGTTGCAGGGTGAGAAGGGGAACACCATTAAGGCAGTAACTATGTTTCCATCTAAAGTTGTGAATTTAACATATGCACAAAATTGGAATATCGAATAAAACATTTCCACGTGTTGAAGAGAACAAAATCGTGCAAAATATAGTAAAAATGGAAGTTGCTCCAATATGAGAAGCAACTGTGGTTATTTTTTGTACATCATAAATGACTTGCTCTTTAGATGAGAAGTAAATGAGAAGGAGTGGGGGAAAGTCATCTGAGAGGAGGAAATGCCTCCATCGTGCAATGATTGATCAGTTCTGATTGGTTTGTGTGATAAATCCCGCACACAATTTCATGATTTCATGCACATTCTGGAATTGGCCTGAATACAGACAATGATGGCGTTAATGGGAAGACTAATTAAAAACCAATCAGCAACTTAGATATCACCGCTTTATGCCACGCCAAAATCACACTAGAAATGAGCTGAAAACATGATGTCTGTGTCAATAGCTTGGGGAAATCATATAACACGAATACATCTTCTTAAAATGTAGTGTAACAGGGACATAAATTTGCCTCCTCATTTTAAAACACCACTGATGGAAACAGCTAATGTAAGAGGATGCGTGGCCTGAGATCAAATCAAGCTGAAGAAGAGTGGCAGACCTCCACATTTTCATGGTTTTGATCTAATGGAGGTTAAGGGTGTTAATGTGTTCCTGTGTCTCTTCCCTCAGGCTGCTGGTGAAGAGGGTTCCTCACGGGGCGGCAGAGCTCCCTGACTGTGAGTGCTCGAGGGTGCTCATACTGCCCTGCGGAAATGGGCCTTAATGAATCACTTTATGATTATCTGAACACGGCTGTGATTCGTGAGAACTGATTACTTGTGTTTCTCTGCAGATGTTGGATTTGTCATTCCCAATCGTTTTGTGGTGGGTTACGCTCTGGACTACAATGAGTACTTCAGGGACCTCAATGTAAGATTACGTCCATTTTTGTTAAATTCCATGACCTTTTGAAGATGAAGACATCTTCAAGTACAAAAATGTGCGAACATTAGGCATGTTATGGTAGTGCTCAACTTTTCAGTCAACTTATCTCTAGAGCAACAGGCAAATGCAACAATGAAAATTCTGTCATTAATTTCTCACCCTCATGTTGTTCCAAACCTGTCAGACTTTCATTCATCTTTGAAACACAAATTAAGATTTTTTTTATGAAATTTGAGAGCTTTCTGTCCCTTCATAGACAGCTATGCGACTGACACTTTGACGCTTCAAAAAATTCATTAAAGGTGCTCTAAGCGATGTTGGGTGACGTCACTTCTTGTTGACGTTCGAAGTATTGTTAAACAAAACGGAGGCTAGCTAGACCCTCCCTCCTCCTCATCCGTGCACTAACCCCCCAAACCCCACCCCCAAATCCTTCTTGTCAGTGATTGGCTGGAACAGTTTGTTATGTTTCGTGATGCGGGTTAGCCCAGTCTGTTTTTGTAGCCGTTTGTGGAGCCTGGGGTGTGTGCAGAGACCGCGTTTTTTTACAGTGTGTTCAGGGGACAGGCAGCTAGTGGATAGTGAGGAGATGTTTGCTGTATGTGACAAAAAATGTTTTGGTCTAAAAAACGCATGACATCGCTTAGAGCACCTTTAAAGTAACACCAAGTAAATTTTCCTCTTCGGTCGCCCTACTGGTTGGAAACGAAATTGACCATTGCCGCTGTTGTAAATAATCTAGCCTACCGTCGCACGCACGCTCGCTGTTTACCCAGCACCGGCTTTAGAATGAACGATGTCCACAGACAAGGTAGAGTATGTTACATGATTTCATAAAAGGATGATGTATTGCGACATCAGAAACGAAGAAAAACGAAATAATGACTATTGTAGCGCTTGACGTAAAGCAGTCGAATTTTGTAGTTCTTTTTGTGGTCGGGTTCCTACCCGAAACCCGAAGTTACATAGTGCCAGTAAAAGCGATACAGACCCCGTCAGGCTATGGCAGATGAGTCATTTAACTTATTTTAAGTCGATGTACCATCACATGGGTCTTGGAAATATATTATGAAGGTTGAAAACTACTTAGTGTTACTTTAAGAGATCATAAAACAAATCCATATGAATTAAGCGGTTTAGTCCAAATTTTCTGAAGAGACTCGATCACTTCATATGATGAACAGATTGAATTTAGGCTTATATTCACATTTAAACATTCATCAATACACACATCTGTTGTGGTGAACGGAGGCTCAAGCATTATCACTTGACGTGCGAGAACCAATGAGGACCATTCTCATATGCAGCACGTTTGAGCTTCCGGGAGAGGTTTGTTCTCGCGTGTCATGCTGATTCGGTTGAGCTTCTGTTCATGTTTGCTGATCAATGTTTATAAGTGAACAAAAGCAATTCAGTCTGTTCATCATTTAAAGCGATCATAAAATGCAAAAACGTGTTCTGCGTGATGTTGTTAAAGGGATAGTTCACCCCAAAAAAATTATTCTTTCATTAATTTGAGTAAATAAACGCCTAAATTAAATCTGTTCATCATATAAAGTGAACAATGCCCCGTTTCCACTGAGCGGTACGGTACGGTACAGTTCGGTACGGTACGCAATTATTTGCGTTTCCACTGTCAAAAGTTGTGAATGGTACCAAAAAGCCGAACCGTACCGTACCACTTTTTGGGTACCCTTCCGTTGGGGTACCTAGCACAGTGGTACGGTACTAAAGGGTGGAGCTAGACTCACTGCAGAACGTTGATTGGTTGACAGAGTATCGTCACTTGCGCGTGCTACAAGGGGAATGACAACATAAGAAGCGCCATTTTTTAATATACAGTTGGAATAAAATACTACGGTTATTCTTTCACGAAATCTAGTTTTAAGAGTTTTTCAGGCGAGAATGTAGTTGTTTAAAGCTCAAATCTGTGGTTTATTTATAATGATTTATGATAATTTGATCCATTCCCGGCGATCACCGGACGCTCGGCGATCATGTTCCCCGCCCGGAACAGCCTTTCCTCGGCTGGTCGTTCTGAGGTATGCCGCTGGCTCTGTAGCAGCTAGTGGTAATTCGTCTTGTGTATATCTAAGGGTGATCTTTGGTCTCGTGAATCGATAATTCGTTCCCTGGCCAATCGTTTTGGCTGAGGACAAAGTTAAGTTTCATATAATTTAGGCTATTTAACTTTTCCGTTGTAACGTTAACGTTAGACTAGCGCTGAATTTGTATTTTGACTGAATTGTTTGCTTTATATCTTATTGTACAGCTTCTTGTAACGTTACCTTCTACTTATACTTTTATAATGGCTATTATTAATAAAACTGAAATTTAACACAAAGAGATAGGTTTGAATTTTGTCATTATTTATTTTATTACAAGATTATCACTGTAATGTTGTTTATTGCAGCATTTGTACGAATGCATATTGTCTGGAATATGTTTAATATTTTTTGAAATTTAAACGAAAAGATGCAGGGTTGTGTTTTATATTTCGTTTTGTTATAAATAGGCTAACGTTATACATGCAGTGAATAATATAATCAGGTCTATACATTGCCGAACCACACTTGTGTGCCTATAATGTTTAAAATGTATTTAAATGAAAACGAAAAGAGGCAGAGTGGTGTTTTATAACATATTTCGTTTTATTGTTGCCTAAAATAACATGCAGAGCGAGCCGAGTGACGCTTTCAGAACGCGCTGTTCAATTTAGAGAATTACCGGACTCGCGACCTCGGGACTCCTTCTGCTGAGAACTTTGAGTACTTGGTATTGAGAAATGCCTAATGTCGGCAACTTCTTATGATAAACATGCCGAGAAGCAGGGACAAGTTCTGCTGTATGCCATCCATTTGTGTTTACTTTCTTGGTGTCGCTTTCTTCTTCGCGCGAAAATGACGTTGATCGCTTATTTCCAGCAAACGCCACGCCTATCAAGTAGGGTACTGTTGGCAGTGGAAACGCTAGCCGGATCATGGTTTACTGACCCGACCCGACCCGAACCGTACTGTACCGTACCGTACTGCTCAGTGGAAACGAGCCACAAGTCTCTTCAGAAAATGTGGACTAAACCACTCACTTCATATGGATTACTTTTATGATCTCTTTATGAACTTTTTGATGCGTCAAAATGGTAGTTGCTTTCTATGGAGGGATAGAAAGCTCTCAGATTTCATCAAAAATTTCATCATTTGTGTTCTGGGGATGAACGAAAGTCTTCCGAGTTTGGAACGACATGAGAGTGAGTAATTAATGACAGGATTTTCAGTTCTGGGTGAGCTAACTCTTTAAAGCTGCATAAAAAGGCCTCCCCACCTCAAAGCTCATCATAGAGCGTTATATAAGATATGCATTTCTGAACCTGCAGCATGAATGTCATCATCACTGAGTGTTGAGCAGGACTTGGTGAACATCCAAATGAAATCTGGCATGCAGCACAGCATTCATCTTTCCTAGAAAACTCTAATCAGCCTCACGCATCATGTGTTCAAGCCCCTCCTGAAGCTGTAAATGTGAGGGAAAACACACTGCAGACAGGCAGAAGCAAACATTTTGCTGTGTTTTACAGCTCTATTTTCTGCTTTATTTATCACTTGACTCACGTAAGCGATGTCTTCCCCTTCACAGCACATCTGCGTCATCAGCGAGACGGGGAAACAGAAATATAAAGTGTGACAAAACTCCCCTCAAGAGGAATGGACATTTATATTACCGTAACGGATGAAAAACTCATTCTGACACAAGAATACTGTGTTCTCAAATCAGAGATCTGATATCTGTCACTGACATGCTGAATTATCTTTGAAATATTATATAATGTGTTTTGCATGAATTGAGTAAAGTCACATCGCAATACTAACGTGATATGATGTGGAAAACAGACTTACTCTGTTCCATTTTGTATGATGTATCAGTTTAAGAGCCCAGCTGCCCGTTTTGTTCTCTTTAGAAGATATTTGTTTGTGAGACCATCCATGCCACTGAGGACATTCTACGCTTTTCCTAGAGTTGTAGGGAGGCAGGAGCTTTATCCAATCCCCAAATTGGACAGTAGGATATAGCTATATGAAATTAATAGCAATTTTATTTTTGCATTGTGAAAATTCAAACATGTTACAGATGATAAATAAAATGCCTTGATTGTCTTGCCTCTGTAGAAGAGTCCTGATGTCTACTATAGAGGACATACAATAAAATATGAAAAAGTTGTATATGTCTTGTGTGTGAGACACTACAAAGATATGTGCTGCGTCTGAAATTGCATACCGTCACTGTCAGAGTTGGTACTACATTTGAATTTGAATTTACTTTGCGACCACTAAAAAAGTACATTTTACTGTGTAGACCGGTAGGAATATGGGTAGTACGAATGAAATTTGGAGCCTACTACATCCAACATTGTACTCTCGTGTGACCTACCAGAGTCAGTTGCGTCGCTTCAGAATATCAGTGGAAGTAGTAGGTTCGTCCAGTGACTTTTTTACCTACTGTTTTCATATTCGGACATAATACTCTTTTGGCATACTGTTTTTTCGCATACTAAATAGCTGGGAAGTATTCGATTTCAGACAGAACAAAGGCGTTTTAGAATGTTGCTATCATCTTTTGGCACATTGCTAGCATGTTTCTAACATGATTTAACACTTTGTCAGCATGTTTTAGGATGTTACTAACATGTCTTTAACATGAATTAGCACAATGCTAGCATGTTTTCTTCTACAGAGGACATACAATACAATATGAAAAACTTGTATATTTCGTTTTATATGTATATATTGTGTTGTATATTTTGTTTGATAGATTGATAGATAGATAGATAGATAGATAGATAGATAGATAGATAGATAGATAGACAGACAGACAGACAGACAGACAGACAGACAGACAGACAGACATATAGCCTTTTAATACATTGCTAACATGTTTTTTTTTCTACAGATGACACAATAAATATGAAAAGGTTGTACATTTCTTTTGTTCAAAACACTATGATAGATAGATAAAAAAGACAGACAGACATACAGTGTTTTAACATGTTGCTAACATGTTTAAACACATTGCTAGCATTTTAACATAATTGAACATGTTTGTAGCATGATTTACCATGCTAACATGTTTTATACAGATGACATACAATAAATGTATTTATTATGTTCGAAACACTTGGATGGATGGATGGATGGATGGATGGATGGATGGATGGATGGATGGATGGATGGATGGATGGATGGATGGATGGATGGATGGATGGATGGATGGATGGATGGATGGATGGATGGATAGATAGATAGATAGATAGATAGATAGATAGATAGATAGATAGATAGATAGATAGATAGATAGATAGATAGAAGCCTTTAACTTTTTTGTTGGGTTCCAGAAGGGAAAATTAACATGTATTTGCACACTATAAAGAGGCACTAAATAAAGAACATCTGAACAGTCCTGAATCAAAATGATTTATTAAAAATTTCTATTGAAACGTTGGATGGTGTTATTTTCCCAGTGTCTGGCCTGGGGTTTGACCTCTTTGTCAGCATACGACCAGACAAAACCAACATGAGGGTTTGATTCACTTTACAACCTGCTGTGGTTATCTCACATCTCAGACAAGCAATGAATGCATTGGAAATTTACTGCTAATACAGAACTCAAAGCTGATGTTCACTGAGAATCCCGACAAAAAAAAAAAAAAAACGAATTTCTGCTCATCTGTTTTGGATCTGCTGTCTTACAGGCAATCTGCTTGAAAAGTCTGGCTCTTTAATTCAAGTAACATGTAGCAAAAAAACACCCCCAAAGGCGTTACACATTACACTAAATCTGAAACTATTTGCACTATCCACTATAAAAATTGACCTTTTGTGTGATTTCTGAGTCTGGTTATGATATTGTCCTGCATGGTTGGTGTAAAGTGTCGATTGAGAGCTGTTTGTGCCTCACACCAAGCTTTCCATGACTCAGTCTGGGCGCCAGCCGGGTACAAATGCCAACAGCCGCCATCTGCCATCAGTTACTGCACCTCATGACTGGAGAATGCAGCGCTGCACTGGAGACACAAAACACTTTAATTCATTAAATCAGTCAGTGGGTCATAACAAAGCATGAAGATAGTGCCTTATTATTTGTCCTACAAAAGATCGTGAGACTTATTTGTGATTGAAGATCCCATTAAATGGTCTGATGAAAGCCATTTTCTGTTGTTTATTTCCAAATGTAAGTTTGCATCAGTAAGGAAACTACTAATACAACTAGATTCGGTAGTTTGCACAACAGACTAACAAAAGTCAACTCAACAGAGAGTACACAATAATCATGGTTGAAGGAAAAGGAGTGACTGGCCAATAAACACAGAGAGACGGATGGATGGATGGATGGATGGATGGATGGATGGATGGATGGATGGATGGATGGATGGATGGATGGATGGATGGGATGGACAGATAGATTGATGGATTAATGATGGATGGATGATGGATGGATGGATGGATGGATAGATTATGGATGGAAGGACAGTGATGGATGGATGGATGGATGGATAGATAGATTAATGGATAGATAGATGGATGGAAGGATGGGACGAATGGAAGGACAGCGATGGATGGATGGATGGATGGATGGATGGATGGATGGATGATAGATAGATAGATAGATAGATAGATAGATAGATAGATAGATAGATAGATAGATAGATTAATGGATGGATGGAAGAATGGGACGGATGGAAGGACAGCGATGGATGGATGGATGGATAGATAGATAGATTAATGGATGGATGGATGGATGGATAGCGATGATGGATGGATGGACGGATGGAAGGACAGCGATGGATGGATGGATGGATAGATAGACAGATGGATGGATGAGTGATAGCGATGGATGGATGGATGGACGGATGGAAGGACAGCGATGGATGGATGGATGGATGGATGGATGGATAGATAGATAGATAGATAGATAGATAGATAGATAGATAGATAGATAGATAGATAGATAGATAGATAGATAGATAGATAGATAGATAGATAGATTAATGGATGGATGGAAGAATGGGACGGATGGAAGGACAGTGATGGATGGATGGATGGATAGATAGATAGATTAATGGATGGATGGATGGATGGATGGATGGATGGATGGATGGATGGATGGATGGACGGATGGAAGGACAGCGATGGATGGATGGATGGATGGATGGATAGATAGTTTTCATCCGTTTATTGTCTGCAGGTGAGAATTGTCACATTGTGAAAGTCTGATAACAATAGCTTGTTTATGTAAAGCCACAAGCCTTGTGAATTCGCAGACCTGTCTTTTTTTTTTCTTTCTGAAAACAGCATTGATTTACATTTTTGAGACTTAGTCACGCTTGGTGTGGGATTAAACACGATTCCTGATGACATCTGAAAGCTCAAGTCAATAGGAGAACATGGAAGCGCAGGCCAAAGGAAAAGTGCTGTATGGATTCACACACATAGAAACAGTGATTGGATTGTAGTTTTAAAAAAAAGAAGTTTAACATGCATGATAGTGCAGATAAAAAAGTGACTAAGTCAAATCTTAAGCACACTATATCAATATATCATGTTGCTGTTCTATACAATACACCCTTACAGGCCTCAGTATAGGTGTTTTAGGCTAAATGCCCCTCATGTAAGAGAAGAACTAACAGAGCTCTCTTAGTTCCAGATCGAGTATCTGATGTATAGCTACAGATTACAGAGGAGGAAAAACCCCCTCTTGTCCCCCTGAATAAAGAGGCATTTTGGGTCTCTGTGACAGAATTGACAAAGTAACTCTTTGTTGGCTTGGCTGTGACTCACTCGCTCTTATCAAACATCAGCATTTAGGAACGGTTAACTTACCTAGCCGATAAATGCTCCACACCTCTGTGGGAACCTGGCAGCGTCTCTACCATCAGCCTAAAACAAGATCCGCTGAATGACAGAGACAAAGAGACGGGAGAGTTTCTCATGCGGGGTCTCTGAGGTATAACATCACCAGAGGAACATAGTAAAAAAGACACAATAATGAAAACACTGCACCTTCACATCATGTATGGGACAGAGGGTACTGTTTCATTTCTCAATAGGTGCTAATGGTTTTGATTTGTGATGACATTAAATTGAATTGAATTTAAAAAATATATTTTTAATACATGTATAGAGTAGATCTCCATCCTATCATGTGAAGGACTTTTTTGTATTTCACTTTAAAATGTAATCAAAATGATCTTGTTTTGAACATGAATTATGAATTATTGCGGTATGTTTATTATGCAAACTAACATGCATTGTCAGGTTTACATCATGACACCTTTTTTTCAAATAAAAACGGAACACTTTTTTGGCCGTTTTTGGGGCCTAAAAACGCAAATTTGTTTCAAAGTGCACTTTTTGTCTCCTTGTAAAACGTTTCTGTGTAAAATACAAAAATGTGAATTTATAGACGCAAAGTGTTTCTTTACAAAGTGACATCGCCAACAACGGCCTGGCAGCATAATACAGAGTTTTTAGTCATTTTCGTGGATCCGTGTGAACAAGAATGCAAAGGAAAAACTTTTCAATTTTTAGTACATCATGTTCGTGTTAATGTTCCCTTAATCAATACATTTTACTCAATAAACATGTGGAAATTATAAAACATAAAAAAAATACGTTCTGTTATTAGTGAGCCATATAATGTAACTAATTGAACTATTGCCGGTCAAGTTCCAAAGTGTGGAAAGAAACAGATGAAAACTTTAATTATTAACTCAATCAATATTAGTAGTAAAAGTAATGTTGCTGTTGTTGTTCCATCAACTAGGATATCTAACTAACTGCTAGTAAACCTTACATTGTTTTGGTCAATGGTGCAGCAGGCCTTCAAACAATAGGAGAAAAGCTGTTCTTTGAGATTCAGCAGCCTTTTATTTCAGAATGGGTCACAAGAGTTGTCCTATTGTTCCTGGTGCATTGTGGTGGAAAGAAGCAAACAAAACACTGCCCTCCATTGCCTTTGTCCTAAAGCTCCACACTGCATCCATACTCTGTGTCACGATAATGGAGTTTGAGAAAGGAAATGTTCTCTAAACCAAGAAAGATGCTGTTGGAATGTTAGAAATGTTGTAAGGCTATAGTATTGTAAGCTGCCTTTTTTTCTTTTTTACATATAGGCTACATGACCACCTGGTTATCCCAAATGTGCACAATTTATTTGGGAAGGGAGTGAGTACAATAAGAACTTAAGCTTAAGAGAGCTTAGCATAGGCTACCACAAAAAAATGCACTATAAATCAATTCCAGGTAAATATAACTATTATAATGTCTTCTACCCAGTGAAACGGCCTTCATTGCTTTGAAGAACTGGATTTGTTTAATCATGATTATATAAAATGCTGAGAATTAGTGTTTGGACTTAACTCTTGGAAGAGGATCTGATCATTTTAATTAAACCCAACAGAAAAAAAAGAATTAATATGACTTTCTGGAAATGTCAATTGATTCCAAAAAGAATTTTCAAGAGAACATGTTTACAGCATGATCTTGATAATATCTCTGAAATATTTACTGCTGGCAGTAGGACATAACAAAATTGCAAAGCAGGCCTTAAAAACAGGTTTCTGAGCCACTAGTGAATTAAACAAGCACTCAAAATCCGCATTAATAGTGACTGACTTTAAGCATTTGAGCAGAGAAAAATACATACGCATGTGCCTCTTATGTAAGAACAAATCCGGTTGGTGGAAGTCTACAAGCATATTTGAATATCGCATGCTATTGGGCAACAGGCCGGCGAGCAGTCAGAGTGGGCGGGGCGTCGGAGTAACCGAACGCCAGTCAATGTAGCAAATGTATTTGGCTTTGGGAAGTCCGAGTCTTTAAGCGAATCGGTTCGTTAAAATGATTCGTGTCAATGGCCATACTCAAAGGAATAGATTCACCAACTCATTTGAATCAAAACTCAGAACTATTGCTAGAAGAGGTCTCCGCAAGATATTTTACGGTTTATCTTTGAACTAAAAAAGATATTTAAGTTATGCATAATAGACATAGCCTAGTAAGCCTACTATTGCGTGTCACTATATTGATTGGGCTATACAGGTTGTGTCAAGTGCTTTGTTGTTAACCCACTGGCAAACGTAAAATTACATTAATTGTTAGGCTACTTTCGTAAAATCATCAAACCTTCAAACAGTGTAAGAACCTTTCTCTGTTCTTTTTTAGTTTAGGCCTATTTAAGATGTTGTGGCTATAAGTTAGGCTACAGTTTTGTTGTAGGCTATTTTGGCGCATGCAGTTACCATGGTAAACTGTTGTAAGTGCCATGCCATGTCTCTTAAGCTTCGAAGATTTTTCAGTGGATAGATTTATCGGTTCAAACGGATCAATAAAAAGAACCGAATCAAAAACGATTCGTTCGCGAATTGGACATCACTAGCAACTGTCGCGCCGCCAACTGGAAGAAACCGAGATCAAACTGTTCGCGTTCAAATCGTTGATACATTATGTGCGCTGCGTTTTAAACGCTAGTCATTCTTCGCGTCCGTATCAGCTAGCTTCGGTGATTTCTGTGTGTTTTTCTTTCATTATGAAGCTGCTTATTTGGCTGTGGAGTGCTGTAAATAATCTTTTGTCGATAGATTGAAAATCGTTTTCAACGCATCGGATATTTGGATATTATTCGCGTGTTTGTCAGAGAAACGATGCATTATGATTCATGGTCATCTAATAACTGGAACAGGTAGGTGTCTTATTGACCCCCTCTCTCTTACTATTGTTGGCTATACTGTTGTCATGTAAGAAATTTGGAAACACAAAGGAAAGTGAAGATTATGATTGGATGAGCGGAGGACATTCAGATCGGGATGATGGTTTTATGATTGTTTACAATCCACATGAATCTACGGAATGATAACACACACGCCTGTTATCAAACACCCTGCATGTATTCAAACAGCATATTTTCATATCATGACAGCACATGGTGTTAAATCGGGACTAACCAGTAGCCTACTCATTTAGTCTCGAATAGCTCCCACAGATCTCTCCATAGAAACACATGGTGTGCAGAGGACTGGACTCCAAATGAGATGGTAGTTAGGGCAGTATGTCAGATGACAAGCTTTCGCTGGTAAACTGTAGCCTACACTGTAAAAATAATATAACTTTTTACCTTTTGTCAAATCAACTTAGATTAATGTGGTTCCAGATAACAATATTTTCTATTAATAGTTTCTATTAATCTCCTTCATTAACTCATTTTTTTATTTAAATGAACTTAAGGCAAGCAGGTAACTTAATTTTTTAGGTTAAACCAACTATTTATTTTAAAGTGTAGTGTTCAAATCATAATTATGCTTTATCATCTCAATAATATATTCTGGCAATGTCAGATTATCTTCTTAAAACTAAGAAGTTTTACCCTGCTCTATAGTTTACCTTACTCTACTGTATATTTTAATACTCTGTTCTACTATTGTGCTTTATCTTTATACTCTATATTTCATTGGTAAACATCATTGGTAAAAGAGCTAGCTAAGAGAATGAGAACACATTCAACTCGGTTGTGCTCTACTCCGTTTACTCTACAATATTCATACAGTATATATTTTTGGACTTTCAACTATTCTACAGTTCCTTAATGGCAATTTTAGCAAGGCCTGTTGGTAGCTTTTGACTGGGATAGACCTTCTATTTGACAGGGGACAATCATCTTAGTCATCATACTGTATTTGTCCTACATTGTGTCCTCTCAAGTAACCTTTCTTTGGCCGCAGGACTTCACATTGGGCGGGCATGAAGAGATCGGACGGTGTGGATTAGATCATTGGGATTATAGCACTTTGATTTCTCTCATCTCAATGTTGGGCTCCAGAGGACCTCTGCCTTTGTGCTCTGAAATGAAATAATGGCGACGTGTTGGGCTGCGTCAACGCACCACGATGACAAGAAAAATCCAGCAGCGTCGTCAGTTTGCGAGGTAAATAATTTCATTGTTTTAAGAGAGTGAAAGCACAATAAAAATGACAGTAAGGCCTACACCTTCTGCTGCTCAAGATGGGACAAGTGCTTTAGTCAGACACACTCAGCACTGGCGGGACGTCCGTTAACTGAATGATTTAGACTTTTATTTAATTTGCTTATTTTATTGCCATGTTAATATATCGTTTTGATAGTGATCTGTTCAAACCTTTGTTTTGTCATGCAGTTCAATTTATAAAGACATTTAAGAAGGAACTTAATATGACAACCACATACAGGCCAGTAGTATTGATATTACATTTACATTGTGATTCTGGTATCACTACAAATTTTAAACCAAAAAACAATAAAATATATTTTTATAGATTGTGGTCTCATAACAGTATTATTTTCCTGGAAACAGCCGCTGACTGTTTATATCGAGGCTGCAATCATTAAATGAAGTAGCCAATTTATTTTATTTGGCAAGCAAGGCCCTTACTTATCTAATCTCAGTAATGTTGTGTATGGCTGCAAATGCATAATGTCACTCTTCAGAATACTAGAGCAATGTAGGATTGTGCGTGTCCTCTGACATGCAGTCAGGCTCTCGCTGATGATGTAACACCGCATGTCAGAAGAATATAACACAGTTCTGCCAAACGCATGCTTGGATTAACCAAGTAATGGCAAAACCAGTGTGTGTGTGTGTGTGTGTAATCTCCTTACAGAGTAGGCTCAGGGTCTGTGGGTACAGAAGGTCGGTGGGCACAGTAGTTTTCAAACATGTCGACAGTACGTGTCAAGAGGGATTCAGTATTTATAATCTGTGTGTGTTTGTTTCTTAAATGCTGCCAGTCGTTGAAAGAAATTGTTTATTTGGAAGGAGCAGATCATTACTTTGAAGGAACAGAACAGTGCATTTCTTCAAAAGTGCAGTACATTTTTCTGAAGTAATAGTGCATTATTTTGAAGAAACGGTGCAGTTTTTTGAAGGAATGTGCATTTCTTTAAAGTAACTGCTTTTTTGCATGTTATATTTTGTTTGCATTCATCTTTTTGATGAAAACATTAATTTTGTTTGAAATTTAAAGTGTTTACCATAGGGTTATTTTTAAATAATATCATCTGAAGCTCTTAAAGGGATAGTTCACCCAAAAAAGAAAATTCTGTCATTAATTACTCAGCCTCCAAACTCATAAGACTTTCATTCATCTTCGTAACACAAATGGTGATGAACAGATTTTTTAAATGTTTTTAAATGCAAAAAAAAAACAACATACGTGTGACATTAGTTTGTACTTTGTTCACAAGCACTTCCCTCTTAATCACTAATTACGATGGTTTGGCACAGTTTTTGGGAACTGGTTGTCTCAGTCCAGTGCTCAGTCCTCACTGCAAGCTAGTTATAAAGTTAAACAGTAACTGAAGTTCTCAGCAGGTGTGTGAAATGTCCCTAGCAGACTCATAAAAAAGTGCCTTGAGCTAACAGTGTCTGGGCTTCAGTAAGCATAATTACACCACCAATATAGTTGGGGAGTTAAACAGTGTGATTTACTTCAATACAAATGATATTTTTGTGATATACAGACAGTAGATCCGTTTCAAAACCTACTGATCTAACTTGCATTTTAAAGCTACCTTCTGTCTATGGTTGAGGAGATTCCCCCCTTATATGTAAAGTAAAATGTATAAACGTATTATCTATGGCAGACAGCATTCTAAACATTCTGGAAACTCACAAATGACTGATTTTACACCTCTACATAGCAGCGACTCCTCTCAACAGCAGATATTGTGAATCACATGGGACTCTTGACTTCGGAATTACAGTTTGACAATTAGCATAATGCTAAGCTAACATTGCCATTCTCTAAAATAATAAAGAAACTGAAATAAGTACATTGAGCTATTTTGTTTGCATCATCGTCATTTCTTGACTTATTGATGCTTGCAATTATTTACTGCACTCATTGCAGTGCATTCTGGGATTGCCTCATTGCAAAAGATCCATGCGGTGCTGTCTTTTGTCAAAAAACTCACTTAGAATTAAGTCTCATACTTTTTCAGCTTCATGTCGGCAACACTTCTTTGCTGCTTTAACATTCGGTTTAGGTAGGCAGCCACCCAGCTAATGTTGTGGAAAGATTTAAGTTAAAGTTATGAACAAACATTCTTCCAGTAACGTTAATAAAACATTCGTACAAAGTTATCTGTTCTCAAAAAGATGGCACAAAAACATTATACATCGTGGCACAAAAACATTATACATCGTTTATGGAATATTTTACCTGAAACGGTTAGGAAGATGTACAATTTAACATTTTTAAATGTTACTAATTGTTTCAAAACGTTCAGAGATTATTCAGATGTAACGTTTTTATAACTTAATGGAAACTTTAAGAAAAACATAATTAGAACATATTTTGTTATCTTGGCTATAGTTTTTGTTACCATTTTTTCGTTTTCCAAAATTAAATGAGGTTGTATTATATATGTCTGGTAGTGCCACTGGCAAAACTAAACATTACAGTGTGTAATTGCTTTGTTTTTATGCATGAAAGAGTGATGTGATCCATTATCCACACATTCGGTGTCCCTCATGGTTAACTGTTGGGTCCAGTTGTGTTCACGTCTGTGATGAAGCTTGTTTATTTCATTAACACGCTGAAATCCTCCACATGCTGTTAATCATGAGTTAAACCAGTGTTCTACAGTAACATCACCCCCAAGACACACATACAGAGTAACTGCGATTAGGGTACATATAGTATACATCAGTCCCTTTTCTTAAGTTCTTCCTTGTAGAGCATGGAGAGTGCTTGACTCTATACCTGCTCCAGTCTCTCCTGACACCTAATAGACCCCCACCCTCAATCCTGGTGGTCTCAGGTGGGCCCGTTATTCTGTCCCGTCTAGTTCTCCATGTCTAATGAGGGCGTCTCTCCCTGTCTGCCTCTCTCTCTTTGTGTCTCCCTCCCTCGGTCGCCCTGCCCCCTGTGAGGACGCCAGTGCCATGGAGGGTAATTAAAGCCCAGCTGCTCCTCGCTTTTACACCTCCACTCTCTATCTCTCATACAAACACATACTCTGGTGTTCCCCTGATCAGGTCACCTTGTGGAGGTTCTGAATTCTCTGTGTCTCTTGTAAAGCATGTTGCAAAGTAAATCTGATCGTGATGTCAGCAAGAAAATAACCATTTTAAAGTTTGGGATCAGTAAGATGTTTTTACATAAGTCATTAATGCTCAACAAAGCTGTAATTATTTTATTTAAAAAAAAAAAACGCAGTAAAACTAATTTTGTGAAATATTATTACAAAATAAAATAACTGTTTTCAATTGTAATTTTTTTAAATACAATTTTTTCCTTTGATGACAAAGCTGATTTTTCAGTAATATTATAATATGCTGATTTGATCCTTAAGAAACATTTCTTATTATTATCAATGTTGAAACCAGTTGTGCTGGTTTTTCCCCCCAGGATTCTGTGATAATTTCAAAGGAGAGCTTATTTGAAATATAAATCTTTTTTAACATTATAAATGTTTTTTTTTTGTTTTTTTTTACTGTCTCTTTTGACCAATGTAATGCATCTTTGCTGAATAAAATGTACTGATCCTAAATGGTAGTGTATGAAAAGCCAAATAAATCAATCATTATTTGGTCATATTGGGATTATCTGCACCAACCGATAACATTACAGATGAATCTCAATCAGCTTAATTAAATTGTATCTTATGTCATGTATAGCCTATATATCATTGTGTCAGTCATAAGCCACCCGGCATTTTCCATTACAAAATAAAAAAATGTGCACATCAACTGACCACTGCATAACTTGCACCACCTCTAAAATATTATTTTTTAGCTGATGTTACCAAAACTCTTAACCTTGATTATGATATTTACCACTCACTTTTCATGATTCAGTCAATTACTGATGATTTTTTTTTAATTCCCAACCTACATTTTCTGTATCCTGTTTCATTTAGAAATACATCAGATTATTGACTTGACTTTAACAAAACCCTGATTATTTGTGAATTGTTTGCTCAAATCATAAAGCAATTGAGCCCTTTTGTAGATGTTGTGGAGACGCCCTTTACAAACTCATCTTTTAGATCTGACTGTTGTCTCATTGAATCCAATGGACCAAACCATAATCCAGAGTTGACGGGGATGTTTCTGTGTTCTGTTCTGTCTCATATCAGAGCTTTCAGTTGGCACTTCAGCCCTGCACCCGCACATTCTGTTTCCATAAGCATTGATTTCTGTTGTCTGTTCAGAAAAACAGAGAGAGAGAGAGAGTGTTAAATGCTGACTGTCAGTGTGTGTGTGTGGATTCACCCCTGTTTTCAGTCTATACAGTCTCTCCCTTTCATGTGAATGTGTTTCTGTGTGCTTGCCTTTGGCTTGCCCTCTATTCTAACATATTTGGGAAAACGCTCTGTTCGTTGCTCTGCATAAATTCGTGTGACATTTAGGGGCGGATTCACTAAAAATAGTCTGTGTCACTGATATTGTACTTTATTTGCATTTTGTATTGTTTTAGCTCCTGGTTTTAAGGAATTATGCAAATCAAGTAATGCCGTAAACGCCCACAAAATCACTGCTGAGCGCAATATGCACAGGACAGTTCCCTATTTTTTCTGCCATTGTGGTTTGTATGCTACCATTTCTACCAGAATTCATTGGTCATGGTCACCTAGCTTCATGTCTTCAGTCTAGACCAGCCTGAAAACGTCTTGCTGGTCTGTTTTTTTTCATTCAGCAGGGCTTTAGTGAAAGCACACTAATATCTGAAATAGTCAGAACTAAATTGTATAGATGCTTTGATCTCTAATCCAATAGATTTCCTTAAACCCAGTGGTTCAGTTCTTGACCTGAATCCACTCTAGAGATGGATATTTCTGTCAATAAACCTCTCAGAGCTCTAGTCTTCCTTTGGGAAACATCAGGAATGTCTTATTTAAGGGCTTCTCCCGATGATACATGGCTGCCACTTATCCGATTCCCGGTTATCATCATTCAGTCAAGCCTTTGGACTGCTTATAGTATAGGTGCTGCTTTTGTCTTTTTGTCCATCATCGGAAAAGGAAAAGTATCATTATTATTTATAAGTCATTTTATCTGGAATCCCCACCACTGTTAAATTCTCAGTGGATTTACATTAGGCTAGTTTGTGCTTTTCTGCAGTATAGCTCCATTTTTTATATTATAATGAGCAGCCATCAGATGATAGTTTGTGTAAGCCTGTAGTCAGAAAGGAGACCAATAATCTATGGTATAAATGACTCAAGTCGGATGCCTCTCTTATTACCACTTGTTGGATGGGTAGATTGAGAGTGTTTCTCAGTGGGAATTGTGTCTAGTGAGGCAGTATTGGTGTATATTACACATGCCCAGAGCACATCTGTGTTAAGTTGTTTCCACCTGGTCGGATGTGCAGTTAGTGAAACACATGGATACTACTCATGTTTGGATGTCACACACACACACACACACACACACACACACACACACACACACACACACACACACACAACACACACACACCCCACACACACACACACACACACACACACACACACACACACACACACACACACGGTGACTCTCACAGTAGTCTTGTTCTCTCTTAATGGTTCTCTAAGCGATCCTGGGTGACGTCACTTCTTGTTGACGTTCAAACTATTGTCAAACAAAACAACCTCCCCCTCATCTCCCGTTAAAAGAGTTTAACATTACCCACCTGTCCAGCAAAAACAGAGCAACCTGAATGTCGGACTGGAAGCCTTCTTCTGGCGGAGTTCTCGCCATCTTTTGAATGCTTTACCGGTGTAAATTCGGTACTTTGCGCGTTCTTTATCCTTTTCCCTCTTCTTTGTAAGTTGATCATCGGAACGTCGTCTCTTTGGTCGTGTGTCGGCCATTATTCAAACTTCCCTCTTGATGCTTCTCTCTCCTTCACACACCCCCTTCATGTGCACGCGCACTAACCCCCCAGACCCACCCTCAAATACTTCTTACCTGTGATTGGCTGGAACAGTTTGTTATGTTTCGTGGTGCGGGTTAGTCAAGTTTGTTTTTGTTGCCGTTTGTGGAGCCTGTGGTGTCTACAGAGACCACGTTTTTTTACAGTGTGTTCAGGGGACAGGCAGCTAGCGGATAGTGAGGAGATGTTTGCTGTATGTGACAAACTTCATCACTTAGAGCACCTTTAACTGCCTTTAGCATGGTAATCATATTATCTACCAAAATAGACCAAACTATTTAGTACAGTTATTGTTAATATATCTCTCAGTAAAAAAGTAAAAAAAAAAAACTTACTGTAAACTGTTTGACCTGGATCTCATTTTATTTTTTTTTAGGAATGAAATAGTAATTATGGTATACTGTATTTTTTTTTGTTTGATATAAATCAATTCTAAATCAATTCTAATGTAATATTACTGAATCAACATGTCAGGATACACCAACTAAAGTAATTTTTAATCATTTCAATTTTTAATCACATTAGGTATACAGTAACTCCTTAAGGTAACATCTGCTTACATTAAATTTTCATTGAAACCTGGTTACCATGGTAAATATTTGTAAAAAGTACACAGTAGATCTAAAGGGTCTCGTCAGCTCAAGTAATAGGTTTGAAGTATGCTGAATTCTTTCTTCTTCCTTCCTTGATTAACTTAACCAACATTATGAAGAGACTCTTGTTAGCAATATTGTTTTCCACACAAAATCTATGGAATGCTGTCTGTGACAATGATACTTCCTGTCAGTGAATGGATGCCATATTCCTCTGTCACTTTCATTTTCATGAGATTTCCTTTGGTTTGCTGAATTTAATCTTGATAGCATCTGAATGCTCCGCATAGCTTTAGTATTCATGTCCTGACCACAGGCGTCACCGTACATTAGAATAGTTTGCCTGTGCATGTTTCACACATATTTGTCTTTATCAGATTATTTTGTTATTTCAATGACTTTGTTTTGAGTGTTTTTTTTACATCTGCATGGACACTCTTTCCTGTTAGTGTAAACTCATAGCAAGTCTGCATAATAAATTAATGAACTAATGAGGGAAAAATACCTTACCCTTTGTATCTCATATTGCTGAATTTTGACTTTGACTGTGATTTGCCCAGCATGTTATTAGAGCAAAATCCTAATCAACCAATTCGATTTAATTGAGAAAGGGTTTGGTTTAGGTCAAGGGTCAGGCTTGAACTGATTTAGGGGTTATTTACGCTTTAGGGTTGGGGTTGCGGGTAGTCCTAGCCTAAGAATGCAAGTAGATGTTATTCATGGACTGTCTGGTGCATACAGGACACCAAAAAGGACACAGCTAGCTGCAAACACCAGTTCATTCAAATCTGACAGTCAGGTGCAACAGTCTACCTAGAAACACTTATTTATTTATATTTTAAGATTCTGGGCTGGCGCAATGAATGATTGGGGAAGAACTAATTAGTGCATTTGCTGAAGTTTGCCAGGTCTCCTCCTGTCCAAGTTGCTGGTTTCCGACAAAAAAAGCTGGTTATAACTGTTTATTTGACAGAAATGTTGTTCTAGTACCAACAAAAGATGCTGATCCAAAACAGGTCACAATCACCTACTGCAGATAACCAGAATTCCACAAAATATGGTCCACGCTGGGTACAGCTGACTTTAGTTCAGCCAGTGTGGGATGGTGTGGTGTAGTGTTTGTAAGCTGTTAGTGTTTATGTCTTCTCTGGACACATTTATAGCTGTATCCCATCGCCTGAATCATTTTCCATCTGAACTCAAGCGTCATGTGATGAGTTTGTCTCACATCAGCCAACGCCTGAATTGGCTACCCACACGTTATGTATGTTTTTTTTAATCCTGTGATTTGGCAGGCACTCATTGATTTGTTCTTTTGATGTGTGCATTCAGAGCTTCATTACCGGTATTGATTTCATCTGATTGTCCCCTGGGCTGGTCGAAAGGGGTCAGAATATGAGGTTGTGAACCCTAGACTGATCCATTCACTGTTATAGGGGGAGATTCACAGTTCATTAATGACAGAACTGTGAAGGTTGATTTATTTGTCTTTTTAGGGATCAGACCACGGTTTGCAATACAGTAAGACCAGGGTTAACTGTGTTTAGTTTCTTTACTTGGTCGTTCCTTTGCCTGTTATATCACGTCCGAAATGGTTGCAACACTTTGGGGTATGTTTCAATGTTTGTGTTGGTTCTCACAGTGCCCAGAGGAAACACTTTACCCAATGGATGTAGTTTTTTTTTAGTGTACAAGAATGATGTGTTTCTCCAGCATGTGTTTATACAGCACTACATATGAGGCCCTGGTGTTCCAAGCCTGCACATTGGGAGTTTGGCCCAACTGACCCACACAACATGATTGTGTATGTAGCCCTGACCTAGAGATCCTTCATGTGTGGCTTCATCAATCCGCTCCACATCTTCATGTAATCTTCCCCATCTATGCTTTGAATTTCATGTTGCTGCAGCCTTTTATTGCAATCCAGCATAAATGTTATGCAGTGCCAAGAATAACCTAACACAGTTGTCGGTCTCTGGTGCATTGCTCTGGTTTACCTCGCTCAGGCTTGACCTAGTATCCCAAAGCCTCTCTGAAAAGCCTCTCCATGGTAGTGCATGTCCACTGAACCCATCCTTCTAAACAGCTTCTATTCAGCACTCCCGCTTTCATTTTGCTTCAGACTCTGATGTGGTTCTGGCTGCCAACTCCTTCCATCTGATTGACAGTTGGCATTTGGATGTTATTAAAATTGCATGTGTGGAACCAATCTGCTGACAGTTGGATTCCTTTTGTGGTTGGTGGATTTCTGAGCCAAGATCTGCAAAATCCAGCCAGATTCACCTTGGCCCCATTTTGCTACTTTGGATAACATAGATATAGTGTTTACAGTATCATAACATCTGTCAGATGTGTAGCAATTTCCTTCTATGTGTTTCTAAGAACCAACATACTTAAGATTCATAAGAGATAAAATAACTAGATTTATACCACTACAATGCTAAGGTACATGTGATAGGACAGGGGTTTCCAATACTATTCTTGGAGGGCCACTGTTCTGTGGAGTTTAGCTTCAAACACAATTAAACACACCTGAACTAGCTAATCAAGATTTGGGCTTGCAATAAGCAAGTGAATTGGTGTAATTTGGTGGCAAACTCTAGATGGACGTTGGTCATCAAGGAGCTGGATTAGACAACCCTGTGCTAGGGTGTCCTGAGAAGTTCTTAGTGCACAGTTAGAATATTCGATGTATTCGCTAGGGAGTTGCTAGGTGGTTTTTGGCTTGTTGGTAGGTTGTTGTTTACTGGCCCAAGTCAATGCCCCCAATTCCCCCCCCCCCCCCCCCCCAAAAAAAAAATGAATTGGCAATCTTCTAAATAATTTTTTGTCCTCTGGGATTTTTTAAGTTTTTTTTGGTCTGTATAAAAACAGTGTAAGTGTTTATTCAAAACCATAACCATAAGTATGATCACTATTTATAGCGATGCTTGCTTTACCAAATATTTGCAAGTCAATAATAAAATTGCCCCAAGTAGTGAATGTTGCACACCGTTCAGCCAATTCGGTTCTGAAATCATATTTACACACTTGCCATAGTCTCGTGACACGTTCTATGACATGCAAATGTCCAGTTTTGTTTCAACCTCATTCATCTGTTTCTGCAATGGGTGAGAGTATCACAGTGTTTTTTAAAAGCAGTAGGGAATTTGGAGTTCCTCGGGATGTGCTTTGTCTGTTGCAGTCTTGTCTCCTCCATCCAGGGGTTAAGTCTGCTGCGGCAGTGCTACGGCAGTGCTACCTGACTCAGCACTGCGAGAAGACGAACAGATGGGGTGATTGAGTGGTAGAGCGAACAAGAGGGAGAGACTGATTACTCTTAAATACTGAGCACTGGATACAAGCCTCCTTGTTGGTGTCATCACCTTCTTCTTATTTGGAGACCTCTCTTTGGATCATTGTAGTAGAACTTGCGGACGTCTGGGTGGATTTCTTGTGTTTTGGTGTCCGGATACATTATTAATCCAGCACTAATGAGCTGTGGAAAGGATGCGTTTAGCTGATGGAGTGCCTGCTGGGCACACAGATGGGCTCAGACGTAACGCTCTCACTTCCTCACACCCCCCATCACCTTTGTGCCAGGAGCAGGCTCCAAGGGACCGACTGGAGAGTCAAGCGATAAAAGCACAGGTGGACGCGGGGGTGCCGTCTATATCAGGACTAATGCCATGGCTCATCTAAGAGTTCTGGACTGCATGATCAGCCACAAATGGAGTCGGATATGTGACCTTTACTGTGCTTTTAACAGTCAGGTCTGTGCAGCCTTTCTCCATGCATGAAATGCAATTTAGTGTGCATGTCTTTTTAAAATGCACAGTATCTCTAGTCAAAGAGTCACATTGTTCTGCAGATATTCATAGTTCCTTTTGACCCTGGCAGCCCTTTCTGTCTTATCTCATGGAAATGCTTGTATAAGAATAACTTGGTGTATTCCTGCTGCGTGGGAATGCAGAACTGGTTGTATGGGGATGTCTGATTTCACAGAGCACTCGTGACTGATCTCTAGTGTTTTGTCGATTTTTTTATTATTTATTTCTGTATTTTCCATTCAGGTGAATGTCTATATAATGTGCACTAAGTAGAATTGTCTTGATGGCTAGAAAAACAAATGATGAGACCTTTAAAGCAAAAAGTTTGTCTGAAATATTGAGGTTTTCAATAAATTAAAATGATTTATTGTTATCAATGTCGTATCATTTACTTTCAAGAAAAGAAAACTAAATAATCTAAAGAGTATAGTCTGAGCTTCTTAATGTAAAATGTGCCATTTTCTTCTGTCCTTGCATGCTGTGCGTCTTCTGAAAGTGAAAGCAGATGAAAAATAAGACTACTTCTGTAACACTTAGCCTATTATGTTAGTAATATCAATGACAAATGCTTTTTTACATCCCTAAATAGCAGCACATTTCATTCAGTATTAAAATATGAAACATTATGGCTGGTGTTGTTTATATTTGGTTCCTTCTTTGATACGGGTAAACTGCAAAACCCTAGCACAGCTTTCTTGTGTTTTGTGTGTGTGTGTGTGTGTGCGCATATATCTCTGGCTTCTTTTCAAAGTTCATTTGGCACGCAGTTCATAGACAGACAAGTGAGAGACTGTAATCATTGTCCAGCTCTGTCTTTCTGTGTGATCTAAGTTGCGGGTCGTGCTGTGCCGGCTCTAACTCAGCAGTGCCTTCTTGCTTTGCCCCTTGAACTAATTTAATTTTAGCTCTGCTGAAACTGTTTGCATGCATGTAGGACTGATGGGCCTCTGTTTGGAGCCATGAACACAGTCTTTGTGCTAAGGCTGCAGTATGATATTCAGCATTCACACTCCAGCACCTGGTCATCGGTTGGAAAAAATGACTGGCCCACGCTGGGCAAATCCTTAACCTTCCAGAAGGGGTAAAATCTGTTAGAAGAGTGTCCCGTTGTGTTGTTTTTTTTTGTCTTAACTCAGTTCATTATGGTTAAATGAGCATGTCTGCTAGTCTCATCATTATGACGACCGATAACATCCCTCATAAACGTATTAATAATTCATAGCAGCCCAGCAGTGAAGATCCCAATTATATTGGTCTTTGGGAGCATCTGTGGATGCCCAGGGGACTCTAATTGGCCCACCTGCTCCACTGAGGGTGAGGGGCCCCGCTCTTTGTGTAACTGTGGCCCCAGCTCACGCTCGCATCACACCCGCCCTGACAATACACCCCGAAGTAACGTATAGAGCATGTGAAGGGCTGTGAACAGGATCTGAAGGGAATAAAAGCATTAGAGAAAGACTCCAGACTGAGCTGGTTTACTTTCACTGGGGCTGTATGTCTGTTCTAATGATACTGCCTGTGGGCTTCACCTTCTGTCCTTTTGAGATCACTCTTGCATAGCCTCATGCTTCAGGCCCGTTCACAGACCATCTGACGCATACTTCACATAATACTGAGAGCAACTAACTAAGAAAAGTGATGCTACTAACTTTTCTCAGTTGAGTGACTGCATTTCTCAATAGATATCTCTTTGTATAATACATTGTGTACTAGGGCTGCAAGATTCGGTGAAAATGTCATATTGCGATTATTGAGGTCAATATTGCGATTGCGATATGCAATTGCGATATAATAAACTAATGGTTTCATGAGTCAACTTGTTTGGTTCTAAAGCAAAATGCACACACAGATTAGTGATAATTCTGAAATGTGTATTTCTCAACTCAAACTAGCAACAACAACTAAATGATAGATAACACCTATAATGATCAATAAGCCATTGATGTCTGGATAAAAATGACACTAATTTGTTTATTTCATATAAAATCGCAGCATTTTGCGTCATATAATTGCATAGGCTTGACATCGCAATTGTGATTACAATATGATTAATCGTGCAGCACGCTCTTTGTATAAAATTGTATTGCACTCGGATTTTTAGTTAAGTTTATTGCTGGTCAGGCCAATGGTTCAAATGTTTACTTGCCGAGGTTTGTTCTAGTGCTTCAACCAAGTAAGGTTGAGCTTCAGTTTATGTTTGCTGATCACTGTTTGTGAATAAAAGCCTAAATTCAGTCTGTTCATCATACAAAGCAATTGTGTCTCTTCAGAACATTTGGATCAAACCGCTCAATTCATATGGGTTATTTATACAATCTCTTTATTAACTTTTTGAAGCTTCAAAGTGGGGGTTACGTTGTCTGTCAATGGAGGGAAAGAAATCTCTCAGCTTTCATTAAAAATGTGTTCGAAAGATGAACTTAAGCCTTACGGGTTTGGAACGACATGAGGGTGAATAAATTATGACATTTTGGGTGAATTAATCCTTCAAGACCGAATGCCCGGACCGAATATATTGTCATGCGTTTTATTTCTCAACTGTTTATGTTCACTTAAGACATAACCGACTGTGTTTACGAGGATACTCGGCAAGACGTGCATTTTGACAATTTTGTGAATTTGTCCATTCAAGCGCAAGAAGACGAGAAAGAGAAATAAATTCTGTATTTGCGTGCTGTCTGAGAAGCGGCTTTCTGCACTTTGGATGTGTTGCACAAATAAAACTTTTCAGACAGCACTCAAGAACTGCTGTGCCTGCTTAACTGCTATACAGTTGGTGAAAAATAGTACAGAATGTAAAGAGATTCTGAAGTGCACACCTGATGGACACTTTATTATCTCATGAAGCCATGGAAGAGGAGTTGTGAGTGGCAGTAAAGCAACGCAGCTGACTCTGTATGTCACATGACTGTGACAACATGCCCAATGTAGTATGGCCAAATTGCATTCATACTGTACTACACACATACTATAGTTTGTTATCCATGTAATGTACCTACCCTGGACAGTTTGACATTGCAGACACAACTCTAAATTGTCTATTCTCTCAAATAAATTCTCTCATTGGAATTCTGATTCATTTTAGTGAATCAATTAATTTGTTCATTTAGATGTATCGGTTTAAAGCAATTCTGTTCAGTCATTTTGTCTTTTTAGTGGTATATACATTCATTTTATAAAAGAAATTACAATCATTTTACAAAATAATATATTTGCTGGGCATCACTATGTTTTTGACTCATATACTCGTTGGAATAGGCCTATATAAACTATAGTGTTTTCTAGTTTTATTTGTGATATTAAGCTTAAAAAAATATGTGATTGAAAACTAAATTTACGCATTTAATAAAATATGAGTTTAAAAAAAGAATGGTTTTACAAACAATTTAGACAGAAATTTGATATGCTAATGTCTATTGAATGAATGTACTTTATGAATTGTCTCACACTGTCCAGTAGAACTGCACGATTCTGGGTAAATTGAGAGTCACTATTTTTTGTTTCAAATATAGATCAGGATTCTCCCAAGATTCTGAACAGACAATTACACAAAATAACCTGTTTTTTTTACCAGGGGTTCTGACAAAATGTTAGATGCTGTAGTCTACTCCAATGTTTAGGCTAATTAATTTGAATTAATTATTTAAAACATTCAGTTTGAATGAATGATTCAATGACTCACTAATAAATAGGCCTACTTCACTTGTTTCATTTCTGGATGAATCAGCGTTTTTTAGACTCATTTCTTGACTAAATGATTCAATGACAAATACATTTTTAACCGTAATTTGTCGCCACCTCCTGAAGAGCCAAGTTACATTCAAAAAGGGATTTGCTCTTTTATGATCGCTTCCATAGACATCAGTGTTTATATAGGAGCTATGCACTTTTATCCCAGTAGTTGATCATTTGAATATTTGTAATATAAATAATAATACTGTGTGGTTGAAAAGACTGTTTGTGAAGCTGTTTCCGTATGATAACCAATTTCTCTGGGGCATATTTGAATGTTCCGTTGTGATTTTGTCAAAGGTTTAGTGACAATGGCGAATCATTGTCATTTAGGAATGAAATAGCGTGGGTGTTTGAATCGAGATTGCGATCTTTTAATGATTAATCATGCAGCTCAACTGACCAGTATTGATTTTGGTATTGAAGCATTTTAGGAGTGCACTATCAGACAGATACAATCGGTAATGGTACATACCAGCCGCCACCATCAGCGCTTCCAAAGAAAGTTATTCATTGGATTCTGTAAAGTTTGTCGCTTCATAGTACTGAATCTTTGTGAGAATGCATATTCTGACACCTGCCTATTTTTTTGTTTTCAAAGTTATTGCATAGCAGATGATTTTTAGCCTTATATGTCAATGCCACATAAAAAACAACAACAGCAAAATAACTGTGAATGGCTTTGTGAGACTAACTCTTACAAGGCCCCATCACATGATCTGTGATGGGAAAACCGGAAAAGCCCGCTAGCAGTGTCCACTCAAACAAAATTGATAGAAATCTGTGTGAGGAGGAGACATGAGAGGGATTACGATATCAAAGGCAGATTGTGCATGGATAACCAACATTTTCTGACATAATTTCACTCCACCCACTCCCAGGAGAGAATTCACAATCCATTTATTTCACCCTGATGCCTGGGAAGGGTGAGAGAAGTGTCTCTGCTGCCGTAACGTGCCCTGTGCTCTCGTTTATAAAGAGGAATTCAGGACCACACAATTATCTCCATTGATACGAGAAAGGGAATCATAAAACTTCCAGATCAGCTGCAGTGGAGAAGGGCAGCTTTTGGCTTAGACACATTGGCTCGGTTGCCAGTATTTGACACTGTACAGAGGTCACTTTATATCCGACTCATTTTCACAGGCCTGTCGGACCCGCTGCTTTATGTGTCACTTCCTGTATGAGGGTACGAGGTATACAACTGTCTCTGTGTTTGTGTGTGTGTCTGTGTGTGCAGTGCAACTGTTTCTAATGCAACAGTTGAGCATGCGTGTCCTTAAAGGTACACTGTGTGATTTTTACCCCCATCTAGCGGTGAAAAGGTATATGACCATCCAGTGAATATTAGTTTCTGTTCCTCTCAATTCCGATTTCGTTTTAACTCCTACGGTGGCCAATGTAGTTCAAGATTAACATGGCTTCCAGTTCGAGTGTTAGGCAGTTCGAGTGCTAACTTACGCGTGTTAAAACGCAAAAGGCGAAGCTTGAATTAACGGGTATGTTGCTCTTTGGCTAATGTACTTTCAAGATGGAGGGGCAACATGGCGACCGACATTCGAACCCCTTACCCGTATGTATTTTCAATGGCATATTATACACTCACGAGAATAATTTATTACTTGAACGAAGTAAATATACATTAATGAGTAGGGCTGACTTCTAATAGTCGAGGATTCGACGATTCGATTCGGAGAGGTCTGATTCGACTATGAACCTCATAGTCGAATAGTAGGGGGTCTGTTCACATATCGCGTCTTTTGCGCGCTCAAGTTCGTTATTTCAAAATAGGCGCGCCGCGCGCGCTATGCAACCAAGCAGCAGCAGCAGCAGCACACTACATGCCTGTAACGTCTGGACCACGTCCACATTTGTTAGCATTTACGGATTTGTTGGCTCACAATGGCTTCTAAAAAATCATCAAAAGTGTGGGAGTATTTCGAAAAGGTTAAAGATGAACCAAGAAAGTTAAGTGCAAATTGTGCCAGCAGCTTCTTTCATATCACACGACGACAACCAACATGGCTCATTTGAAATGGGTAAGGCTTGTTAACTTTACAAACAAACAGTTCTACCACTCTTTTGTCAATACAGACATAAACCCTATATTAGTATAATTTTTGGGGAGACGTGGTGTGCATATTAATGAGTAGCCTACTCTCTAGCACACACACGCAAGGTCTCTCGCGCTCTCCCTCTCTGTGCGCGCGTGTAATCAATGCTAGCACACACACGCAAGGTCTCTCGCTCGCTCTCTCCCTCTCTTGCGCTTATTCAACGAAACCTATATAATATGTAAAATTATTACATATATGTTAGCGATGAAATACGGGACAAATCATGTTTTTTTCATAATAAGTCGGGACACTAAAATTAGAGTTGAAATACGGGACTGTCCCCGGGAAAAACGGGACGTCTGGTGACCCTACCTATATATGTTTTGTTCATCTGGCTTTAAATGAATAAAAGGTATTTGTTACACACCATGTTTTTCTTTTAATTTTTTTAGCTCTTTTGTTTGAAATGGAAAAAATCTAGCTGCTATCTTAAAAAAAAAAAAAAAAAAAAAAAAAAAAAACAAAGGATCGACTATCAGTCGACTACGGCAAAATCTAACGAATCAGATTCGACTATGAAAATGCTTAGTCGAAAACAGCCCTATTAATGAGCACATATATGTTTGTAAGAACTAAGTGTTTTTAGCTAATAATAAACTAAAAAAGTTACACAGTGTAGCTTTAATATGCTTAAAGAGACTGCTCAACAACCTGTAATATACAGAGAAATAAGATTGGTTATTTGAATAAACATGCTTAGATCTACTGATTTATCAGTATTGTACTACCAAGGAAGCATTCACACTGACAGCAACCAACAAAGCACCAACAAAGTCATTTGATGTCATTCAGTTTCACTGAGAGTTGTGGATCTAAGGTTACATGAGCTGCATTAGCTATGTTTCGAATTTAACTTCTGCACAAAATGGGAATATTGCGTGAAAATGGGAATTTGCGAATAAAGCAGCATTACTATCCAGTGAGTCGAATAGAACAAAATCGTATGGGCTGATTATAGTATCAAAATGATTAACACGTACAAGCGCACTTATCAATGAACTTGATACATGTTGCAGAAATGTTTTATCCATGCCTTTCAACTTGCGTGTGCAAAATTCAAAATTGAATGAATGTGAAGCAATTTGTACAAATAGAGACATTTTTGTGAATACAAATGTTTTCCTTTGTATTAGTGTATCATAATTTGCACATACAACACAGAAGATGTGCATGTGTGGATCAGGTGACACGCGTGCATTCATTGACTCGTTTCTGAGTCGATCCTATTTTGATTCATTTGGATTTTGAGACTTTCATTTCGCGGGTTTTGCCTGGCACGATCCACACACAGCTGTCTGAGAAAACCTGCTACCACTAGATGGCAGTATTCTGCTAAAACAGACAACGGCAGCATAATCACTCAGGCGTTCTTCCGCATTTAAGACGCTTAATGAGAGTGATATTGAAGAACCAAATTTAGTACACAATAATATAGGCCTACCCTATTAATAAAGCATACGTTATAGAGGCAAACATTAGATCAGATTATAAACAACACCCATAGAAAACAATTATAAAACGCTTAACGTGCAATCGCGCGTTGCATGTTCTGTTCAGTAAGGTGTATGGCTATTGGCTGAGTTTAAATATCACCGTCTTACTGTATTGACGTTAAGCTTTTTCTTTATAAAATGCTCTATGGGAGGAAAACTATATAGCCTACAGACAAGAGACTATTAAATTTTAAAATTTAGAGAGAATTTTAAAATTGTAAAATTGCAGCTACAGGCCAGTTGATTTAATTAATATTTCATGTCGATATACAATGGTTGCATATTGTTAAAACTCATCGTGCTATACTATAGCCTATAACAGTGGCTTAAGGGTCAAGGGAAAACAAATGTAGCCTACTGCGAAAATCGTCTTTAATATTTAAATAATATTTAAAAACAGACATTTTCAAATTCCAAAGCTTGTATACTATGTATACAATGTGTAGTCAGATAAAAATAAGCATATAATATGAACGCAACTGCGAAATTTTACCCTTTTTTAACAGGAAGGAAAATTGTATTAACTTGAAACGCCGTGCTCAAATTCACTCAAATGAATCATGTCTGTAGGCTATATAGTTTTCCTCCCATAGAGCATATTATAAAGAAAAAGCTTAACGTCAATACAGTAAGACGGAGATATTTAAACTCAGCCAATAGCCATACACCTTACTGAACAGAACATGCAACGCGCGATTGCACGTTAAGCGTTTTATAATGGTTTTCTATGGGTGTTGTTCATAATCTGATCTAATGTTTGCCTCTATAAAGTATGCTTTATTAATAGGGTAGGCCTATATTATTGTGTACTAAATTTGGTTCTTCAATATCACTCTCATTAAGCGTCTTAAATGCGGAAGAACGCCTGATTATGCTGCCGTTGTCTGTTTTAGCAGAATACTGCCATCTAGTGGTAGCAGGTTTTCTCAGACAGCTGTGTGTGGATCGTGCAAGGCAAAACCCGCGAAATGAAAGTCTCAAAATCCAAATGAATCAAAATAGGATCGACTCAGAAACGAGTCAATGAATGCACGCGTGTCACCTGATCCACACATGCACATCTTCTGTGTTGTATGTGCAAATTATGATACACTAATACAAAGGAAAACATTTGTATTCACAAAAATGTCTCTATTTGTACAAATTGCTTCACATTCATTCAAATTTGAATTTTGCACACGCAAGTTGAAAGGCATGGATAAAACATTTCTGCAACATGTATCAAGTTCATTGATAAGTGCGCTTGTACGTGTTAATCATTTTGATACTATAATCAGCCCATAAAATCGTCACTTCCTGATAAACTGGTGCTAAATATTAAGAAAAGTAGGAGAAATTAAGGAGGAAGATACCTGGTGTTTGGGAATGTAGTTGTGTAAGACAGTTCTGGAAGGTAATTATTCTGAACCACTTTGATGACAGACTTTGGATCAGGAATTTTAGAACAACCAAAACCACATTTCAGATACTGGACAAAACGATCAGTCCGCTGGTTAGTCCAGTTATGCCATTACATGATTTGTTTTGATGCACATTGAGGAATTTATTCGGTAAAATTGTGTAGTTTATGTGCATGTTTTCAATTTTAGATATGCACATCTTGGTGTTTCCATCCAGCAGTTTTTTTATGCGATATCCTAAAATATGCATAAAATAGGTGGATGGAAACATAGCTATTGTCAGTTTGCAATGCCACAAAGTTGAGCTGTTGAGTTTAACGTTATACAAATGAGTTTAAAAGTTACGGTTGACCGATGATATTTGCCATTTTTTAATTATCGTCAATAGTGCAAAATTTTTCTTTTTGGCCGACAAGTGTCGTAAGTGGGACTTTTATTTTGACAGTGATGTTCAACAGTACTGTTTAATAACAGAATGGCTAATGCCCTAATTGTATTCTGTAAATGTATGCATTTGTATTATTTAAAAAAATAATTATACTATATCTAATAAACATTTAATTCCACAAACCTCATAAACTTTGGCGAACCCAGCTTTCAGAGCTTCTCAAGTTGGCATTAAAGTGTGCATTCCAAACCTACATTCATTTCTTTTACACAAAATTTGATTTTTAAATAGTTTGTTTTTTCCCCCCAATAGAATAGAATAGTCAGCAATCCAGTTTTGTTTTTGACCCCACTGACTTGTATTGCATAATCGTGCATTTTAGTGGAAAGAAAACTGATTTGTTCAAAGTAGAAAGAATGAGCAACAATACTTTCCATTAGGACATCCAGCAGTTGGCGCTCCCACTGTAACCTATAATATAGTGACTAGGCAACATCCGATTCATGTTTTCTGTATAGACGTGTCTGTGCAGTTAATTGGTCTGATGCTTGTACTCACGTTGACACTACACAGCAAAGTCCATTACCATATGCAGTGAAAATCAATGTGTGCTAATGCAGCGCAAATATTCTCTCCATATTTTGTGCCAGTACTATAATAACATGAAACTTCTGCCTCCAAAATACCTTCTATAAACACAAAAACGTGTGGTGTACCATGGTACAGTGATAGTATCAGTTTGCTATGCCACTTGGGCTGTGCTATAAAATCCTCTATTGCAACAGGGCACGCTTAAAACAGTTATGAACTGCTGATATTGTGAAGAGTTTACTGGTGACAAACTGCAGACAAGCATGACTATTCAACAATAACCGACAAATGATAGAACAGAACAGGGAGTATAAATACACGAGGTGAATGAGGGAACTAAACAAGCACAGGTGGAGGAAGATTAAACTAGAACTAGAACGAACGTTATGCTCATTTATTACGTATTTAAATGGTATTTACATCAAATATAAAGAATATTATGGTACATGTCCAATTGTGACACTGGTATGCCTGTATAAAAACACACACTAGGCAGATCAGACACATTGTCATTCAATCTGTCTCTCTTCTCTCATTATAACTCGAGTGGCGTTAATGGTGGAAATGCACTTGTTTTCTGTCTCTCATGAGTGTGTGATCCTCTGCTGTGTGCTGTTATCCAGGGTTTAACACGCTCTGAATGTGAAACAGGAGAGAGAGTATGTGAGACGTCTCCTGTGAAACGACACAGGTCTTTTGGTGCAATGCAGGCAGGAGGAGGTGGAGCTAGAGGAGGCATCAGAGGGGCAGGTTCATGCTGGAGAGATTGTTTCATGACTGTGTTCCTCAAACCCCGCCCCCATCCACTTACTAAACACACACACTCATTTAAATATACCAGATCGCTCTCTCTGTATGTAAACATCACAACCACCGGTCAAAGAGGAGGCGGTTACCATGGCAACAGTGCATAGTAGTGTAGAATGCTGCATGAAGGCCAGAGAATCAGAGCAGCAGTGATACATCGCTGTAACTCCACCCACTCGACCTGCAGTGGAGGGAAACCACACGGCAGAACATTATTGTAGCAGTACCATTAGACAGGGATGCTATTTTTATGATATTTAGCATGTCACTGCCATACACATGGTACTGCAAAGGCAACAGATTTGATTTAAAGATAGCTAAAGTCAACAGATTTAATTAATAGACCTACCAATCTCTGTGTAAAAATAAAATAATGATGCTGCTATCTTTCTAAAGATATTTTTTTACACAGCCTGTAATTTGGCTCCAAATCTCAGGTGAAAATAGGGGTGGGCGATAAGTCCTTATTCTTATTTCACGATATATGATAAAAAAAAATTCACAATAACGATATAGCCTATATCACAATATAGTTATTTTATGTTATTTTACCTTGTTTATGTTATTAAAAATAAGAAAAAAAGATGCAAATTCAAACAATAGGTCAAATACAATGTAACAAAAATTGTAATTAAACAAATAAAGTTTTTCAGGCACAATAAGTTTATTTAACATGTAGTTAGAATTCGTACAGAAATGTATTAATAAAATGTAAAAAATAAAATATTGCATAGTATTCACTGTATGAATTAAATATAAATGTATTCTTATTACAGCTAAAAAAAAGTTAAGTCAAGAGCAGTAAGTTATTTTCTCTTTTATTTGATTCACATTAATAACATAAAGCAGCATCTACTGTATATTAGGCTTCTGTCACTTTAAGACCAAACGCTCAGATCCATTATACTGATACACATCCGGTTTACACCCAACTGTTTACATTCACTTGAGACAGAACCAGCTGTGTTTATATGAATACTCCACACAATGGGCATTTTGACATAATTGCGTGTATTCAACAATTCAAGCGCAATAAGACTTGAAAGAGAGCAGAATTCGCGATTGCATGCTGAGAGACATGGCTTTCTGTTCATGCACTATACGCTGTGTGTCAGTGAGCGCGTGCACTGCATTTGTTTTTCACTTTTTAACATCGAGCACGTCCCAAATTCACGCACGTACCCCTTTTTATATTCTCGTTCATGCATTTCATCACTCTGAAGTGTCAATAGTCCTATTTATTTACATACCGCGGTATACACAATATACCGCCCAGAAAATCTTTCCATTTTGACCCCCCTCTACAAAGTAGTGGATTACTCAATAAATATTCATCCTTGACATTTAATATTTTGGCTTTCATCATTCATCGGGGCCGGGGAATATTCCAAAATTTGGTTGATTTGACACGGAATAACCCTATAGTTTTATGGTACTACATGGTACCAACTCCTGCAATGTTTTATAGATTGCATGCTTTTGCTGTGTTTGGGTGTCTGTTTTGCTCCCAGTGAATCTCTCAGCAATAAAGCTGCTGTTCATTTAACATGTGCTGTGTGCTGCAGTTTGTTAAACACATCAAAAGCGCTCACCATGAGAGATATGCAAGATATGAAGCTGATTTTCTTTCAAAAACACACTTTATGGTTCATTGAAAATGTGTCAATTGTTGGTGATCTTGTATTGATATATGATGGGTTGACAGCGTGTTTTTGGTTGGAGTGCAGTTAGCAGGCCTCATCCATATGTTAGTGAGTGATCTGCGCTGCTTTCATTTGAGAGAGCATATGCATGCCAGAGATGAGTTCTCAGAGCTGGAGTATTTCCTGTCTGTGAGCCGTTTGACCCTCCCTAACACACACACACACACACACACACACACACACACACACACACACACACACACACACACACACACACACACACACACACACACACACACACACACACACACACACACACACACACACACACACACACACACACACACACACAACACACACACACACACTCACTCACTCACTCACACACACACTGATACAAGGAACAGCACTGCGAAACAATGTACTGTAATAGAGTGAGATAGAGAGAGAAAGGAAAGTTGACAGAGGAAGAAAGTATTATCAGAGAGGGAGATAACCATATAAAGATAGACAGATCGAATGTAGGAGTGTATAATGGCATCTTTATTGGGTCCAGCTGGACTGGGGTGTGGTCATCGCGCCGAGAGACCCGCAGAGCTCAGAATGGAGCTACAGTCAGAGTTTCTGAGCCCGCTGCCAAACGTCCGCCGTAGACGAGTGTATTTATGTGTGTGTGTACTGGCTTGACTGCACAAGAGGGCAAACAATGCAGTGGCATCTATTTACACAAAATAAGGCACCTGACTCAATGGCGTCTGCACTAATGCCAGTACGGTCACGTCTGAACATGTCCCTCATAGCGGTCGCTGCTGCGCTGGGAGTATTATGACTTACTCTGGGCAGGTCAGCTGTCATGCAGCACGTCCTGTTGTGTTATTTGGCTACCTTGGGCCTGCAGTGTGTCCCACCCTGCCTGCTGTGCTTTAGTAAATTGCTACTTCTATGTTCATTAGTTCTAAACCTGCTGATCTTGCACTCTAACAGGCCTTTTCTGGGTTAATTAATTTGTTTAATTGGTTTTGCACGTTATCTATTCATGTTTAATTAAAAAAATGTATGATATCAGTTTAACTGAGTTGAATTTGAACTGAGGTAGCAAACAGGATGCAAAACTGCAATTCAAATATTAAATTCAAAGAGAATCATATATTTGTAATTTTTAACTAGAAATGCAAGACAAACTAGGTTTTAAGGTTTAGATTTTTAATTAAAGCATTGAAGTCTGAAGTCTGACACATGCCCTTCAGAGAATTCAGAGAGAATTATGGATAGATTAACTTTTGTAGCATTACCCAGAATGCATTATCTTTGATGAATTTCTGTATTTTTCAGAAGAAAAATTTCAGAAGACATTAGCTGCGTTTATATCGACCCTAATAATCTAATGTAATTGGACTAGTAGCACAGCCATAATAAAAAAGTCACATGTAACCTTACATTTTGTTTAAACTGGCCAAAGATTATAATGGGTGGTTTAAAGCTTGTTCTAATCTGATCAAGAGGACATAAAAACACTTGAAAAGGCCTACGCATGTGCAATGACGTAGATATGGTGTAAATTCTGAATTTTACCATGTATCTCCAGCTGTTTTTGGTTTATTATTTGTTTTATTCTTGGCCTTATGCCTCTTTCTACTTGACAAACTTAGTAGAGAGCATCAGGAAATTATTTGTCTGGAGAGGGGAATTCAGGATTGAACCTGCATCACCCACGTGAACCAAATGTTTCAATTTCTGAAGCACATCTTTGAACCACTGCGGCACAGCCAGGTCAGGCTCTAAAATTGAATTAGACCTCACATGACCAAATCTTTCCCAAAAGTTAAGCTTAGTGGTTTATATTGGAATGTATTAATGTTATGAGATCCATAGTTGCCTAGGGGTGTATTAAATTTCCTACCAACTAAATTTGTATCAGTTTTTCTTCAGGTTAAAATCGTTAGATTTGAATGTTCTCTGAAGAAAAATCTCTCAGCACTCAAAAAAGTATAAAGTAAACTTCATGCATACAGCTGAACGAATAGCCTTTCAAAGTATACTATTTATGATAGCGCTCGCAAACACAGGCGCTCGACATATGCACACTAGTTTAATCCTTGTCTAGTGTCTGCACTATTTTTAAGTTATGTCTTACTTACTTACTTCAGTTGTGAGTATCCTTTAACCCCCTCACACAAGCACTCATCCATGCACGCATCTATTTTTGTTGCCGTCCTGAGTATTTTGTTGTTGTTCCATCTCATCAGTTTCTTTTTTGTCTGTGAAACAATGAGCCAAGCCTGTGTAACCAACTTGTGGACAAACAAATTAGCATTTCCTAGCGTACTGTACGTGCGTACTTTGCTGAGGATGAAATGTATGTAATGCGCAGTGTACGCATACCATAGCGTATGTACTGAACTACATTTCTGGGCTTTAGGGTTAGAGGGTTTTCAAATACCCAACCATAAGCAATAGGAATTGCAATACTTGCCTTGGCAAATCTTGATAATACCCCTGTAAAGGCTGGATGTCTCCCCCTCACATGTATATGACGGTACATTCCTCCCTGAATTCTTTCCTGAATTAGTGGTTTTAAAAGCGGTTATTGGCTTCTATTGGGTCATCAGGGAGTACGTAAAAGTCAAGTGTGTGTGTGTGTGTGTGTGTGTGTGTGTGTGTGTGTGTGTGTGTGTGTGTGTGTGTGTGTGTGTGTGTGTGTGTGTGTGTGTGTGTGTGTGTGTGTGTGTGTGTGTGTGTGTGTGTGTGTGTGTGTGTGTGTGTGTAAAGGCACCATTTGTATTATCTCATCCAACAGCATTATTGTTCCTCATTTCCTGTTACTCTGATGTGGTCGGAACTGTGTGAAGAGTGTTTCCTAAAATCAACCTGGTGGTCTCATGACTTTTGAGCACCCTTAAAAGATTAGTTTACATATTGTTCTTCTACCTGGGCAGTTATGTTTAGTTTTTCATTCGTGTCTGTTTAAATGGGGAATTACAGAATGGAGGTAATAACATGCATCAGGTGTGATGCAGGTGTGGGAATGTACGTCCTCTTGTGTTGTGAAACTTTTCCTGACGGATCACTTTAAGCTCACAGTACACACACACACACACACACACACACACACACACACACACACATATCCAGTCACTACATTCCACTGTGCATATCTCACCAAGGGCCCCAACTGCTTTTAATCATGTTGGTCACGAGGCGGCCCAGCTGCTTTAGGTTTGGGTGGGACAGCGGAGGAAGGGGGGGACCCTAAACTCTAATAGCGAACATATTTCTCTAGGCCCGGCCCTCTTCTCCTTATGACTTCACCCTCCGCTGAGATCAGGCCTGAGGACTGTCAAGAAAGGGAGAGTTTGGCTCAGACAGGTCTGTTTTTTTGCTTAGACCACTCTCAGTTCAGTTTTGAGAACTCTTTAGGTCATTGAGGTGATGATGATATTTCACTGTTATGATAATGGGTGTCTTTTACATGCTAATCACTGTCATTAGCATGTTCTTCCATTACTGCAAACAACATAACAATCCATAGATGTTGCCATAAATGTCGGAGTGTAATTTTCCATGGTCTTAATGTCATGTTAGCAACAGAGTGGACAGTCCCCTCTACAAGAGATCTGCCTCTAGCATACTACTCCTACACTGTCCTGCACAGCGTGATAGTCTGAAAAGCAATACATTTTTGTTAATTTCATTTCAGTACTCGTTAGGTACTGTACTCTTGGGGATTTTTATATAATTTTTCTCAGGCATCACTGTGCACTTCCGAAGCCATAGTTTCACTTTAGTTCTCTAGTCTGGACCACATGCTGACCCAATGCTAACCAGTCAGACCTCAAGGTACTGCCAATATTTTTTTAGTCATACAATCATTGAATATGTTACAGCAACAAGCCACCCACAATAAGAAACAAGGCCTCTATTTTGTTACTGTATGTTACGCACACATTGACATGTCTTTGGTCTGAAATTTCGCTACCCCCACAAAGCGTTTGAAAAATGACTTGCCACTGGAAACTTGCTGATTCATGTTTAGTCAAGACTCAAGTCTTGGTCTGTTTAAAGAGGCCCTCAAAGCGACCAAAGTTCACGTTCAAGTTCAAGTCCATAATGCCACTGCGTGTGATGCATGTCTCATGGCATTGATGACTGTCTTTAGCTCTCCCTTTTGCGCCAAAGCAAGACATGCCTTCTGCTGAACAGGCTCCTTAATCCAACAATCATGTCATGGAGGGGGTTTGACATATTGTCCATGATGTTCAGCAGTTTGGGCATCATTCTTCTCTCAGAAACAAACTCCGGAGGTACCAGATCCACTCAAATGACAGAACCTACCTTCCTAATGAGTTTATTTAGCCGATTGGCATCTCCAAGTACACCAGCATACTAAAGTATAGACTGAACAGACTGAAAGAACAAGCAAAGTATTTTGCAAAATACATTGATGGATCTGAGCCTTCTCAAGAAAATAAATCTGCTACTGCCCTTTTGTAGATTGTCATTGTAGGTTTTTCTGTATTATGTAATTTCCTGAGTTGCTCATACAGGACTCTGGAGTTGTTTTTCTCTATGTAAGCTTGGGCAGTGTTTTGCAGGTTACCTGGTTACTGTAGTTGAACCAGTCTTTGTGTTTGGCCTCTTCTGAGGGCTTATGTTTCACATAGAGCAACATACTCTGTCTATCAGGATTTCATCATGAAACCTTCGGATAAATTCCAGTTCCTTTTAAAAGGCTTAAAGGATTGATTTACTTTTTTAAAGCCTCAAACTTTAGGGCACATGCTTGCTGCCAAGCTCAGGGGGAGGCTGTAGATGAGATTTTAGGGAGCTGTATTTTAGTGTGGAAGATTTGCTGCTAAATGTCCTGTCTTTATTTAGTTACTGTACCTTCGCTTTTACTATGTAGTTCAGACAGAAATGTACAGCATGATCTGCACTCACTGCCAACGAGGCCTACTCCCTGTTCCCACAGACAGACTTCATACATCAGGACAGTGCATCACCATGGTCCTTGACCTGTGTCCATCTGTTCCTATTAGACAGTTTGTCCACAGCCGCTCGTCTCATCTTTGGCCCTGTCTCAAATGATGTACTTAATGTGGACATGGAGTTTTAAAATTTAGAAAGGTGGTCATGAGTGCCCCCTTTACGGGAGCTGTTCACCCTTGATTAGTCCTTTTGCCAAGCCTTCTCTTGTATGGACTCCCCAGGACCACTATCTGACAGCCTATCTGGCATGTCACCAAAGTGTTGGCTCAGACAAGGATCATAGGGCAGAGGGCAGCATTTGGGCCGAGTCTTTTGAAAATCTTAAATGTTTTACAATGATCATAAACTCTGAACTCTAACATATTTTTAATCTAATAGACAGTAATTCATTCATTTGTTCTTATTTCATGAGAGTTTTACTTGTTTCTCCATCTTACCTTGTTCCACTAGCCCTATTTATCAAACTTTTTCATAACTATCTTAACATTGATAAAAAATACAGACCAACTGATCTGTGTCCATGATGAAAGCTTGGGCTTTTCCCGGTGCCCACACTGATTCACTCTTGCCTGTGTCCAGATTAAAGGCTGATTCTTAATCAGTCACTCAAGCTTAACAAACCCCCCACCTTGGCTGATGGTGGTCTTAGCTGGTGGGGCCATCTGGCCGTCAATCTGGGACTGCTCCTGAACCAAGAGTTGTCCTCGCCTTAGTTAGTCTACCCCGAAAGATGTCTATGATGACTCTCATAGAGTTTGTGCTTGGGTCAACTGTCCCCGTAATTCAAACGGCTAAATAAACATACTAAACAATGTTTTATTAAAAATGTGCAAATGGGAAAAGGTGTCAATGCCCTCTCAAAATGGCCAAATATCAGCTCACAAATTCATCTAACCAATATAACCTAACCCTAACTCAGTCTTTCAATGGGTAGACATTAAAAAAAATTGTAATACAATGCAAACCGCCTCGTTGTTTTCCGGCTAAATGCATGTGCCAAACATCACTGTCTGTTCTCTACTACACAACTGAAGGAGATTGATGATGCTCCTGTGGTGACCAAAGAACTGGATTTAACAAGATCAGCGTGTGTGAGAGGTTGAGATCCTAAAGTAAGCTTTGTTGATTCTGGTCCCTACTAGGGATTGACGGATTGATCGATTCATCTGGCTTGATTAAGTCTTGGTTATCTCCCGACTGCCAAGTGTCAGGCAAAGTGCAGGTTCGCCATAAATAGATGATATATTTGACAGCAATAGATGAATGAGATATTGATTAAATGCCAAAGCTAAGAAAATTAAGTTATTCGGATACAATGCTTTTCCACAAGCAAAAATGAGAGAGAAACTTCCTTGCAACAGAGATTTTATCTTAAGTGTAATTGTGCCCAGGTGAGTAATGTTTTCAGCCAGCGTGTGACCCCCTCTTTCAACATATGCAGTCCTACTCTCATTAGACATTCTCTGCAATTTTAAATTCCTCTTGTTTTATTACACAACACAAATTACTGTTTCAAAAGAGAACTAAAGGAACAGAACATGTTACATCAAATCCAGCCAACATATTTCTGAATCTTTGCCTCAGTCAATAAGACACTTTGTGCTTGGTAACTCTGTGCTTAAAAGAGGCTGTGAAACTATATCATTTTATGTGAAATCATTCAATAATCTATAACTATGGTGTTGTGTGAGTCTATCCCAGCAGCAGAGCTCATGGTGAAGGGGTTTCTAAAGCTGTAGAGCTGCTGGGATGGAGGTGTGGAGGGTTTGATGGCCTGTTCTAAGCTTCATATGGCTCTGGTCCTGATTGCATAAGCAGAACTTAAAAACAAATCAGGAACAGCACCACAGAGAGACCCTGTGTTTTGACAAACGCTACATACATCTGCAGACCTTTTTGAGCAATGTGAAACCATATTGAAATGCCAAAGTGGAAAAGAAAACTATGTTTATCCAGATTGCTTGTTCCTTGGTATTCCCCTTTCGAACATTAACAGAGTGCTGTCACAGTGGTGGATTTCACCAATAACTTACTCAGGAATGTCCATTTCGGCTCCTGAAGTCCTTTATCAGCATCCTGCGAAGTTTAGCTCCAACTTGCCCGAAGATATCAGCCTGGAAGTCTCTAGTTATCCTGCAGACCCTGCAGATCCGTTCAGTTGTCTTTTATTGGGGTTAGGCTTAAACTCTGCTGGATGGTGGCCCTTCAGGAGCAGAATTGAGCATCACTCAACTTACATGCTTTTGTGTGTTCTGCCTTCTTGATAGCACGTGTACGATGCCCACACGTCTATTTGATGTATGTGTTTGCCTTTAAAGATGTTCCTTTTTTCAAAATTGCTAGATAGAACGTGACAAAACAGAACGTAGAGTTGGATATGTTGAACTATTTTTAAACATTAGAATTTAAAAAGTATCCAGTTGTGTCATGTGGCAGATCCCATGAGGTTCACTGTCTATACCCCTATTGGCCATTTAGGAGCAGATTTACTAAACAGGGCAAATTAGCATGAGAGTGCAATTCCAAAACAGCGCCGATGGGAGTGGAATGTTCTGCGCGTAAACTAATGACGACCCGCAATTTAAAAAACACTGACGCAGTCAGATCATTACCATAATGACCAACGCAATTTACCACGTAGCATCTGGTTTAAGACGTGCTTTTTTTGGGCGGTAAATAATAGCACAAACACCAGTACATTGACGAGCGCAAACCTCAGTAAATCACCTTGCGTGACTCATTTATATACTCTCCTCCAATAAATGCTTCTGAAATGGAAACTCCTACTAATGCATATACAATAAGCAAAAATAACTGTGTCAACGCCTTTTCAGCACTAATTTTTCACTCCGTGTCTTTAGTAAAACCTGACGGTATTTTTTTTTTACGCCAAAAGAGTGTTTGCGCTGGCGCAAGCTGTTAGTAAATCTGGAACCTAGTCATTTCGTATTTGCATAAAGTTCAACGCTTGTTTGTCAATAGTCTGGAACACATATTGCCTAAAATTGCCAACCTTCAATACTAATGAATGACTTCTGGAAGTTTTTGTTTTAATTCACTGTCAGTGTTATTTTTTTCCATCATCTTTGTCAACCATCGAGGTGTTATCAAGGATTTATCATCATACGTTTTATTAATCTAACATCCTAGTATTGCTCTTAAAGGGATACTCCACTTTTTTTTGGAAATAGGCTCATTTTACAACTCCCCCAGAGTTAAAAAGTTGAGTTTTACCGTTTTCGAATCCATTCAGCCGATTTACTGATATTTAGAAGAATATCAGTAAGCAGACAGTTTCTGGTCTCATTGACTTCCATAGTAGGAAAAAAATATACTATGGAAGTCAACGAGACCAGAAACTGTCTGGTTACTGATATTCTTCTAAATATCAGAAAATCGACTGAATGGATTCAAAAACGGTAAAACTCAACTGTTTAACTCTGAGGGAGTTGTAAAATGAGCCTATTTCCAAAAAAAGTGGAGTATCCCTTTAAGTCCTCATCTCACTGTTTTGTGAAACTTAGAAACTACTCCTCCTTAAGGTCCATTTTTCCAGGCTTACGTCTTCTCACTGGCTCCACCTACTGACCTGACCTCAACCCTATATTCGTGGTAAACTCCAACCTCTGGCTTTCCACAAGGGATTCAGCTGAGAACAGATATTATGCAAAACGACTGATTACCGCACTACAACACAGCAGACAGTAAATCAAAGCAAATCCTGCTTGGAATCTCTCTACTCAATTCTGGAGTAATGCCTCGGAGGAGACAGTCGGACATACACCTCGTAAGGCCAGTGTTAGGACAGATGGGCTTGTTCAGAGATAGGATTTCCCCTACAGCCTCATCCACTGTCCTTAGAGAACCCTGATATATTTTAGATACCCTATTGTGGTCTCTAAGATCACAGGAACTCTCATATCTTCAGACCCAACAAGGAGGCAAGTGGAGAGCACAGGTGTTGGACATGTGCCTGATGATAAATGTGACAATGTTTGTCATTTTTATTAGTTTAAAGGGATAGTTCACACCAAAATGGAATTTCATTTACTCACCATGTTCAATTTTTTCTTCCGTGAAAGACAAAAGGATTTTCATACTGCAAAAGTTTCTCAAGCTATCTTCTTTTATGTTCCACAGAAGAATGAGTCAGTTTTGGAACGACATGAGGGTTATAAGTAAGGAATAATTGACGACAGGCCATTGAATTATTAGAAAAATAATGCACACCCGAGGTGGTAATGCGGTCACGACGCGAAGCGGAGTGGCCGTTACACCTCGGGTGTGCATTATTTTTCGGATAATTCAAAGGCCTGAAGTCAATTATTCCGCTTATACTACAGTTACCACACCTCAAAACATTGTTCAGATGATGCATTTCAAGACGTTTGTCAAGTTTTTGTCATTAAAACGCTCTTGTATGTAGGACTAATTTCTTACGCATCTAATCCCATGCCTCCGTTGCTAATTCCAAAACGTCATTTTAGAGTTAGTAACGGAGGTTTGAGCCACTGATAGCAGACTAATGATGGACACACTTACGACTCGAAGAAACATTCGAAGACTGACTGTTTCCATCGACTGTAGCAGGTCTTAAACACCGACTGTGAACACAGACTGAACGCGCTGAACATGCGTTTAGGCATGATCAGTCATAAGTTTCAAATTACATTCATAACTGGCCTTGACTTAGTGTGTCCCGGCTTTATACAGTTATTAATGCAGTTATTAGAAGAGAGAGAGAGAGGAGAGAGAGAGAGAGAGAGAGAGAGAGAGAGAGAGAGAGAGAGAGAGAGAGAGAGAGAGAGAGAGAGAGAGAGAGAGAGAGAGAGAGAGAGAGAGAGAGAGAGAGAGAGAGAGAGAGGAGAGAGAGAGAGAAAGAGAGAGAGAGAGGAGAGAGAGAGAGAGAGAGAGAGAGATGTTGCAATAATGAGACAGAAAAGCATGTGCGTCAATATTATTATTTATTTATTTATTAAAATCGTTTTAATTAATTCGTTCATTCTTGTTTTCTATAATTGACAGTAGATAACTTAATAAATGAAACACACAAAGCTCTTTTAACATATTAATAATTATTTATTTGTTATATTATCTGGAATAATTACGAAAACCCGTGCAGCAGGACTATCAATTTATTTATATAGCCTATATTCAGTTTAATTTTCTATTTAGCCTGTTATAGATAGGACTACATACTTTATTTATTAAAACTAAACTGTATGTGTCCATTGATTGTGAAGTTAGACATTGAAAACTGCAGATGAAGCGCATGGGGCCGCATGTTTTTTCTTGTTATGAATTGTATCCTATTTTCCGTTATTACAGTTAACTGCGCGCAGTGATATGGAACTGTAATGCGGTCAAACCCGCCTGGAACTACTTTAGCCGTGCGTTTCCCTGAAAATAATTGCACACCTTAGAACGTTCTCAACCAATCAGAATCAAGCATTCAACAGCCCTGTAGTATAAAAGATGATAATTTTCATGTTGGGTGAACTATCTCTTTAAATTATTTTTCATGGAAAAACTTTTCTTCTGTCAAAGCTCTCAAATCTCATTCTATCTTGTTTGACACTGTTGTTATTGATAACAGAAACTAAGACTGTTGAAACCTTTAATAAATTGAGATAAAGCTTACAATAAAATATAAATATTAGAATAAAAAATAAATAAAAAATGCTGCCCTTGGCAACTAATGAAATAAAATAGTTGAAAGACTGAAATTAAAGATATATATATATATATATATATATATATATATATATATATATATATATATATATATATATATATATATATATATATAACTAAGTTTTTATATAACTAAGCATTTTTATTTTCATACAAACTACATACAAAAATTACCAAAATGTAAACTAAATTTAAAAATACTAAAATAAATACTTATATAATAGCACTGGTTTGACATTAGTTACATTTAACACTGTTGGGTGCAGAAGAACATTGTAAGTGAATTATTCAAATTTCAATCTGTCCACATGTGTGGACATGGTACAATAAATAAATGAGATTAGCCTACTAGAGAGTGCGGTTTTTCATTTCTTATGTGATAACTTTTTATTACTCGCACCCATAAGCGATTTTGGGAGTTGGGCACGCTTGTTCTCTGCACTATTTTCTCCAAGTATACCATATAAGTTAATTGTATGGAAAATAGCCTGAATTAATAAATAAATAAAATCATAGATATTTTTACTGACATAAGTCAGGTAAGTGGGGTGAATTACTCATTCAAAACCTCAGGATGACCGTATGACTGTGTCCGGAGATCTGCTACATTAGCAGTGTGAGAGGAGAGCGATACACACACCCATCAGCTGATGGAGGCAGAGACACAGTGTTCTTCCATGTGCCGGGGCACTGAGCCTGTTAAAATGAGGAAAACACCAGTTCCACTTGCAGATGCTGTGGATAGTTCAAAATCACTCAATTTATGTGATGATGACTCACAACTTGATTTCTTTTTCTTTTTTTGTTTAAAACTCCCCCTCTAATTTATGACTCTGTGTTCAGCTTTAAGGGTGTGGGCCGCTGCTGTCATACTAACGGTTCCAGCAATCTTTAGAAGATCCTGTTTCCAGCAGTCAGGACTATCGTCCTGTAAACTCCATCAAAGCCCACAGCAACTGCTCGTAAAAACAACTGAACTGGCCAAAGTCTTGTTTTCTCCAGTATAACCCAAGCCACTCGGCTCTTTCGATATGAAGTCATCATGCTGGAAACTCTTTCTATCCAAATGTTGATGTCAACTGAGAGACCAACCAATGGTGAGAAAGACTCGAGCTCACGCTCATTACGGGATGCTCAAGGGAGTCATATTGATCTGAATATTTCATGTGCAGACGGGGTATTTTTAGATTTAAGCATGTCTTTCAAAGCACTAATGAATTTGGGATCCAGGTTGTGTTTTAATTTTAATTCTACAAATAAAGTTCAAAAAGTCCAATGGCAAGTCAATTTCGAATGGCAGTGTCAGGCACGTTTATGGTGGATTGTTTATGGTGGTCTGTGTTATGTTGATCATTAGCTCTCTGATTAGTGTCTCTTACTGTTTCCTTTTAGTAAGATGGCTACATCACTTTTAGTAAGATGGCTACATCATGTAATTTAGCTGAATTTCACTTTTAAAAGCAATTGCTGTGACTGTTTCTCAATGTTTACATCTGCAAGGCTAAGAGTAATGCGGTCACTTAAATGACAGAATTTAAATTTTTAAGTGATCTATTCCTTTATGTATCCTCATGTTGTTCCAAACCCATATAATTCTCTTCAATTTAACACAAATATTTTTTTTAAGTCTTATTTTAGTATTATTTATACTATTAGAGTATTAGTAATATTTTGAACTTTTATTTTTATTGGATCTATTTTAATTTTTGTTTAATTTTAAGTAATTTTGTTTCGTGCTTTTGTAATTTTTATGATTTTATTGATTATTTAATAAATATTTATTTTACTCTTCTAATATTTATTAGACTTTTTTATTATTTCAGCTTTATATCAATTAATGAAAATGATTTTTAACAGTTTTACATTTAGATGTCAATAATAGCACTGTTATCAAAAAAAAAAAAAATATATATATATATATATATATATATATATTTCACAGAAGAATAAAAGTCATACAGGTTTGAAACGGCATGAGAGGGAGTAAATGACGACAATTTTCAGTTTGGGGTGAACTATCCCTTTAAATTTTGAACGTTTTCTCACACAAAGTTGTTGTATTCAAGAGAAAATATAGAATACAGCGCAATTCACATAGACCACTGTGATGCTGCCATTTGGTAATTTGTGGAGCTTGACAGTTTCATTGTATGGAAAGAGCAGCTTGAACATTTAGCAAAATATCTATTTGTATTGAACGGAGGAAAGGCATTATTACAAGTTTGGCAGAACTTTAGGGTGAGTAAATTTAAATGTTATAATTAAGTGAAGTCAGAATATTTATTTTTGAGTGAAAGCTCAGAGATATGTGCAAGTTGTTCTGGCCCTGCTGCTGTACGGCCCTGTTTGTGTGAGTTTTTTCCAGCGCTGCTGTACATTAAAAAATACTGAGACCTCTTTTAGCCCACTGGAACGCTTGAATCATTAGACACACCACACATACCTTCACATGTTCCTTATATTTCCACATGTTTATGTGTCTGCCTGTTTGTGCATGAATCAGGTGGTTGTATGAATGATACATCTGTTTCGAGTGTAAAACGGCAGGCACGTCAAAATAAGTGTACTTCTTTAAAGAACGACTAACAATTATTAAAACAATGATTTGAAATGTATTTTAAACTAAAAGTTTTTACTAAAAATCTTTTTAGTGTACTTACATGTGTTGGAAAATGTTTAATTCTAAATAAAATGATTAATTATAAAACCATTGCATAAAATCACATTTATTGTATTATATGGTTGCGCACTGTATATGTTATTAATTTTCTCTTTTTTTGGTATTCCATTCACAGTCCTTTCATTGGTTTTGTTTGTCAGATTGGGTTCAATCCCTCAGGCAGAATCTGTCTGAATGCAAATATTCAGATTATCGCCGCACTCTTTCTTTGTCACAAACATATTTTGCCTTCTTTTCTGCATGGGAGCAGCTGCTGTTAAACGCATGAAAGGGTGTGTGATTGACAGCAGCATTTGTCTGTAAGTGTCTGGGGACCCGTGGAGACAATGGCAGGGCCCTTCACTGAGCAATAGCTACCACACCTCAGACCCTGCACCCGCACCATCGGGCCCTGGGCCCTTTGTTGGTGTTCAATAGGGATCTAGGAATCTTCTCTATATCTGTAGGTCCAGGTGTAAAATAATAGTCCTTATATAATGTAATGCTACTTATAACTTTATTCTTAAAGTTTATTCTAAAAATCGAAATGAATCATAATATGGAATTTGGTATTTCGAATGGTATTTCGAAGTGCCCATGATACAATACCTTGCATGTTCATTATCCTGATATATTGTAAGGATACTGTCTACCTGTCCCACAGTTTGTAATTAAAGCAAAGTGTACTTAAGTGTGTTAAGAAACATAGTCATGAAAGTGTACTCTCTTGAAGTACACTTAAGTGGCCTTTTATTGTGAGTGATTTCACAATAGTCTCTCTCATGCAAACATATGTATAACAATAATGAGTGATGAAACCGTAGTGTCTAGCTTAGCTTTTTTTGGTGTCTAATGATGTTACACGCACGCACGCACACACACACACGTTGGGTTTTCATGTTTTATGGGACTTTCCATAGATTTTCCATTTATTAGGACTTTTGACTATTTTTATACAAACTGTATCCCATACCCCTAAACCTACCCATCACAGAAAACTTTCTCCATTTTTAAAAAACATTATTTAGTATACTTAGTACTTATAAGATATTTTCCTTATGGGGACTAAACAATGTCCCCACAAGGACAAGGATTTTGGATATTGCCGTTTTGGGCAAAGTTTGTCCCCATAATGTAGGGTTTACTTAGTCTAGCGTAGTCAGACCTTCAGACTGACAGCAGAAGGTCTGGTCCCTATCGCAGCTTTTCTTGGCCAAGGACCACCCAAGAGGACATGTAACGCAACCAATCACAGTTAGTTTTGTTTCCGCTTCATGTTTAGGGGCATGGCAATATAATGTCGGTGTCCCTACAATAACAGACTGGCATGCATCTAATAAATTATTCATTCAAGAACATTGTGCAAGCTTACTTAAACAATGGAGCCGCGAACTTCACATACTTTTAAAAATCCAGAGTTTAGTTGATCCTGGTAAGCGCTCATTGTCACAGTTGTAAACACTATGGCTTACTTCTTCCACAAGGGTTTTCAGCACCACACATTTGTTTCTAGGTGGACCGATAAAGAACTCGACACACACGTCTCCCGGACATCCTGTAGAATTGAACCAATCAGATCGTGACTTTGAAACTCCTGAAGTGTTTCCAGAAAAGTGTGCCATATGCATAAGACGTTCAGCCAACGGTCCATGGGTGTGACGTCTGAGGCTGAGACTAGGGTTTACCAGGCCACACACACACACACACACACACACACACACACACACACACACACACACACACACACACACACACACACACACACACACACACACACACACACACTCACACCAAAACTTGCGGTTGAAATGTGACTCATATTTGATGGTAAAAAAGTTAGTGTTATCTTAGTGTTTTGGTTTATTACATGGTTTCCAGTAGGAAATGTGTTCAAGTTTTTTTTTTTTTTTTGCCAAAACTAATCTATAGGTGTGACTCACTGACTCCTCAACAGATTATGTTGATGTTTGACCAGAATTTTAGGATATTGTTTTCTTTCCCTCATGTGGACGGGGAAAACCAGTATGACTAAACCTTCTCAGTTCAGTCAAGCTCAGTGTTAGGCTAACGTAACTTACCCAACACTTACCTAACTGACTGTTATTTGCCATATTTCAGCCACACAGACAGTTTAGAATAGCTTTTCTCATGAGCAGAAATGCCACAATATACCTCTACCCTTGGGAATGACTTTCCCACAACTGCCTACCTCGGAAATAAGTAATACGAGTCACTATTACACATAATGGCCCGTTTGTTTGTGCTATCTCACTTCCTGCGTAGCATACTGGAGTGTGCCAGTGACACCAGTTCAGGAGGCAGGGATTTTTGGGTGAAGCTGGCATATTACTGAACTCCATATGGTAAGGGGGTTATATGAGGGGTCTCATGTAATTTTTCTTCCCGTAGCCTCCATTAAGGAAGCTTTTGTTACTGTAAGACATACCTCAGTGAGTCCAGATGCAGTCTGCCCAGATTAAATTTGCCCTCTCTATGAGTCTTAGGCCTCCTGAATAGAGCTTAATCTTTCCTCTGCCTCGCTCTGGTATGAATGCCTAGGGTTCCTCAGACTCCTTTGTGGTCTTCTTGTGGCTCTAATCTCTCGCTGCCGATCCACTCCATCCCTTTTGTCTTGTTCCTTCTGTCACACAAATCCACCTTAATAATCGGCCAATAAATCTTAGGCACCAGGATTTTAATAAGTAAACCTCAATGGATTGCAAAGATTTACTTGTATCACTAAAGCTTCATAAATTAAACATTAAATTATATATCACTGTTATATTTAATTTGGCAAGAAATATGAATATGCTTTACAAGTTAAATTATATATTTTTGTAGTTATAGATCAACCCCCATCCCTAATTATAGCAAGCTATAGGTAGGGATGAGTATCGTTAATTTTTTTGCGATATCGATACCTTTACTTTGAAGTGTAAAAAGTTATAAAGTAAAGTTAGTTTATAAAAAGTGTTATTTTTTCCTTTTTGTTTACTTTTTTTACAGACTCAAAGACTCATATAGGTCACTGGGAGGCGGAATATATGCTTTGCGCTTAAAGGCACACTGTGGAACTTTTCAACCTTTATAATATATTACCAAAACCCATTGAGATGGTACATCGACTTACAATAGGTTGAATGACACGTCTGCCGAAGCCTGAAGGTGTCTGTATCGCTTTTACTAGCACTATGTAACTTCGGGTTTCGGGTAGGAACCCGAGCACAAAAAGAACTACAAAATTCGAACGCTTTACGGCATACGTCACTTCCCCCACCACCCCAACTGCTAACGTGAGAGCTCAACTCGCGTTTGATTGCCGGCGTCTGTATGTTGTCGTCATGGCTGAATCAACAGCTACTCGGAAGAAAGCAAAGATTTTGTCAGAGGAGACCAAAAAAAGAAAAAGGGAGAGTGATAAACTAAAAGCAAGGACGAGGATAAACATTGGTCAAGTGTTCCCTCGCTGGCGTGCGATAAAGGAGGATGAGGGATTCCCGACCGATGCTGACCTGGCCTAGCCTAGAAATCTAGACGCACCCTAGCGGCCGCGAAAATCATTTCGCTGCCAGTGTGGTCTAGCAACTCTCAATAGACTTTTTAGTTGGAAAAAACAATTTCGGGTCAGGCCAATCACATCGTGTATAGAGTCGGCGGGCGGGCTTAACACAATGACGGCACAGTTCATGACGTTCCGCGTGATTTCCATAGGTGATTTCCCTGCTGCTTGAAAACAATGAAGATGCAGCGGTCTTTCGAATCGGCTTTGGCCGCGACTCTGGAGGACTTGGAGTTAAGAGAACGTCACTTAAGTCATTCTTAGAAAAGGAAGATGTGTTCGGAGTTTTGACGACCGGATACGGCAAAAGTTTAATATATCAACTAGCTCCGCTAGTGGGAAAACGCACGGGACTCACTCAGCCACAGCCGTTCGTTGCTCTGGTTGGTTAGCGCTGTCCTATTGCATGCAGAGGGATTTTGAAAGACAACCGTTTATCCCGCCCCTCGGATTGAGGTATGTCAATGGAGAGTTCCCAGACCTAACATCTTGATGTAGGTCTGGCATGCCAGGCTAGACCTGGCCGTCATGCTTTTGGACTAGTAAGTTAAAATATATTGCTTGCACAATATCTCTACTTTTTCAAATTTGTTCTCTGCCTGGCCATGTTACTGATTCTATATTGTCCTCCATTTAACTTAATGTAACAAGGAATGCTAGTAGAGTAAGTTAGCGAATTATCAATCTGGTAGCTAAATGTTAGTACAAATATAAATTTTATAAATATTTGGAAAGATTTGCATTCAGCAGACACTTTATCCTCCGATTTTGAAACGAAACAGGGCTGCAACTTAACAACTAGCTACAGGCTTTGTTTCATTTGTATGGAATTCATCTGGTAGCATTAACGTTAGAAACGTTAGAAGAGTTAGTACACAAAGCTAAAATCGGGACGTCCGGCTAATTCGGGACAGTTGGCAACCCTATCTCTAACCCATTGCAAAGAGATCCTGAAGACGTTAATTGTTTGCTTCAGGTGTGTTTGATTAGGGTTGCCCCATACGGAAATGTAATATATGCAGGCTACACATATGAAATATACATATATTACATATATCCACATAGAAAGTGAAAACATATATGTAGCCTACATATATCTGGCCATATATAAAACCTATTAGAAAATGGAACAATTTCATATATTGACATATAAAACTAGCCCATATATTTTATGCATGTATAATACAGTCTTTTATGTGTGATATTGGAACAATGCTCCAACTTTCATTATCCGTTTCTTCTTTCCACTCGACAAGAGCGAACATTCTTCATCCCTTGGTCTCTGAATGCGCGTAATTTGGCGGTCTTTTGATTGCGTTTGAATGTTTCAATGTTTGAATGAAGATGTTCAAATAAGGAAAACAAGGAATGAATTAATAAGGAACCATAAGCATGTAAAATGTATGTATGTTGTTTAAATAAATTGGCATATATAAATTAAACATATTGGTGAAATATATGGTTATAACATACAATATTATATAAACAATAATCATATATATTGTATTAATATATGTCAATATACTCATTTAATATGGACAATTTATATATGTTATAAACCTATATCAACATATATCTAGATATAATTATATATGTGATAGTAATATATTGTCTTATATTTAGCATATATGACAGCATCACTTGCGATATAGGGACATATATGTCATATATTACATTTCCGTATGGGGAGATGAACTGTGCAGGACAGACGATCGGCAGGAGCAGGATTGGGCAACCCTTGTCAATGCGACTTACCTGATCAGACATTGTTTTCTGCGTATGCTACTTTTATTCAATTTGTTTTCTTTATAGGATTTATATTATTAATCTTATATTTATATTATTATTTTGGTCAGTAGTGAATCGATTAACTTTCTCCAACATACAAATCAAATGCCGTCTGCACACACATAAAGACACGGGAGGTTGACCGGTTGACTGTTTGTTGGCTTTTGCGACAACGCTGCGGCGCTTGTGGCCTCTAGGGGCACTAGACGTGAAAATTACAGGTCGAGCGCGCCCTAGTGGCCAAAAGTTCCACAGTGTGCCTTTAAGTACACGCTTTGCCGCAAAACACTGGAAAAAGTAGCCTAATGATTATGAATGTGTCGGGGGGGGGGGGGGGGAAGCAAGGAGACATTTTAATTGTTTAATAAACAAGTGTTTTCTGAGTCAGTGTTGGCTGAAAAAATGAAGTTGATTTTACTGACTTGAAAAATGCACCTTTCTTTGAACACATAAACATAGCGTATTTGTTTTTGATTTGAATTAGACATTTCAAGCTTTCTAAATGCCTATTTCTCATGTGTGTGAGGCGAATAGCCTATATGAGTTTCAGTTAATTTATGACACACTCCAGTTCTGCTTGCAGTCGAAGACAGAGCAACTTAACTGCACTTAAGTTTATTCTGTGCACTGTCAAGTGCTTCATCAGATTTGTCGTGTTGCCGGTCTTGGCAGCAATTATCTTGTCGCAAATCGTGCGCTGTTGACATCGAGCCTGGTGAAATGTAGACACACTTTTGATATTTTCCACATCTTTTATATCTATGGGGGTTGAGACACTTACACACTATACAGGGAAACTAATTGTGATTTAAAGGGGTGGTTCGGAATTTTGGACATCGGGCCTCATTTCCAAGTGAGCCTTAGTGTTATTTATCAGTAGAGACTTTTTTTTTTAAATTCATCCAGTCGTCCAAGTTGCGTAGTTGGCCGGTGCTAGGCTAGCGCGACTCAATGGGACCAGTTTTAGCATGCCATTAAAACAGTTTTACCCACTCCACAGTACACTAAAAGCAAATCAATTATAACACCAGACTATCGATGTAAGTGTCCGTTGAGAGAATAATGTCAGAAATCAAACTATCCTTTTCATCTTAATAATTGCATTACATTTACAGGAACTAGTTTCTCAGCAGCGGCGTAATTATACTTCGCTCCGGTTAGTAGTAACCTTACTGCGTCAAAAAGTAAACAGAACAGAAGCGCATGACAGTCGGGAGGTCAGCTAGCTTAGTAATAATTGTTGAGGTAAACAAAGGCAACATGGTGATTCGGTGTGCATTTGCAATTGCAAAATCAATAAATGTTCATCGCGAAGTTTTCACAAATTTCATTGTGAAGATCCAGAAAGGATTCAACTTGGATTATTTCTTCGGGCTTGGACAAGGAGACACCGACAGAGACTCTAAATTTGGACTCTAAAAAGGGATTTGCAGTGACCATTTTAGACCAGACGACTTTAAAGAACCATTTAATCGAAACGGTCACAGGTTTATGACAAGGAATGCAGTTCCAGCCGTCTTTCCAGATGCACCAACAGCTACAGATGTACAGGTAATAACTTTTGTTAGGCTAAGTTACTCTAGCTAGCTAATCAAGCTAGCCCTTTCATAACTGATATATCGACACTGACAACGGGTGCTCCGTTATGCACATTGGTCTGTCTCGGGAGGCGCTGTGCCGGAAACATTTAAATTTTGGAAACTAGTGTCTAGCTCCAGTTCTGTTATCTGTGTGATAACTAAGTTCCACTCCTTGCAGCAAAAACACTCGTCTTCCGTCGGTATTTGTATACATTTTCTGCACTGGCACCACCAGTCTCCCGATGTTCTGTCCCAGTTCTCTACGGCATCTCCACTGGCTGCTGTCTCTACAGACATTCTTTCTCTTTCTGCCCTTTTAGCATCCATCTCGAATAATTCTTCATCTGTGTATTCTGGCTCATACATATATGGTTTGTTGAATAACTCACATTCTTCGTCTTCATCGTCTTCAAAGTCCGAAACAATGGTATTGCTTTCAAACGTTGCCATAGTCCTCTGTCTTGCTATTACTTATATCATAAATTATACTCTGTTTCTGTAGTGATGAGTGTCAGCGGCAGGGAAATACACTTGCGTAAATGTCGTGTGGACCGACTCTCTCGGTTGCCTAGGTAACATATCACTCCACCGCTGCTGTAGACTGTGCTAATAAATATAGGTAAAACAATATAACTATTGCAATGCGATGAAAAGGATAGTTTGATTTCTAACATTATTCTCTCAACAGACACTTACATCGATAGTCTGGCGTTATAATTGATTTGCTTTTAGTGTACTGTGGAGTGGGTAAAACTGTTTTAATGGCATGCTAAAGCTGGTACCATTGATTCGCGCTAGCCTAGCACCGGCCAACTACACAACTGGGACGACTGGATGAATTTTTTTTTTAAATGTCTCTACTGATAGATAACACTAAGGCTCACTTGTAAATGAGGCCCGATGTCCAATATTCCGAACCACCCCTTTAAAATGTAAGTTGACCAAATTTTTGTAAATATTGTTTTTACTTAGTAATTTGTATAACTTTATTTAATAATAACAACAATAATACTAGGCTACTACTTCTAGAACTACTATTACTACTACTACCAATAATAATTTCATTGCTATTATTATTAAATAAAAATTTACTTAAATACTAAATAAAAACAAAATAAGAAATTAAACTTATATTTCACTGTAAAATTGAGTATTTAATAAAAAATATAATGATAGTAATACTAATTTCAATTAAAAAAAAACTAAAAAACTTTTTATATTGACAAAAAAACGCCAATTTTTCTATTTAAAAAAGCGGCAGTGGCTCAGTGGTTCATGTAGATTGTCTACAAATCGAAAGGTTGGTGGTTCAATCCCCGGTTCCACCTGACCAAGTGTCGAAGTGTCCATGAGCAAGACACCTAACCCCAGCTGCTCCCGACGAGCTGGATGGCGCCTTGCATGGCTGACACCGCCGTCGGTGTATGAATGTGTGAGTGAATGGGTGAATGAGAGGCAACATGTAAAGCGCTTTGGTGGCCATTGGGTCTATGAAAGCGCTATATAAATGCAGTCCATTTACCATTTATTTTTTTCATAAGCTCTTATCATTACAAGTATGGGAAGATTGTTGGCAGATGTTGCATACCCAAATGCACAGTAAAGTGACCGAAACTCAAAGCATATGAGTTCACGTGGAGCAACATGTCCTGCAAACAGATCCACTCTGAGACACAGCAAACACTGGCAGATAATGAGCTGTTCACTTGTAAGAACACATTGCCGCGCTTCACTCTGAAACATGCGCAGCACATATAATTATTTAATTGTTTTGCAGCCTTTGATCATGCATCCCTACTTACTGTGCCTATTTTTTCACTTGTAGTCATTCGAGGTAAAGTAAATGTGTTTGTGTTTGGCTCTTGGTCCACAACTCGAAGTTCGTCCAAATCCACAATCTGGCTCACTTTTTCCCCTTAGGACGCCCTCTTTAGCACTAATTTGGTTTTAGTTTACCTAGCAATAAAGGGGGAAAACCCAAACAATGCTCTTGTCCTGCCATGGTTACAGCATGTTCTGCTTGGGCTGGAGTCTGCTAATGCATTTACCCACAATCCCCTGGCAAAGCTGCCCTCAGCTGTGACATGAGAGTGTTAAAAGACCACAGTCAAGACAAAAAAAGTGTGAAACCAAAGGAACCCTGTTACTAAAAAATTACTGTGGTGGTGCATTAATAATGGTACTTTTTTAGTTCGTGCCGATCGTTCAGCTGATCAGAAAAGCCATTCCTACGGCTTCCAAAAGTTTATGTATATGGCTCTAGTTCATTTTGTAGTGTTACACTACTGTTTTCAGGACAGGTTTCAGGTTTATTAAGGTAGCGGGCAGACAATAGCTCAGAGGGATGTTTAAACTGCTGTTAATTTTACAGGCTGTGGTTTTGTGGTTACAACGCTCACCTGCTTCAGGAAGAGTTTTAATGAAACACTGCTGTCTGAGGATGATCTAGTTCAGAGCTGCTCTTCCATAACCTCTACTTTCAAATTGGATCGGTTTCATGCTACTGGCATGGCATCTATTATTATTGATAAAACTGAAATTGAACATGAAGAGATAGGATTCAGTTTTGTCATTTTTAATTTTATTACAAGATGATCACTGTAATGTTGTTTACTGCTACATTTGTTTTTTAGTACAAATGCACATATTGATTGGAATATGTTTAATATTTTTTTTAAATTTAAACGAAAAGAGACAGGGAGGTGTTTTATATTTGGTTTTGTTATAAATAGGCTAACGTTATGCATGGAGTGAATATAATCAATACGTGTTGCCTGAACCACATTTGTGTGCCTATAATGTTTAAGATTTCTTTAAATGAAAACGAAAAGAGGCAGGGTGGTGTTTTATAACATATTTAGTTTTATTGTTGTCTAAAATGTACATACAGCGATAACCGGAGTAGCAGAGCGAGTTCCATTTGCAGAATTACCGGACTCATGTCCTCGGGAGTCATTCTCCTGAGTCGACTTGGCAAGCCCGAGCTTTGCGTACTTGGTATTGAGAAACGCCTAATGTCGGCGCTTGTCTTCTTTTGACAAACAGTCACGAGTAGCAAGAACAAAATCTTGCTATGTCATCCATTGTTGTTTACTATGTCGCTTTCTTCTTCGCGCAAAAATGACGTCGATCGCTTCATTCCGGCATAGGCTACACCACGCCTATCAAGTAAGGGTACTGTTGGTGGTGGAAAAGGGTTTACTGTCCCAAATCGTACTGTACCGTACCTTACCGCTCGGTGGAAACGAGCCATTAGTAACTTTGTAAGTTCATGTAGTTCTACTAACCATAACCCTAACCTAACAATCTACTAATACTCTGATAGTTAGTTGAAATGTAGTTGCAAAGTTACTTATAGTTAGTAGAATATCTATCGAAATAAAGTGTAAACCAGTAGTTTTTCTGGAACATAGTGCACAAGTCGTTTGAGAAACTTTTATGGTGTTTTTTGGTATTGTACACTCCCTGGTGACTGTGTGCTTTTATTGTATGTAAAAGAGCAGCGTGAACCTTCTGCTAAACATAATTTTCTCCATAGAAAAAAGGCAAAGGGGTTTGGCAATACGCTGAAAGGTCAACGGGTCTATTGAAGTGACACACCTGTGATGCCACAATGCTTTAACACTCTGGATTTCAAAAGATGCTCAGTGTATTGTGGTTTGTTTGAAGTGCATGCTTGTGAACCTTTGAAATAGTGTGCAAACATGCTTTTATCCTTTTAATTGTTGAAATACACCAGATATCATTGACCCCCCTTCCCCCGGCCAGGTTTGGTTAGCTTTTGTGGCCTTCCGATTAGGCCTACCATATTTGATGTGGTATATTCATTTGTGTTTTTAAAGATGAACAAAAGGGTTGGCATGAGGGTGTGACAAATGATGACATCCTTTTTATCCCTTTAATTGAATGAATCTAAAATCTGCTACACAGGACTGGAAGTCTTATGCTCAGAACACATTGTACGACATTTTGGGCTGTCCCAGACGAAAGATGAATGTCGTGGCAATTTCTGTGGTCGTGGCTCCTAAACGGTGGTCCTCTCTAGTGTGTTTGCTGCTACGTCCTACGTCTACTGACTAGGCTAGCCAATAAAAATGCAACATGAATTGGCGTATTGATCGACGTGACATGGCGCTAAACTAAAACTATACTTACCTCAAGCTTCGTTTGCAGAAATGGAATGCTAAGTTGGCCTCTTGGCTAGGGAAACTAGCAATGACCGCTTCAATATTCTCCTCTTTTACTTTATTTGTGCTTTTTTTCAGCGCACATAAAAACCACTATAATTGCCAAAGTGTGATTCATCTTGCTCTAATTGTTTACCACTAGTTTGCATGTCGTACCGAAGTTTATTAGATACATGTTGTACAGTGTTATTTGTAATGATCTTATGGGATTGCCAAAATCGCACAGTCTGTTTCAGGCATTTAACACGTTTAATACTTCAAATGTTAAACAAATGAAATCCATTTGGTTACGTATTTTCTCGGAAAAGAAAACTTTCTGTAGCTGATGAAATGATTGCCCTAAAAAGCTTTAGTTATGTTCACACAACACAAGCATTTTTATGTGACAAAATCAGATTATTGTTTGCTCATCCATAATTTTCTATTATGTATTGGTTTTTTTTAAAGTAGTTTAAACCTGTACAAATTTCTTTTTGTGATTTAATTATCTTTAAATGAAATCCCTTTGGTTTAATATTTTAGTTACATAATGTAACGACATTTTTAAATGTGTGACTTAGTGTTAAACTTAGGGACAATGTATCTCTTATTACATGTTACAAGAGTCTAACACACGGTGTGATGGCCTGTTTGTTTCCATGGCAGCAGGGTGTTGCCCCCTCCTTACTTATATGAAATAACCTCCATTAAAATACACTGTATGACTTCAGCCAGCTGGAATATGTTTTTATTTGAGGATTTCTTATGATGTGTCATAAACGACAGGAACTTTCACTCGTCCAAATGTGTTCTTAGCCTATTCTTAGCGTCACCCACTTTAAAATGCATTTTGAACTATGACCGCTTTCTTTTCAGACACATGTAGTTGAACTGTTTTTTTTATTTTTTATGTGGAGCGAAACCCATTGGGAATGAACACCGGCCAATACCGTAGCATGCCTTCTTTTTTGGGCTGGTATATTCAGCAGGGATCACAGTGTCCCCTTTGAGTTCAGTCTCACCATGATTCTCATAAACAAGGATGCCTCAGATGGCTGGACGGGTTATTTTTGTGATATGTTTTCCATACGCAATAGTGTGAGTGAGCGCTTGTGTGTGTCTAAAGGAATGTGTGTGGTAATGAGATGCCATGCCAGCGTAGAGGAATGAAGATGAGCATGCCATCATTGGTTTCCTGTTTTCACATTTCTGAAAGCTCTCTGTGTATCTAGCAATGAATAGCCCAGGACATGCTTGTGGGATATGGAAAGTGTTTGTGCATTAGATTTAAGGAGTGAATTATTGATTCTCAGAGGAAGTGCAGCTTTATATAGATGTTTTGTTTGTGATTTTTGGTTTTCGTGTTGGGATGCTGAGATACTTTAGGTCTATCAGAGCACTTGTTGGAGTTCTATCTTGTCAGGACCGGTCACTGTTTAGATCCTAGGTCTTAAAATAAAGCAGCTGTGAGTGTCTACGGCAGGTCTGTGTGCTGGTGGTCAACTGTGTGAGTTGTTATCATGCCACTGTGTGCTCATATTTCATAACACTAAAGGATATGACGAACAGAGAGATGCTCTACTACTGTTTTAGACATGATCCTGTGGTTTGTAGAAAAGCGGGCTCTGATTTAAAGGGATATTTCGCCCAAAATTGAAATGTGGTTATCAATTACTCACCCATATGTCATTCCAAACCATAATCGGGTTTAAGCTCCTGAGGCTTTATGAGCAGCTGTAAACAGTGTTATATCTATGGTAACTATGGCGTTGGTATTGAAAGTCCATACAATGTTGTTTGAAGGGGAAGGGGAGCGCTCTCATTGACAGAGAAACCGTTTTTTTTACATAATTTACATGAACATACACTGCTATATTACACACTAAAGGAAAGGTACTGTACAAAAAGATTCTATCTCAGTGGTTCCAAACCCTGGTCCTTGAGTTACCTAGGCTATATAATTTGCACCTGTATGATTCTGCTGTGGACGCCATCTTCTGGTATTAAGCGGAAATTCATTCATTGCGACCCTCACAGTGCATTATAGGTAGGCAGGTCCATTGTTGTTTTGGACTCCTCTACAAAATAGCTGTCCTTTTTAAATAGTGGCTATTTCGTATGCAGCCTTTGTTTCCTTAAACATACACACCTGATTCAACTTATCAGCTCATTAGTAGAGTGATATCACACTAATGTGATATTCAAGATAACTACTTATGACGGTGGCATGGCATGCTTTTTTTATATAGCTTAAGGTGATTGAAACAGTGTGTATAAAAATGCTTTATTTCTTTGATTAAACATCTAACTGTACAGTCTTTGCGTTTGTATCAAATGCTCTTGCAAAGAAGAGCCATTCCAGCTTAGGTGGATTTATCGCTCATGGCAACAGTGTGTTATCTTAGCATAGCATCAAAAGATAACAATTTGTGAGATAAATGTCTTGTTTTTCTTCCAAAGCCAGTAAAATAGGTCGAGTGTTTAAAATAACCACCTTCTGTGATCTTATGTGGTGTCTTATCATGGAATGATGCAAAAAAGTTTTGGGACTGAAGTGCCACTGTCCTGCAGTGTTTAGCTCCAACTCGGAAAAAAAACTCACCTGCTAGTAGCTTTAGTGATCCAGAAGACATTGATTAGCTTGTTAAGGTGTGTTTGATTAGGGTTGGAGCTAAACTCTGCAGGACAGTATCACTCCAGAACCGACGTTGCCTATCCCTGGCATACGGCATTACAACAACACCGGGGTGAGTAAACGGTGACTTAATTTTCCTTTTAGAATGAACTATTCTTTTAAGGCCCTTTTAAATGACTAACCATAATTTTGAGGAATAGTAATAGTAATGCATTGCTAGCCTTAGCATACATCACTACAGTGGTGCTCAGAATTAATGGCACCCCTGGTAATTATGATCAAAAATGGCTGTAAAAAATAAATCTTCATCGTTTATCCTTTTGATCTTTCATTCAAAAAATTGGCAAAAATCTAACCTTTCATTGAAGTAAAAGAATTGAAAATGGGGGGGAAAATCACATTCTAAAAAATATTTTTCTAGAATTTCCCCCTAGAATTTCTTATGAATAATTTATCTATGAAGTATATTCCCATTAATATTTACCTTTTTTAGCCAACCCTGTATCACATGAAATACGTTCTGAGGAAACTATTTTGCAAATCGCAATTACGTTACATGCCAACATATAAGCAGTGCTATTACGTTGGTCCTTAACGTAATCTATTGCAGTGCTATTACGTTGGTCCCTAACGTAATCTATTGCAGTGCTATTACGTTGGTCCCTAACCTAATATAGCAGCCTGGTCTCATTGTTAATACGTAGGTATTAATACGTTATTTTCAAAGATAGAAAACGTACGTTTTTCATTAACAATATCATTTAAATATATTTTGAGCCACTAATCCTGCTCCTACCCCTAAACCTACCATAACCATTCCTTAAAACTACGTAGGCTAACACAATTATGAAGAAAAAAAACATAACAGACAGACAAATACATTTCACAATATTTGATTTATTGCGTTAATGTCAAAACCGGTGTTTACATTACCAAAAGTCGTTCACATGATGATGCGTTGCAGTCGCAGTCCTCTCTGGCATTATTTAAGTAGTTGTGTATGAGGTACAGATCAGAATTTAAGTTATTAACGTTAATCCATGAAAATTTTAATCCGATTTCGGTTCGCTCTCTGAAGGCGTTCTCCATTTCAAATGTACTACACCGACTGAAACACGGCATGTCGCAATCTGTGACGAAGCAGGCGAGAGCCAATGAGCGTTTGATATCACGGCCGTAAAACATGTCGTAACGCTTCTTGAAGGCGCAATTTTTGAATTTGAATTCATCACCAGCGCGGGATAGATTTGACGTTTGCGGTCGCTGCTGAGAAATGAAGATGAAGATCACTGGATAAAAGGCTGAATTTGGATCTGTTTCTTGCAATTAACGTATGGATTCTAGGATTTGGATTACATCAAGCTAATAAAATGTATGTCTTTTGTGTATGTATCAGTATGTTTTGTTTTATTGGAGAAAATGCTTTTTGTGTAAATACACTAAATACTACAAAATTGTTAAGACAGTTGATACTTAATTGATAAGACAGTTGAATGCAATAGAGTCAAAACATTAATGCCACGATTTATGCATAAATAGTAATACGTACAAATTTCTACGTCGGTAGATTTGTTCATACGTAAATAAATTACGTTTTTGTGCTGCTATACGTGTGAAAAGAAACCTGATTTGGATGTATTATGTTCAGGACAAACGTAATAGCACTGCAATAGATTACGTTAAGGACCAACGTAATAGCACTGCTTATAAGTTGGCATGTAACGTAATTGCGATTTGCAAAATAGTTTCCTCAGAACGTATTTCATGTGATACACGGTTGTTTTTAGCACACCAGGGTGACTAGGAACATGAAATTGTCCAGCTATGACTTCTTGTGTCACAGGAGTTTAAATATGAGGAAGCACAAAGGCCAAATTCCCTTAATCATTCATCACAATGAGTAAAACCACAGAACATGGTTCTGATGTGCATCTAAAGATTGTTGAGCATCACAAAATAGAAAGTGGATGTAAGAAAATATCTAAAGAATTAAAAATCCCCATTTCCACCATCAGGGCAATAATTAAGAAGTTCCAATCATCTAAAGTTGTTACGATTCTGCCAGGAAGAGGACGTGTGTCTATATTTCTTAATGGACGGTGAGGAGGAAAGTTTGAGTGGCCAAAGACTCTTCAAGGATCACAGATGGAGAATTGCAGAGATTAGTTGAGTTTTGGGGTCAGAAAGCCTATTAAAAAAAATCAAACAACCCCTACATCACCACTTGTTGTTTGGGAGGGTTTTAAGAAAAATGCTCCTCGCTCATCCAAATACAATCTCCAGCATATTCAGGTGTCAGACACGACTGGATCTTCAAACGGCGCAGGGTTCTGTGGTCAGATGAAACTAAAAAAAGAGCTTTTTGGCAGCAAACACACTAGATGGGTTTGGTGCACACAAGGATAAAAAGTATCCCATGTGTACAATTTAATATACCGTTGGATCTTTAATGTTGTGGGCATATTTTTCTGCTGGAGGTCCTGGACTTCTTATTCAGATACATGGCATTGTGGATTCTAGCAAATATCAACAGATAAAAAATCAAAACCTGACGCCTTCTGCTAGAAATCTTATAATGGGCCGTGGTTGGATCTTCCATCAGGACAACGATCCAAAACAAACATCAAAATCAACACAAACATGTGTTAGGGAGCACAAAATGAAGCTTCTGCCATGACCGTCCCAGTTCCCTGAGCTGAACCATATAGAAAATGAGTGGCTGAACTGAAGAGAAGAAGCACCAATATGGATCTGGGAATCTGCAGGATCTGGAGAGATTCTGTATGGAGGAATAGTCTCTGATCTCTTGTCAGTTGTTTTCCAAACTCATCAGGCATTATAGGAGAAAACTCAGAGCTGTTATCTTGGCAAAAGGAGATTGCAAAAAGGTATTTAATAAAAGGGTATGAATAATTGTGGCCAACGTGTTTTGGAGAAAAACATTTATTTTATAATGTGATTCCCCCCCCCCACTTTCAAATCTTTTACTTCAATGAAAGGTAAGGATTTTGCCAATTTTTTGAATGAAAGATCAAAAGGATAAACAATGCAGATTTATTTTTTATAGCCATTTTTTATCATATTTACCAGGGGTGCCATTAATTCTGAGCACCACTGTAGTAAATGGTCTTTACATTGTGATTTAATGTAGGCTACAGTCTATGGTGCATGAAACTCTTACTTCTAGAGACGTTTGAGACGGGCAGTAGAGTAGCTTTGCAGTGAGCAATGCAGAACAAACAAATAAGGGACATGTAAAGTGAGAAGAGAAAGCCATCTCGTCCAGTGCAGGCAGATGTGTGTGTTGTGGCACGCTGACGGTCTCTTTCCCTGCTTCACTCTCTCCCCGACATGCAATGGAAAGCTCATGCATGTGCACTCTGCCTTCCCACTCTAAAAGAGAGAGCGAGAGAGAAAGAGGGCGGGATCGCGAAGAGCGAGAAAGAATCACATCATCAGAAGACCAGCAGAGGAAAGCAGCAATAGCAAGGACCAGCAGGCTTTGCCATGCTCACTCAGAGGAATGGGTCGTGTACCGGCTGCGTTCTGCCCGGGAAGGACGTCTCAGATCAGATGGATGTGGCTGGGTGTACCTGTAACTGGGATTGTCTGACAGGGGTGGATGGCTGTTTATCAGACACTTCCTGCCTTTGGTTCCAGCTCCTGGCCAGGGCATACTGGGGGGACGTGGAACTGGGGCTCCGGGAGGCCCAGAAGGATGTCTCTTGGCGCCGATTGAAGAAGACGACTCCAAGGAACTGCATGCGGGCATGGGTAAGGTTCTCTGCATCTGCTGTAGGTTAAGAGCAGCAGAACTAAAAAGGAGAAGATGGGTGACAGTCTGGTCCTGCATATAAGGGATGGAGGGCTCCCAGTGGTGTATTGAGTTACGCTGGGCTGAGGGGGGCAAGGAGATGGCTTTCAGGAATGCTTTGTCCGTCATTCACATCCAGGGTGGTTGGTTAGGTCTCCTACATTGAGCCAACATGTAACATATTTTTCACAACAAGACAACTGTGTGTGTACATGCCCTGGTTTCACGTTTCAGTTATTGTTCCTATGTAAGCAACGGTCCCAAAAGAGAACCTTGGGATTGAACAGACTTTTGATTGGGTACTTGCTCACGTTTTTAAACTCAAACCTTGTGGATGATGGTTTCATCTAGAGAACAGAGTTGTGATTGAGTTGTTTTTATCTTTGGAAAAGTGTGTGTTCAAGAAAGAGAGACGTTTATGTGTTCACATTGAGCTCCACTGTGGCTCAAGAATGACTCAAGCTTGCCATAACTACAGGACGCACATGAATATTTGTGTATTTCGTCATGACAGCATTTAGAAAGTAAATGTTATTGCTTAGAGGTTGCTCTATTATAGCTGAGGAAAATTCCATAAAATGGGTTTCATTTTTTTTCATTTAACTATTAGTTTTGTCTCAGATGTTTCTCCTTACATTTCATTAGAGAAATGACACAGTTGAGACAGTTGTTGACAGTAGAGGAATAAAGCTATCTATACCTCAAATCATTTGGTCTTTGAAGAATTCGATGAGAAAGAATAGTTTGGGTTCATTGTGAGATTAGAATTCGTTATCTTGTCAAATATGATTTTGAGACCTTGTTGAGATATCCTATGAATGTCAGATTGCTGTGTTTTTTTCTCAACAACAAAAAACTTTTTGGCAAAAGTCTCAATTGAATCCTATTGTTTTCTAGACAAACAAAAAAGATGTAGTAGATTTGATGGGCTGATAAATATATTGGCGGAGTTAGCAGCTTTGTACAGTATGTCAACTTGTCTGGCAATAGAACAAATAAATGTGATTTCAAATCAAGTTTCTGAAAACCATAAAAACACACACCACTCCTTCTTAAAGTTTAAAGTAACAAATGTACTTGGTATTGAACTGCGATTGTTATGTAACTAGTGCTTGAATTTGACTAATGACCAATGGGATTGTGTGTATTATTCATGCTGTTTGATGGACTGGATGGTTTGTATGATGCTGTTTCTGGTGTAAAGGACTCTCACACAGGGCAGTCATTCACTTCTCCTGGACTTTCCGCCATTCAGAGGAGAGCTTTTTCCAGCTGTATAATTTAACAGGTTAAATTTAGCATTGGAAACAGGGTTGTGTGCCCACCACAAAGACTATGACTGGCTAATGGTAGGGAAATGAAAAATGAAAGACAGAGGAAAGCTGTGAAGTTATAGTGGGTGTTGTTGGAAAACCACGTGTATGAGTCAAGGTAGCATTAGCATATGAAGCAGAGTAAAGACAGGAAAGAGAATCCTTCACACAGCAGTAATATGATTATATGGAATGATGCCAGAAAGTTCTGAAATTGAGCTAATTTCTCATCATTTTTACATTTTACAATAATAACTGTAAAAACACAGTAACAAATGTCATATTTGATGTATGGGTGAATTCAGGTTGATTCAGAGACTTTTCCCCTGTCATCTCAATGGCAAAAAAGTGTTCCAATCAACCTGAATTCACCTATATTTTATTTGCTATCCAATGTTCAGCTATTCTTTTTAATAGTCAAAGCTCAGTAAACACTGCATGTCATGATGGTCACAGACACAGAGATGTAGGCTCTTTAATTTCACCAAACTGATTGCTCCCTAAAAAACCCTCATAGATAACGTTTTCAAATCATTTAATGTTGTGTAACATAAAGCGGTAATATCAAGTGGGTGAGTTGTTTACTTACATTTTGATTAGTCTTCACATATAAACACCATTATTTATTTACACAAATCGAGAGGCGGGATTTATCATGTGAACTCAATGTTCATTTTACTTATTATGTAGTCATTTTGCATTTTTAATCCATCCACATATCTGTCTCACTGTTTGGCAGTGTGGCCAAATAATTGAAAAAAAATAGAAAATGTGGAAGTCCCCCTGTAGTCAATATTTGTATCCCTTAAAACTCATATTTGATCACCATATTTGTTCATGCCTTAAAATAGCTTGAATGCACTCACCCTTAGTTCATTTAGTATACGTGGATTCATGAATATGCTAATAATCCCCGGCTCCACTCACTCACGCCAGCTCAGAGATTCACTCGGCCAGCTTTACAACATTGCACAATGCACTCTTTACAGCATCAAACACATAACGGTAATTAATATGATTAGCCTTTTGCTTGACTATGTTATCAAACAGCTAATAATGTGTTGCTAATGTTACACAAACCATGTTCCCGTTTGCATCTCAAGAGTCACACAGCTGCCTGCTAACAATTATCAGAAACGCTTTGAACAACTCATAACGTCACTGGAGAAAGGCACATAGTTCATCATACGTTCCTAATATACATCATACAGCCGCTATATTGCTAAATCTACCCGATTTTTCATAACAACAGAAAAATATAGCAGGATAACCTGGCATCTCTCGAGACTCCCCTGCTAATTTGCTGTTAATGATATGCTAAATATATGCCGCCGGCACGTTGATGTGATTGGTTACAAGGTAGTTTGTGACGTCAGAAATGCCAGCGATTTCAAACCGCAGTGGTTCACCGCAGTTTTAAAGAGAAAATACTCAGCAATGGTGTTGACTTATGAATTTGCACATGGTTACATATAAACAACATTCACTTATTTTAACCATCCTATTCACAAGATGCATCCTGCATACTAGACACAAATAGTATGGGACTAGTAGTATGCTATTATGCCTTTCCAAACCCTCATTTCTTTGTAAGAGTTTGCAGTGGACTGTGTCCAATACTAAATGTACGTAATTTAATTCCCTCTGGTGATGTCATGTTCAGGCTCAGTTGTGTAAAAGCCCAGCCCAGATTCTAGAGACATCCACAGCTGTCTGTACCTGAGCCCAGCCACAAGCTAAAATACATCCATTCCCTTATAATACATCCATCTCCTGCAGTGTTAGACCACAGTCTGGTCTGTTTGGCAGTCAGAGTGACCCGGAGTCAATGTGGTGTTGTCAGAGCCTACCACAGTCACACACCCTGTGGGGAATGAGTCTACTGCCATTATTTCATAATGTAAATGTCACACGTTTCCTCCGAGGATACAGGGGACGGACTGATGTCACCGGCCCAGATGCTAATGTGAATTACCATCTCCCCCCGCCAGAAGAACAGTGGTGTCGTGATGTGCATGACATGTATATGTGTGTCATTGGTCATATGGAAAGTAATGTCTCGGTTGAGTCGGTGACCTTCATTCATTGTAGTGGCAGATATTTGAGATGTGTAAAATCATGTCAGCGATGCTTTATAAACACTCACAGGATACTCTGTTGCAATACCTTCTGCCCTTTAGAGAAACCCATTGTTTTCAGATAGCGTATGAATGACTGTTTGGAAACAGAAAATCTCTTCCAAAACCTAGTGAGCTTCCTTGCTGTCTAATGTCTAAGGCAGGGCCATTCACACAGATCACACTTTCACACATTTTTCCATTCCACTGTTTTACCTTTCCATTGATTTTCATAGTAAATGTGTGAGAGTATATCATTAACCATCACGCTTGCATCTTTTGCAGCATCTTGTATATTACATGGCATTCTAGAAACACGGCGCTCAAGTTGAAAGAAGTTAAGCTTTTAAAAAAATGCATCTTGCAGGATTTCTCTTTTTTCCCATTGCACTGACTTGTGTCAGGGGTTGCCTAACAAAACCAGACAAATTGCTTTTGAATAGCCCAATTGATATTTAAAACCCACCCAATCACGGCCAAAACTAGCCCAATCACGTTCGCGTACTGCTTGTGTTTCATGTTTTTAACAGCAAAAATGTGTTCTGTGTGAACCTGCCCTGAATAGACAGCTGCTTTCAAAGGCAACATTGAATTGTCTAACAACATGCCTAATGTAAGACACAGCATGTTGATGATGAGCTAATGATGCAGTAATATAATTAGCATAAAAATACATAATGTCAAAGACTATAGAATAACACAAGACAGTTCACTCGTATGGTTTTGAATGGGGAAGAATAAGTCCCGCCTTCTAAATAAGAGCCAATGGCCGATTGGTAAAGTCACTGCAGCTGCAGTTAGAAGCTCCAGTTCCCACAGCCAGAAACAGCCAGACGCTTCCATTGCCCATGCGCATTAGCTCGATCCAGCTGAAAAATTTTGTTTTCTGTCATTATTTGAGCGTTTAGAAACCAAATTTAGGAGACATTTGTTGTCAGATTTCATTGGTGATTACAAATATGAAATTTAATCTTAAGCTTTGCGAACAGTTTTGGAGAATTTGATGTTTCCCCATTCAAAAAGATAAAGCTGCACTTGTATGCCTGAGAGGCATTTCAAAGATGGCCGCCATGTGAAATGACTTCTTAAAGGGACTTTGATACTGCATACAGATATTAGGCAAAAAAAATGCATTTAAATGTTTTTATCAGTACTTTTCAGTTGTAAATACTTTGACCAGTTAGATCAGTCATTAATTTTGCAGTTCTGTGTTGACGCTAGTGCCGCTTCAGCTTCAATGAACTTTGATGAACTTCTTCAATGGTAGATTGTGTGCTGGGTCTCATGGTCTGCTCATAAGTACCAGTTTATCTGCATCCTGATCATAATACAGTTCAGTGCCTATTAAAATCAGTTGGAACACCAAGAGTCTGTGTGTGAGTGCTGATGTGCCAGGTTAAAAAGGCAAATGTTTTGCTGCTGCACTGGGACAGAGAGTGCTTTGTGTAATGATGAGCTTCTTCAAAGAAGATCTTTTTCACTCTCAATGAGTACCATGTCAGTTTTGGGTGAAACTCCATTAAGACCCTCTAGAGATCAAACTCTTTTAAACCTTTCTTGAATTGACAACGGTATTATACTGCAAATGACAGAACCCTTTATAAATGAGGAAAACTGAAGTGCTCTTGATGAGTGTTGTCACATGTGGACATTGTCACTAGGGCCACTATAAGCTTTGAACTCAAATGTCAAATTACTCAAAAGTTTGTTCTCCTTAGGGTGTTTTTTGTGACTCTTATCCTAAAGGCTAAAAAAATTTGTATCATCTGGTAGCTGCAATAATTGAGTGTATAGCTATAGGATGATGATTGTTGGGCCCTTGAGCCAAAACCCATAATTTCCTCTATATGGATTGTTTCATTAATGCATGTACTGCCATTGAATAAAAGTATCTGAATGACTAATTATTAGTATTTTGTTCTCTTTCTCAGGCCAAACAGAAGGATGGTTGTGAGCGCAGCGAGGCATCAGCTTTGTCTCCGGCTGCTGAAGAGGAGCCCTTCTCATGGCCAGGGCCTAAAACATTGCACCTGCGCCGCACCTCGCATGGCTTTGGTTTCACACTCCGTCACTTCATCGTGTACCCGCCGGAGTCAGCCGTGCAGTCTTCTCTCAAGGTCAGTTCACAGCAAACACACGCATAAGAGTGACCCAGATCATTGGGTCGATTGGTTTTGTCAGTTTGTTTCCTAAACATAATTCAGAGTCAGAGTCTCTTTTCTCCCTCTCCAGCAGATACAGTATGTGCTTAAGATTAAGTGCTTACTTTTAGTGCTCGTCTGCATACAATAATAGGATATGACTTTTGCATTTTAGACGGGAGTAAAAGGGGAGACATCTACAGGCCTCACAACACTTTTAGAGCTGCTTTGCATGTTTTTTGCGCTGTCAATTCTCAATGTACTCAACTATGGGTTGTAGAAATAAATAGTGTATTTCAGCATTTTTCACTGCAGTGTTAAAGCCGACCAGTCTCAAAAGAGTCGGTCCGTGTCAGTCGATCAAATTTGTATGGGATCCTATTTGAGGTCCTCGTCAGCTGCTGTCAAGCCTCTTATAAAGTCTATGCCACATTATGGGATTTTGTTGGTGTAACAGTTTAAGTCCAAGGACGAAGAAGAAGATAAAAATAACAAATATAAATATTAATATAAGCCAACCACTCGAAACAGTGTGCCATGCACAAACAATACTGGACAAAGAATGATTGAGGTGAGGAACTTAATATTAACGTTTTCATTTAGCCCAAACCCTCCGAAAATAAAGTTAATATTTAATAATCTACACGTATAAAACATAAACTGAGTTGTAAACATTTAAATTGTAGTTTTTATATCAACTTCTTAATTATATAATTGGTTCTACTCCAGTTTGTTGTTGAATATATATATATATATATAAACTCCAATAACTCCAATAAGACCCTCTAGAGATCAAACTCTTTTAAACCTTTCTTGAATTGACAACAGTGTTATACTGCACATGTGGCAAAATAAATCAGACCCCTTTATAAATGAGGAAAACGGAAGTCCTCTTGATGAGTGTTGTCACATGTGGACATTGTCACAAGGCCTTTGAACTCAAATGTCAAATTACTCAAAAGTTTGTTCTCCCTAGGGTGTTTTTTGTGACTCTTATCCTAAAGGCTAAAAAATTTGTATCATCATATTTTTGTTACTGAGTGGTTAACAGGACACAACGATGAAGATTCAAACAAAATAGTCTTTAATTCAAATATATCACAGGAGAGCTCAGGGAAATAGATAAAATGCACCTTTACATTGATGACAACTGAAGGAAGACAGGACTTAAATACGTAGAGGTAATTAATGGGCAACAGGTGAATGGGATATACATTCAAGGGAACAAACTGGCACACACTGGGAAACTGGGTCACATGTACAAAAAGGGCATTGAACTTTATATACACTGAAAATAATCAAAACCCTTACTATATAGTTTTATATCAGATTTATTCAAACATGCATCAAATAATGAAGCTTAAGGAAAAATATAATGAATATGTAATGTAGTGAGTATATTTAGAAAATGCTCCTTATTTTTTCTTGCTAACTACTAGTGAGTTTATGGTCACTGAATGTTTTTTGTATGAAGTAAATGCAACATTATGTGATATTGTTTACAAATTGTTTTATTAACATTTTTCTGCGGTTGAAACACTGTTTGAGTGATTACATGAGACACAATACATTTCAGCAAGTTGTACTGGTTGTTTTAACATACCGTCCAATGTTCATTCCTGTTTTAACTGAGTGACATCAGCCTAGTGGCCTCTCATCCATAAAGAGATTAAAGAGATCCATAAAGAGATCCATAAGCTCTGTTGTCCACCATCAGCAGCCATCAGTAATGAAGCATCTAGATAATGCTAGTACCATCAACTGTTTTCAGATAATGCTTCCTTGCAGATTACTGTTAGCAAACATGTGATTCAGATTAATCCCTATGTCAGGCAAATGACAAAACAAAACTTGACACAAACATACAGGAATGAGATCGGTTTTTCTGCGTCACTGACCCCAAACTTTAATCTTTGTTTTATAACTATTCATTTGTTATTAATGTCAACTTTTTTGGAATGCTTGACTAGGTTTTATGTGTAGCTTGGATCACTTCAAATGGAACATGATTTCGATCCCACACAGCTCTTGATTTCATGAACGTTTTTGAAACATCTGAGTATTAACACTCTTTCATCTTCTCTCTCTTTCAGGATGAAGACAATAGCAGCAGAGGTGAGTTTAACTGGTCTGTGATCCACATTCACTGCGTTTGTTTATTTAAGGCTTTTATCTGATGCCTGCTACAGACCTGTGCGATTTCTGCAATCCTATAAGATCATTATAAATCACACTGTACAACATGGATCTAATAAACTTGGGTACAACATGTATGTAGAGTAGACTGTATGATGATGACACCTACTGAATCGTAAGCTACAACGCAAGTTAGTATAACAGAATAAAATGTCATTAGCATGCGCTAGTGGTAAACAAATAGAGCTAGAGCTCATCCGTCCTTCGGATGAGACGTTAAACCGAGGTCCTGACTCGTAATAGGTAGGAGATTCTCCAAACTTCAGTTCTGTATCTACTGAATCTACATGATGTCACAGGAGGCGGGAGTTGGTGTATAGCTTGAATACTGTGAAAAACACACAAAACACATCTAAAATGGTATATAGCTGTGTGAATGGCTGTACAAATAGATTCAACAAGAAATCGGAGCTATCTTTTTACAGACTGCCAAATGCTACAGAAAAGAGAAGCAAATTGATCACTGCAATTCCCAGAAAAAACTAGGCACCGATATGTGGATTGGCAGTTACAATTTTGTGTCAGATATATTGATTTTTGGGGTAAAATCATACTCTAGGTTATATATTGTATTGACAACTCATCAATTAAATACACTCAAGCATCAAGTTATGTTGGATTTATTTGTATTGCTCTTTCCAAGCAGCTTTACAGAAAGTCATAATGTTTTGTCTATAAAGCCTTAGTACTTTACTATGTTTTAGGCCTGGGCAATATGATGAGGTATAACATGGATATAAGTGATCAGCTGGATTTAGATCTACCTATATTGTGTTTATAATGGTGTATATCATCAGATAAAGGGTTCACAGGCTTTGCTTTATGTATTTCTACAGCATTGAAATCAGGTTCATATAAATGTCAGGAAAACCCGATTCTTTGACACATGTTAATGTCCATGGACCACTGGTTCTTTGGTAGATTGTGAGAATAGCTGTCTAGTTTGTCTAGAAATGGATTAATTTGCAATAAGTATTTTTCTAGTAGTTTATCCATGTCTTTGACTTGCTCTGGCCATCTCTCTCTCTCTCTCTCTCTCTCTCTCTCTCTCTCTCTCTCTCTCTCTCTCTCTCTCTCTCTCCTCTCTCTCTCTCTCTCTCTCTCTCTCTCTCTCTCTCTCTCTCTCTCTCTCTCCTCTCTCTCTCTCTCTCTCTCTCTCTCTCTCCTCTCTCTCTCTCTCTCTCTCTCTCTCTCTCTCTCTCTCTCTCTCTCTCTCTCTCTCTGTTCTGCTGCAGTGTTTGTCAGATTTCCCCTCATTCATATCCGAATCACTTCTGATACGCCCCATTATGACAACAGGAAAACACTCTGGCTTTCATCTGCTGCACGTATTCGTAATTTTGACTGCACGCACACTCACTTCACCATATCTCCCTGCCATAGAAACCCTTTTGTATGAGGTCAGTATGTAGAGTCCTGCGTGCTCTCAAAGAACTCGTCTGTAATAGAGATATATTAACAGTTATAAAACAGATTCTCAGGCACTCGGTAGCTGATTGGTCAATACGGCATTCCAGCTCTAGACTCTTTTAACCTTAGAGATTTTTCTGTATAGAAGGATGGCAACTAAATGTTTCATTGATCGTTTGTGTCCTTAATATTTTTATTATGTACTTAAAGAAAAGCAAATAGGCATTAGAGATTTGATTACAGTCAAGTTCTGAATGCCCAAATAGGAAACTAATTCACAATTAAAGTAATTCCAACATGCTAAATTGTCTGTAGTAATTAAGGCACCAATTACAGCCCGTTTACAGGCAGAGCTAAAGATATTTTGATGTCCACTTACAGCTGACGGATGTGTAGTGATGGTCCCTAGAACAGCTGTAGGGAATTGATCTGCCTTTCAGTTAAAGATTTGGTAAAGAGCTTTTCCTGCAGGAAATTGAGCTGCAGAAATTTCTCGTAACTGTTCCTAAATGGTGCATTCCAGAGAGTTCTGCAATGGGGGGTGTGTAACTTGAGACTTACACACACACACACACACACACAGATTTATTGTAGTGTTAAGGAAATGCTGCCCGCATGTGTAACACACGCCTTCATTTGGCAGCTTGTATTACTCTGCTGAAGGGCAATAACACTCTTCATACTTCAGAATGTGTTCTTGGTGCTTGCTGTTACATTGCTAGTTTGTTTGTAGAGGATTTCTGGCCCATGTCAAAATAACCCAAATGAGTCTCTATGTTATTCTGGTTTCTATGTATAACTTGAATGCCTTTCTTTATCATTGGGCTCAGACTACAAGAGTTCCCTTATCGAAAAGGGAACTTCGAGATGCGTCGAAACGCTGCGGGAACGCCTTCTGCGTGAATGCGTCTGAAGCATCTATGCCAACTAGTCCAATGGAAAAAGGGAATGAGCGTCACGGGCGGGTGACGTCATGACCAGGAAAGGATAAGAGCACTTCCGCTGCTCGCCAGCATTAGCTTCTGTGCCTCAGCAAGCGATCTGTGTCAAACTGTCCCTGTCTATTTATTGTTGTCTGTTGCAATATTGTTGGTATCGTTATGGCGAAACAAATGTACAAACAGTGTGTTCCTCCCTGCCCGCGTTTATTTAAACGGGTGGGGACACACACAGCTTTGTGTCATTTTGTTTGAGAGTAAGAGCATGCTGAGTGCTAACATTGTGAAAGTGAAACTACCAGATTAGCATGCTCTGCTCTCGCCTGTCACTCTGTATGATAGTGGCAGGCTCGCGATTCTCACGGGATGCAGGACCCGCGTTTGCCGAGGCGGCGCGGAGAATGCATTCCTGGGGATCGCAAAAGGATCTTTTGGAGGGGTGGGAGAACGGTCCGAGGGCCTTTTCTTCTTCCTTGCCCGGAAGATCCAGCTCTATCTCCCCGGTGTTGGAAGCACGCTCTGCGGTTTCTTCCGCTCGGGGAGAGAGAGCCCTTTTTTCCTTCATATTCTTCCTCCGAGGAGGTTTGTGTTTGAGAATATTGAAAGTGAAAGCAAGCACACACACTGTTGAATTAGATTCGCCATCTATTTTTCCAGTATATGATGAACTGGTGGAGGTTTTGTCCCGTGATGTTAGTAAATTAAAATATTTAATGGCCAGCTGAGAAAAAGGAACGCTCGTCCTAAGAAACTTGACGAGCGTTTTCTTATTTCTATCACATTATCTCCACCACGAGGCTTCCATTTTTTCCCTGATTTACACACTGAATATTTAAATTATGGAATAAACCGTATTTATCACTACTTTCAGCCCTCGTGTTAAATGTTTATTCAAGATTAGAGGGTTGAAAGATTACGGTTATGATATGATGCCCCAGGTTGAACAGAAATAAAAATAGGAAAATGCTATTTTTTCACCTGGTCCAGTATCATCATTTAAGCCTCTGCTTTGCTCATAAGCCTATACTAAAGAATCTCGCGTTTGCCGAGGCAGCGTGTAGGTTTAATGTTGTAATCAGAATCTAGCTCGGATCTCGCGTTTGCCGAGGCACCGCTTAGATTTCGAGTGTATTTTGCAAAAATAAGATTCTGTGGCTGGGATCTCGCGTTTGCCGAGGCAGCGCGTAGGTTTAAGCAGAACTACTTTGGTTTTATGGGTAAAGCTTATACGGCAGCAGGTCAGCTGGAGAATGTTTATAGAAATCTATATTATAATGCTCCAGGCTTATCAGGCCGATCTGCTGGGGTTCTGGATATAGCGAAATTTGAGCCTCCGGGTCTCTTCGGCGACGCATTCCATGCGGTCGTTGTTAGGTGATACAAGATATATATATATATATATATATATATATATATATATATATATATATATATATATATATATATATAAAAATATATATATAATAAGGTTTCTCCCTCGCTGTGTCCAGCCCCCCTGGGGCTGCTGGGCGTGAGCAGCCCCAGCCGTCGAGTTCATCATATTATGTGCACAGAAAGAGAGTGCTGCGTCTCGTGTTCCTCCATGTAGATACTGGAGACAGACGCAACCCTCTCAACCGAAGTCGCCTAAGCCTAAGCCGGATCTGAGGACCGTTCTTCAGGCGAAGAAAGCTTCGGTTCAAAAAAAAAAAAAAAAAGGTCCTGATGCTTAGGCATCAGGCCTGTGAGGACAGCCCCGACCGGAGTGGAGCGGTGTTCACCTCATTATACGGTGCCCGTTCCACTTCGGGGTCCTCACGAGACCCTCCTGCCAACCCTGCCACCTCTGGTGCTTCAGGGCGCAGTGGTCTCCAGCGAGTCGCTGGTGCTATGCTGCGGCACAGCATCGGTTTCGCGCCCTCTGAGGGGGGTTTTAGAGCAGTCAGGTCAGGTAGTTCCTGCCGGTATGTTTCAGGCTCCAGATTTGGCTCTCTCAGTAACACCAGAGACCAGCCTCGAGAGGCTGGTTCCCTTAGTAAATTTTCTGGCAGCGTGGAAGCTTCTGCCGAATATTTCTCATTGGGTCCTGCAGATTGTAGAGAAAGGATACAGAATCCAGTTTGGCTCTCGTCCTTCTCGTTACAGCGGGGTGCTACCCACAGTGGTGCATCCCGAGCAGGCTCTGGTAATGGAGCAAGAAGTAAGGGCCCTGTAGCAAAAGAGGCTATAGAACAGGTGTACTCACCCGACCGAGAGTCGGGTTTTTACAGCCGTTATTTCATTGTTCCAAAAAAGGATGGAGGGTTGCGTCCCATTTTAGATCTTCGCCTGTTGATTCGGTCAGTTCAGAAACTCAAGTTCAAGATGCTGACCCTCAAGCAGATCGTGACCCAAATCAGATCCGAGGACTGGTTTGTCACGATAGATCTAAAGGATGCATACTTCCATATCTCCATCCTCCCTCAGCACAAGAAGTTCCTAGGGTTTTCTTTCGGGGGCAAAGAATACCAATATCGGGTTCTTCCTTTCGGTCTAGCTTTATCACCCCGCACGTTCACGAAATGCGTGGATACAGCTCTAGCCCCCTTGGGCTTCAGGGCGTACGTATTCTGAACTACATCGGTGACTGGCTGATTCTGCGGAATCGGAGCAGTTGGCGGTTCGGCACCGAGGTGTCGTTCTCGCTCTTATGCAGATGTTGGGGTTGATGCTCAATACCAAGAAGAGTGTGCTTTCTCCAGTATTGAGAACCACTTTCCTTGGTGTGGTATGGGATTCAGTGACGATGAGGGCCAGCCTATCGCCCGTTCGTGTAGCTGTTATCCTGGCAGCCACCAAAGAGCTAAAGCTAGGTCAGTCACGCACTGTAAAACAGTTCGAGAAACTGTTGGGTCTACTGGCAGCAGCGTCCAACGTGATACCTTTTGGCCTGCTGTACATGAGGCCTTTACAGTGGTGGCTCAGGACCAGAGGGTTCTCCCCGAGGGGAAACCCTTTCCGTATGATCAAGGTTACGCGGCGATGCCTTCGTGCCTTAGAGATATGGAGGAAACACTGGTTCTTAACCCAGGGCCCGGTGTTGGGAGCTCTTTGCCATCGAGCTACTATCTCGACAGATGCTTCCCCTCACCGGCTGGGGAGCGGAAATGGAAGGCCGCTCGGTTCAGGGTCTGTGGAAAAGCCATCATCTTTCGTGGCACATCAATTGCCTGGAGATGATGGCTGTCTTCAATGCGTTGAGACATTTCCTTCCGGACCTAAGAGGCCAACATGTGCTCGTTCGAACAGACAACACATCAGTGGTCTCTTATCTGAACCGCCAGGGGGGTCTGAGGTCGCGTCCGCTTTGCAAACTGGCGCACCAGATCCTCCTGTGGTCCCTGGGGAAGGTACTCTCCCTGAGGGCAGTGTATATTCCTGGGGACCAGAATATAGGAGCAGGCATCCTGTCGAGGCAGGAGCTGAGGCCAGGGGACTGGAGACTGCACCCCGAGGCGGTGGAGAAAATCTGGGAGGCATATGGCAGAGCAGAGGTGGACCTGTTCGCGTCTCACAACACGACGCACTGTCCCCTCTGGTATTCACTTACTCACCCGGCCCCCCTGGGGCTGGATGCCATGGTGCAGACGTGGCCGAGGCTACGTCTGTACGCCTTTCCCCCTGTTGCTCTGCTCCCAGGAGTTCTGGAGCGGGTCCGTCAGTGTGGGATAAGCCTGCTGCTAGTAGCACCACACTGGCCAAGTCGGATCTGGTTTGCGGACCTGATCCTTCTGCTAGACGGGCCTCCATTGGAGATCCCTTTGAGGAGGGACCTTCTGTCTCAGGCCGGGGGCACAATATTTCACCCTCGGCCAGAGATATGGAATCTTTGGGTTTGGCCTCTGAGGGGGCCCAACTTGTAGATAGTGGTCTTTCAGCTGAGGCTGTTGAGACCATCCTAAGCTCCAGAGCTCCAGCTACGAGGAAACTGTATGCGCTTAAATGGAGAGTTTTCTCCTTATGGTGTCACCGACATCAGTGGGATCCGGTTAATTGTTCTGTCAACACAGTAATCGAGTTCCTGCATGAGCGCTTTGTGTCAGGTCTATGTCCTTCCACACTAAAAGTTTACGTGGCAGCCATTGCGGCTTACCATACCATGGTGGGAGGTATATCTTTGGGTTGAGACCCCCTGATTACACGTTTCCTTCGTGGCACTTTGAGGCTGAGGCCTGCAATTCGCACTAAGGTGCCAGCTTGGGATTTGACTGTAGTTCTAGTAGGCCTGTCTATGGCTCCATTCGAGCCCTTAGATTCGGTCTCAGAGAAGTTCCTTACTCTTAAGACCATCTTTCTCCTAGCTATTTCGTCCCTCAATAGAGTTGGTGACCTTCAGGCTCTTTCGGTCTCCCCCACCTGCCTTGAATTTGCACCGGGGATGGTCAAGGCGTTCCTTTATCCAAAACAGGGATACGTCCCTAAGGTGCCGACCTTGACTCCGAGGCCTATCGTGCTGCAGGCTTTCTGTCCTCCTCCGTTTGCAACTGCGGACCAGGAAAGACTGCACTTGTTGTGTCCAGTGCGAGCATTGGACACATATGTACATCGGACATCCTCAATCAAGAAGTCCGATCAACTATTTATTTGCTTTGGATCACCTAAAAAAGGTCTTCCTGCTTCAAAACAGACAGTCAGTAAGTGGATAGTCGAGGCTATTTCACTTGCTTATGAGTACTCGGGCCAGCCTTGTCCTTTGGTGGTCCGAGCTCATTCGACCAGGAGTATGGCGGCTTCTAAAGCCTTGCTGCATGGGGTTTCTCTCCAAGATGTTTGTGATGCGGCGGGCTGGTCCTCTCCGCTCACATTCGTGAGGTTTTACAGCCTGGACCTGGATGCTGCCCCAGGTTCTCAGGTGCTTAGTGCTTAGCTGAACAGTCTACACTCAGGTACTTGAATTATGGCGCATTGGGTATTCTCGTTCCCGCAGCGTTTCGACGCATCTCGAAGTTCCCTTTTCGATAAGGGAACGTCTCAGGTTACTATTGTAACCATAGTTCCCTGAGAACAGGGAACGAGACGATGCGTCCCCCTGCCATACTTCTGGCGTCCCTGCGATCGGCTTGCTTCGGCACTGTCGAAGCTAATGCTGGCGAGCAGCGGAAGTGCTCTTATCCTTTCCTGGTCATGACGTCACCCGCCCGTGACGCTCATTCCCTTTTTCCATTGGACTAGTTGGCATAGATGCTTCAGACGCATTCACGCAGAAGGCGTTCCCGCAGCGTTTCGACGCATCGTCTCGTTCCCTGTTCTCAGGGAACTATGGTTACAATAGTAACCTGAGACGTTTTTAAATCTTAATGGATTGTGAAATGTGGTTGCATCACGCACATAAGGAGAATCAAATCTCAAACCTGCACACACATTATAAAGGCAGTCGTGTTGTTTCCACATTTCGACCAGCCGTTCGTCAATCTCCACTGTACCCGTACAGCTGCTTGTTGTCTCGCGGTCGCCTTTTCAAAAGTTTTGGGCCCAATCGCAGTCGCCATTTAAAACATGTTGGTCCCAATTCTCCCCTTCCGACAAACCTAGGTAAATACCTGATTATCTTATCAGATTTTCCTGAGGTGTGTTAAGAGTGATTGAATCTGCTCGGAAGAACATCTGGGCTGCACTGATCTCAAATCGTAAATACCCAACATGTTGAATATTTACTATCAGAACTCCTGTTGTGTGGAGGTAACAAACTCGAGGACATGCTCGCACGTGCTCTACGTGTTTATTGTCACATGGAACGAAACGATACCCAATCAGAAAGCAAGCTGACGGAAGACAGAACCATAACACGACTTCATCCAAACCTTTTTCTTTTTCCCCGCAAATTTTCTATATAAAGCAATCCAAACATTATTATCGCTATTTCTTCTTGCCCGTCATCTGCCATGTATGTTTAGTTTAGTAAAGTTTTTACTTTCTGTAGTGAATGGTTTAAGACTTCTGTGGTTTAAGACTTCTTCATCACCATAACTCTAGAGCAAAGTTTGCTTATTGCTTGTGTGATATCTACTGGCTTGCCTTTATGGTTTAAAATGGAAATATTTCAAATATTGTGCGGACATTTTCTCTATCAACAATTGGTCGCAAAATGATGGACAGGGATTTAGACTTTGCCCGTTACGTCACTGGTCGGGACTCTGGTTGTTTGTGAGTGGAATCTGTTAGTGTGTGGTGTGCTGTCTTGGTCACATGGCTCTCCACAAACTATAGGAACAAACCTCATTTTGTGTGATCTACTGAAGAAAGAAAGCAAATGTTTTGTTTTCTCTGGTGTTTAGAATGACCCGAGAGTGAGGAAATGATGACCGTATTAATTTCCGGTGAACTATCACTTTAAATGTCAGATTGCTTTGCTTTATAACTTACATCCTGCCTTACACTTTTCAGAATGGAACAAGTGAAATCAAGTTTGTGATTCAAGCATTTGTGCTCATCTGCCTGTGGTAGTTTTTTTTTTCTTTTTTAAATCTTAGTCTGCTGTCATATTCAAACAACCACTAAGAAATACCTCAGAGAAATGTGTTTCCACACAAACAAGACAAACTAGGATGTTTTCTTCCTCTTTTGCTTCTTATCATTGCATAGGACTAGATGTTTCCTCTCAGTAATTAGGATGTTTATTTGTGTAACGTATGCAGAAGAAGCCACAGGCATGTGTGTGGATGGAGATGGTGCGGACCACGTGCAGACAATCTGGGTGGAATGGTTGGATATCTTCCAATTTGAGCTGTGTATAAACAGCTTTATGAGATCAGCGCTCTTACTGCCTTTAAAATATGTTTGAAAGAATGACACAATGTTTGTGTGTGTTTGTTGACTTTTGCTTTAAAGCTGTACAGCCCAGAATATACTTTACTAATTTTCCATCATTCCTCTCACCCTTAAACGAGATGTGTAAGGCGTTGAGCTGAGGGACAATGCACATATTGTGCCATTTTTACTAAACGTTTTTTTCATTTTAGTGTTGTAGTTAGTTTTTAGTTGTTGTTTTTTTTGCACGCAAACACTGCGTTTCATTATAGAATGCACCAAATTCATAAATTTCAGTTAACAGGACACTATGCCCACCAACAAAAAGCTGCTTGTAAACAGGTTTATTGGAAAACCATCTCCTATCCAGATGTGACATACAAAGTTAATTGTGTTTAATATAAAATGTAATCATAAATATAAAGTAATATATAAATATTTTTTTTGTCCTAACCAACCACAAATGCAAAGCTACAATCCATCTGAATTATGCTTTACATTTTTGGGGGGTGTTGTGCCAGGTAGCCCCGCCCACTGTGAAAACTCTTCGGACCTAAAAGATGATTATGGAAGTTTAGGATCCGATGTTAAACCAATTTCCAAGTTCCTTAAGGAAAAGCTTAGGAACACCCTCAAGAAAACACTCACTCACTAGTTTCTACCACTGTATGGTTGCATTTCTTTGTATTAAAAAAGCAATTTCCCCTTGCAAATTGACATCAGTTTGTTTGCTAAATTGCGTGATTTGTATTATACCTTAAAATGCATTTTGGATTCTACCTTTCTTGTAATGTGTGATATACGTAGCTTTTTGTGAATATAAAATGTCTGCAAAGTTCAAAGTTTGGTTCGTGTTTTCGACATGTGTAGAAGATGCTGTTTTCTTCGCTGCGAAAGCAAATCCACTTTGTATGCACTTCCAAAAGATGAGGACTCAAGCTCGAGTTGATACTATAAAACCGACACCAACATTGCTGTTTGTATCACTGTATTAAAGGATTAGTTCACTTTTAAAAAAACTTTTGCTGATAATTTACTCACCCTATGTCATCCAAGATGTCCATGTCTTTCTTTCTTCAGTCGAAAAGAAATGAAGAAATTTTTCAAAATCAAAATGAACGAGTCTTTTTTCGAGTCATTTCGTATGAATGAACGAAACGACTCAAAAAAAGATTCGTTAATTTTGATGAACGAGTTCAAACAGGAGAGAGTCGCGACCGTGCATCACGGAACAGAGCAAGGCATAAACTTACTTTTTTATTTATTTATTTTAGAAATGACGATCGTTTCGCAAGATAAGACCCTTATCTGGTCTGGTGTCGTTTAAAGTCATTTGAAGGTGCACTGAAACTGTCATTTGGACTTTGAACCCTTTGACTACCAGTGTATTACATTACATGGAGAAAAATCCTAGAATGTTTTCATCAAAAACCTTAATTTCTTTTCGACTGAAGAAAGAAAGACATGCACATCTTGGATGACATAGGGGTGAGTAAATTATCAGCAAAAGTTTTTTTTAAAAGTGAACTAATCCTTTAAGTGCTGAGGAAGCTTCCGGAGCTGAAATACAGATATGGTAATGAGCATATATTTTACAACATGTGCTGTAAGCGGTAGACCAATCACAACAGACTAGATCATCTGACCAATCAGAGCAGAATATGCTCTTAGAAAGGAGAGGTCTATAGAGACTGAATCTTTTATCAAACTGATTCAGACACTGAGAAAAGAGGTGATGCTGCAATGTATATTATGAGAAAATGAAACCCATGTCAACCTATTGTAGGATACCTTTTAAAACACTTTAAAGGGGGGGGGGGGGGGGGGGGGGGGGGTGAAACACTCAGTTTCAGTCAATCTCATGTTAATCTTGAGTACCTATAGAGTAGTATTGCATCCTTCATATCTCCAAAAAGTCTTTAGTTTTATTATATTTATAATATTAATTATATATTTATAATATTTATATTTATTATATTTATAAAAGAAAGTTAGGCTGTACCGAGTCTTTTCTGGAAAAAAACGAGCGGCTTGAGGCGTGCCGTGTGGGCGGTGCTTACGCGCCGATAGCTAACAACACAGACATTTGAAGCAGTTTTACTCACCGCCTGCGGTTCCAACGCACGACCGTGAACCTTTATCGTTGGGACTGCTCCATCCTTAAGCAATGGCATTAGACGATCTGCAAATCCGGCGTAGAACTGAACTTCCCTAAAGCCGAGCAAAGCGCTTTGATGGGCGTACTGCTTTCGCTCTCTCGCTCTGGTCTACGGGTGTGCGCGCGCCCTTCCGGGAGAAGTGCCCTTAGGACACGTATAAGGAAATTCCGCCCCACCTGACGTCACACACATCCATACTCGAAAAAAACTTTCCGAAACTTGTGACAAACCGGAAGGAGTATTTTTGGCACAGAAATACTCAATCAAATGTACAATATAATTTTTTAAACTTTGTCCATGTTTAGCATGGGAGTCCAACTCTTTAACAGTGTAAAAAACTCAGTATGCATGAAATAGCATTTCACCTCCCCTTTAAAACAATGCAAATAAACATATCTGCAGTCACAGATCATTCGTAGTGAATTATCCCCATTGTGTTGTGCTTTAAGACTTTGCTACAGTTGAAAAAATATGCTGTAAAAATAAAAAAGTCAACATCTGTTCAAATATTTGTTTTCCTTTTCTATGAAAATACATGCCAGAGATATTTCATTTCATTTTGTTTTCTTGCCAATGTTTTGGGTGGTGTCCATGAGGACAGGGATTGGAGCAAGAGCTCAAGCACAAGCAAATAGAATTCTGCATGATTCTTGGAGGACCAGTAAAACCCCACCTTGCGCGCAGGGGCCAGACTCGGTTTGGATGCACTCCAGACACCAACTCTAGTGTCTCCGCTGCTTTATTACACTAGTGCTGCCTGACTGCAGAAGATATGGAGAACGCTCGTAAATAAGAGAGCGCTGGGTTCTCAAAAACAATGTGCTTTTGGCTCTCCTGTCACACAAAAGCTTGGCTGCTGTCCTCAACCTTCGCTATATTTCTGCACCTGATTACAGATGAACAGGTCCAGTGTAGTGTTGTAATACTATACTTGTACTTTTTTGCAATGTGTATTATGTATATTGTGTGCAGTATGCAGGATTAATGTTCCTTCATGATCTGGCCTCTAATAATAGGTATGCAGACTTTATTGATGCCAACAGAATAGAGAACACATACACACACACACACACACACACACACACACACACACACACACACACACACACACACACACACACACACACACACACACACACACACACACACACACACACACACACACACACACACACACACACACACACATATATATATATGTGTATGGATGTATGTATATACATATGTATGTATATACATATGTATATGTATGTATGTATGTATGTATGTATATGTATGTATGTATGTATGTATGTATTTTTTTTATTTTTTTTTTGAGGGACCTTTATAGGCACATCATAATATTAGGGGTGGGAATCTTTGGTCACCTCACGATCCGATCCGATTCCGATTCTGGGAGTCACGATCCGATTCCAAAACGATTCTTTATCTACCTTTCCCCCCTTATTAATTCATTAGTTTACATAAGTAATTAAGTACTTTTTTTAAAATAATATATATATATATTTTTTTTTTTTTTATTAAAACAGTTGTATGTTAAGAATTTTAAACTAATATAACTAATTTAACAAATAATACAGAGGAGCATAGAAAAATATAACAAACAACAAACAAAAAGTCCTTTCAGTAGCCTATAGATTATCTGAACGTTTTCCATTCAAGAACTGTGAGTGATTTTTCTTCATCTTTACTTTACTTGTTTTTTTACTATGACATCATAGACTGGGGGAGATCTATTAAGCTGCATTCACGCACGCATCTCTTTTGAAATAAAAGTAGTAATGCGGTGTGTCCTGTCCGTTTAATCCCTTAAGACATAACTGGCTGTGTTTACGTTAATTTTGCACAAGTACACTAAACCACTACACGGAGTCGCACAGCCGCATGCGCAGTCTCACAAACAAAGCGCGCGTCAGCATTTGAAATTGAAAGCAGCCTTCTGTTAGTGAGGTTCATATTTAAAATATATAAGTCCACTGCATTCCAAACCACATAAATGATGACTTCGTAGAGCATTTGTAAGGAAAATACCGACGGGCGAGACAGCACACTTCAAGTGTAACATCAAAGAAAGCGCGCGTCTCTCTCAGCGTATCCTGTGAAATGAAGCCTGTGAATGTCCTTGTAATTCGCTTCAACCTTTCCGAACTTTATGAAAGATTATTTTTCGGAAGGTTCGAGTGGTGTATGCGTGTAAGGAATTGGAAGCAAGCAGAATTCGGGTGTTTTAAAGCAAACTCAACGTCATCGCACATCTGGTTAAAAACTAAGCTCAGAATCGATTCTGGAATTCTCAGAATCGATCCAGAATCGTTGGAGAGAGAATCGCGATGCATCGATGGATCGATTTTTTCTCCCACCCCTACATAATATCGATAGATATACCCCCGAATTGAATTGTATTTGTTGCATTGCAAACAAGCAGAGATGGTCCAAAATGTTTGAGGATCCAATGGGGTTACGAGGTTTAACCACAAGCTCTTTTTAACACTTTCATTGGTTAAATATTTGCAAAACCCACATACAGACATAAAGGGTGACCAATAGTAGCCTAAATGATGATGGCATTTTCATTTGTGGGTGAACTATCCACTTAAATCATTAAATATTCGATAAAAGATGTGCAAAAGTCTAACAAAAGTCTAACTTTTATTTTTCCAGAAGGATTCTTTTGACTCTTGTTTAAAAGAACATTGAAACATTTGTATTGTTAGATACTGCATTAGTGTTGTCACGATACCAAAATTTCAGTAGTTGGTATATTACCAGTATAATTTCACCGATCTCTGTACCAGTTTTGATACCATAGCAACAACTATTGAAACACATTACCTTTAACTATTTAACTACTCTATTTAATGTGGGAAAAAAAATGCAGATAATCTCAAAATATCCAAACTTGGCCTATATATCTGTCTATCACCATGCTCTAGATATTGGTATCACCATTGCAAAAACTGTAAAGCCAGAAATGACTGGTCACTAGTGATCTCTGTAATGGATTGATGTATTACCCAGATGTTTTGTGTTAAACGGAGGTGTCAGCTTGTGCAGCTTTCTTATTGAGAACTTTGGTGTGTAAGACGTGGTTTGTAGGCAACGGACATGAGTGACAGCATGAGTGATGATGGGTAAGAACACACATTGGGTCTCTGACCTTTTGGCTTGGTTTTAATCCTGGATTTCAAATACAAATACTTGCCATTTAGAATATATACAAATATATCTATATTAGTGAATTACATTTTTAATAGTTCCATTTCATATAAGTTAATGGATCATCCGAGTTTTCTCCGCACTGTCATAATACTATCATGGTTTGCAAAGTAGTTCAGTTTTCTGTTCACAATAGTTTCTGTCAGTCAGATGAAAGATGGGCATTCATGTCTTTATTTTACACTTGTGCAGCATACCAAGTCCAATTCCTTATTCATTCCCTCTCTCCCTCCTCTGTCTGAGAGAGAGATAGAAAGAGAGAGTCAGTGCTGTGTTGTGCAGGAATTTGTCCCTGCTGTGTAATGTTGAGGGGAATCAAGGGAATGGGCGTCCTCCCAACCGCTGCCAAACAACATTATCCAACACAAAACAACAGGAGGGCCAGCTGCGCACGAGAGACTTTAGCCAAAATAACACACACAGAGACGGAAAAAAAGACAGAGGAAAGATTAGGTCAAATAGAGAGAGTGGAAAGTACTCGAGAAAAGGATATAGAGCAGAGTTTGGCACAGCTCATTGTATCAAATGTGTGCAATCAGACAATCAAATTGGAGATGGTGATATTATAAAGATTGAACAATTTTTGTATGCAAAAGTTATTTCACTGACAGTCTCAGGCTAAAGACCCCGGTCACTACCGGTCAACGTTTGGAATAATTACCTTTTTTTTTTTTTTTGAGGGAAAGAAGTTTCAGTCGCACTTTAGATTAGGGTCCAATTACCACTATTAACTACAAGTTTTACCTCAATAAACTCCTAATTACAGCTTATTAATAGTAAGTTAGTTGTTAAATTTAGGTATTGGGTGGATTAAGGGATGTAGTATATAGTCATGCAGACTAAGGATTTAATATGTGCTTAATTGGCACAAATAATCAGCCAATATGCTAGTAATATGTATGCTAATAAGCAACTAGTTAATAGTAAGAATTGGACCCTACATACAATTTTATTTAGATACAATTTAAATAAACTGTTTCCTATTTTAATATATTTTAAAAAGTATTTTTTTAAATAATTACATCAAGGTTTCCCCCAGTCTTCATTGTCACATGATCCTTCAGAAATGTTTTTAATATGCCGATGTGTTGCTCAAGAAACATTTGTTATTAGTTTTGATGTTGAAAACGGTTGTGCTGCTTAATATTTTGTGGAAACCGTGATTCACTATCTTTTAAAAGTTTGGGGATAAGTAAGATAAAAGAAAATAAATTAATACTTAATTTCACCAAGGATATATTAAATTGTTTAAAAGTGACAGTAAAGACATTTGCAATATTACAAAAGATTTCAAATAAATGCTGTTCTTTTGAACTTACTATTTATCAAAGAATCCTGAAAATGTTTTTTATTATGGTTTCCACAATAATATTAAGCAGCAAGAACTGTTTTCAACATGGATAATAGTAAGAACAGTTATTTTAAATTTTAATAATCACACAAAACTGCTGTTTGTACTGTATTTAATAAATGCAGCCTTGGTGAACATAAAACACTTCTTTCAAAAACATTTAAAAAAACGAATTATTCCAAACTTCTGAACGCTAGTGTACTTTAAGCAAAATCGAACAACGAATGCCTGTGATGTCATTTAGAATGAAATCAGGCTGTGTTTTGTTACTGTTGGTAAGAATAAAGAACTGAAGTAAATCAAGTGATTCCGGCAGTTCCCACAGAGCCTGGTTTTGGGTTGAACTCATTTTCTCCACAAACTCTAGAGCACTGTGTGCCCGAAAACTCCCTGACACTCGTTCAACACAGTTTGCGGTTCAAGTGCAGATTGCCTACAGCAGATCAGACTTCGATTTCTCACAATAAGTCATATTGTGTGTTGACACTGGCTGGGTTTTGAGGGTGAGTGTGGTTCAAGCTAAAACATCAGTCATTTACTGTATACACCTCACGCTGAAAGAAGAAAGAGCTCAGACGAGAACACTGGGATATGAACTGCACTTTGGGGCTTTTCGTTTTATACTGTGATCTAGGGAGAAGCAAATGGCCGGTAAAAGCAGTGTGTTTGTTGTGGGAGCATTGTTCCTTATTCCTTATTGAGTTCATACACACTCACACAGACTAACAAAAGAGATTCCAGACGCTGAGGGGGCAACACAAACCTGTCCACACAAAGACGGTTTTCAGCATGCCCTCCTCTGCCCTCTATTGATGCGTTGAAGAAAAGCATGTTTGAATGAGTCACCCGAGGGACGGCAGAGAATTTGGCACAGAGGCTAGTGTGAAACATCATCGCACATGTGGACACATTCACATCAGACTGGAGTTACAGCCGTTAGTCTCTAAACTCTGAAAATGCACTTTAAAATAAATTCAGAAAATCATAATTTATTCACCGTGATGTTGTTGATTTTCTGTTTTCCATTAAATATGAAGTAGAATGTTCATGCTGCACTTTACCATACAACAAATGTTAATGAGGAAGTGACTGCCAACCTCCAGAAAGATAAAAAGCACATTAATATAGTATGTACAACTCATGCACTATATTCCAAATCTTTTGTTGCGTTACAGGATCACTCAAAAAAATAACTCTTTGAATGAACATAAAAAAATCATGGAAAGGATTTCCACATGATTAACTTGCTTTATTTCAGCATTATGCAATTCTGTTATTCCAATTTAATGTACTTACGTTGGGTCAACTTAATTTATTAAGGTTGATTCAATTTATTTACTATGGTTGGTTGGGCACAGCTTAATTTATTAGTGTCAGCCCAACTAGTTTGCAATGTTTTAGACCCACTGATATGATTCAGGTATTGTAGTTCATATTCATTCATCCAATGTAATATAATAAAATTTAATATAATTTCTAGACTATAGCCAAATATTTGCCACCAATAGGTCTGTTTAGCATCTAAAATGATAAGATGTACATGCTTCATCAGGCAAGGCATTTGCTGTGAGAGCTGAATCAGTCTTCACCCATAACCAAATGCTCCACTCTTCTTCACAATGGTAACCCACTGTAATTTAAATGGTTCTAATAATTTCAATGTAATTGAGCATTAAACACAATTACGCACTGTCAAGTCTTCCCCTTTTCTCATTCTCTCAAAAACACATAAAATAACACTTAATTTCAACATTTATTCTCTCTTAATTCAACCATATGCAAAGCATGCTGGGAACTAACAAGCACCGCCCAGTTTCAGTCAATGCAACACAAATCAATCATGTAATCCAACACAAGCGGATTAAGTAAACTTAAAATTTAAATTTGACATATTTAAGCAGATTGAACACAATCAAATTAAGTTCGGCCAAAATGGCCGTTGGCGTCGCTCTATACTGCCATCCTCTGGATGTAAGAATTGTTTACTTAACATAAATGGTTTGTGTTTAGGCAACACATTAGGATTTTGTACTGTTAAGTTGAGACATAATTACGTAGACCTTAATAGAAAAAAACATTTAAAGTCAAAAAACACAATTATTATAAGTAAACTAAATCTAAATATATTATGTAAAGTGCACAACCTTCCTAGTTCATTTTTTTGAGTGATTAAGTAACCTACCTTCGAAATGACCATTACACAGATATTGTGATTAACGTCCACAACCCATAAGTCGATGTCTGTAATAGTGTAACTGTATCAGTGGGACATCCTTTAGGACATCCACCTCTCAGTAAAGCACAGCCATTAAATTCTAGTCTTGGCAGCCTGATTCGATAGATGAGGATGAGCCATATCATATTAAACAAAGCCTTACAAGAGATGCCAATAGTAATCAGATTGGACCACAATTCATATGTAATAGAATCAAATATTAACCTCCTGGTCTGAGCCATTGATGGTGTACCATTTGCTAGAGACATCAATTGATCATATGAATTACTGCCCTCTACAGGATATGGATCAATGTTCACTATTGGGTAAACCAGGGCTACTCAGTTTAAAAGGCATTTTTTTAAAAACAAATTTGCCCACATGATGTTTTCATCATTGTGGCAATTTATTGAGAACATTTTTAGTTTACATACCACGTGCCACAACTTCTCTACCTGACTTCTTATGCTCTTTGGCCTGAAGGAATCCTGCTTTTTTCCCTTTGAGCTTTTCAAATTTAACTGTAGTGACATTGTAGTGCAAACCCACTGTGAAAAGAAGTACACTCTTGCATATTTCCAAAAAGTGTATAAACTTCACTAAAGTAGGACTTCATAAATCTTCATATGCAATTTCAAAATAATTTCTATTGTCTTTGAAATATGGTTAAAGTGTATGGCCAAATGTACTGACAAGCATTTATGGTAAACTAAAATAATCAAATACTTACTGTATGCTTGTGATTTAGTTTGTTAGTCAGCATATCAAAATAAGTGTACTACTTTAAAGCATGACAAAAAATTGTCATGCTGTCATTCCCCCTGTGGTGAAAATCCAGCTTTTAATGTTGTTTATATGTCTATGTGGTGTTTTTAATATGCTTTAAGACCATGCACCAGTCAACACCATTGCTGAGTAATTTCTCTGTAAAACTGCGGTGAACCTAAAAACAGTCTCAAAAAACGGTTTGAAATCACTGGTGTTTCTGACGTCACAGACTACATTGTAACCAATCAGGTCAATGTGTGATCGTCAACGAGTGAGCTGGTGTGAGTGTGTGGAGGCGGGGCTCATTTGCATATTCATAGAACCGCGTATGCGGAAAATGAGGCAATGGTGTAGAGTTACATTCAAGCTATTTTAAGTGAATTGTGTAATTTTGGTGACCAGAGATTAGTTTTAAGGGATACAATTATTGACTACAGCGGGACTTTAAAACATAATTAATTAAAATGTACTTGAAATAAAACTTAATTATGACATTACAAAGTGCACCTTTTATAGTCATAAAAGTGTATTCTTTAAGTGTACAGAAAGGTGGCCTTTCATTTAATTAATATTATATTATATGTAAGTTCATTTTGGTTTCTTGCCACTGTTTCTTTTGACTTTCTCATCAGTGGCATAGTGACATATTTGAAGCTGAGATTGAAACTATTGTAGCAGACAGTAGTAGCATTTATTTCACTTAGACTGTATGAACTTCTGCAGAGCTGCTTTGTTGTACCTCTACTTGAATTGCAACTACTAATTTCTGAATTTTGTGATGCTCACAAAGCTGTATTTTATATATAAATATACAATTGATTTGACACTTAAACCTTAATTTTGTAGAATTCAAAAACTAGAAAAATAAGTTATAGTCAGAAACTAATGCATGTACATACATACACGCTCAGATGTACAGTATGTCAGAGCATGCTCAGTATTATATGTGGCTAGTAAGGTATTACATATTCAGTACATGGTGAAAATCTTCTGCAATACCTCATGTGCTTGTAGAGGGAGCCTGACACCACACATCAGTGTAACATTAAACACTGCTTTTTTGTGTAGCTAGGCTTATATGTTAATGCAAGCACAAGTAAGATGTTTGCATCAGTGATTTTGTGTGATTGGTGAATGTTTTTTTTTTCTGCAATGCACTTTTCTGTGTTGTGGATTGAATTTTCCTGATCCCAAACTACTCTACATGTAGGTCAGCACATAATCTGCCTCCGTAGGTTTCTGCAGAGTAAGAACAGCAGACATTTGCAAAGCTACACATCTCTTGGCCCTTGGGTGTTTGTTTGTTATTAATTCGGTTAGTCAGCTCTGTTAAATATATTCCACTAGGGCTGCAAGATTAATCGAAATAGCATAAAGCTGCGATTTAACAAAATAAATATTTACTCTGCGTGTTTCAGTGCAAAGTGCGGCTGTTCTTACACGTGAGCAGCTCATCTGTTGGTGTTTGCAGTGCGGAGCGGAGTTGGGTCGCTTTAATGTGCATTTGAGAACGCAATCTTCAAATACTTGAATGAGAAGTGCTTATCATCAAACACAACTACAACAAAAAAAAACTTTAAATTCTGCATGAAACCGAAGTTGTGATAGTCTTTTATTCCCTTTTGTGACGTGAAATGGCTTCTCGAACAAAGCAAAATGTAGGGCGGGACTTGATTGTTCATCTGCAATTGATTGGATGGTTGTGGTTTGCTATTGGTCGTCAGGTTGTCACGCCCTTGTGCCGCTAGACAAGTCATCAGAGAAGAGAAGAGATGCAAGAGGGAGAAGAAGTTATTTTGATTAAAGATGATACGGACACATGAATTAAACAAACAAATAATAATTATTTTTGAATAGATAAAGAATTTATAATAAATACCTTTTATTGTCCATTTTGATTTCATAGTGACTTTAAGGGATTCCTGTATTTTTCCATAACATTAAAAGAATGAGTTCTGTCAAAATAAAAGTCAAAATAAATGAAGACAGCCATAAATCTTAGTATTGTCATTTTACAGATGTAAAATAAATATATATATTTTAATAGAAGTGTTTTATTTTATAGGGTAAAATTTATTTTACAGTAAAATAAGTCATTTGTATGTTTTATTCAATATTATTATATATCCACATTAATATAGTATATAGGCCCTAAATGCATTAAACATTAAACCTAAAAAAAAATGTATTGTAATTTTTATCAGAACAATCGCACATTGATTGTTTCGTGCCCTACATTCCACAGAATTATACAGATTTTCCTCCATCATAGAAAATTAAACGTTCAGATTCCTTGTTGATCTATGCAAGCGGAAAATTCAATATGTGGTTTGTCGCAGTTGTCCTAGAGATGATGCACTTTTTCAAAGGCTTTGTTCGGCCGTTTCTATGTATAATGGAGTAAGATTCTTTTTTACTGTTAACAAAATATCTAAAAGTAACGGACGAGTTTGCTGGTAAATGCTTATCTCACAATATGGAGTGCAGCATCAACATTAGATATTGCATACTAATCAGTGCAGTGTGTAGGCGTAATAATGTAGGCGTTCAGTCATATAGGTATACACTCATATTCACACATATAGTGTATACCTTCAGGCCTGCGGCTGTCTGCATGATCTATCCCGGTCAAATATGTGCATACACACACTCTCACACGTAGGCATGCGCATATCTTATATTATCTTATGCTTTTCTCAGATCAGATTATGAAGGATTACCACAGAGGATTCAGTGAGCATGTCTAGAGCACAGTAGATTAACATGTGCTATCTTGTTGTGCAATATAAGTCTGTGCGATATTACCGATTTCATTTGGATAATGCACGAGAAAAAGAGAGGACATGACCAAGGCATGACAAGGATTTATTAGATATTCCAACATGAAAAATCATAGAATTCAACGCTCTCAAGTGACTCTTGCTCTTTGTCTCGTGCCATCAGGGAGACAGAGGAACAGACTGGAGCCAATGGACACCATCTTTGTCAAGCAGGTGAAAGAGGACGGCCCCGCACATGGAGCTGGACTCTGCACAGGTACTGGTTCTTGTACAAGTCTCGAGACATGTTTTAATGCCTGTATTATTTGATGTCCGTTATTCAAAATTAGGATATTGCTAAATTACAGTTTAAGACTTTAAAAAACTATACAAATTGTTCTGATTGGCCTATCACGATATCAGATTTTCACTAGATGATTATCTTGGCCAAAAGAATTCACAATAACGTTTTTATCACAATATCTTGCCTTGGTCCTTCGGATGAGACGTTAAACCGAGGTCCTGACTCTCTGTGGTCACAAAAAATCCCAGGATGTCTTTCGAAAGAGTAGGGGTGTAACCCCAGCATCCTGGCCAAATTTGCCCCTTGGCCTCTGTCCATCATGGCCTCCTAATCATCCCCATATATATGCACCAATTGGCTTCATCACTCTGTCTCCTCTCCACCAGTAAGCTGGTGTGTGGTGAGCGTTTTGGCGCAATATGGCTGCCGTCGCATCATCCAGGTGGATGCTGCACATTGGTGGTGGTTGAGGAGATTCCCCCCTTCTATGTAAAGCGCTTTGAGTGTCCAGAAAAAGCGCTATATAAATGTAATGAATTATTATTATTATTATCTAGAAATTCTGAGGGGAAAATATAAATGATGATATCAGTCAGATTCATCTTTAACTTTACCTCTATTTTGTGTTTTCTTTTTTTTTTTGCCAATGAATCACTATCTCAAAATACAACTATAGGGATGCGGAGAGAGTGTTTGTAACCAAAAATGTTACAAAAGCCTTCAAAAAGAATGGTTCTTCCTGCAGACTGGGATGTCTAATGCCCTGTCCAAATGATTCCACACTGGCAAGCTAAATATTTTTGGGTATGGGTAGAGTGTTTCAATTTTATCTGTCATGTCCTCCAACACAATTTATTTTTGTGGCAGAAGTAGCTGTACACTGCTACTTATTTTTTACCATTTTTTATATGACAGGTGGTGACCAACCAACATTAATGTGCACCACCGCCACTAACTATATTGGAGTGTCAACCAGATAGTTGCTGGATTATTTGGGATATGAATGTATGTGTAGTATTAAGATGATATCAATATATTTGTTTTATCATCAATACTGGTATATTGTGACACCCCTAGTCCATTGTTTTAAAACTAACGTTGGTGAGTTGTACACCAGGTAAGATTTTGTTTAAATTATTTATCTATTATACTGTATAGTCCCCCTTTTTCTGATATTACCTTTCATGTAGTGTAATTTAGCGGTGTGTGAATGTAAAAGGTTTTTAGAGATAAATGGAGTTATTGTCTCCCAAAAGAAAGAACCAATTCTGAACCTCCTGAAACTAGTCGTCAGTAATTCCAGCCTCATATCCTGCTCGAACCTACAAAGGTTTGTAACAAATCTGCATAATGCCAGCCTATGGTCTTCATTGGCTTCTTACGAACAACGTCTACTTTGACCCGCCCTCAAACACTGTAGTTGTAGCTGAGGTTTGGAAGAGTTTGGTTTGTGTTGTCGACACGTGGAGAAGACACTTTCTTCGCTGCGAAAGCAAATCCACTTTGCATGCACTTCCAAGGAATGAGGACTCAAGCTCGAATTGATTCGGTAAAACTGTTGTTTTTGATGTTCGTATCACTGTGTGTCAAGTGCTGAGGAAGCCTCCGGAGCGGAAATACACATATGGTAGAGAGCTTTTCGTTTCTGACACATGCTGTAAGTGGTAGACCAATTACAACAGACTAGTTCATCTGACCAATCAGAGCAGAGTTGGCTCTCAGAAAGGTGGGGTCTGTAGAGACTGAATCTTTTTTCGAACCGTTTCAGACACTATGAGAAAGGAATTGATTCTGCAATTTATATTATGTATTTCTTTTTGACCTTAGATGCATGTAAACTTCTTGTTGAAGACCTCGAAAACAAAATTAAGAACCTTTAAAATAGCATAATAGGGCAATGCAACATCCAAATACATCCATCTGACACATACTGTATGTACACTAGCAAATATAAAAATAGCACAGATAGACCACATCCTGATTGTCAGCCCCCCTAAGACACAAATCTGTGGTTAACTGATGCATGAAGGCATCACTACTAAACAGTTGGAGGTAAACCAGGCAAGAGGTCATACCAACAGCCAGCATCCAAAATGCATTGGCAGGAATTCCTCATAAGCAGCTGAAGTGTTATGTACATGTAAGTGTGATCAGTCTAAACCCAAATAAACATTGAGAAGTTATTACTATGTTGGTCTCAGCGGACAGACTTTTGGGAGGGTCCAGAACACATGTTCCCACAATTATCCACAATATCTCGCTGCTGGCTCACTCTGATTGTTTTCCTGTGAATCTCATCTTCAGCACACATCGGTCAACATATCTGAACAAACATACTTACTCCAGGGTTCTGAATTCCTCTCCAAATGTGTAATTATTTTTACCATGGCATTATGTGCCATGATTTCAAAACATGTATTTTTTAATAAAAAACAAACAAAAATCTTTTTACATAACTGAACTATAGCATCTTGCTCTCTTCCTGTTTCTTCTTCCCACAGGGGATCGCATTGTAAAAGTCAACGGAGAAAGCATCATCGGGAAGACGTATTCCCAAGTAATCGCCCTTATCCAGAACAGGTAATGTTGGTAACTTGCAGTGCTTGTTCCAGCCCCTGAGGGTTGGTGTAACCTCATAGTTAAGGATCTGATTTGGTAACTAGTAGTACTGTAGGTTTTGGTTTTAACGTAAATACAATTTGATACAAATCTTAATCCAGGAATACTTGCTGCTCTGTATCCATATCCTCCCGTTTTGCTCATTTTGTGGGTTGATTATCTGTTCCTGCTAAGTCTTCCAGATAAATCTCTTAAAGGGATACTCCACTTTTTTTGGAAATAGGCTCATTTTACAATTCCCCCTGAGTTAAATTTTTGAGTTTTACCATTTTCGAATCCATTTAGCCGATTTTCTGTTATTTAGAAGAATATCAGTAACAAGACAGTTTCTGGTCTCATTGACTCCCATAGTATATTTTTTTTCCTACTATGGAAGTCAATGAGACCAGAAACTGTCTGGTTACTGATATTCTTCTAAATAACAGAAAATCGTCTGAATGGATTCGAAAACGGTAAAACTCAACTGTTTAACTCTGGGGAAATTGTAAAATGAGCCTATTTCCAAAAAAAGTGGAGTATCCCTTTAATCGTTGAGTAAGTTTAATGAATAGGCTCTTAATTGCATAATTTTATTTGGAAATAACACAGCTAGCAGTTCTTCCTTGTTCTTGAATATCATAATAAGCACTGTACCCGTGACTGTATTCATGGCTTCGTCTGAGATATCATTTTCAGTTTATTTTTTCAAAATGTTTCTTTGCAGTGACACATCTCTGGAGCTCTGCGTAATGCCAAAAGATGAAGACATTTTACAACTGGTAGGTTTTATTTCTCATGGGTTTACTTGTCACACATCCAAAAAATCATAATTTATTGCGCAAACATAGATTCATCTTCAGACTTTCTCTCGCCTTTGTATTGGCTAGTTAACCTTGATCAATTCAACTTCTGTGAATTCTTATTTGAGAGAATTTTTATTATTTTTAATTTTGTGACCGTAATGTCAAGTTTAACATTGTGTTGTGGTCAAAAGATAATGAAAAATAGATGAAATTACTTAAGCAAAAGGAATTGTTGGAAGGGAAGCAGAGCAGTGGAGACAGATGGCACCAGTTTGCGTAGGTGAAGATTCTCTTCCAGGCAGAGTTCAGTGATCCAGCGGAGCAGAGAAGCGTGATGGCGCCTGCATGTGTGTGTGTGTGTGTGTGCTTATTTTGAATTCAGCTATAATGAGGTTTTCCTCAGAAGTAGGGACATAATGCCAACCCCATATTTGAGCACATTCCAGACTGAACTCCGAATCTCAGGCTGTTACATGCCAGCCACATAAACTCATCTTCCACTGTGGAGCCCTCGGGCACTTTCTGATTTGACAGTAATGAGTCCATCCAGAGTAGAGTTAAAGACTTAGGAATGACACTCATGCTTGTTATTTCAGCTAACAGGAAGCAGTTCTTGCAACAAGTTCTCTTCCAAAAGCTACAGTCTTCTACTGTCTGCATAGGGATCTTCCCTCTAAGGCAGCTATGTTCCTCATAAGTGACTGATTTGAAACCCTACTTACACTCAGCAAATCTGTACCACATACCAGTAACGCTCCTCACGAGAAGATTTTAACTCGCAATTGATTCCAGAAGAGATAGATATCATAACGAACAAACTTTTATTAGAATAAACAATTTTATGATTGTTACTTTTAGATATTGTTTGTATCATTATTAGTAATTTAATGTCTTTTTTTTTCATTAAAAAAACAACAAAAATAATAGTAATCCAAGATTAGGAATATGCTCATATTTTATCAACCCTTATAAACTTTGCAGTCATTTTTGTTCATCAAATAAAAACCTCAAAAGACATTGAATACCTCAAAGAAAACACGTTTATATACATTTTTATACTACGGGGGTGTTGAATCTGATTGGTTGACGAATATTCTAAGGCGTGCAATTATTTTCAGGCAACGCACATCTAAACTAGTTCTACCAGAAAGACCCAGGAGAATAAATACTGTAGCAAATATACATTTATTAACAGCCCAGCAAACAATATTATGATATAAAGTTCTTTGGCGTAGGCCCCGCCTGTAGCTCGCAATCCGAGGGTACGGACTCTGCATTTCCTGCCTGAAGACGAAGGGAGGGGCGCAGCCGACTCCCTGCAAGGTATGGGAAGGGACTATCCTGGTGGTGGTGGGGAGGATGGAGGGGAAGGGACCATCCTGGTGGTGGTAGGGAGGATGGAGGGGAAGGAACCATCTTGGTGGTGGTGGTGGGAACCCAAAACAATTCGAAAGCTACATGGGATTAGATGCGTATGAAATTAGTCCTACATACAATAGCGTTTTAAGGACAAAAACCTGACAAATGTCTTAAAATACATCATCGGAACAATGTTTTGAGGTGTTGTAATCGTAGCATATAAGCAGAGTAATTGAATCCAGACCATTGAATTATTGAAAAATATGGCACTCCGCTTCGCATCGTGGCTGAATTACCACTTTGGGTGTGCATTATTTTTTTAAAACAGCCCATTGTCGATTATTCTTTACTCAAACAACACAATACTAATGTTTTAGCTTGGGAAGTTCAGAGATCAATATTTGGTGGAATGCCATAAAATTGTCTTAAATTATGCCGATGACAAACTAGCTTTAGAAATTAAGGATAAAACACAAAGAATGGATGTAGGTGGAGTAGAGGCAGGATAAAAAAAGGATCATATTACCATGTGCTTGGAGATCATAGGCAGAAGATATGGAATTCAGGGAACGGCAAGTACTGTATGCAAAGTAGTCAGCTGATCGGATCCAAAGCAGCACCTTGCAAATTGCCTATTTTGACTGTAAAACTAACAGGTAAAGCACAAACTCATAGCAAATATAGATTTAAGTGTATGTCCATCCAATTCCTTGACTTATTTGTAGATGCAATTATATTTTTCATTCTTCCATTGCACTGCATTAGCTAAATTTCAATCCATGTTGGCAGATTATGTGTACTTTGTCAAAAATATTGGATAATATTTTTACTTTTTTGTTTGAGAAAATCATGAGAATATCATTTTTAGCAGTTTTAAAATGTATTTTATTTTTTAGAGTGATATAGTGACAGACCATCCCCTTGAAATCCAATGTGAAAGTGGTCATAGAAGACTCATCTGAGACCCGTATTACTCACCCAGCAGCCATAAAACCCTGTAGCCCAAGACTGGTTGCCCACTAAAGCTAAGCGGGGCTGATCCTGGTCAGTACCTGGATGGGAGACCTCCTGAGAAAATCAGGTTGCTGCTGGTCAGCAGGGGGCGCTTATCCGGTGGATACTCAAAGAGCATCGTCCTTCAGACGTTAAACTGAGGTCCTGACTCTCTGTGGTCATTAAAAACCCCGGCATCCTGGCCAAATTTGCCCCTTGGTCTCGGTCCATCATGGCCTCCTTATCATCCCCATATACTTATTGGCTTCATCACTGTCTCCTCTCCACCAGTAAGCGGGTGTGTGGTGGGCGTTCTGGCGCACTATGGCTACCGTTGCATAATCCAGGTTGATGCTGAACATTGGTGGTGGTTGAGGAGATTCCCCCTTCCATGTAAAACCTTTTGTGTACCAAGAAAAGCGCTATATATATGTAACAAATTATTATTGTTATTACTCCCCGATATAGACAGCAATGAGTCATAGCTGACCACTTGAAATTTGACCACCTTATTAATATCAGGTATAAACAGGTCCAAAGGGCATACAAACAACAGAAAAAAGAAGCTGAAGCTGCCATTATTGTGGCGGACAGTCACAGCACTCTTAAAAATAAAGCTTTTTTTTGGGACATTGATGGTTAAAGAACCTTTGACATCCATGGAACCTTTCCATTACAAAAGGTTATTTATAGTAGAAAAAAAGTTCTTACGATTATTCAAAAATTGGTTCTTTTAAGAGATGTTCACTAAAACATTTCTTTGGGGAAAACTTTTTGGAACCTTTGTTTTTAAGAGTGTGTTTAGGTGGAAAGGAGCCACATATGCAATGCATAAGAGAATGTTGGCTGACTGTGAGTTTGTGTGTAAAAGTTTTACTTGGTTTAAAGCTGCAGGAACACTCTGGAAAGAGCAGCAGTTGTCCCCCTCTGATCTCAAGTGTGTCCTCCTCTGTCTGGTTCATCTCTGGTGTTGGACTGGCAGGCCTCCAGTAGTCTCTCTCTCTCTCTTTCTGCTGCAGTGTGTATTTATAGTGCGCTTTATCCTGCACTAGAATGACAGCAGCGCTGTCTGGAATAGGGGCTGATTGCTTCTGGTGTACCTGTAGAGCTCTTGTCATCTTTCCTCACCATTGCTCTCTTTTCCTGTACTTTCTTCCTTTGTTTTTCCCGCCGTCAATCTAACCTGCTGGCTGCAGTTCTCCAGGGATATCACAGCTCTGGTAAGAAGGAGCTAAACCTGTCAGTTGCTTCCTCTTTTCAGTTATGTAATTTTGCCCTTTTGTGGTTGTTTCTTTGCCTTTGCATGAAAAGTGCATGTATATTCAATATCCCTTTGTACCTGTAATGTCTGTTGAAATCCAGTATTTACCTATCTTAAGAACTGCGAGCTTGGGTACAGTATATGCTTATTCAATCACAATCACACACTGCCATAAGGTTGCACCCTAAAATTTGTTGGCTTCTGAGTCATCTTTATTTCCATGGAAGAGGTGGAGCAGGCAGAGGAAGAGAGAGAGGGAGGGACATTTCTGTGTAACTCGACACTTCAGGTGTAGAGTCAAAAGTCCAGCTATCACGTCTGTACTCTCATTAATGCCTGAGCTCTATCATATGCACACTGAGACAGCTGAGGCAGAAATAACTTTATATATTAACCTGGGAGAAGAAGACACATTTTAAATTGAGTAATTTCCTGAACAGAATGTAGTATTTTGACCCTAAGGATTTTAGTTGGCTGTTGACTTTGTAAGATGATAACAGAGCAGCTACTAGCGTCGGTAGAGTGCTCGGTGAAAGGCTGCCCTCCTCTCGCTTTTTCCTCTTGTCTGCGCACTGCTCTCTCTCCTCAGCTAAAGGTAGGTAAGCCTCTGATACCTAATCCCTCCATGAGGTTAAAGGCATTTGAGCCTGGCTACTTGACCTTTTCCCCTCTCTCACTTTTCCTGGGATGCATTTGAACTTTAGAGAAAGACATCGGGGTCAACCTGCCCCCTGTAATTTACTAGATAAATAGTAAAGTAGTAAAAAAATATATATATATTTGATACACCAATAACGTTGTTTGTAATTAATCTATTTTGCATTTCAGTATTTGTTTAGTGCATGTAGTGTTACTCATTTATTATATTTAATAAAATGTCCCTTCTTTTCAGGCCTATTCTCAAGATGCGTACCTCAAAGGAAATGAGGCATATAGTGGAAATGCCCAGAACATCCCTGAACCGCCCCCAATATGTTACCCACGGATAGAGCCCAATGCCTTGGCTATGGCACAGGTGTCAGAGCCATCATGCTCTGCCGAGGCATCATGTGGAACCAGACAAGGAGCAAATCGATGCCACAAGCCTGACATAGGCTGCCGCATTGATATACCTGTATCTCCCCCTATCCAATCTCAAACCTCTCAGGTCCCCAAGACCCAAACTGTTGTGCGTGTATTTAATGAGAATGTTAGGACAATGGTAGCATCACCTGAAACTACAGATCAAACTTCACATGTGGCCTGGGCTGGTCCCTGCCACAGGATGGAGGAGAATCAGATTGCGGCTTCAACAGACCCAAGCTTTAACCGGTCCAGAGCTCATGTCACTTCATCTCTCCCCGCAACTGGGACAGCACAATCACCGCACAAACCCAACAGAATTGCAGAGCCCACTAGGTTCTCTGACAAAACTGCACAGACTTGCATAGACATGAAGCCTGTATCTTCCCACAGACATACCTTAACCACAACAGCAGAAACCTTCCCATCATCCACCTCTCCCACCCCTTACACACCATCTCCTCCACCAGCCACTCCTTCCCCCTGCTCTCCCCATCAGAATATTGACTGGAGGAACTACACCACTTACAAGGATTACATTGACAACAAACGGCTCTACATGTATGGCTCCCGGACTATTCAGGAACGCCTTGACAGTCTGCGAGCTGCATCCTCATCCAGTACAGGCGAATACAGCAAGCCGAAGAGCGCGTCAACAACAGCTACGCCATCACGGGGCTTTTCTGGATCACAGCTGAGGCGGAGGAGCGCCTCACATGATCGGAGTTATCAGGTATCTACTGTGCTGCCTTTGCGTAGCGCTTCTCAGGAGAGGCTTGGTGGTTCAGAACAGACTGCTCTAGCACAGAATTGGCCCCGCAGTGCTTCCCAGGATGCCCTCCCGTCGGCCCCCACAGGTATGCTGAAACCGCGAGCATATTCTTGTGACTATGTGGGCAAACAGAATGAAAATGCAACATCCATTTTGGACAGGCAGGCATGCTGCAGAACTGAGACAGAGGATTGGTTACTTATGCACAGAGGGGATGAGGCAAGAGTAAGCAGGCCGTCTTCTTCCTTACGCATGGCGCCTCACAGAACACAGGGTGTATTTAGCCCAGACAGACGAGGGGGCAGTTACCCAGGGTTGCATATCACCCCTCTCACCAGAGGTACGGATTCATTGCTTACCTCCAGAGCTGAAAGCCTGGGTAACACCTCTGCACCTTCCGTAAACAGACCCTCACTGCTATCTGAGAAAATGTATGTCTCAGACCCTTCAACTGCTGCTGCTTCTTATATAGCTTCTGCCCTGGCCTCAATACAAGGCCACATCACAGGTAGTTCCAACACAGGCCCCATCAAAGACCAAAGAACGCCGCTCACTACCAACCACATGCCCCACAATGCAAAGCAGTTACAGCCCAGGGGGCGGGTAGACAGCCTTCAGGAGCCTGTCAGAGAGATAGCCCGTGGACATCGCTCTTCTTCTTGCTCTGCCGTCACTAAACCCAACAGAACAAAGCAAGGTGGATCCAAGTCTGACCAGTTACTGACCAGTAATGGAACAGTTCCTCAGCAGCCTAGGTACATAGAACCACAAACTCCCAATGAGAAGGTGGTGGAAGGTATCGAGGGTCCAAATGCCACTGTAGTAGTGGTTCGGAGAGAGAAGTCTGGATCTCAACCTATCCGCCACACTTCCTACATCCTGGCGGTGAATGAGACAGAGAGAGGGGCTGAACCACCTGCAGTCTCCAACACATGCTGGCTGCCTAACAATACCCCACGCGAAATGCACATGAGGAAACCAGGAGACCAGTGTAAAACCTCCTTTTCAAGCAACCTTGATGACTCACTGGACTCCATTCCCTTCATTGGTGAGAGGCTTTTTCAAATTTACAAGATAACCACATAATCTGTTGCTATAGCAACTGTTCAGTCTACCCTGAAAAGGAGATGAGTTTTGAAAAGGTTAACATGTTTTTAATATTTTTTTTTGTTATTTTACTTTCAAATACTTTTGTCCTGTAGTTCCAGCATCTTCCAAATTCATATAAAAATGTATACTTTTACATATTCAAGGGGGTTTGCATATGCCAGTTGCATCTCTTTTGGCTGTTTGCTTGCTTAATTTTTGTGTAGGTAAAATGTTGTGTTAGTAGTTTGTTTAGCAAAGTGATTCTCAGAACATGTGTTCCTGCTGTATCTCTGTTTATAATATTAAGCAGCTGTTGGGACACCGGGAAAAGACTTTGTCTCAACATTCACTGTTTTATATTATTCAGAGCTAAACATCTAACTAAACATCTGAACTTCATCTCCCTACTTTTTGCACAAGGCTGTCATTGTCTACTCCATTGTGCTGCCACACTAGAGCAGGTCTTGATGAATTTGCTTTTTATTGCTCAGATAAATATATAAAAGGCCACACTGTTTCTTCGTTCTTAATGGGTCAGGCTTTGCATAGAGAGCTTTAGATCAAGTGATGTACAACAGTGAGGTTTTATTATGTTAACAGTAATAACAGCAGGATGAACAGCTCAACTCAATGTTAACAAGGAGTGGTGATGTAAACAAAGTTGGCAGAGAGAAGTGATGAGTAATTTGAGTTCTGGTAATCTGAGAGAGAGAGAGGGAGAGAGAGAGAGGAGAGAGAGAGAGAGAGAGAGAGAGAGAGAAGAGAGAGAGGAGAGAGAGGGGAGAGGGAGAGAGAGAGAGAGAGAGAGAGAGAGAGAGAGAGAGAGAGAGAGAGAGGAGAGAGAGAGAGAGAGAGAGAGAGAGAGAGAGAGAGAGAGAGAGAGAGAGAGAGAGAGAGGAGAGAGAGAGAGTAATTTCTAGACATTACAGACATACAGATTCCTCAGGTATGTCCAACATGACATTAGACATTTGAATTTGTTGATTGGTCATCACAAATGGTTGTGCTTCTCAAGATACAGTTCCATACTCCACCAGCCTGCACGTTTAATTATAGAATGTGTCATGGGCTTTGATATGTACACAACTAGTTCAGTGTGTTTGTGAAGTGCATGGGTCAGTCCCTGGGAGCATCTCCAAATTGTAATGTACACCAGTACAGTGATAGGACATGACATCATAATCCACAGGGGCACAGATAATGTGACATACTGACACATTCCACCCAAGGCAGCCACTTCCACTGCCATTCCCTGACACTTTCCCACTCCCCCCAGTTCATCCACGGCTTGGAAACCTCAAACAAACAAGAGGGCAGTAAAGTGATATGACAAAGTAATGGAACATACCAGTGGAAACTAGCTCAAAGATTTCTCTTTTTCGATTAGTTCCTGAAATCTAATCTCTTTCAAAAAAATGTTATGTTTGATTTGGTATAATGTGTTTTACAGTGTGTTGGTCGGGAAATCCAAGCGTTCCTCTATCATCCATCTACCTAAAATATGGCTTATCATTTGGAACATGCAAGTAGCAACTTTACATAACTCTTAACGTTAAGCTAGATAAATGTGCGCTATTATTAGGTGCATATCCATGTGTTCGTGCTAAATGTGGAAGCTGTAAAAAAAAATATGATCGATAAGTTATGATAACATATGTTATTATATTTCTTTAACTCATCAAAAGTTGTTAAGCAACTTAAGTCAGTTTATTGTAATATAAGTTGAAATGACTTAAACCTCCAAGTTGATTGTACTTGAATATTTAAGGCAGCAACTTTTTATACAGTGTGAAGTATAAGTGCGCTTTACTCACGTGGCATTGAGGCACCAGCTTGATCACTTGCATTTTTTAAACTTAAAATACCATTCTTTGTCACACAGATAAGAGTACTACATAATTCCAAACGGTCTACTTTTATTTGTGTACTCTCACAATAACAAAAAAACTTTGTGCCTTGGTAAAATAAAAAACAGGATGTGCTTTTTGACGTCTCTGTCTCTGTCTCTGTGAACTGGAGCGTGTCACAAAAATTGACCGAAACTCAGCTAGGCTACTTGCCCCACAGACATGAGAAATATATCTATAGAGAGCTACAAATGTCTACTTTTAAACGAACCAATTCGAAAACAAATACTCTGATTATGTAATCCGTAATTATGTAATCCGTATGAAAGGTAATTTTCTTTCTATAGGCACATTTACTATACTGTGATGTCAAGTCAGCATTGTCAATTTCATCTTTGAAGCCGACACTGACACAGAAAACGCTAGTTTATTAATAAACAATTAAAATGTCTCCTTGATATTTTTTCCTCCACATTCATAATCATTACTTTTGCCAGTGCTTTGTGGCAAACTTTATGCATGTGCTAGTGTGCAGAATAGGCTTCTGCACCCAGTAATATTTAAGTAATTAAATTAATATAGGCTAAATGTGCAATTAGTCGACTAATGGCTTAAATGAACAACTAAAATTTTAGTCGGGGTAGGCCCTAAGTTAATAGGCCCTAAGCCGGGGTAGTTAATTTGATACACTTTGGTTTGGGTTTGTTTTGTGATTGGTTTTGTATTTTATGTGAAAGACTATGACTATGGTAGAGTTTTTGTTTAATTTGGTTGACTGTGTTGGGTTTGGTAGACTGTAAACTTATGGGGGGGGGGGGGGGGGGGGGTTCAGAACAAAATAAGCACACCTAATTGTTAGTTTTGCTTCATAAATTGTATTAGTGTATTACACAGAGACTGCATAAAGAGCTGTCTCCTAGGACCTAAAACTAAAACTACAGGCAATTAAAATCTTGTGGTTAAAAATGTACTAGTAATCATGCAACCCGTCTGCTCTATTGTTTGTATATCGTCTGTGTATAAAAAGGTGTGGGAGTCTTATCAATTTAATGTTTGCTCACTAGCTGTATGAGTAAGCAACTTTCCTCTTGACTGTCTGATTCTGTTGTGTCTATTGGACTACATTACTCCATGCAATACACTATAAAGATAAAAGATCTAATGAGTGTCTCATGTCTGTTGTCATCAGATGAGCCGTCAAGCTCCAGTCATAACCATGACACAACACACATTCCTGCATCTGCCGTGATTTCCAGCACGCCTATCATCACCACCATCCCACCCAGTCCAACTTCCCCTTCTCCCGTAATACGCCGACAGCTGTCCCATGACCAGGGTGAGGAACATCTCTGCCAACACATACAATATCTCAGTGACATCAGAAATGTGTCTCTTTTTTAACTATGAATTCACCCATATCTCCATCCTAGATTCTTTACGACTCACAATTCTGGAATCTGATTCTGGAGCTAAAACAGAGCGCTCCAGATCCTTCGACGAGGGCTTGGATAATTACAGAGAAGAAGGAAGAGGGTATGTTTACATATGTCACTACTCAAAATTATATCAGTACAGTGACCACAGGGATGAAAAGTCAACCTTCTTCCATTACTGCCTCTACATTATATGACCTCTGTGTTTACTGTGTTTGTACAGGCGGTCGATTAAACACACCCATGGATTCAAGGGCCTTAGAAAGGTGAGACTGCTGTAATAGAGATAATAAATGACTAAGACTCACACTAACTGCATTATGATTAGTTTACACCTTAGATAAAGTTCTGTCCAGTTGGCACCTGATCTCCAGCCAACATCAGGGGCTCTATTTTAATGATCTAAGCGCATGGTCTAAAGCGCACAGCGCAAGTGCACTTAGGACATGTCTGAATCCACTTTTGCTAGTTTAACGACGGGAAAAATGGTCAGCGTGCTCGGCGCATGGTTTAAAAGGCTTGTCACTATTCTCCTAATGAGTAATGGGTGTGTTTCGGACGTAAGTTTTGGACGAGTCTCATCTCCCATTCCCTTTAAAAGCCAGTTGCGCTCACGCCATGGCGGATTCGCTATTTTCATGGTGGAATTTGCAAGCGGAAAGAGCGCAACGCTTCTCCAGAGCGCAAACGGATCTGCTCGTGCGTGAGGTTAAAGCGCTTAAGCAGACCATCTACGAGACAAGCCAGATTCCACCATATCTTTATGTACACAACAATAATCATTTACATTGTAACCCTTTTATTTTTAATATTTGCCATGTTTGTGTGCTGCTACAAGTCCATGTGTGTGTAATAAGCAGAGTGTATGCGTGTTGTGGACCCGCCTATAGGCGTTCATTACAAACACGCTCTTTAAATAACAAAAAAAAAAATACTGTGCCATTGACTTGGACCAGGTTTCATTTGGTCAATGGCACAGTCTATTTCAGTTACCTCAAAATAGCAATGTGCCAACAATGCGCCTGAACAAACCTCGTTTTCAGACCAGCACACCCATGGACGAACAGATGGGCACAAAAGCTTTGCTATTTGAACAATGTGGCGCAGGACATGAAATGATAACTGAATCGGGCTGAAACTAGCAAAAAACTCTTGCATCGAGCCTGGCGCCGCATTGCACTGGGTGCATGATAGGGCTCTGAATCTGACAATTTAATGGGATTTTCTATGAGAGGGAAGTGTACGTTTAAAGTGTCACATTCATGTTTTTCATAGTCCCACCTGTTAGCACAAAATGAGTGTAGAACCATCCACATTGGATATTGATTAATTATCAACATTGAATTATTTTTATTTAAAATGTAAAATAATTTCAGAGTGAATTTTCTGCCTATAGCATTGCTAGTCATCTAATAATCTGATGTCCTTTTAAATTTGACTATTGAACTCAGTGGGTCCTAATTTCAGTGGCAGCTGTCAAAGAATGTGTATTGTGCGTTTGGTGTGTTTCAGGTTGTTGACGGGTCCTCTGAGGACTCTGACTCTAGGAGAGACTCTACTTCAGATGTCTTCTCTGATGCAACAAAGGAGGGTCCGCTTCATTTCCGGCAGCTGAACTCAGATAAGGGCAAGGTACAACACCATTAAACACCAACATTCACAATCATGTTTTCTTTTGTTCTAGGTCCCAGTACTGAATGAAAGTGTCTGCAGAGCATGCTGGTCTGTGATACTGTAGGAGTCCTTGTCAAACTGTAAACAAGTTGAAACGAGTCTGAATGTGAATGCCTGGCTGGCAGGCTTTCAGAAACATTTAATGTTGGCCAAAGTACTGTAGTGCGAGAGATCTTGTCTTATGTCATATTTTTCACCAATCGGTGGTGTAGCCGAGACACCTTCTTTATGTGTACAGATGCGACGTAATGACGCAAAATTTCCCGCGGAGATCTACCATTACCACTGGAATTAAAAAGATTATTACAGGCTTACCGTTTTGAGTCGAGCGAAGGCAAGCAGATAGTTTTGAACACTGGTTGGTTATGTACTTTATGTAATTTATTTTGGATCATTTTTAACCAAAAAAAGTTACGGACTGCAGCTTTAATCAAACTTATTTAACAATCAGCTACTCAAGTAGATAAAAAATTGTGGTACAAACATATAAATTGCACATAAGGATTCTTTTCTACTCCAGTTTGTTGTTGAAATATAAACATTTAAATGTAATAATTTAATAACTTGTTTTTGTGACAGATTTATTTAAACATACATTAAATAATGAAGACATCACTAACAGGTTAAGCGAAACCTAATGATGAGGCTATTGAACATGTAATACAGTGGATATTTAGCAAAATGCGCTTTCTAGAGTTATTTTTTTCTAACTAATGAGTTTATGGACATTGAGTGACATTTTCTTTCGCTGGTTGAAACACTTATTGAGAAATAACAGTACATGAGAGGATTCATTACAGTATTTTGTAATGTATCTTTCAACATACCTTCTGGTGTTTACCCTGTTTATTGTGTGCTGTAACTAGTAGTAAAGAGGAGATAAGATGATTCACATTTACGGTTTATCAGTTTGCAACTGGAAGTTTTGTTCACGCATCAACAGAAAACAGCACAGACTAAAAGTTTTTACATTTAAGAAATCATATCATTACCGATTAAAATCGAGAAATTAATATTGTCAATCTAAAGCTTGTGTCCACCCTATAATAAGCTGTATAATATACCATAATTTTTATCAAATAAACCCATTCAAAACTTTAATTAAAATATAGGCTGTTTACAGCTGACAAGCAGCTTGTGTATATTTGCTATTTTAACTTGGCTCATTCAGTTCAATCATATTTTCATAATTCTGTTATCTTTTCTACAGCGTGTTGGCAGCGGCATGCGGTCATGGAAGCAGATCTACGCTGTGCTTCGTGGCCACTGCCTCTACCTGTACAAAGACAAGAGGGACGGACAAACCAACGCCAACTCCCCGATCGAAGACGAGCCTCTGCCGATCAGCATCAAAGCCTGTCTCATTGACATCTCCTACAGTGACACAAAGCGGAAGAACGTCCTCCGGCTGACGACGTCAGACTGTGAATACCTGTTCCAGGCGGAGGATCGAGAGGAAATGCTGTCCTGGATCCGAGTCATTCAAGAGAACAGCAACTTGGATGAAGAGGTGAATGATCAGCACGTTTTTGTTGGGGGATTTCAGGTGTTGCGTGATATCTCTGCGCCCAAGTAGCAGTGCTTCGCCTGTGTTTCCCCCCAATATAGTCCCATGTCAATATCTGCCTTGGAAATCGCCTAGTCTTAATCTGCATTGCTATTTGTACTCATTGTGAATACGCAGGGCACAAGAAGTAATTAGTTGGGTTTTTTTATCACTTTTACTCACGACATGCTAGCTGCAACAAGGATTCCATTCATTATGCTAAGCTAGGTAGCGCAAAGTAAAACAATGCATGCACTGAGACAAAAATGCATTTGCCCACCTATCTAAATGTAGGAAAGACGGTGAATAAATCCTAATTTTAAAAAAGCGGTGGAATGTTCCTTTAAATATTTTGTCGAGAGTTTTGTCAGAGCAGAGCCTTTGGTGTTTCCACCAAAGCATTTCCTAAGGCTAGCGTGACTGTCAATAATGTAATGTAATGACTGAATGTGACTGCATCGTTTTTTAAAATGCCACCAGCATGACGAGGCGCTGAGCGTCTTTATTCCGGTTATGGCATTTCTTACCATATTATTTGTATGTATTATTGTAATTATAAACACTGGTTTGTTGTGCAAATAGTATTACATTTTTACTGCACTTTGTTATTCTTCTAGTTATTTACCTTTACATGCACATTTTCAGCTGAGGGTGAAGTCAGTATATATACATTAAAAATGATTTGAAAACTCACAGAAAACAATGCGATTGAATTTTAAAGACGTGGCGTTGAGTGGTATGAGATCCATCTAGTAATCTTCAACCACAGTAAGGAAAGACATCACAATATAGCAATTCTGCCTGAATTCAGAGACGTTACTAATGTAAATCAAAGCCGTAGCATATATTTCTCAACATCATCACTTAAATTACTAAATAAATTTGTAAAATGTTAAACACACATCAACTCCTTGATAACGTTTTTGAGTTTTGTACACTCTTGATTTGAACAAAACAACAATTCGCTAGGTCCATTCATTACTTTTATTCATTGCCGAACATCAGACTTTTCAGACATTTTCAGGATTTTTACCTGTGACATCCAAACATATTTTCAATAAACTGTTTGAGAATCGCTTACTCTCGCTTAAAACAAAACCAATCAATATTGAAATATCTTAAGAGAATAATGCTAACCAATATTTAAATCCCTTAATTGCCTTTAAAAGCTCAGACGTGTGCCGAAGTGGGCTAGACAACACTTAAAAACAATATATCTAAATCCAAAGGATCACAAAGGCTGACGGGAAACCTTTTTTTCCTTTATTTTTTATAACAATCGTCATTTTTGCAGTTTCGTTTAGTGACATGATTGGTGCGGGGTAAATCTATCCAAGTCTAGTACCTGATATCGATATGGTGGATGTTTTGGACTTCCTCATGAATCATGGAAAAAGGCCCTATTTAAAGATACTTTTTACAATAGCTGAACATAACCTAGGGCTTTTTTTGTAAGAAATAGTAACTCTTGAGGAAAAACATGGCATCTTCACTATAGGGTGTCTTCTTCTGATAGCACAGGGTTATCCAAAAGCCCTCTGGTGTGTTTGGGGATTCCTCTCTTACATTTCATCCACTCACTTTTGTCTGCCTTCTTTCTGTTTCCTTCTTCCTTTTGTAGAATGCTACTGTTACTAGCACAGACCTCATCAACCGGAAAATAAAGGAGTACAACACTCTGATGAGGTAAGCAGGAAGAAGGGAAGAATTCCCTTAAATTTTTTGTAGACTTCTTTCTTATCTCGGATTATGTGTGTTGCAGTCCACCCAGCAATAAGACAGAACCCTCGCCCAAGGCCTCCCGTCAGTCCCTGATCAGGCAGACATTACTGGGTGGTAAGGGCGAGAATAAAGCCACAAGTCCTCACTCACCAAACAAGGACCACGACAGGAAAGCCATGCACAAAGGTAACAGCATCAAGGGCACTAACTCTTCTTGATTGAGCACCACAACACACTTGTAGTGAATCAGCAGTAGGGGGCATACACACTCATGATGGGGGAAGAGAGATTTAAAGAAACACTGTAGAAAGAGAGATAGCTGAGAGACATTATAAAAGAGAAGCAGTCAGAGTGATATCACTGGAAAAAGAAGGGTTCTGATCAGGCAAGAGCTTTAGTAATATATTAATACATACAAAATATTTATAAATGAAGACAAAAATAGCATTACATGTAATATTCACAAAGTTTTATCCTGTATTGTGTACATATTGCAGATGCATGTTCCCACATAAAATGTGAATGTTTGTTCACACATATATACACACACACACACACACAAACACACACACAACACACACACACACACAATTCACGAATGAGTTACATCAAATTTCTAGTTCCCAGCATGCTTTGCTTCTGACTGTTAAAGGAGAGTGCGTGTTAAAATTAAGTGTTATTTCAGGTGTTTTGCTCTATATTAATATAGGAGGAGATCTGTTAGTGTTTAATGTTCTTTTATTTTGGAATTTTAAAGGTTTTCTGGTATGTCTGAGTTTTTGGGGTTACCATTGTGCTGAAGAGTAGAGTCAAGCTTAATTAAGGCTATAATTATTAATGACTATATTTTAAAAGCAATGGCGGTGCTTTCCTCAGCTCAGTGATAGTCTCTTGGCTAAACACTTTAGCACATGCAGGTGTGCTTGTGCTTTTGTTAAGTAGCTTGAACATTTGAAACATTTATAATGTAAATAATAAAAGAAAAAAAATGACATCATATATTTCTCTATATATATGTGTTTATGCTGCATGAGTAAATGTATCTAAAATAGATTACACATGCAGTAACATCTGATCACATATACATCGATATATTATGAAGTGTATTACTGAATGTATAATTACATACATTATGATATATTAGTATATATTGTTTACATATTTTCAATATATTGTAATATATTATATTTTCAAATATACTGTTGAACCATTAAATATATTGAACTTTCATGTATAGGGAAATATATTTTCTTTTCATAAGGGATTGCTAGGTTGCCTACCCTACCTTTAAGGCCCTGATACACCAAGCAGACAGTCAGCGAACGTCTGACAAGCTTCCGGCACCGCTAGTTCTTTGATGTCAGCTTAGCAACATGCTAACATAAAACTCTACTGGAATCAACTGTAAACGTGATGCTGATTACTGCTATTTGTGTTGTGCACTTGAATGACCATCAACAGAGTTGCTGTATTTGTAGAGCATTGCAAATCAGTCTCTTATGAGTTTCCTTTTCGGGTAGAATGCTGCCTTAGAAGGTGTATAGAGAGCTAGGTAGGTAGACAGCTTCCTAGGTTTGAAGTGCTTATGTTTCTTTAACACATTATTATTATGGCTGTCTCTAAATAGATGAAACCAGCCCACCCAAGGATAAGGGCACATGGAGGAAGGGCATCCCTGGACTGATGAGAAAGCAGTTTGAGAAGAAACCGTCTCCAGGAGTCACATTTGGAGTAAGACTAGATGACTGTCCTCCTGCTCAGAACAACAGAGTAAGACCACAGAAAATCCTCTCTCTTTCTCTCACTGTTTCACTCGCCATTGCTGAAACTGTCCTTTGTGAAAAAGAAGTACTCTTTAGCATACTATAATACTTTAAATGAATATTCTTAAGTGTGAACTTAATGCATTAAGTTTCCATAATTGCATGTTTATTGCAAGTAAATGTATATTATAGTTTCAATTTATATTAAATACCATTAGTTGAATTTTAGAGAGCATTTTTAAATGAATATGCAATTTCAGAATTATATTGCCACTGAAATATGGTTAAAGTGTACTGCCAAATGTACTGACAAGCATTTATGGTAAAGAAAAATATACTTTAATTACATTTCTATTTAAACTTTTTTGTAATTACAATTAGCAATTTAGTACTTTTAAAATATATTAACTTTAAATGTAATATAGAATAACACTACTGTTATAATCAAGCACTTTACATGTTTTACATGTGCTTTAGTGTTTTAGTCACTTTAAACTGTGACAATTGATTATTAAAACAATGATTTAAAATATACGTTGACATTATTAGAGAGTGCAATTTTTGTACTTAACTGTTAGCCATTAAAAAGTGTATTATCTGTGAGCTTTCATTTTATTAATATAATATCTGCAAGTACAGTTTTTGTTTGTACATTTAAGGTTTGATGTACACTTCCAAGTGCACATTCAATACAATTAAACACTTTTTTTCACAAGCGAGTGAGCTTTCTACCGTTGTGATATTTTTAGCTGTTGGTTTTTAATAATGTTTAAAGAGGAATTGTTTACTTATGTGTGTGGGATGAACATAATTGCATTTGGAAACTGATATGTGTTTCATACTGCTGATTTTGGAGTCATATTTGTCTATGTAAGCAGCACACTCTCATATGGCGTGCAGTCTCAGAGGTTTATATTGGCTTGCAGGTATTTGACTGAACTTTGTGTGTTTTAGTTTGTTCCTCTGATAGTTGAAGTGTGCTGTAACCTGGTGGAAGAACGAGGACTGGAATACACAGGCATTTACAGAGTGCCAGGAAATAATTCTGCCATCTCCATCATGCAGGAAGAGCTCAATCACAAGGGCATGGGTGACATTGATATTCAGGATGATGTGAGTGTATATTTCTGTCTCTGTCTAGTGCAAGTGTCTAACATATTCTCTGCTTTTTGCTTGAGTTCCTTCTTCCTCCTCTTCTTCTTTTTTTTAATACATTCTCTATTCTTGGACAGAAATGGAAGGACTTGAATGTGATCAGCAGTTTACTCAAATCCTTCTTCAGGAAACTTCCTGAACCCCTCTTCACTAACGGTAAAAGTCTTGGAATTCCCTTGCTTGAGGGTCTTTATGACTCATATTGTATTTATATATTTTTGTCTTGCTCAACATTAATTGTATAGTTTGCCATCTAGTGGCTGTGAGTGAAATAGGCATGTAACCTTAAAGGGATAGTTCACTTTGAAATTAATTTTTGGTATGTTTTAGCTTACCTCAAGGGCATCCAAATGTAGGTGTCTTCCGCAGTATTTTCAATTTTGGTATTTTTAGGTCAAACCGTTCTTGTCTGACAGTCATATAATGCAGGTCTATGGGGTCCACCTCAAAGAGCATGCACAGAGAAGTCCATCAACGTGTACTTACATTTACGAGTCATTAAATCATGTTTAATTTGGACTTCTCTGTGCATGTTCTTTGAGGTGGACCCCATAGACCTGCATTATATGACTGACAGACAAGAACTGTTTGACCTAAAAATATCAAAATTTAAACTACTGCGGAAACAAAGACACCTACATCTTGGATGCCCTTGAGGTTAGCTAAAACATACCAAAAATTAATTTCAAAGTGAACTATCCCTTTAACACCTGACACAGCTGAAATAATGTTCCTTCATGATCTGGCCTCTATAGATAGGTATGCAGACTTTATTGATGCCAACAGAATAGAGGATCCTGTAGAGAGACTCAAAGTGCTCAAGAGACTGGTAAGCAGCCGTTTGCCTCAATAACAAATTTTGTTTTTCAGTGGTAATAATCTCTCTGTATGTTATGGAAGCCCTGAATAAATCTCTCATTCTTCAGCTTCACGAGTTACCTGATCATCATTATGAAACACTGAAGTTCCTCTCGGCACATCTCAAAACTGTGGCTGATAATTCCGAAAAAAACAAGGTAAAACAATTTCGGGGTGTACACTTGTGCGCTTCCGTTCAAAAAAAGAATGGAAAAGAACACATAATACAGGGCTCTCGAGACATTGCAAGCTTTCAATGATATTCACTTTCAAGCTCTTTTTTTAAAGGTAAGCGTGAAAAGAAGTTTTATGCATGAAAAAAAGATATTGGATATAAAGATATTTATGGACAGAAAATTTATCGGAGAGGATAGCTGAAAATAAATAGGGCATGGTGACATCAACCAATAAGGAAAGTCATTTTTAGTGTTACTGTACATCATACACAATAAGACCAGGACAGATACGTAACAAGAATGCACGTGAACACTCTCTTTGTTTTTCATATACAGTATGAAAAGGGAGAAATGTCTCATTTTGCTCATTTATCATTGTGTCAGATGGAGCCACGTAATCTGGCCATTGTGTTCGGCCCAACACTAGTGAGGACATCTGAAGACAATATGACTCACATGGTGACACACATGCCAGACCAATACAAGATTGTAGAAACACTCATTCAGCATGTGAGTTCTTCATTATTCTCATGTGAAAAGAAAGTAACTTTTAAATCTCATGTTTTTGACCATTGGTGAAACAATTCTGAATGAATCTGGTGTTTTCTCTTGCAGTACGACTGGTTCTTCACCGAGGAGGGTGATAATGAGCCTACGGTGTGTATTAGTACAGATGCTTTCTTTATTCTACTATTTCTTTTATTTGTATTTTTTTTTTATTATCCTTTTTTAGATGTGTTTGCTAAGGTAGGCATCATGAGTTGTGTTTCCATTGTCGGGCCAAAAGCGAGTATGCTAGTGCGTGCCTGGGCAAATCGCATTTCCACTGTCACTTCCGGGGCTTGATCGGGCCTTGTCTGTGCTTCATTGGGGCCAACGGCCTGGGATTTTTGGCCCAGCGAATACCAAAGTGAGCCAATAGGGGCTTGAGGAGTGGTTATGAACAGAGGCGGAGTTTAGGAGTCAACACGATGCTCGTTTCAAATGGTTTCATATCAGGATAGCAGATAACCTCGACCTTAAAGACATTTAAAACAATTTTTAGCTCAAAACTCACTTTCAGACACCAGGAAATATGTAAAATACCTTCCGATTGTGATCCGATGGGGATTCTGATCACAGTATGAGGCAAAAATATGTATGCAGTGCGTTAAAGCTACTTATCCATTGCCATAATATACATATGATTATAGAAAATACCTGAGACTGCTTGAAGAACTTAGACAAAGCATATTATGATTATAATTGTGTATTTATTTGGTTTCATCTGTCTCTTTTCTGTTCTTTTGATGATACCGGATTTTTGCATCTATGTATGTCATAAATTACGTAACTCATAAAAGCTCCCTCTGCTGCTCTGACTGAAGGGATAACAGTGTAGCGAGATGGGAGAGATCGCTCAAACATCCTCAGAACACATCATTTCATGGATGATGGTATACAGTTTGATTCAGCATGTTTGGTGTGCACTAGTTAGTTTTCAGACCGCTATGTTTCCCCTGCTGGTGAAACAGTGGGGTTGTGTGATGTTGGGTTGTGTTAAGGGTGGGATTTAGGGTAGCTCTGTGAGGCTACTGGCCCAACAGTGAAAACACAGCTTGGTTTTGGCCTTGCTGCTCAAGGTCTGAGGCTACTGGCCTCACCCGACACGCTGTTAGCCCTGACTCGCACTTGCCCGACAGTGGAAAATGGATTTGAGCAAACCCCTAACCCTAAGTAACTCTTAAAGGCCCCCTGAAATCTAAATTTAAGTTTTTTAGCTTTTAGTATGAAGCCTTAAGGTAATGAATAAGCTGGTGTGACAAAAGCATTGTCAAAGCAATTGCCAAAGCAATGACAATATTTGTATTTAGGAGATATAAGCATTCAAAACTAAAGGCTGGTTTATACTTCTGCGTCGGATCTACGCCGAAGCCTCTACGCTATAGGCTACGCGTTGGTTTTCATTTATACTTCTGCGTCGTTGTCCACGTTGATGCACAATTACACAAGCAGAGGGAGCATGTGAAACCCGAGGGAGGGGTTCTAGCAGACCAATCCCGTAGAATTGACGCCTCGTTACATTTTTGTTAGGTGCACGTCAGGGTACACCAAAGGGTACGCGTTTTACACACAGCCTACAACGTAGCTACGACATGAGTTCAACGCAGAAGTATAAATTGGGCTTTACAGTCCCTCACTTCCGGTATGGCTAGATTTTATTCACACCTCTACTATTGAATCCAAATACTATCAGCGCTCGGATTCGCTTCCATGGTGCTGTCAAGTATGACTTGCAGTCTGTGAGGTAAACTAAACGGCTATTTGAAAAGGGGGAGGAGCCATTCAATATATCCTGTCTTAGCTTCCCGTTTCAGTGGAAATTACATCAACACATCATACAAATCTGCGCGTTCCAAGGCACTTCAGTGGGCCTTTAAACTTTGGAGTGTATCTCTGTATGTGCTATTTTGAGCAAGTAGCACCCAGCATCCACCCAGAACTCCTACACTAAAAATCACCCAAAACACCCTAGATCGTGGGTGAACGAACCACTCACATTTTCTTCCGAAAGTGTAAAAACTAGTTTCTACTTGTGCTTTCAGTAATTTGTTTAAGCCATTGCAACTCTTCATTGAATGTTTTTTTCTGTGTGTCTGCTCAGACTACAGTCCAGGAGGAGAGTGCTGTGGAGTCTCAGCCTGTGCCTAACATCGACCACCTGCTGACCAACATCGGCCGCACAGGCACCTCTCCCGGGGAAGTGTCAGGTAACATGTGCCCTGTGTTGGACCCTCTCTGCCACGGGTTCACCTTTTACACCCCGCTGCAAAGTATAACTATATCTTAAACTAAAACAAACTTTAAAACTTTAAACTTTCTTTTTAAAATTTATGAAAACTGCTTTGCTTTTCTGAGAACAGAAGCAGCTTCTCTATGTTTTTAGCAAAAGCTGTGCTATGGCTTAATAACAATGGCTGTGCGAGTTTGTTAGGCAACGTTATAAATGTTTTGCCTACATTAGCTTGCTTGATGCGATCTTGAATTATTTGGTTATGATTTGTTTACTCTCCATCCTTTACCTATATAATTTGTCAATTTTGGAAACTTTCTGACTTAATCCCATTTCTTTTTTGTGAATCTCACAAAACATGTCAAAAACTGTCATGTTTCACTTAGAAATAAGTGAAAAAATATATATATATTTGCACAAGAAAAATTAAGGCTATTTTTAACATTTAAGATTGTTTTGCATCCATGACAATTAAGAATATTCAGAAGCATTACTGTAATAAGAATTTGGGAAGAAAATGTAAAACAACCCTAATGGTCTCTGAATAGGGTACTTATGCAAAAAAATAATAATTTGGGGAGAAATATGACCGTTTCAGTGAGATTGTACCATTTAGTGTGTATGTCTGTTTTTCACGTGTCCAAACTCCACTGGGTCGTCTCTGTAATTCTGCTGACTTCTGCACTAACACGTCATGTTCTTTCTCCAAGAGAGAACAAAGTAACAGCTAAGGCCAAACCGCAGAGCACGCTTGTCAATCTCTGATCCCTCTGTCCCTAGTGCCCCTCTGTCGCGTGTCCTAAAGGCTTTTCCAGCATTCACACATACTGATCTTGACACAGGCCAAGTGGGCGGAGTCTATCACACCGTGATGTCACTGATGGACTCAATAGTGTCCGTGATGGGCAGCTGGAACTGTAGGAAGAGGGAGGACTGTTGCCCGCAGTGTAGCTGCCTAGTCTGCCGACACCCTCGCATTTTATGACGTGGGCGACTGAGAAAAGAGAGCAAAAAAGTGCAAAGGGAAAGCGCATCAGAAGTGTTGGGGTCTGTGGGGCGTGAGTGGTTTGTGAGTTTACCTGGCGTAGAGCAGTGCTGCTGTCTCAAAGGCTCTTCGCCGTCTCTCGCCCCCCTCTCTCTCTCTTTCTCTCTCTCTAAACGCTGGCCAAACGGAGAGACAGCATGGTAATACTCCTCGGCTCTGAATATCACTCGGTCATACCATTTGTCACCACCAAGGGGTGTTCAGGGGGGCTCGGCTGGACACAGGAGAAATAAGCCTCCAAAAATGTGTAGTCTTTGCCGTGGAAAATGAAATGGGAGCAAAGACATCAGTGAATCCATTTTTTTAAAACTTTTCCTTGCTGGCATTCTGTCTTCCCATAGTGTCATCTTTTCTGCGTAGCTAGCCCCTCTCTGACCCCTGTCACTTCTTACCTTGGTTCATGCCGTGAGTGTCTCGTCTTCATTGCAGTCACGACAGCACACATTAGACCAGAATCAGCACTGTCATTAAACATCCGACCCCTATGTCTATCGCCTCATTCATGCAGATGAGCATTTTGAATAATTTCTGCATCATGCACATAGTACTTGAGTGTAAAGGGTTGTAGATTTAATTGGTGAAATGCAAAATTTCCTACTTAAAGAAAGTATATCTGCGCAAAGCAAGTTAAGCTGTCGACAGCATCTGAGACATGCAGAAAATAAGTTTGACTTGTCTGTAAAATTGTACTGTAATGCACTTAGAATGGAAGTCTAAGGGGGGATGGTGAAAGATATGTGAAACTTGTGTTTTTGTTGAAGCTTCAAGTTGTAATGCTGTCTAAATGGGCCTTTATCAGTTGGATTACTGTTATTTACAGAAAAAAGCGCCTGGTTATGTGTCATTATACATGTTAACATGATCAAGATGTACAGTAGGTTGAAAATGTATAATATAGAATTTAAATTTAGGTCTATATTATGTATATACGTGTATATTTTAATGTTTACAGGGTTACTGGTAATGCCTTTTTACTAAGAGACGAGTCAAAATTATTTTCTGTGATAATTGACACAGAATGTCAAAGATGAGTTTACCTTGTATTGATTACTTTAAAGCAACACTATGTAAAAAATTTTTACCTTAAAATAATGTTTCCAAAATCGTATCAGTGGTTCATCAAGTCGTAACAGGGTGAAAGGCACTTCTGCCATAGCCTGACCGGGTCTGTATCGCTTTTACTGGCACTATGTAACTTCGGGGTTCGGGTAGTAACCCGACCACAAAAAGAACTACAAATTCGACTGCTTAACGTCAAGCGCTACAATAGTCATTATTTCGTTTTTCTTTGTTTCTGATGTCGCAATACATCATCCTTTCATGAAATCATGTAACATACTCTGCCTTGTCTGTGGACATCGTTCATTCTAAAGCCGGTGCTGGGTAAACAGCGAACGAGCGTGCGACGTTAGGCTAAATTATTTACGACAGTGGTAATGGACAATTTCGTTTCCAACCAGTAGGGCGACCGAAGAGGTAAAAATCCATGGTGTTGCTTTAAATTCTAGTTGTGTTCTACTTAAAATATACATGGAATTAAAAATGTGTCTAGTTTCTTCTTTCATTGAGATAATCAAGGTTCTGTATAACTGCTTTTAGGATCTCAGTATGGCAGAATCAGATGTTCATATAGATCATATTATAAATATCACTCAAATATATCCGTCACTGACACTTTCTGCAAGACCGTTATCATTTCATCTGTACTGTGTGGTGTTGTGTCACTCTCCATGCATCCTATTAGTTGCACTTATTCCTTCAAGAGGTTCATCAAGTTCAACTGATCTCTTTTGCAACCACAAAAATTCTTCTTTCGTTACTATATTGTTTGTGTTTGCTCGATGGTCCTACTCGTGAAAGATTGCTCCCTACTGGTGAATATATATCTGAGCGTTCCAACAAAACATCGCTCACTTGTTTGTCTGCATGCACGCCTGCTCACCATACCTCTCTTTCCTTGTTTGCCGCGCTCTCCTCGTCATGCACAACCTTTCTTAATGCATATGTTTCTCTACTCATCACCTTTGAAAGAGTTTGTTTGAGATCAGTATGAGGACATACACAAGCCACTAACCATGTGTTATATTTATTTTTACTCCACAGATTCACCAACCAGTGACTCCGCTAAATCTAAGGTGAGTTTGATTCTTGGACTGTGGCCACTTTTCTGATAAATCAGGTATAATGGGTGAGTGTAGTTCTTGCACCAGGCTGACACGCTCCACGACTCCCACTGTAGCACCCGAGAGCCAGTTGCCATCTTAAAGACATTGGACAGATGGATCAGAGGCCATCATGTCATGCTTTGAACATTGAACATGCATTCAGTGTAACAGGGAAATGAATTGTTGCTAGAACATGCATTAAGCATTTCTGCCTAGGGGTGGGAATCGAGAACCATTTCTTAGAAATGTATTAACCGAAGAAACAACTGAGTTATCTTCATGTTGTTCAGATACGTTTTTTTTTTTTTTGAATGTCTGATGCATAACATTCTATTTAACTAATCAGTCTCTCAAACTAATCTAAAACAGCATAATCACTGTCATTTACTGAATTAATAACTGGATTAATAAGACTGGCATTCCCTGAATGAAGTCATCACTTTGTCAAACAAGTATACTTGATATGTGAAGTTGTCCATATGACAATATTTAGTATGTATTTTCTAATATGAAGATAAACATTGGACATAGACTTGTTGTAATAAACTACATTTAAAAAGCTAGAAAATCTTTTGCACAATTATTAGTTTTTGTTTACTATTTTTACAATACTAAACAAAAAACGAATATAATACAAAACAAATTCCGATTCCCATTTCCTTTTCTGTCATCTGGCTCCAGCTTTTTTTTTCAAATGCAACCCATGCAGCTTTTTCCATGTGTCATTGCTGTTGGTGTTGCGGGTGCTGCTTATGCTATGTGGCTGTTCTGAAAAAGAAGCCTCATTTGGAGTTCTGTAACTGTCTCTAATGTTTCTTTCTATGTTCAGTCCTTCAACCTCTGATTTGTGCTGCTATCAGAGAAGCAGGTGGAGTACTCTGGGTTTAGCCACCTGCAAGGGCAGCGGTTGGGCTTTTTATTCCATGTTTTATCGCTAGGCCTCAGTGCTTTATGGCTCATTGGATTACAAGGTTATTTTGTTTTCCTTGTGACTGAATCTGTCACTCTTTCTTTCTCTTTGTGTCCAGGGCTCCTGGGGATCAGGGAAGGACCACTGCAGCCGCGAGTTCCTTCAGCCTCGAGTCTCCTCCATCTTTGCTGTGGCCAACCGCAAACGAAAGAAGCACAAGGAGAAGCTGCAACCCAGCAGCTCTGATGACGACCTTGATATTGTCTTCACCAAGAAGGATAACCCAACTCAAAAGCAGAATCACCAAAGCCATGAGGAGGAGGGAGGCAGGTCCAGCCCATGCGGGAAATCACTTATAGGAGACAACAGCATGAATACAGAGTCCACCCCAAAGAGCAAGAAGGAGCACAGGAACTCTTTCTTTATGAAAGACAAACCCTGTTCAACTCTCTACCCCTTGCCCAAGCTCTCATGTTCACCCGGTGTCATCCGCCGCACCTCTGGTCCTCCCAAATCATCCATCTCGGATCCTTCTTCACAGTTAGATGAGACCACCTCAGACTTAGGCACCATGAGCTCTGGAGCCTCCGGTCCCAGAACCAGACCTCGGAAATGGGGCACGACTACACCCCCGGCCCCTGAGCTATTACTAGTTTATGGGGGGGGTTCAGTCACTGCAGAGGTGAGCTCTATTACCTCAGACTACTCAACCACTTCCTCAACCACCTTCCTGACAGGAATAGAATCCATCACATTGAGCCCAGAGGTGCAGTCTGTGACTGAAAGCCGGGGAGGAGACGAGGCAGATGACGAGCGCAGTGAGCTCATCAGTGAGGGACGACCAATGGAAACGGACAGCGAGAGTGACTTCCCAATGTTTAGCCCTGGCATCGCCAGACTAGACATACCAACCACGGAAGATAGTGGAAACACCACACCCAAACTAGCTTGCCGCTTGCTGCCCTCCCATAAACTGATAGACTGCGACTCTCTGTCTAGGAGGCGATCCCTGCGACAAAAGACGGACAGCGATTCATCTGTGGAGGCAGGAGCTGGTGGCGGGGTCAGCAAGAATGAATCAAATAGACTGTCTCGAGTTCTGGAAGTGATGAAGAGAGGCCGTTCCACCAGCAGCCTGAGTGTCCCATCGCGAACTGAATCGGACAGAGTTGAGCCAGCATGGCATCTTAAAATCACAGAGAGACTCAAGTTCCGTCTACGCGCCTCCGCTGATGACATGTTCGGTGTTGGCACGCAGAAAGCCCGCTCTACAGAGACGCGTAGTAAGAAGAAGAGCATCCGGCGACGCCATACTTTGGGTGGCCAGCGGGATTTTGCTGAACTAGATGTCATTCATGACTGGAGGGAACAGGGTGGGGTGGACCAAGGTGCCGAACTGTCCGCTGCGGAGCGCCTTAAACCCAAGTGCGACTCTCAGGACTTGTCTATCCGTGACTGGATTGCTTGTGAGCATCGTCGAACCAGTCGAGAGCTGGAAGGTCAAGTTGGGATAAGTACAACAGAAGCGGGGGATACCCATGCAGGTGTGCAAAGTGTTGAGCAACTGACTCCTTCTGCCTCTCTATGTCCCCAATCCAGCTCTGAAAAAGTAAACGGAGGCACGTCAAAGGGCAAATCCAAAAACAGCCTGAATTCTGGAGCTGATGCTCATCCACAGAAATTGTCAGGAGCCCAAGTGGTGCGCTCCCGATTCTACCAATATCTTTAAAAGAAAAGAATCATCTGCATGTGTGTAAGTGTGTCATAATGTGTGTGTAAAGGCCTGTTCAAACCAAGATGAATGTTTGGTGTGAAAATTGGGTGACATAAACATTTTCACTTGAATAAACAGCATCTGTTCAGACTGACACAAACTGTTATTGCATCTGTTCAGGCCAATGTGAACATTTGCATGCTGTCAGTGTGACAGAATTCTTACACGGGGTACTAATCTCTTTTCAACTGCACTTCAAAGAAAACTGGCCAACCATTAAGATTTGTGCTTTAGGTCACATTTCTAGAGCCGCTGCTTTTAGATAAAACTACGGCTTGGTGGTGCTTACACAGAGACTATTTTGCTAAACGGCTGTGAATAGCAGAGGAAGAATCCAAAACCAGGTGTCTTGTCTCTGTTTGATTTGCATCATAGCAAATACAAATATCTAAATGGCTGTTTAAAATCATGTAAATACTGTTTGAATTTCTTTCCTCGTGACAAGCGGGTGTCAGATTCTGATAGTTGCGCAGTGTTTTATGTACCCGGGTCACCGGGTATTTCTGCTTTTCTTTAAGCGCCCCCTACTGTCAGATTACATTTTCATTTAACCTGCTATTTTTATGTATCGGTATAAAAAGGCCAAACACCTGAAAATCAAGATTTTCAATCAATTTTCATACCAAACATGCACAATAGGTGTGATCAGGCCGTAAAAATGAATGAATGTACTTAGAGCTAAGGTTACTCCACCTTTATTTTACATCCCCCTGTCCCTTTTTTCAACAAAGTATCTATAAATATATATTATAAATATAAATTGTATATATCTATATGTATAGGCTTATAAAAAGTAACTGGAGTAATTTTAACAATTTTGAGTTATCTGACTCTATTTTTTGGATCAGTACTGGAGAACTTTTCTTGAAAGCTAGTAATATATGCATGACGGTGAAGTGGCCTGATTTTCAGAGGCTGTACAATACCAATGTTTACCAACAGCCTCTGCTGCTGCGACAGCACAATTTCTGGACAGACATGCATTTGCGAAACTGTTACTGAAGGATACTGATATCAAAGGAAAAGAAAAGGCATCTTGTCCAAGATTAGGACAAAAAAGAAAACTCCTGATGTTACACGTATGAAGAATGTAATATGCTTGCCGTTATATTGACTAACACGTAAATTGCTTGCTGCAGTTTTCATTAGTGAAAAATTGTAAATAATTTCTGTACTTGAAGTATTTTGTTTTTTGTTTTTTATTCTGAAGGTTAGCCCTGATATGGGCTGTTTTCTGAGCTGTGTGCTGTGGAAACCCCTTTTACAGTGCATCATAACAGCCAGACATAAATGTGGAAGAAGAATGAAATCTTTTTATATTTCTACAGGATTAAAGTAAGTGCTAAACCGAAAGCGCCAGAGCCTGAACATCTGTAGCAGTACCAGGCTTACTGGTGTTGCCACGTTAAACCATTTGAAATGCAAACTACAAACCTACAGCAAATAAGTCGTGAAATTACAAGGAATTGGTTTTTTTTTTTTTTTTTTTACAAAAAAGTGCCTCTCAACTGGTTCTGGTGACAGGAAAGGTGCCATTTCTTAATTTTGTTGTTTGTTAATATGGAATGTGTATTGTGAATGAATGACTGAATTTTATCAGAAAAAAAATAAGAAGAAAAATAAATTTTTATACAAAACGATGCAAAAGCAGACCCTGCGCTTCCACTGCTTCTTCAGTCATAGTCTTAAGTCATTTCGTGCTTTGCCACTGGATATGTCTTTACCCTGGTCTTTTATTGAGGCAATTACTTAAATGTGTATATTTCTTTGTGTATGTTACCTTTGTTAAAAATTCACATATTTTGTCCGAGCTGACCAGTGTAGCCAACATGTGATTCCTCGGAAGAGTATGCATGACCTCATACTTATGTTTGCAGATTTCATCTTACCTCTGAATATTCATATGTGTGACTCCCAACTGCAAAGAAAACAAAAACACTGGAAATAAATTATCTTTGTCAGCGTCTTCTCATTGTCATTGGTAGTTTATATAATGTAGACTTTAGGTCTCGCAGTCATTTAGTTTGGACACAGTCCTGTTCTTTATTATTGTTGGTGTTATTATTATTTCATATAATTTCACTTTATTCTCTTTTAGTTTTGTAAAGAAGTTCATTAGTATATGTACAATAGTCTACTAAACTAAATCCAAGCATTTCCACATAAGCCAAAAGATTGATGCAATCATAATATTATTAAGATAATAATAAAGTGCTAAATGTTTGGTTACACTTCATGTTGATGGTCCCAGACCATCGCTCAATCTACTAACACTTTATTTTGAATCTCCCCCAATAGACATTCTTTGCAACTACTTATTCTACTAACCCTACCCCTAACAATCTACTAATACTCTAATGAGAGTTAGTTGACATGTAGGTGCAACATCTCTTAGAATCAACAGAATGTCTAAAGGGGACTATAAAAATAACATGTAACAAAATGTCATTCTCCTTCTGAACAGAAGAGGGCATTGTGCGATCATAAGTGATTGAAAACAAGATATTAGTTTCTGTTTCAGAGCAGAAGGGCAGTAAAAATGTATTTCATTAGGAAAACTATCATAGTTTGGAGCCTGGGAAGTCACCTGTAGGAGAAGCAAAAACAAGACCCGCAAATCCTTTGCCACAGTTTTGCAATTCGTTACCTCAGTTTATAAACCATAGTCACAGATTCTTAAATTGTTCTCTTGGCTTAAGAGATCACACTCACGGATAAATAAACGGTACCCATGAATTTCCAATCCGTGTTCTCAGATTTGTACACTGCACCTTCGGTTTTTCAATCCGTACCCATGCTTTCGCAATCCTTTCCCACAGTTTTGCAAACTATTCTCAGATCTGTGGTCCGTCTCTCATTTTATAAAATCTAGTCTACCAACAAAAGAACAGAACAAGCTCCCAGTCCTTTTAATGAATATTTTTTTTATATTTGTTTATTGTGTTTTATTAAGTTGAATACATCAACCTTAACAGCATTCTTTAATTCTAGGTTATATAATTTGTATTGGTGACGGGGTGAAATAGACAACGATTTAATAAGAATTATGTGCGTTATTATCCTGTCCATCTATTTGTATGTGTGGTATCTGTCAGGAGTTAAAAACACTGAAGCACCGGATACTAACCTGACTCCGCCAGATGGATTTGCTCCGCATATCCATCTGGAAACCTTCGTTGAAGTAGTTTTGGTAAGGGGCGAAATACTGGTTACTGATTGGCCTGTGTTGGTGATAGACGGCCAAATCAACCAATCAATCAACGAAGCATATGAGAGCGACGACGAAAACACAACCACAAGCCAGGCTACTCTTGCTGCTGCAGGTAAAGCTCGTTAGCTCTGTAATTCCGTAATAACTCTGTATTCCGATAAAACTTGCTCGATAGCCACACTGATGCTAGTTTCATCCGCTGAAGCCGCCATGTTCTTAATACTGAACTGTCGCGCTTCTCGTTGCGTCACACCTCAACCCGCCTCCAAGCCCAACGCTGATTGGACGTTCGTTTGGTGAACTGCTCCCAAATTTTCTTTAACGGAAAGTATCCAGATGATCTGCGAGTGAAACCTTGAAAGCTCGCGAGATCAGGATGGTCTCACGAGGCTACCGGATACAGGATTCCGAACTTACTCAGCACTGCCGTTCATTACGTCATACACAACATGAATAGTTCTGACTTGAGTCTACACAACTATTCACTTATGAACACAGCATTTTCCCTTTTTAAAGAACAGAATAGATCATCAGAGTTGCTTCGACAATGCAGACACATCCACACATAAGATCCAGAACAGCACATCAGATCTAAGCCGTGTTCTCAATTGTTAGTGTGCATGGAAATGCAGTGAGATGGGAAACGTTCCATGTCTTTTTATCACTAAGAATGCACGCGTATGTACCCACCTCAAGTCTTTTGGTAAACGTCAGAGGATCAGTAAACTTTCTGTCTCTAGGAACATTCCGTACCCCTCACTTTATCAAGGAGTGGCTGCACCCCGCGTGTAGCATCTGGTTACTTTTTCATTTTATGTTGCAACCACGTAACCCTTCGGCAAACATGTCAATTAACGTGTGCACAGGAGCAGATGTAAAAATTGGAACCTCTCTACAGCACCATTAGCTGCCGAGTAGTAAAGAGAGGAACGATGGTGACGAATATTCCTTCCTTACAGAAAATCAGCGAAAGCAGCAGAGATAAACGAAACACCGTTATCCGTAACTACACTGTAAAAAAATTCCTGTAGAATTTACAGGAATTTACTGGCAAAAAAGTTGCCAATAAAGTCCTGTAAAAATGTTGGTAATTGCTGTAAAATTGATTACAGTATAATACTGTAAAGCAATTTACAGTTAATTGTTGCATATCAAATACAGTAATTTGTAGCTTTTTTTACAGTAACATTGAATTAAACTTGTATTTTATTTTACAGCAATATTTTGTAATTTCACTAAAGTACAGTATTTACCTGGCAATAAAGTTGCCAATAAAATCCTGTAAATATATTTTACAGCAATGTTTTGTAATTTCACTAAAGTACAGTATTTACCTGGCAATAAAGTTGCCAATAAAATCCTGTAAATACCCCCAAAATTCAAGAAGATGCTGTAATAGTTAAACATTTAAAAAGCTGAAAAGAATCATTTTAACAGTAAACTGTACTCTATTATTTACCAGTATATTGATGTAAATGCATTAAAATAAACATTTTAAAAAAAAAAACACAAAGTCAAAGCTGTTGTAGAAAAATATTTATTAAAATAATATCTCATACAGGTTTGGAACAACATGGGGGTGAGTAAATGATGACAGAATTTCCATTTTTGGGTGAACCTAACCATTTAAGCTCAATCAACAGAATGTCATTATGGTTAACTCACATCTCCTGTTAAAACTCACATTTCTGCTTTTAAAAAAAAAAAAAAATTGTATAAATGTTTGTGATACACAACACAAATGCTGGTGATTGACAACATTCCCTCTAAAACATTTAAACTGTTTTAATGTAAAGTACTTTTTTACATTGTGTGTAATTTGAACACTTTTTGGCAGAAGAACAAGATTATGTATAGAAATAGTTCACCCCAAAATGTAAATTCTGTCAGTAATTACTCTCCCTCATGTTGTTCAACCCCGTAAGACTTTCGTTCATCTTCGGAACACAAATTAAGATATATTTGATTAAATCTGAGAGCTGGATCACTCCTCCATAGGCTTCTAAAGGATTGAAACTTGCCGGCCCAGAAAAGTTATTAAAGAAATCGTTAAAATAGTTCAAGTGTCTACAGTGGCTCAATCTTAAGTTTATCAAGCGTAGAGAATACTTTTTGAGCGCAAAAAACAACAAAAATAACGACTTTATTCAAGTATTCATTTCCTTCTCTGTTGGCCTCGAGATATTCACGTAGTGTAATAGCGTACTGCTTCTGTGTTATACGTCACACGCATCACACACACATGACCAGCGTTGGCCAATAGTGAGCCTACATGTAACGTACAACACAGAAGCAGTACGCTGTTACACTACGTGAATATCTCGAGTTTGATACACTGTAGTCTAGATCTAATAAAAAATATCATAATTTGTGTACCAAAGTTGAACGAAAGTCTTACGGGTTGAACAACATGAGGGAGAGTAATTACTGACAGAATTTTCATTTTGGGGTGAACTATCCCTTTAGGTGTCATTTTATAGACATCTCCTCCTGTAGTTTTTTTTATATACATTTGACAACTTACATGCTTAACCACTCAAAGTCCATTAGCCTTCTGAGAAGAGTAGACACATGAGGATTGACTGTATTGTTCCTCTTCTCTGAGCTCTTTCCACTTTTTTTGACTGTCTTGGTACCAGTGCATGGGTTGGATTCAACAAAACATCTGCACAAAAATCAGTCAGAAAAACACAAGCAGAAGCTTTAGGATCACGTGCAGACTAATGAAAATATACCACTTTACAATAAGCATTCGCTGCACTACTAAAAATGGTTAGTTCACCCCAAAATGACATTTCTGTAATTAATTACTCATTAATCTGTCATTAATTAACTACTGACCTTCATTTATTTTCAGGAACACACATTAAGATGTTTTTGATGAAATTAGAGAGGTTTCTGAACCACACATAGACCACAACGTCATTGCAACGTTCAAGGCCCAGAAAGGTAGTAAAAAACACCATTAAAATAGTCCATGTGACTCCAGTGGATCAACCTTAATGTTTTGAAGTGATGAGAATAATTTTTGTTCTAACGAAAAACCTGGAAGCACTGCACTGTGTTTACTACATTAACAGCGTCAGAGACTGACACAGAAAAGAGATTGTTGAATTAAGTCGTTATTTTTGGTTTTGCGCACACAAAGTATTAATGTGGCTTCATAACATTATGGTTGATCCACTGTAGTCACATGGTCTATTTTAACAATGTCTTAACTGCCTTTCTGGACCTTGAAAGTTGCAATCATTTTGCTGCCTATGTGTGGTTCAGAAAACTCTCGGACTTCATCAAAAATATCTTAATTTGTGTTGTGAAAATGAACGAAGGTCAGTAGTTAAATAATGACAGAAATTACATGTTTGGGTAAACTAATCCTTTAACATACACATTTATATTTAAGTAATCTATTACCTTTGAACAAATTCAAGTGTGTAGGATGCCTCGTGCTGGTACACCAGATTAAAGTTGTAGTAAGTTGCAAACAAAGCAGCAAATCCAGCCATAAAATTGGGGTGTGGATTCATAACGACTTGACCCTCAATCCTCAGCATCCACTGGGCTGCAGTGAGAATTTCACCTAAAAATAATAAATATAAGAAACACTTTTTAAAAATGTATGCTAAAATACCACAGGCAAAATGTATTAAGTAATTTAAAGATTTTAGAACGTACATTACCTAAGACAATCAGTCTCGGAGAGTCTGGAAGTGTAGAACTTTTTTCCACATCAGCTGCTGTTGCTGACATCTACAAGAAAAAGAAAAAAAAAGGAAAAAATGTCTTGAGATATGAGATGCAAATGTGGATTTTACACAAAATGTCCTCTCACAACTCTTAAAGGGGCATTTTATTTCCCTGCCCTCATCAATATGGCATTTTAAATGCCTAATTAAAGGGATAGTTCAGTTTGAAATACATTTTTGATATGTTTTAGCTTACCTCAAGGGCATTGAAGATGTAGGTGTCTTTGTTTCCGCAGTAGTTTCAAACTTGATATTTTTAGGTCAAACCGTTCTTGTCTGTCAGTCATATAATGCAGGTCTATGGGGTCCACCTCAAAGAGCATACACAGAGAAGTCCAAATTAAACATGATTTAATGACACGTAAATGTAAGTACACATTGATGGCATAAGACACGAAACGAGCGGTTTGTGTGAGGAAACGAGCGGTTTGTGTGAGAAAACGAACAGTATTTATATCGATTTTACCTCTTGTAAACAGAGCCACGTCCAAGTGATCTGAGATCATGGCTGTGTTTACAAGAGGTAAAAAACGATATAAATACTGTTCGTTATTTCAAAGTGAACTATCCCTTAAAGTTATTCAGAGTTGTACATGTGAAAGGAAAATATCCAATCTGGCAAATCAGTGTTGTGTCTATTTGGTCAAATCTGGCACCTTTACGAGACTTCTGATAACCTGTATATGGTCTCTATAAATGAGATTTAAAAGCTGCAAATTTTGTAAATGCACGGGCACAGTCAGGTACATCACAGGTAAAACAGCAGTTTGGAACATTACTGTGACCTATTATGCTTAGTAAAACCTACAATGGTATTGCTGTCATGTTGACAATTTACAGTGATACATTTCTCATTTAGATTTAGGTTCAAGTTATATTAAGAAAACGATAACTATGGGAATTTTGAACAGAAAATAAAATGAACTTTCAACTTTCAATGAACGTTTTACATGCTCTCAATAAGAAATCCAAACTAGTGAAATAAAAGAGAAAATAGCAGCATCCAACGATCTTAAAATCATATATTCTAATGTTTTTCATCAGCAAAGCTAACTGCACGTGCGTATAGTTTTGTCTCAGCAACACTTCAGTGGATTTGTCTTGTCTGCCAAACAACTGCAAATGCGCAAAAAAAAAACTCGAGAGCAAAGGCGAATAGCAATAGGCATATTCCTATCATTGTTCGCAGCAAATTGCTTTGCGTTAAATTTAGTTACGCAGGCCTTTGTTAAACACTGGTTTTACATGCTCTCAATAAGAAATAAAAACTGGTGAAGTAACGTTAAATGAGAAATAGCAGCATCCAACGATGTTAATATCATAGCCTATTCTATTTTGTTTTCGTCAAGAAAGCTAACTGCACGTGCGTATAGCACCAACACTTCAGTGAATTTGTCTTGTCTGCCAAACTGCAAATGCTCTAAAAAATACTCTCTTGAGAGCACATGCGAATAAAACTGTAACAAACTGCAGCATTCATCCACAACATTTACGATGGTTTTACCTTGTAGTTCAGCTTCGTCTCAATACTGTTATGGCGCGCGCCGTCGCGATTGCCTCGCCTGAAACAAGAAATTTTAAATTAAAGACACATTCCTCTACTAAATAAACGAGGGGGGGAATATTGGAATCAAACACTTTTACATGTCATGATAACACGCAGTTGTTAACAAGTCGATAAAATTAATTGCATGACATGCCTGAATTATGTTCATAATCGCTTAAACAGCATTAAGTAATACATTAGATTGTAATATCTATGGACGTAAATTTTTAATTAACTTACCAAAAATTGAGTAAATAGTGGTTTTTATCTTCTTCAACTCTTCTTGCTCTGCATGCTCCAGTTCGCCAGTTTTCAAACCTGTAACTGACTGTTATTCAGCCCGCGCAATCCCATAATGCCACATCACAGTAAATTGTTGTAAAACGTATGAATACAGTGAAAACACCTCTTACCTGTAAATCAATTTACAGTTGACAAGGAAATATACTATAAACAACTGTAATACTCTTTTTGACCCATAATGCATTGCGAATTACAGTAATAACTTGTAAAATGATAAAACAATAAATTTCTGTAGAATTTTGCTGTAGAATCTACAGCAATTTGTTACAGTGTACTGTATACTCAATGGATTTCCATGGCGACTGATGACTGAAACAAAACCACAGAATCTGTAGTGGTAGTATAGGAGACCCTTAGGCCATTTTCTATAATAGTCAGTTAATGTAATAGCAACCCTGCAGTTGGATGCAGCAGTGTCAAATGGCCTGACTATATCCACAGCCACTTTCCATCTGGCAGAGACACTGGCTGGAGAGGAGCAGGATGCTGGATGTGACTTGACAGTTTTGTCATTGAGCTGACACACGTGGCAGGAATGGACAGCATCATAAACCTGAACATCCATCCCTGGATGAAATGGAGATCACGAAGGGGTTGTTTGGTTCTCACCTCTCCTTGATGTCATTTGTTCTCTATGGCGACCTGCATAGATCGAAGAGCAGCAGGTGCAATCAGCCACGAGCCTCAGAAGACGAAGTTCTCCTTAACAGTTTGTAGAACAGAAAAAGTGCACCATCCAGTCCCTTGGGTGAAGGAGGCCAACCGTTAGAAATCTGTGTATGAAGTTTGGTTAGAGCAGGACAAGAAGCACATGCAGCATCAACATCAGCAGATAGAAAAGCAACAATGTCCTCATCAACATCATCAACAGGAGATGGAGCAACAGCATTATCTGCCAGAGAAACAGGTAAGGGGAAACGTGACTGATAATCAGCAGGGACATTTTGAATCACCTGTAAACGTAATTCATCAGAAAGAAGAACCTCCGCTGAAGTAGTATAACCTAAGAACAGAAGGCAGGTTTGCCTGAAGTGACACTTGTCTTTATTGAGCTGCAAGCCATCAGCTTCTAGTCATTGTAAGACCGCTTGAAGTGCTTTGTCATGCATAGTCATGCATAGTCTTTGTCATGCATACACATGTTGTGTCCGTATGATAATGTCGTCCAGGTAATTTTCAACTCTTGACAAGCCAGCCAGGATGATGGTCATCATCTTCTGAAATGCTGCAGGGGCTGAAGCCAATCCGTAAGAAGCATGACAAAACTGAACAGTCCGTCGTGAGTAATAAAAGCTGTGAGTTCACGACTGTCCTGTGGTAGTAAGCATTAGTCAGGTCGATGGTAGAGAAAACAGTAGAACCTTTTAGAGCAGAGTAGTTCAATGTGTGGCAATGGAAAAGAGTCCATGACCACTGCTTTATTTGGCTCTCTGAGGTCAAGGCACATCCTCTTTCCTCTCATTCCTCTTGACTGTTTTGTCCAGCTTTATGCGGTGTATAAAGTTTTTAGCACATAAAAAAATCAATTGACTCAGCAACAGTGCAGTGAAATACTGGTACAGTAGAAACGGGCACAAGAAGGGCATTAGGAGTGCAGACATTAGGTTCCTCCCCATGAGTGGGATCCCTTTGTCCACAATAAAGAACATAGGGACTGAGTAGCCATGTAGAAACGTTCACTGACAAACATCTAACCACCGAAATTTGGGCTTTTGAGTACGTCACAAGCCTGGCTCTGGATTGCGATAGCACAACGTTACTGAAATGGCATGCAGAAGTGCAGTAGGGCAGGATAGATACAGAAGACTCACTGTCAACTAACAAATCCACCACGCAAGTCAGAAGTATATATAGTCAATTATATAGTATATAATATAGTATATCACCGGATATAGTCACTGTGCTTGTAGTACTGGCGAATCGAGCTGAATATTCCATGTACATACAGTAATTTCAGGCAATTAATTTCACGGACCTCGTTCATGTTTGATTGCGCTGATCGGCAAATATATTAGCATGATATCCAATCTTTTGTTACACTTCCGCATGTTGCATTGCACCGGTTATCATGACATTAGTAAGTGGCCCGATTCACAAGCATAATTTCCTTACTCAGTATTTGAGCAGAATTAAAGCATTTACGGCTTTATCATGTTTCATTTTACTTGCGCTGCATCCGCTATTACGACAGTACTTGGTGAATATGAATAATTTAGACCTGAACATATTCATGTTTGCAAAAAGGAGTTCTTTTCAACAGCATTAGTAAGCAGTAAACATTCTGTTTATTCAGAAAACGACAAAACGACTCTTAAGTCATATAACAAAACAAGACCTGCAATAACGTTTCTCATTTATATCTACTCCAGATTTTAATTGTTCTCACCGCTTTACAGATCAACTGGTAAATAAATAAACAGATTTCCTAACCTGCTCTCATGTCGTTTGCAATAAGACGCTTGAAATTATTTCGTGTTTCAAGCATCTTAATGACAAATAGTGGCCAATAAAAACATTTCTTTTTAATTAGGAAAACATAATACAGCTAGTCAGAAAGCAATTACTAAGCCGCAAAACCATTTCTATTATTATAAATACCGAACGGTCCACAAAATCATGAGTGACACATTAAACTGTTTGCAATGAAAAGCATGGCTAAACGTGCATTTATGATAATACGTTGGAAGTAAACACGTGATTGAAAAAACTGAAGGTTCGGTTAACAAAACTGAGAATGGCACGGATTGAAAATTCTGCTTTTACCATAATTGGTCATTTTAGTTTCAAGATTCTGGTAGTAGGCCTATAGTATTAATCAAAACTTGACTTTTGAAGTTGACAGCACAATGATCATAATGTCATATCCCATAGCCACTTTCATCATTTACCAACCTTTGAGCTCATGCTACAGTAGGTTGTTCTGTCAAAATACAAATTGTTTCATTAACATATACATTTTTTAGCAGAGAGCACTCAGATCCATGCTCTGTATGGATTTTGAATGCAATTTCTACTTCTTGAACTGTGCAGTTGACCCTGTGCTGTTAACACGAAATAATAAAAGCAAGTCATAGAGGTCATGCTCAAACATTATGATTTGCCATCTCCAGTAAATGTTTATACGTTTTTACAAGGTCTGCTCCAGCATTTAAAGAGTGAAGGGCATGCAATTGCTTGAATCCTTGTACCAGTAAAAGGAAGTAAAAACTACAAATTACTTGAAACACAAGCCTTTAGGGTATAACTATGCAAAAACATGAAAATTGACATCATTTGCTCAACCTCTTTTCATTCCAAATCCAAACCTGTGATTTTCTTTATTTCATGGTACTTGACATTAAGATATATATTGGGCACTCTTCGAGTGTTGAAAGTGTTTTCTCGTCAAGTGTTTCAGCATCGGCAGGAATAGATACCTTTTTACTTGTCTGTTTGTGTAGGCAATGCTGTTAACATAAGATTTGAATAGATAAGATAAGAATTGATAGATAAGAAGTGTTTTTTCCCCCATTGCTCCTACCATAAACCTTCACGTGCTATCGGAAATTACCGTAAATACGAGTTTACTAGCTGGAAATTGGAAATGAACGCCCTCTCAAGTTATATTTACTTCTGGGAAACTATCTATTTTGATAGATTTAGCGTAGCATCAGTTCTGGCAGGTCACGTTAGTCAAGCTCGCATCAGCTGACTGAAACACGTCTACCTATAGGAATAAAACGCCTATCACTGTATACATTATAAGCTCCTTCAGTATTATCAGCATTTATGGCGTTTCTCAGGAGCGAATTACCCTCCTCCCTCCCCAGCTCCTCCTCTCGTCAGTCAGTATTCACCTTGAATCAGAATATACTCTCAAATGATGTTGTACTTTAAAATCTTGAAATAATGATATCTGCAATACATTCATGTTGGTTCTGTTCTGTTTACCCTAAGGGTTATTGCTGCTCTCTCTTATACATGCTAGCCTGCATGGATGCGCAGGGAGTTCTTGCCCAGAACCGAACCAAACCGCCAATCCAAACTGTATGCTAATTGTCAATCGTATTTGATGGTATTGGTCCTGACAGAACCAAACTTTAAACATGGAAGAGGGGAGAACGATTGCTGCTGTGACTGGTATTCTTTATTCGTTTTTTTCCACAAAAGTTAAATCGACTTGTCTTGTTAAATTAGTGTTTACATATTTACAGCATATCAGTATATGAATAACCATTTGAAGCCTATTGTTAAAATTCCACAATTAAAGTAGATAGCGTGGTCAACGTTTGGTTGTCAAAGAATGGAATGCTACATTTTATTCAAAATTAAGCATCTTTAATACAGTTTGGCTTTAATAAGATTTTCCCAAGAAATATACAAGAATAAACTTCTCCATAATTCTTATTCTTTCTGACATCAAAGCACTTGAATGCGTGAAGTCATAGCTTTAGAAGAAGGAAATGTCCGATAGCATTATTTTTAATAAATGTAATACATTTGTTTATTAACGTAGGCTAATATAAGATACAAACATCTACCTTTCCTACTGAATGAGCAAGCTATAATGAATGAACCAGCTCCTTCGGCCCAACAGGGACTGGAAAGAGATATGAAGCCGGTTGCTAACTCAGCAGTTGTATGCCTAGAGGAAAAGGGCTTTCATAGATCTCAGGACTGCTTATGACAGCAATAATAGCTGTTAAAATAACTCCACATTCATGTTTTTAAAAACAAGAGGGAGTCTTGGTGCCCTCTTGTTAGTCTTAGACAAATATAGCAGAATTGTTATTCAGCAGTTCTTTAACCAGTTGTTTTCTGACAATGTGTCCTGACAGGATTTTTAAAATATAACTATGCAGGGAACTTTTGCGATATTCGCAAGGTGTGTGCAAGAATAATTAAATGATGCATGACATTGTTTAAGAGGCTGTTCTTGTATGTGAGGCTTGCATGGGAATGAAAATATGTTTGTGTGTTTGTTTGTAAAGGTCTGCTAGTCATAATAATCAGCTTTTAATGGCAGGTGTGTGTGCGTGTGTGTGTGTGTTTCCCTGTGTAATAGGGAAATAGGTCCATGGCTGGATGAACAGGGATAATTGCAGGTGCCAGTCTGTCTCCAGCTCTTTAATGTGGACCTGTGGGATTAAAGTACAAACTGCAGAGCCTGCACTGGACATGACTGCCAATATTTTCTTATTGTTGTTTGGGCCTCAGTGCCAAAACCCTTTAAAATAAAAGTTTCCTTTATTTGTAGCAAAACAATCACACAAAGAATGGTTCATAAAAAAATTTAAATAGTGTAATTTACTCATCTTTATGCCATTCCAAACATGTATGACATTCTTTCATATGTGGAACATAACCTTTATTTATTATTTTTATTTAGTTTCAATTGATTGTTTAGAATTTTCTCCTCAACACTGTTGCTTATTGGAAAATGTGTTGTTAATTTCTGCACACTTAAAGTCACCATGAAATCAAAAATGACAAATCTTGTTTTGTTTTTTTTAATAGAATATTGACGTATTAATTATAAATAATTTATCACATCATTTTTTTTCTAAAATTCATGTGTCCTCATAATCTTTAAATGTTTATATACTGTCTCCATGTGGAGTTTTTAATATCCTTTAAAACAAACCATGAGTATTTTCTCCTTAAAACTGCAGTGAGCCAAAGACAGTCTCAAAAACACAGTTTAAAATCGCGGTGTTTCTGACATTACAAACTACTTTGTAACCAATCAGGTCAATGTGTGGGCGGGCTTAAACGTATCAGCATTACTATGCTGCAAAGCAGGGGAGTCTCAAGAGAAGCCAGGTTATCCTGGTGTATTTTTCTGTTGGTATAAAAAATCAGGAACATTTAGCAATATAGATGGTGAATTATGTATATGATGTATATTACGATGTTATGATGAACTATGCGCCTTTCAGAGTTGTTCAAAGCGTTTCTAATGATGTTTAGAAGGCAGCTGCCTGACTCTGAGATGGTGAATATAGGAACATGGTTTGTGTAACATTAGCAACACATTATTAGCTGTTTGATAACATAGTCAGGCAAAAGGATAATCATGTTAATTACTGTTATGTGTCCGACATTATGTGAGCGATACATAAAACGTATTATTATAGAGATGCACCGATTACAATTTTCCAGGCCGATTCCGATTTCCGATTTTTCTTGAGTTTGACCTGCCGATACCGATTTTAGCCGATTCCGATTTCCTTTTTTTAAACCACTTTACAGCACACACAAATATTTATTTTCTACCTTCTCTTTAATAGAACATTTTGCATAGAGCATTTTCTAAACAGATAATCGCTATAAAATAGAACTAGCCTATATAAATTACTCCTGGTGTGGGAAATTCACACACAACTAAAGTGCAGTGTTATGGGAGAACCATTTCTTTCTTTTCACATCCAATATCCAACTATTTTTTTTTTTTTTGGATATATTTAGCAAACTAAACTTCTGTATAAAAATAGGTAATGGCAATAAAATAATATATAAATAACAAATAAAAATAAAATAAATATACCTTTGCAGTATAGAGATATTTCTCAACAACAGCAACACACACACACACACACCTATTGCAATCACTTGTACTGTACATCAATGGCAAGTTATATTTCTCAAACAGTTCTTTTCTCATTTTACACATGTCCAGTCAGGCTAAACAGGACAAGTGGAGCAAGTGCAGGAAAACGATTGGGAAATAATAAAAACAAATTTAAATAGGTACATTTTCTATAAATATTTTTGAGTCTTAATTTTCTTTTCTGACATAGCCTAGGCTACTTCAGTTATAACACACTAGACGTGCACATTCTGTGCATTTTGGGAACTTTTTGGGTGAAATCATATTTATTTTGTCCATCAAAAGTGTGCTTTTACTTTAATTGAGCGCAGCAAAAATAGACGCCAAAACCCGCGCTTCTCTTCTGCTCACGACGCGACTCTCCAGCTCGACGCTCACGCGCTGCTCCCGCTGCCGGTGTGAATGCACTCATTGATTAACATGCACGCCGAGTGAAAAAAAAAACCCGCTGCTCCCGCTTGTGGTGTGAAACGGACGTAATTCACGAGGTTTCCTCGTATGTGCGAAGTGCGTTCCGCGTGCACATGTGATGCTGATGTTGCGCGATGTTAATCATGCGGCGCCAGAGTGCGTTTGACCGGCATAAATCTGATTATGTCAGACTGACCGGCCGGTCGCCGGTCATGGCCGATCACGTGAAAATCGGCCGATTCCGATCACCAGCCGATCAATCGGTGCATCTTACCATTCTGATACATCGACTTGTAGACAACCCTGTATAATTTCCTCTTTCACTTCTTCTTCTGAATCAGTTTCTTCTGAATGACAGGGAGTCTTTATATAGTAATTGATGTAACATCTCTCCATCATGTCTTTTACTAAACTATTGCACTGATAAATAAATACCCCTCAAAAATAGCACTGTCTGGAATGGTTTTAAGGTTGTATTGAGTGCTGTTTTTTACCTTCTTTTTTCTTTCTCCTTGATAAAGAGTCAATTTCTCACATCGCATCTGAGAAATCACTGACCCTGAGCGGGTTGTGTGTGAAATATGATATGAGACTATTCTCTGAGGGCCTATATAAGCCTGGACTGACAGCTGAGTGACAGGGGCCTGGAAGGCTCAAAACTACGGCCCGGTTAAAGGCTGGAACGGTATTCTCCACTAGCCGTCACAGCAGCACTCAACCATGCAGGGAGAAAAAATCTTGGAATGGTTTAGAAGAATTTAGTAGGCCTGTTCTATGAGTGTAACAGAGGCATAAAGTCTTAAGTGCATAAATGAATATTCATAATTTGCAGTCTAATTTAATGCATAAATTATTTTCTTTATAAACTGATTACAGACTGCCATATCATTTCACTGTTCATTTGGATAAAGCTGAAGTCTCTTTCTTTATGACAATGTGCTTCAGTATTAGGGTGGCATTCATGCACGCATTAATTTAATCATACACACGTGAAGCAGCTCATCAATGTCTTTGAAATTGCTTGAAAATGACAAGCAGTTGTGCTATAAGAGTATTGGAACAGCAGTAAGTTTGATCTTCAAGAGTAAGAAAAATGGTTCTAAACAGTTTCAAATTAGGGTTCATCGGCTTGTAACAACAGCAGAACTATATTTATTTGCTATGCTATATGTTTTATCCATAGAGCCAAGTTAAATAAACTCTTACAAATTGCCTGAAATCTGTAAAAAAAATAATAATAATAATTTTTGGAGAAGTAAGCCCACACCAGCCTCAAGTATTCTGGTGTATTTTTTTAAAACTCACCTCATGCTATATTTTTAAAGGGTCATTTCAAAAATTAAAATTATCCCATAATTTACTTGCCCTCAAGTAATCCTGTATATGACTTTCTTCTTTCAGCCAAACACAATCAATTTAAATTAATACAAAAAAATATCCTGGATCTTCCAAGCTTTATAATGGGAGTGAATAGTAACCGAAATTTTGAAGCCCAAAAAAGTGCATCCATCCATCAAAAAAGTAATCCATACGGCTCTAGGGGGTTAATAAAGGCCGTCTGAAGCAAAGAGATGCGTCTATGTACAAAAATACATCACTTCGCTTCAGAAGGCCTTTATTAACCCAAGTATGGATTGCTTTTTTGATGGATGGATGCACTTTTTTGGGCTTCAACATTTCGTTTACTATTCACTCCCATTATGAAGCTTGGAAGAGCCAGGCTTTCTTTTTTAATATAATTCTGATTGTGTTTGGCTAAAAGAAAGAAAGTCATATACACCGATGGCTGAGGATGAGTAAAATTTTTGGGTGAATAACCCTTTAATGATCCACCAGACAGATGCCTGAATAACACCATTTCCACATGCAACACTGTTTATCAGTTTATCAATTTCATATCCACGTGTTGGAGTGTCAATCACACCCTTGACAAAACTATGCTTGTATTATGTATAGATATTTTTAGACGTTTAGCTGTTTCTGTTGTAAATTAATTAGTGACTAACTTAATCCACAAATAAGAGCTTCCTCTACCACTGTAGATACAATTCCTGGAATCATGAAAGCAATTAAGGAAATGGTAAAAGCTTTGTAAAACTGGATAGTTTTTAGAATAACCCCTTCCTTATACTGTATGAACCAACCCACCTCTTCCCTAAAGAAACTGGGCGGGCTTAAACAAACAGGTGGACTAATAAAAACGACGAGAACAGATGAGAACATCATTCAGAACCTTACATTTTAGTCTAATATAAGACTATGGCGTATTATCGTACAGACTGCATTGAGAAGCCTATTTCTAAGGTTTTTGAGAAACTCGGCCATCTGGTTGGTTCTCATCCGGTTTGGTTCTTTGTCATTCCTCTGATAGTGTCCGCTGCTCTGGGAGGAGGACTGTACTTTCTCAAAGACTACGAGGACAATGACGTGGAGAATCAATTCACACCTATCAACGGACCTTCCAAGCAAGCCAGACATTTTGTGAAAGAAACATTTCCAAATAACGATTCATTGTTTTCAAGTCAAAGACTCTATGCTGAAGGGAACTACGCAGTGATAATATATTCCATTGCGGAAGGGAACATTCTAACAGATGAACTGTTTGAGGAAATCAGTGATCTTGACAAAGTAGTACATAATCTCTCTGTCAAAGTCAATGAAACTCAAATAAGCTTCAAACATATTTGTGCAAGAGTAAATGGGAACTGTGTCTCAAATCCCATACTGGACATTATCAAATCTAAATGCATCAATTTATCCTTTCCAATACATAGTTGGGAAGGGAAAGATGTTTTTCTTGGCTCCACAGTAGGAGGTGTTGAAGAGAGGGAAGGTGTGATCCAGAAGGCACGTGCCATCAGACTTTTCTACTTCTTGCAGGATAAGCCTGGAGCCTCTCAATGGCTTCAACAGTTCCAAACTGTTCTGTCCAAAGAAACGCTCAGCAGAGGACTCAAGGTACGTGACCATGTAAAGGTGTTGATTCATGCCGTCTGCACTGTAATCAGATGGACAGTCACAGAATAAACCAGTAAAACATATTTTAGACCAAACGATCTGTAAAGTTTATGCATATATGCAAGTATATTTAGATAACTTTCTCAATCTCCAGCAGGTGTCTCGTTTTACCTCACAGTCCAGACAAGAGGAGATAGAGAAACACACAGAAGATGGCATTCCTCTGTTTTCAATAACTTACTCACTTGCAATCTCTTTCTCAGTGTTATCTTGCATGCGGTAAGAAACAGATATTACGCACGCTCGCACGCACACACGCACACACGCACGCACTCTCTCACTCACACACACACACACACACACACACACACACACACACACACACACACACACACACACACACACACACACACACACACACACACACACACACACACACACACACACACACACACGTGTTTTCATGTTTTATGGGGACATCATACAGACATAATGATTTTTATACTGTACAAACTGTAAATTCTAAATTCTATCCTCTAACCTTTACCATTAACTTTATGCATTTTTACATTTAAAATATAATATTTCACAATTTTACGGCTTTTACTGTATTAGTACAGCCTTGGTTAGCATGAACTTAATAACTGACCCCAAACTTTTAAATGATGGTGTATATATTTATACAAAAAAGAAAATGTTTCACAAATGACCCTCATTGTATATATCATTTGGAGAATTGAAATAATTGTCTGCCTATTTTATTCTTAGCGTAAGAGTGGGCTTGGCTAGTGTAACTTGTGTCGAGGCTTCCGGTCTCATCCACTTCTAGTTAATTTAGCTGTACAAAATCGGTTTGTTATGCTGCTTGAGATTGCAAAATGTTATTTGTTATCGTATTATTTTTCATTTATTATCGTAATCTTAAACACACTGGTTTGTAGTGCAAATTATTTGACCATTTACTGCATTTTATTATTCTTCCAGTTATTTACCTGACTGCTAATTACAACTGGTTTACATTTATTTCAGTCTTGATAATGTGAGGAACAAGTTCTGGGTCTCTTGCATAGGGGTTCTGTCTGCGGGTCTGGCTGTGGTCTCCAGCTTTGGCTTGATGCTCTATTTTAAAGTGCCGTTCGTAATAACAGTGGCTAATTCACCTTTCCTGATTCTGGGTAAGTGTGTGTCCATGCATAAAACTTATTCGATTTAATTGGATTATCGTTATGCACTGCAAAACAATAGAATATTATGCCGCCGTTGGAGCCTCCAAACGAACGCGCTGGCCCCTCTCATGGTCGGCCAGCCGTGTCCTTTGGGGCCCCACCTGACGATCAGATGTCGATCGCAGCATCGGAGGGGGAGCTTCAGTCCTCTGGAGATGAGGATTCGGCTGCGTTACCCCCCTCTGGGAGTGTGGCGTTGCCCGAGTCAGATCCAGAATGGGCGGCTATGCTTTCCCGGGCTGCCGAGAAGGTAGGGCTTGTGTGGAACCTCCACCACGTCCCGAGCCTTCTCGGTTGGACGATTGGTATCTCGGGGCGGGCCGTGCTGGTTCTCAGCGCTCCGCCCCAGTGCCATTCTTTCCGGAAGTGCATGAGGAGCTTACAAGGACGTGGAAGGCGCTGTATAGTGCCAGAAGCCGTCCTAGTGGCTCCTCCCTCCTCACCACCCTCGATGGCGGGGCGGCTAAGGGGTATGTGGATGTTCCCCTGGTGGAGCGTGCCGTCGCGATGCAATTGTGTCCGGCGTCCGCTTCCTCCTGGCGGGGCAATCCACGCCTCCCGTCCAAGCCTGTGGACAGGCTGCTTCCGCCCTCCATGCTTCTACAGGTCCATCAGGCCCAGGCGCTCATGGACATGAACGAGGGTGGTTCTGACCCAGAGCTCCTCCGGGAGCTCCGTGTGGCAACCGACCTCGCTCTCCGAGCGACGAAGGAAACCACACGTTCAGTCGGTCAGGCGATGTCCACCTTGGTGGTCCAGGAGCGCCACCTCTGGCTCAACCTCGCGAATATGAGGGACACCGATAAATGTCGGTTCCTGGATGCCCCTCTTCCCAGGTTGGGTTATTCGGCGATGTGGTCGAGAGCTTCGCCCAACAGTTCTCGGCCACCCAGAAGCAGACGGAGGACATCCGACACATCCTGCCCCGGTGGACCGCTGCTGCTCCCACCGTCCACCGGCCACAGCTCCTCCATCCGCTCGTCGCCGAGGTCGACCTCGTGCGCCGTCCTCCGCTCCCGCTAAGCCTTAGCAGCAGCACCCACCATCCAGGCCTCAGCGTGGGGCAGGCCGCAGGAAGTTGACCATGCCAGTCCAGCCCGCTGCCAAACCAGGAGGCAAGCGCAGGTACAAACGACCCTGAGACGGGCGACCCAGAGGTGGACCAAGTTGCTCTTCAGGAGGTGGTGAAGGCACCGCTCCTTCCCCCGGTGGAGGGCCGGGTGGAGAATCTTTGTTTCCTTCTTTCTGTTCCACCACTGACCCACGGCCAGTGGTACCCTCATTTTCAACTAAAGAGCAATTTCTGAAACCTCTGGGTCCCAAGAGGGCGCGCTTGGCAGTCGACGATGCCTTGTCACCCTCGAGCCCCTCTTTCATCGCCAGCGAGCAGCAGTGGCTGTGATCTGGACGCACTGAGGCTTCTGCACACTCACTCTGCCCTTCGACGGAAGCAGGTATGTGTTGCACCAGACACTCAGACCCCACTCCGGGCCGCTATGCCATCCGAGTCGGGTCCCTGCATTCCGCCGCGCTGCCCCACCCCGGGTACGTCTGTGGTGCTGTTGGTTCCGCTTGCGCGGTGTCTGGGAGCCTGGCTAGCGCTTCCCAGCCCATCTCGCTGGCTCATCCGTACTGTCAGACTCGGCTATGCGATTCAGTTCGCCCGGCGTCCCCCTGTATTCAGGGGCATTCTGTTCACCCGTGTTCTGGCGGACAGTGCCCCTGTGCTCAGGGCAGAAATCACAGTCCTACTGGCGAAGGACGCGATCGAGCCGGTCCCTCCAGCCGATATGAAGACCGGCTTCTACAGCCTGTACTTCATTGTACCCAAGAAAGGCGGTGGGTTACGGCCAATCTTGGACCTGCGTGTCTTGAACCGGTCTCTTCACAGACTGCCGTTCAAGATGCTTACGCAGAAACGCATTTTCAAATGCATCCGTCCCCAAGATTGGTTTGCAACAATCGACCTGAAGGACGCGTACTTTCATGTCTCGATTCTCCCTCAACACAGACCGTTTCTTCGCTTTGCGTTCGAGGGACGGGCATATCAGTACAAAGTCTTACCCTTCGGGCTGGCCCTGTCGCGACTGGCTTATTCTCGCCCAGTCGAGAGAGCAGTTGTGCGAACACAGGGACATGGTGCTCAGTCACCTCAGCCGCATAGGGCTTCGGGTCAACTGGGAAAAGAGCAACTCACCCCCAGGCAGAGGATCTCTTTTCTCGGTATGGAGTTGGACTCGATCAACATGACAGCGCGCCTCACCGAGGCCCACGTCCAGTTAGTGTTGAACTGCGTGAGCACGCTCAGATGCAGAACAGCGGCTCCACTGAAACTGTTTCAGAGGCTTCTGGGGCATATGGCATCTGCAGCCGCGGTAACGCCGCTCGGATTGCTTTATATGAGGCCGCTCCAACACTGGCTCCACGATCGAGTCCCGAGATGGGCGTGGCAGAGCGGCTCGTGCCGGGTCCAAGTGACTCCGCACTGTCGCCAAACTCTCAGCATGTGGTCGGACCCTTCGTTCCTGCAGGCAGGTGTTCCCCTAGAACAAGTGTCCAGGCATTCTGTGGTCTCCACGGATGCCTCTGCCACTGGCGGGGGGGCCACGCACAATGGGCATGCAGCTTCAGGTCTGTGGACGGGGCCTCAACTGCATTGGCACATCAACTGCCTTGAGTTGTTAGCAGTACATCTCGCATTGAGCCGCTTCAAAACGCCGCTACAAGGCAAGCATGTACTGGTCCGTACGGACAGCACTGCGACTGTTGCGTACATCAACCGTCAAGGTGGTCTGCGCTCCCATCGCATGTCACAACTCGCCCGCCATCTCCTCCTTTGGAGTCAGAAGCATCTGAGGTCGCTTCGTGCCGTTTTTATTCCTGGCCTGCTCAACCGTGCAGCCGACGAGCTCTCACGGCAGCAGGTGCTACCGGGAGAGTGGCGACTCCATCCCCAGGTGGTCCAGCTGATTTTCAGGCGCTACGGGACTGCACAGGTAGATCTGTTTGCCGCCCCGGACATGTCTCACTGCCAGTTGTTCTATTCCCTGACCGAGGGGACCCTTGGCACGGATGCTCTGGCACACAGCTGGCCCCCGGGCCTACGCAAGTATGCGTTTCCCCCAGTGAGCCTTCTTGCACAGACCTTGTGCAAAGTCAGGGAGGACGAGGAGCAGGTCTTGTTAGTTGCGCCGTATTGGCCAAACCGGACCTGGATCCCCGAACTAGTGCTCCTCGCGACAGCCCCTCCCTGGCCCATTCCTCTGAGAGAGGACCTGCTGTCTCAGAGACGGGGCACTGGTTTCTGGTTCCTGGACGGTACGCGGAGGTTCTAGGTGACCTACCCCCAGCGGTAGTTGACACCATCACTTCCGCTAGAGCCCCCTCTACGAGGCGCCTCTATGCATTGAAGTGGAACCTGTTTGTTGACTGTTGTTCTTCTCACGAGGAGAACCCCCGAACTTCCTTCCTGCAAGATGGGTTGGAGCGAAGGCTGTCTCCCTCCACCCTTAAAGTGTATGTTGCCGCCATTGCCGCACATCACGATGCAGTTGAAGGTAAGTCACTGGGAAAGCATGATCTGATCGTCAGGTTCCTGAGGGGAGCAAGGAGACTAAATCCTCCTCACCCACTCTCTATACCCTCTTGGGATTTGTCTCTGGTCCTTTCGGCACTTCAGAGACCACCCTTTGAGCCCTTGCAGTCAGCTGAGTTAAAAATTCTGTCCTGTAAAACAGTACTCCTGGTTGCATTGGCCTCTATCAAGAGGGTAGGGGACCTGCATGCATTTTCGGTCGACGAATCGTGCCTAGAATTCGGCCCGGCTAACTCTCACGTGATTCTGAGACCCCGGCCCGGATACGTGCCCAAGGTTCCTACAACTCCATTCCGGGACCAGGTGGTGAACCTGCAAGCGCTGCCTTCGGAGGAGGCAGACCCAGCCCTGGCTTTTCTCTGTCCCGTCTGCGCTCTGCGCCTGTACGTGGACAGAACGCAAAGCCTCAGGACCTCAGATCAGCTCTTCGTCTGTTACGGAGGCCAGCAGAAGGGAAAGGCTGTCTCCAAGCAGAGGATGGCCCACTGGATAGTGGATGCCATCGCCTTGGCTTATGAAGCCCAAGGCGTGCCTTGCCCGCCTGGGTTGAGAGCCCACTCCACTAGGAGTGTCGATTCTTGGGCGCTGGCACACGGCGCCTCGCTGACAGATATCTGTAGAGCTGCGGGCTGGGCGACACCTAACATGTTCACTAGGTTTTATAGCCTACGTGTTGAGCCGGTTTCTTCCTGTGTGCTCGCTTCAACCAGCCGGTAACACCGAAGTTTCCGCTCTTGTGTCGGTTTGCTGCGCCACTCCCCTCCACATGGAGCGGATACGTGCGCTTTTTGCTCCAGTCGAGTTCCCCACTCTGGCGAACCCTGTAGAGTTCCTCCGCACCCCTTCGGCAGACGGACGTTGCGGATCCCTGCGGCGATCCCATATGCGGCGATCCCATATGAGTATTCTTCCACGACCAGCTCCCTGCGGTGAGCCCGTGTCTTTCCCTTGGCAGAGTCCGCTCTGCCGTCACTGTCTGGTGTAGCCTCCCCCTTCGCAGGCTGGAGCCACCCCAGTGACATTCCATATGTTGCACTGCCCCTCTGGCCAGTCCATATGTGTATTCTCCACATGTTACCTCCCTTCGGGCAGGATGTGGCTTCCGCAGCGTCCCTCTCCCCTGGAAAGGCACGCTTTCCCAGTGTTGTCCAAGAGTTCCACTGTGTGGGGTTAATGGAACGGCAGTGAACTCCCTCTACGCAGGTCTTCCGCCCCAGCCAGTTGGGGGTCTGAGAGTCTTCCGTAGGGTGCTGGATGTGGCAGCAACCGCAGCGTTTTCCATGGGATCCCATTACGTCGCCACGTCGACGTCACGTCGAACGTGAGCGACTGAAAGGGAACGTCTCGGTTACTAATGTAACCCTCGTTCCCTGAAGGAGGGAACGGGAGACGTGACGTCCCGTCGCCACGGTTGCTGACCATCGCTGTATGGCCGCCTCATCTCGGCTCCCCACCCAGAAGCAGACGGAGGACATCCGACACATCCTGCCCCGGTGGACCGCTGCTGCTCCCACCGTCCACCGGCCACAGCTCCTCCATCCGCTCGTCGCCGAGGTCGACCTCGTGCGCCGTCCTCCGCTCCCGCTAAGCCTTAGCAGCAGCACCCACCATCCAGGCCTCAGCGTGGGGCAGGCCGCAGGAAGTTGACCATGCCAGTCCAGCCCGCTGCCAAACCAGGAGGCAAGCGCAGGTACAAACGACCCTGAGACGGGCGACCCAGAGGTGGACCAAGTTGCTCTTCAGGAGGTGGTGAAGGCACCGCTCCTTCCCCCGGTGGAGGGCCGGGTGGAGAATCTTTGTTTCCTTCTTTCTGTTCCACCACTGACCCACGGCCAGTGGTACCCTCATTTTCAACTAAAGAGCAATTTCTGAAACCTCTGGGTCCCAAGAGGGCGCGCTTGGCAGTCGACGATGCCTTGTCACCCTCGAGCCCCTCTTTCATCGCCAGCGAGCAGCAGTGGCTGTGATCTGGACGCACTGAGGCTTCTGCACACTCACTCTGCCCTTCGACGGAAGCAGGTATGTGTTGCACCAGACACTCAGACCCCACTCCGGGCCGCTATGCCATCCGAGTCGGGTCCCTGCATTCCGCCGCGCTGCCCCACCCCGGGTACGTCTGTGGTGCTGTTGGTTCCGCTTGCGCGGTGTCTGGGAGCCTGGCTAGCGCTTCCCAGCCCATCTCGCTGGCTCATCCGTACTGTCAGACTCGGCTATGCGATTCAGTTCGCCCGGCGTCCCCCTGTATTCAGGGGCATTCTGTTCACCCGTGTTCTGGCGGACAGTGCCCCTGTGCTCAGGGCAGAAATCACAGTCCTACTGGCGAAGGACGCGATCGAGCCGGTCCCTCCAGCCGATATGAAGACCGGCTTCTACAGCCTGTACTTCATTGTACCCAAGAAAGGCGGTGGGTTACGGCCAATCTTGGACCGGCGTGTCTTGAACCGGTCTCTTCACAGACTGCCGTTCAAGATGCTTACGCAGAAACGCATTTTCAAATGCATCCGTCCCCAAGATTGGTTTGCAACAATCGACCTGAAGGACGCGTACTTTCATGTCTCGATTCTCCCTCAACACAGACCGTTTCTTCGCTTTGCGTTCGAGGGACGGGCATATCAGTACAAAGTCTTACCCTTCGGGCTGGCCCTGTCGCGACTGGCTTATTCTCGCCCAGTCGAGAGAGCAGTTGTGCGAACACAGGGACATGGTGCTCAGTCACCTCAGCCGCATAGGGCTTCGGGTCAACTGGGAAAAGAGCAACTCACCCCCAGGCAGAGGATCTCTTTTCTCGGTATGGAGTTGGACTCGATCAACATGACAGCGCGCCTCACCGAGGCCCACGTCCAGTTAGTGTTGAACTGCGTGAGCACGCTCAGATGCAGAACAGCGGCTCCACTGAAACTGTTTCAGAGGCTTCTGGGGCATATGGCATCTGCAGCCGCGGTAACGCCGCTCGGATTGCTTTATATGAGGCCGCTCCAACACTGGCTCCACGATCGAGTCCCGAGATGGGCGTGGCAGAGCGGCTCGTGCCGGGTCCAAGTGACTCCGCACTGTCGCCAAACTCTCAGCATGTGGTCGGACCCTTCGTTCCTGCAGGCAGGTGTTCCCCTAGAACAAGTGTCCAGGCATTCTGTGGTCTCCACGGATGCCTCTGCCACTGGCGGGGGGGCCACGCACAATGGGCATGCAGCTTCAGGTCTGTGGACGGGGCCTCAACTGCATTGGCACATCAACTGCCTTGAGTTGTTAGCAGTACATCTCGCATTGAGCCGCTTCAAAACGCCGCTACAAGGCAAGCATGTACTGGTCCGTACGGACAGCACTGCGACTGTTGCGTACATCAACCGTCAAGGTGGTCTGCGCTCCCATCGCATGTCACAACTCGCCCGCCATCTCCTCCTTTGGAGTCAGAAGCATCTGAGGTCGCTTCGTGCCGTTTTTATTCCTGGCCTGCTCAACCGTGCAGCCGACGAGCTCTCACGGCAGCAGGTGCTACCGGGAGAGTGGCGACTCCATCCCCAGGTGGTCCAGCTGATTTTCAGGCGCTACGGGACTGCACAGGTAGATCTGTTTGCCGCCCCGGACATGTCTCACTGCCAGTTGTTCTATTCCCTGACCGAGGGGACCCTTGGCACGGATGCTCTGGCACACAGCTGGCCCCCGGGCCTACGCAAGTATGCGTTTCCCCCAGTAGCCTTCTTGCACAGACCTTGTGCAAAGTCAGGGAGGACGAGGAGCAGGTCTTGTTAGTTGCGCCGTATTGGCCAAACCGGACCTGGATCCCCGAACTAGTGCTCCTCGCGACAGCCCCTCCCTGACCCATTCCTCTGAGAGAGGACCTGCTGTCTCAGAGACGGGGCACTGGTTTCTGGTTCCTGGACGGTACGCGGAGGTTCTAGGTGACCTACCCCCAGCGGTAGTTGACACCATCACTTCCGCTAGAGCCCCCTCTACGAGGCGCCTCTATGCATTGAAGTGGAACCTGTTTGTTGACTGGTGTTCTTCTCACGAGGAGAACCCCCGAACTTCCTTCCTGCAAGATGGGTTGGAGCGAAGGCTGTCTCCCTCCACCCTTAAAGTGTATGTTGCCGCCATTGCCGCACATCACGATGCAGTTGAAGGTAAGTCACTGGGAAAGCATGATCTGATCGTCAGGTTCCTGAGGGGAGCAAGGAGACTAAATCCTCCTCACCCACTCTCTATACCCTCTTGGGATTTGTCTCTGGTCCTTTCGGCACTTCAGAGACCACCCTTTGAGCCCTTGCAGTCAGCTGAGTTAAAAATTCTGTCCTGTAAAACAGTACTCCTGGTTGCATTGGCCTCTATCAAGAGGGTAGGGGACCTGCATGCATTTTCGGTCGACGAATCGTGCCTAGAATTCGGCCCGGCTAACTCTCACGTGATTCTGAGACCCCGGCCCGGATACGTGCCCAAGGTTCCTACAACTCCATTCCGGGACCAGGTGGTGAACCTGCAAGCGCTGCCTTCGGAGGAGGCAGACCCAGCCCTGGCTTTTCTCTGTCCCGTCTGCGCTCTGCGCCTGTACGTGGACAGAACGCAAAGCCTCAGGACCTCAGATCAGCTCTTCGTCTGTTACGGAGGCCAGCAGAAGGGAAAGGCTGTCTCCAAGCAGAGGATGGCCCACTGGATAGTGGATGCCATCGCCTTGGCTTATGAAGCCCAAGGCGTGCCTTGCCCGCCTGGGTTGAGAGCCCACTCCACTAGGAGTGTCGATTCTTGGGCGCTGGCACACGGCGCCTCGCTGACAGATATCTGTAGAGCTGCGGGCTGGGCGACACCTAACATGTTCACTAGGTTTTATAGCCTACGTGTTGAGCCGGTTTCTTCCTGTGTGCTCGCTTCAACCAGCCGGTAACACCGAAGTTTCCGCTCTTGTGTCGGTTTGCTGCGCCACTCCCCTCCACATGGAGCGGATACGTGCGCTTTTTGCTCCAGTCGAGTTCCCCACTCTGGCGAACCCTGTAGAGTTCCTCCGCACCCCTTCGGCAGACGGACGTTGCGGATCCCTGCGGCGATCCCATATGCGGCGATCCCATATGAGTATTCTTCCACGACCAGCTCCCTGCGGTGAGCCCGTGTCTTTCCCTTGGCAGAGTCCGCTCTGCCGTCACTGTCTGGTGTAGCCTCCCCCTTCGCAGGCTGGAGCCACCCCAGTGACATTCCATATGTTGCACTGCCCCTCTGGCCAGTCCATATGTGTATTCTCCACATGTTACCTCCCTTCGGGCAGGATGTGGCTTCCGCAGCGTCCCTCTCCCCTGGAAAGGCACGCTTTCCCAGTGTTGTCCAAGAGTTCCACTGTGTGGGGTTAATGGAACGGCAGTGAACTCCCTCTACGCAGGTCTTCCGCCCCAGCCAGTTGGGGGTCTGAGAGTCTTCCGTAGGGTGCTGGATGTGGCAGCAACCGCAGCGTTTTCCATGGGATCCCATTACGTCGCCACGTCGACGTCACGTCGAACGTGAGCGACTGAAAGGGAACGTCTCGGTTACTAATGTAACCCTCGTTCCCTGAAGGAGGGAACGGGAGACGTGACGTCCCGTCGCCACGGTTGCTGACCATCGCTGTATGGCCGCCTCATCTCGGCTCCTCAGCGAAAAACAATGAGTGCGTGTTCCCGCTTCCTGATTATACCCGCGCTGCGGGCGGGGCGCGTGACGCATTTCACGAACACCAACGTTCATTGGCTTGTTCTGTAGACACTCGAAGTTGATAGGGCTCCCTGGAGTGATCCCATTACCTCGCCACGTCGAGTCTCCTGTTCCCTCCTTCAGGGAACGAGGGTTACATTAGTAACCGAGACGTTTTCCAATCTAAAAGCAGTCCAACTTATGTGCTCTCATTTTAAAGGGATAGTTCACCCAAAAATGAAAATCCTGTCATAATTTACTCACCCTTAAATTGTTCCAAACCTGTATGAATTTCTTATTTTTCTACTGAACACAAAAGAAGATATTTTGAAGAATGTTTGTAACCAAACAGTTGATGGGTCATTCATTCATTCATTATTTATTTATTTATTTGTAAAGCACATTTAAAAACAACCCATGGTTGACCAAAGTGCTGAACAGGACAGAATAATCAGTACAAGGATAATACGATATAGTAAAATTTCAAGAGAAATCGATACAATTACAAGCAATTGAATAAATAATACATTTAATATAATGCATTTGAAGATTAAGAGAGTGCATTAAGGACCCACATTAAGAAAGTGTTTTTTAAGCTTTGATTTAAAAGCGGCAAATGACGAAGCTGTTCTGATTGATAGTGGCAAACTATTCCATAATTTGGGTCCCACTGACTTCCATTTAAAAAAAAAAAAAAATTCATATTATGGAAGTCAATAGGGCTCATCAAGTGTTTGGTGACCATTTAAATAAATGTGTTGATTTTAAATTAGATATTTTTAACTTTTTTTAAGAGTTTTTAATTTTGAATTAATTTTTAAGAGTTTGTTTATTAAAAGTGAGCTTTTCTCATAGGCATTGGTGTTGATGACATGTTCATCATGCTTTCCAACTGGCAACAGACCAAAGTGAAGGATCCAATGGAGAAAAGAATGACAGAAACTTTCAAAGAAGCCGCCATGTCTATAACTATCACTACATTGACTGACGTACTCGGCTTCTACGTCGGACTCATGAGTGAATTTCGCTCAGTTCAGGCCTTCTGCTTGTACACCAGCACATCCATTCTTTTCTGCTACATCTACAACATCCTCTTCTTTGGAAGTTTTCTAGCCCTGAACGGCAGGAGAGAGCAGAGTAACAGACACTGGCTGACCTGCTGCAAACTCCCAACACAGACCCCTAAAGGAAAGTCTTTGGCGTATCGCCTCTGCTGTGTAGGAGGAGACTATGACCAAGACACCGGTGCTGAGAAACAGCAGCCCATAACACACTTCTTTAAGTCCTATTATGGTCCATTCATAACTAAGCCTTGGATGAAAGTCTGTGTGATGATTTTGTATGCGGGTTATTTGGCTGGAGGTATTTATGGATGTCTTCATTTACAGCAGGGCATTAATATGAGGGACCTTGCAGCTGATGATTCATATGTTGTAAATTATTATGATAATGACAGAAAATTCTTCTCCAGGTACGGTCCGAATGTCATGGTTGTAGTGACCGAAGAGTTTCCATACTGGAATAAAAACAGCAGATCCGCACTAAACCACTGCATGGAGAAACTCCACAACTTGAGATTTGTCAATCAAAATCTGTCCGTCTCCTGGTTAGACTCTTACTTCCAATATGCTGAAAACAAAAGCCTAAATCTAGATTGGGAAAACGTCTTCATGAGGAATCTATCTTCTTTTTTAATGCTCTATCCAGAGTTTATGCTTGACGTCAATGTCACAGAAGGCAAAATCAATGCTTCAAGATTTTTTGTCCAGACTTTGGATATTTCTAACGCCAGTATGGAGATAATGATGTTTCATGAACTCAGAGACACAGCTCAAAACTGCAGTGCAACTAAACTACTGGTGTTCCACCCATTGTTTATCTACTTGGATCAATACTCAGTGATAGTGTCCAGCACCATTCAGAATGTTGGTTTCACCACATCTGTCATGTTGGTTGTTTCCTTGTTATTAATCCCAAACCCGCTCTGTTCCCTGTGGGTCACTTTCTCTATCGGCTCGGTCATCACCGGCGTCACTGGTTTCATGGCCTTATGGGGTGTCAACCTAGATTCCATTTCCATGATCATCTTGGTGGTGTGTATTGGCTTCACTGTTGACTTCTCTGCACATATTTCATATGCGTTTGTTTCTAGCAAAAAATCAACTGCCAATGAGAGGGTGATTGATGCGTTGATTTCTCTGGGCTACCCGGTTCTCCAAGGAGCAGCCTCAACAATAATAGGTGTGCTCGTTTTAGCTTCATCCAAGAACCACATCTTCAGGGTCTTCTTTAAGATCATGTTCCTCGTTATGCTTTTTGGTTTGGCTCACAGCATCATCTTCATCCCGGTGTTTCTGACCCTACTGTCATGCAGTTCAACCAACACTAAGAAGAAAACAATAACTCTTCCTGAAGTTATTCCAAAAATCATTATGCTTGAAAACAAAAGCATGGCATATGATAACTATGCTTTTACAAAAGACAATTTACATGGGTGTAGACAAACTGTTAAAATACAAAGTACCCAAATATATTGTATTACAAATAATAAGATGCTTTCAGCTTGGTGCAGTGACCCGGACTGTCCATAGCAACTGTGTCCGCTTTTATTACATTAAAAAACATACTATCTGAATTATTTAATTTCTCTGTACAGGTTACATGTTCTTATCAGGTTCATTTAGCAGAGAAAGTCTGTACTTTCTATTGTTACAGTTTGAAATTTATTAATTTAAAATTATATATATATATATAGGGCTGCACGATTACTCAAAATGAAACCGCATCAAACTAATTTACTGATAAAATCGTCAGAGTAGCGCTGACACGTGATATGTGCTGTTCTGTAATAACCAATAAATGCATACCATAATACATAATAAAACCTGGAAATAATTTGTCGTTTTTTATCCTATTGTCAACTATTTATTTGTTCAGTCAGTGTCATTGTAGGTTTTAGTTATAGGCTGTAAAGACCTTTGAAAATGATATGAAACTGTAATGCGGTCAAGACCTGCAAAATAAGTGCACACAGATCGTTCGTCAACCAATCAGAATCAAGCATTCAACAGTTCCAAAGTGTGTGTGTATGTATGTGTATATATATATATATATATATATATATATATATATATATATATATATATATATATATATATATATATATATATATATATATATATACACACACACACACACACACACACACACACACACACACACACACACACACACACACACACACACACACACACACACAATATATATATATATATATATATATATATATATATATATATATATATATATATATATATATATATATATATATATAATATACATACTGTATATAATATTATGTGTCTTTAATATATAAATTAAAAAACACTTTCAATGTGTTGTCCAGAGGCGCTAACATTGTGTTCAGTTTTAAACGAAAGAGGTGAATGTGAATCAGGTCATGTTTAAAAATCATGCATGTTTTGTTAACCTAACCGACAGTGTTAACAAAAGCAAACATGAGATAGAAAAGCATTTGTTGAAGCAACCATTTTAACTTGCTTCTACAAGTCTTTGAGCTCTTTTATCATAAGTCTTGTTTCCGAGCACTCCACATCGCAAGTGCAATGCTGTACCTGGTGAGCTACCAAACTGCATTAGAAAAGATATACATATGGTTATATTTGACACAAACTTACTATGGAAAAAGTGTTTTGAGAAAATAGTATTGTGCAAGGAACTGTGTAAAAATAAGTCGATATTCACAATCTGCCCCCATAATCATAATTTGCGTGAAAAGTAATCAAAGTTTTACCATTTTTGCCATTTTACTGCCTGTAGTGTTCATTTCAGTGAATTGTATGTATAGCCTACATGTATGTTTTTGAAGAAGCACATTTTAAGTTTTTTTTATTAGTGGTGCTTGATGAGAAAAACATTGCTATTACTATTGCTCAAACTTAGGGATAAGAATTTGGACACTAAGTATGTCATATCAAAATAACGTTTTTATATTATTCACAGATTTTATAGATTATGAATCTGGATTTTTCTTCTTGTTCAATTTCCACAAGGTTTGGAGAAAATACTGTATAACCCAGGTCATTGGTGTGAATGAAAGATGAATGTACTTTAGCATCACACACAATAAAGATAATGTAACTGTTGCAAGTTTATAGTGTGTGGTAAACTCTATATCAATAAAGTGGGTGATTGCTTTAGAAGGTGTGACTTCCTAGTCTATAAACAGGCAGCTACTGTATCTGCCTTTCAGCGGTATGTCCGCAGGGCACACTCTCTTTTACTTGCCAACAGCAAAAAATATCAGTCATTCCATTAAACAAAACCCTTTAGAGAGTTCTAAAATATAAGAAAGTTCTAATCTGAATACATTTTTAAGGCAACCTTTACGAAAAAAAAAAAATTCAAGTGTGTCATTAGTATTCTTCTTAAAAATAAGAAGGCAGCCTATTGTTATGTAACTCTAAGAAATATACTTTATGTACTTCTCAGAAATATAAAATTGCACTTCAGTATACTTAACTTTTACTGACAGAGTCAGAGTCAAAGTCTAAGGGCCCTATTTTAATGATCTAAGCGCATGGTCTGAAGCGCAAGTGCACTTTTGTTAGTTTAACGACGGGAAAAAGGGTCTAAAAGGGTTGTCCCTATTCTCTTAATGAGTAATGGGTGTGTTTGGGCGTAACGTGCAATAAACCAATCAGAGTTATGGCAAGCCGTTTTAACATGTAATCATTTAAACCTACTAGTCTCTATTTTCATGCTACTTGTACTTATTTTTTAGATACTAGCAGAGCCCGTCTACGGAGAGCCTGGCCATCCCTATTAAGTCCTATTGTACCGAATTTCCGAATCGCCCATGAGTGCAAAATGAATGGGAGTCTATGGAGCTAGAAGGCTAAATTTGTCTCTTTCACACGATTGCAGTTGAGAAATCTCAGATTTGATTGTAGGTTTTGCAAGTTAAACTTAGGTTATAGGTCGAAAGTTGAATGAACGAGTACTTATGTCCTTTCGATTTCTTACAGGTTCAGTTGTTGTTGCCCATAACACGCTAGCATTCTGCTAATGGATGCTGATTGGTCAGTGAAGGACTGATTACGACCAGAGATACCGCTTGATGGCATCTTGGCATCCGAAGCGGGACCAGAAAATTTACACAGAAAATACATTGAATTTGAGTACTTGTTGTGTTAGGAAATACAGGATACATAGTATTGCCACCTTAAAAAACAACAACAACCAATGTCCCGCTCAATAGTGCTAAATATCAATAAGTACCTGTTGTACCCCAACAGGTCAAACTTTTGCACATTTTCTTCTGACAGATTTATTAATAATTACAGAACATAACACTATGTAGGCTATTTTAACTTTTAACAATCAATTTAGATAAATTGAATTGCACAAACTAGAATAATTATAGTAAATGTTACATGTGTGCTACTGTTCAAAAGTCTGGGGTCAGTAAGATGTTTAATGTTGAAAGAAGTCTAATCTGCTTACCAAGGCTGCATTTATTTGATCAAAAATACAGTAAAAACAGTAATATTGTGGAATATTATTGCAATTGAAAATAGGAAATCTTTTCTTCTATTTGAAAATGTTAAAATGTAATTTATTCATGTGATCAAAGCTAAATTTTCAGCTTTTACTGTATTTGATGAAAAAGTTTAAAAGAACACCATTTACATGGAATAGATTTTCTTTGTAACAATGTAAAAGCCTTTACTGTCACTATTGTTCAATTTAATGAATCCTTGCTGAATAAAAGTATTCATTTCCTTTCAATTTGTGCATTGTGCAATAACTTCCGATTGTTTGTCTGACATCTGAAAAGCATTTTCAGGGCTTTCCCAAACGCACCTTGAGCCTTATGATCAGATGCTTGGGCCTATTGCTTATTATGCTTGAAACGCAGCCCTATGTGAACAAGCGCTATGAGCGACATTTCCCCAGAGAAGGCACTCTGTGATTGATTGGGTTCGTCTTGTATATGTTTAGACCATACGAGCAGGAGAATTTTTTTTTATTTCCTACACAATTATTAAAATAGTTTATTTTTCCATTTAGAAGCTTACTTTATGCACTAAAGTTATGCTAAATAAATAAAATGACTGGTGGTTTAAAAAAACACCTTAGGATCGACATTTTTTTATGTGAGGATCAATCCTTAGAGTAGATACAACATCAGTATGGATATTTCAGGATCGACTCCCCTCCCTCCCAAGGGGGTAATCCATCCGCCGGAAACTGAAGCTTCCTCTGGGAGCCGCCATTGTAGCTGGCTATCACCTGCTGTTAGCATTCCATTGACTCCCATTCATTTTGGCGTCACTTTGACACCGAATAACTTTACATCTGAGGTGTTTAAAGACTCCATTTGTCCATTGTTTATTTCTAAAGAAACACGACAATGTATAAAAGGCTCCATTACCTTGTATCTTATGTTGTGGCCCCGTAGAAGCAGTTTTTGTAAAAATAGGCTAACGTTTGCGTCATAACATGCAACTCTCTGTCGCACAGTAGAGAAATTACCGTATAGACAGAAGTAGAAGCAGGAAGTGAGTGCTTCTATTGGGCTTCAATTCTCTCCGTTGAAATCAAGGGGGTCGATGTCTCCATTTCTTTTACTGTCTATGCTCCCTCCCCTACCGAGCATATATCATCATCATCATTATCAACAAGTAGTGGGTTTATCTAAAGTTATTTTATTGACTATAACAACTTTTTATAAACATAATATGCAGTCACTGCAGCTTTCTGTGATTAATTAAGTTAGCCAATTAATATCAATTTCCATTAACGTTATTGACCCAGTAATGTTAACAACACCATAGAACCCTTTCATGCATGAATTATGGATTTTTTTTTCCTTTGTGTTTTTATTGCTCTTAGGGCATGAAAAACAAGATTTGATTTGATTTTTTTTTTTTTTTTACAAAATTTTCAAAGAGGTTTTCAGGTGTCCACTTGAGTGGACGGCATACATTTATGGTTTAAACTGAAGAGATACTGTATTAAACATAATACAATAATCAAACACATAACATTTTAACAAACTAATCAATACAATTATATCAAATCATGTGAAAACTATAAAATATATAAAAAATATATAAAACCGAAATATTGCTAAGGCAATTGAACTTCATACAAGTTGGACTTCGTGTATATTTGATATCAGAACATAAGGACGTGATTCCATCAGAAATTTCTACTGCCTGTCAAGGTACAACTGTGGAAAACACTCAGATGCTCCCTCCAGTGTACCATTAGCTGATAATTCTGATTATGTTCAAGATAGATACATTTCTAGCATAGCTCTGAGAAAACCTAGCGATACGTATTTTTCAATCTCATCTGAAATGAGCAGTGTTGGGGCATGCATAACGCATTCAGATTACTTTTTTGATGTTACAAGTAAAGTAATGTGTTACAAGTAACATACATTACCTAATCAGATTACTTTTTGATCTAACAAGTAATTAATTACAAGTAATGTGCTTTACGTAATCAGATTACTTTTTGTTGTTACGAGTAAAGAAACACATTAAAGTAACATGCATTACGTAATCAGATTACTTTTTGATATTACGAGTAAATAAATGCATTACAAGCTACATTCATTATGTAATCAGATTACTTTTTGATCTAAGAAGTAATGCATTACGTAATTAGATTACTTTTTTGATGAAATGAGTAATGCATTACAAGTCACATAAATTGTGTAATAAAATAACTTTTTTTCGATGTCAATGAAAATTACATTCTAATAATACAAATATATGTATTTACAGTCAAAAGAAGTCACTGCAGATTAAGTATTTTCAAAAACAATATTCACAGTTTAAGTAATTGTAGCTGAAATATAGCCATTGATGCATGAGGTCCACTACAGTGGACAGGTGATTAATCAGATTTTTCTCCCAATCTAAAATCAAAACTTGGAAAATTTTACTGTGATATGACTCATTAGATATTGCTTGATGCTGCAATATTTTTTTACCTACAAGAGTCTCCTAGGATAGAAGGAATGGGTGGATATTCCGGAGCAACTTGGCATGTCTGACTGACCATTGGCCATCTTGGTTTAGAGGGGGGAAAAATCAAAACACAACGGCTTACAACTTGGTTGCAATGTATAGGATGATGCACAAGTGTCCACTGAAGAGATTGATGTGCAACTTTGCCATCAAAACCCTTGCAAATTCAAGAAAATGCTTTTTAAATAGCTGTCCACTGTAGTGACCACTATGCATGAAAGGGTTAAAAAGCTCCACAGTCCACGCACGCACGCACACACTCACACACACACACACACACATGTTTGTTTTTTTGATTTATGAGGACATTCCATAGGCGTAATGGTTTTTATACTGTACAAACTATATATTATATCCCCCTACACTGCCCCTATCCCTAAACCTACCCATCACAGGAGACATGCTGCATTTTTACTTTTTTTAAAAAACATTGTTTTTTATGTTTTTTAAGCTATTTGAAATATGAGGACTCATGCAATGTCCTCATATATCACGTGTAAGTTGTAATACCAGTGTAATATGCATGTCATTATACACATTTGTGTCCTCATATATCACAAAAACAAGCACACACACACACACACACACACACACACACACACACACACACACACACACACACACACACACACACACACACACACACACACACACACACACACACACACACACACAAATATAACGTTAGGCTACAGCAACGTTAGGATTTCTTAAAGCTACACTGTGTAACTTTTTTAGTTTATTCTTAGCTAAAAACACTTAGTTCTTTCAAAAATATATGTGCTCATTAATGTATATTTACTTCGTGGGATGAAGTTTATTTTCAAAGAGGGACATACCCTTTGGCGTTTTAACACGCGTGGGTTAGCACTCGAACTGCCTAACACTCGAACTGGAAGCCATCTTAAAGGCCACCGTAGGAGTGTTAAACGGAATCGAAATTGAGAGGAACAGAAAATAATATTCACTGGATTGTCATACCTTTTCACCGCTAGATGGGGGTAAAAAATCACACAGTGTAGCTTTAAATGACAGCACCATAATAAAAAAAATATGGCTTTGACCGATGCGGGAATTTTGGAGAATGCACTATACGCTTCCGTTGGTCCGTGGGGAGTTGTTGGCATTGAGGAAATGATTGCCCCTGCTGGTACTCAACCTTCATTCATGCGTGACACTGACACGCATCCGCTAGTGGACCAGCGTGTGTATTACAAGTTTTGGCGTGATACCGAGTTGAATACACACACTTGCGGTCTTGGCCACTTGAGAGTGCGTCCACATGACAGAAAGTAATTGCGCAAGACTGTCCCCATGTCTTAAAAATGTCAAAGTGCAGTGCCCTTAATGCACAATAAACCCTTACTATCTTGAAAACCGCTTCAGAGCTGTAGGGGAGGCCGGAGAAGGCTGTGACCCTGGTTAATTGAAACACTTCCAATTTCTCCAATCAGGAACAAGTTACAAATCACTTGATTCACTTCACACATGCTTGGTTTAGTCCTTATTCCACATGTGAGAAAGTAGAGACCTGTGGCAGACACAGCAGATTTTCAGAGGAGAAAAACTAATTTTAATGTAAGAATGTAACTTTTACTTCATTTATTTTTGTTATGGCAATTTCTGCTTTGTAGTTAAAGTCATTAAAGTTAAATTATATTTATTGTTGTGTCTGTGTAGATCTTTTCCATTCCATTCCAAGTTTTTAGTGCTATTGTTTTGCCTGTTAGCTGTAAGGTATGCTAGTTCATGGCTACAAGACACTGGGTTAGTTTTAACATCAATGGAGCAAATTTTTAGTTGTATAAATAGGTTGTTGTTTTTGTTGTTTTGTTTGTTTCTTTTCAGTATGCCTATGAGTCCCATCGGGTAATCAAAAGTCACTTGGGCCACTGTTCAAAGTCACCATTTGAACACTTGGGCCAAATAAATACGTCATGTAAGTAGACAAGTGGTCAAGTGCAAAGACCACAAGTGTGGGTATTTGGACAGGGTATTAACATATACTTGAACTTTACTTAAGTATACTTTATAAAATGAACTTGAAGTACACTTCTTTTTCATAAGGGAAGTCAGTTCATTCATCTTGGTCAGCCATTTTCCAGTCATTCAAGTAGAGCTCCTATCTAATGGACTGAAATCTCTGAAAATGTTTTCAAGATTACTTTAATAATGGAAGGCTGATGGAAGGGGGTGTAGTGTATAGTATAGAGAAAGGACGCTAAGGTGGGACATATTGAATGGCTCCTCCCCCTTTTCAAATAGCCAGTAGCATTTAGTTTACCTCACAGACTGCAAGTCGTACTTGACAGCACCATGGAAGTGAATCCGAGCGCTGATGATACGTTGGATTCAATAGTAGAGGTGTGATTTTCATTCTTTACCAACGTACAGTTGGTAACGAACACAACGCTTATTTATAGCATAGGGGGCGGGATGCTTAGAGAGCATTTGATTGGACAGAAGATGCGATGAGAAGCTGAAGTCTGCGGTGATGTCATAAAAATCTGTGATCCATTTTAACTTAAGTGAGAGAGTGTCATGGTTTTGGAACGCACCAGCTTATCCATCACCTTCAGGCTAACATTCATACATAAAGCTAAAAAACGTACATTTTGATTTCAGAGGGCCTTTAAATACATAATTTTATGTCCTTTAACTTAAAATCTTGGTTTTGTTTTTGGGGTCTACTATAATTGGTTTTATGCTTGAATGTTCAAAAAACATTATTTTTCATATAGTTTACATTGATGCAGCACCTCTTTTCCCAGACTGCAGTGCGTTTCCCAAAGCCAACTTGGTTTACCAATAGAGCTCAATGGAACTTGTGACCTAGTTGGCTAACAATAGGTGTGTTCAACATCGGCTGGATGTAACCAATCGGTGAGAGTTGCCACGTGCAGACCTTCACGTGGTGTTTGCATACTTTGAAACATCTGTGTATTTGGCAAAAATTGCATCTATTTCACTTCAGCTGTGGTAGAGACAGTTTCATTCAATAGTTTATGTACTGCTTCATACACCGTCTGTTTGAACAAGAATAAAGTTCAACATAAGCCAAGTGGAGTTGACGTTTTATTTCAACGTTATACGTTTTATTTCAGTTTTATTTTGATACACATGAAACAATATAACATTTCGACTACATGAAAAGAGTGTTTACTGCTATAAAAAATGATTTTTGAGCTTTAGTGGAACTAAAGGTGTGAGATTAAACACGAAACGCACGTTATTGTTGTCACGCGGTGAATCCGGCCAATCGTGGAACAGCTGTGTCGTCATCAGAGCTCGTGCAGCCGCTCTTGAGAAGCTTGGAGTCTGCTCTGATTGGTCAGTTGGATCAGTGTGTTGTTAATGGCCAACTAACTTGAGAGTGTTTCAGAAATGTTTTAACACACAAGTTTTAACACACTTCTAACGCTAACTCAACCAGGCCTTGCCCCTTATTTTGCGTATGCCATGGGCAGGAATTATTTAAATGAGGAAAATTGTGACATATTCGTTCCCAGAAGAAAACTCAAGACTACAATCAAGGCGTTTGAGGGAGTTCAGAAACAGTGAGCACTGATATTAAGAATAACTCCCCCTGGAGTGTGTTTGTAACTGTTTGTAACTCCTGCCACTGTCCACTTGAAGGATCGTGAGTTCCACCTGATTCCTGTCCCAGCTCGTTAGGTGGAGTACAAAGAAACCCAGGCTGAATCCCAAATCACCCTCTAAACCCTCAATCACTGTTCCCTATGTTAGTCCACTAATAAAGTTCACTGGAATGAAAACAGATGAGCGAATGGGGACTGCCATTATTGCGGTACAATATGGGATAGAATGAGTGCACTCAATAACGTCCACTATGGTTTCGGACACCACTACAAATGGCTGTCCCCCTCAAATAATACCCTATTTGAGGGTACAGGGGGCGATTTCAGATTCTGCCCCAGAGAATTCTAGGCAGACGAGAAAGACTGAGGCTTTTTTGTTCTTTTCTTTTTTTAAGTTGTTTCTAAAAACCCTCTAAGATTGTTCTTTTGTTTATTCTTTTGGCCTTTTCCCCTTGTGAGAAGCCTCTGTGTAGTTATATCCCACATTTTTTTTAAATAAACTGTTTTATTTAAAACCTGGTCATTGAGCTTTTGTGTCTGCCCTGGGACCTGGAGACGGCAGTTCTCTCAGCCTCTCCCTGTTTTTTTTTTCCACCCTCCTTGCCTACCCCTAGACTTGAAAGAGGGCACATAACAATGTCTTCATGCGATATTGTCACATTTAGCAGAGCTGGTTTATAATAAAGTTTACATTTTGCAATAATGTTCCTTATTATATTCCTTATGGTATTTGTTCCTTACTGATGAGGCTGTGACGTAAATACGTAAATTGGATATTTAGTATAAAAATGTACACATTTAATCAATTATATAAACTGTTTCTGATTAAAAATTGTGAGGTGCAGCAGATGTTACACAAATGGACATATCCGACCGCCATGGCTGTCAAATGCATGTGATCAGGTTGACTGACACAACCCTCCTGTGGCAACACTCTCCAGTCACCCCTGGTCTCACCTGTCTTCTCCCTGCCTCCTGCCTGCATATGATATGAATGACACTCCATAAACTCCTAAAAAAAGACAAAGAAACAGAGGGAAAGGGAGACTCAGACACAGAAAAGTTTTGAACAACAGAACTACTATTAAGCAGGTCATCCACCAATCCCTGAAGATCATTTGTTATAAACGTAGCCTGACAAAATGCATTTGCAAATAAACTGCATTATGCAAAAGATTAGGCTACGTTCACACTGCAGGCTGAAACGACCCAATTCCGATTTTTTTGCCCCTATGCGACCTGTATCTGATCTTTTCATGACAGTCTGAACGACACAGATCCGATCTTTTCAAATGCGACCTAGGCCACTTGGGTATGTGGTCCAAATCCGATACGTATCCGATCTTTTGAAATGCGACCTCAATCTGAACGGCCAGGTCGCATGTATCCGACCCGCACGCCGTTGATATGCGACAAACGTCATAATTCTGCGTTGAAGTAGGCAGGAATGAGAAGATAAACAAGTTAGCTATCGTATGATAGCACCGATAGCACGCACCTGTCAATACACTCCAACGCGTTGCACTGTTATGGTCCGCCGCAGACGTGTCTCTTCCCGTGAGTTCAACCTCAACCCCGTGGCGCTCAAACCTCCTTCTTAATTTTCTTCTTAAAACGAAAAGATTGTAATTGTGCTGGCTCTGTTGGGAAAATAACTTTAATATTGCTAAACGAGCTCCACTGTTGACATTCATGTTTAGGTACTTCCGCAAACAGCAAGTGACGTCGTTGACCGTTGAGTACTCTTCTGCGCATGCGGGTCACTTCTGGGTCATTTCACGTTCACACAGGAGATCACTAAAGGTCGCATTTAATTGGAAATGTGAACGGCCTTGCAAAAAAATCAAATTTTTTCAAAAAATCGGAATTGAGCATTAAGCCCTGCAGTGTGAACGTAGCCTTAGATGCCGATCAAACAAAAGTTTGATTAAAGGGCAAATTATTTTGCAGTGGACATTTCGGATGTTGTTTCTGGCTGAAGTACTGAAAAAGTGTGCGGGGTTACAAGGCTAGCAAACACACTTTTTACTTTAATGAATATGTTCATAGTGTAGGTTTATTTTTTAAAGTTTGTTTACTTAGGTTTTAGCTATATAGAAAAATACACTTAATATTCCCACTATTGTTGCCAGAAAAATAAAATACACACAGAGGCATATTTCCACAGATAAGGAGTAAGTTGTCCTTAGATATAAGTATCTAGAAAGTACTCTCTGCATTATATATAATTATGGCTATTATGGGATGTTTGGCCTTTTTTGGAATACAAAACATTTGATTACCAAAGAGCTAATACAAAAATACAGACACAAAACAAAGAGTTAAATAAATGAAATTAAAATAAGGAGAAACTTTCCACACAGTTAATTTATGTTCAAACAACAAGTGCACAGAATGTTTATTTAACAAGCAGCTTAAAAGTTACTTTTAGTGTAAGATGATATTGCACATTTTGTTTCAAATGATAAGTCAGTTCACTATCAGTATCAAATCAGTATGCTATTATAACATCACCAAATGATCTTGTCATCTTGTTTTATGTGCAAATATGTCCATTTATATCATGCATTTCTGTGAGGAGCTTTGGTAAACTCGCCCCATGTAGCCTACATCTGCAGACAGTGATGGCATCGATTGTTTTGTATATGCCATTTCAGTTCCTTTAGACGCTTGAGTCATTTGCGCCCCTGACGCACGCGTTTAGATTCCGCTCTGAACATCTCATTTTTTACAGATCTGGATTAAGCGCTCGTGTGGCGATGATGACTCATATTGCACCATGATCCACATCCTCACGCAGTCGCATGCATTCATCCTGTGTTGTTCGCTTCACTGCAGTATTTCCCCTAGTGAGCGACAAGCAGAGCTGCGCACTGGATGTCTCCTCGAAGCAATTTGTTCAGCTTGTATATGTTAAATTCAAGAATAAATGCTTGAGGGTTATAACAGCATTGGCTTGAATTTAAAACAACACAGGACGCATTCTTGCGTTTAAACAGCGTAGCGGAGACGCGTTTTGAAACTTTAAAACTTGATACAGCGTCTTAAACCGCAGCGCTGTAGAGCCAGACGCGACGCAAAGGTCCATAACATGTCTACAAGACCAAATAATATAGCGCAGACGAAATGCGTTGTCTGTATGGTGTGTCAATACCCGTTTTGCTGGACGGACGCAACGGGATGTGAAATCACACAAGTATCTCGAGACCCGGTTAAGCTGCACTATTTAACTAGACCCGGCGTCTGAGAAAAAAAAAGCGACTCTCTTCGCGTGAGACACAACGCAACGCTACCAAAGACGTTCGTAACGCAACTGAATGAAACCGAACGCAGAGGTTTAAAACACGTTTTGAACAGTTGAGGGCGTCTTAACGAGACAAGCATAGAAATAACAGACAACGGCGAAAGACGTCAGACGCATGTCATAGACAAACAATTAAAAAAACAGCGCAGACGGAAAACAAGAACGCGTTCTGTTTACTATCATGAACAACCACGGCATTCCGTTTTTATTGTTTCCAATACGAGCTAATTAAATAACCTATACAGCAACGCTTGTCTGCATTGTGTCTTTTAAACCGCTTTGACCTGTTAACATTTATAGCAGAGCCTTTATAAATGTGATCCTGCCCATCGAGCGTCTATTTCTGCCGAAACCCGAAACCATAATATGATTTATCGTCGTTTTACGATGTATGTGTTTTTTCTTTCAGCACTGGATAGCTCCTTCAGTTTTACAAACACGCCCTCCGTCAAATGACTGACAGCAGAAATGACCATACACCAATCAAGGGCACTTTCCCAAACCCTATAAGGTGATGAAGAAGACGGGACGTTAGTAGTGTTGGGAAGCCCGACTCATTTCCTCGAATCGGTTCTTTAGAACAGTTTAATTCAATGCAGCCGCTCCGCAACCCAAGAACTGGAATAGTGCTCTGACCGAACGATTCTGACTTCCGAACCGGTTCAATAAACGATCCCTTCGCGAATCGGACATCACTAGATGTTGTTGCAATTGGTTTCTGCCGTTCTCATGCTTTAAGACTGGAGTGGACGAAAGAGGGCGGAGTGTGTTTGTCATCCAAGTGTGAAGTACGGACTCCCTGCTCCGAAAAATAGGATTTTTTTCTCTCATTCGATCACGTCTGTTGTGGTCCAGCATCATATTGGGAGGAGAGCATCGGGATCCTACACATCTGCTGCGCTCATTCAAGAAGATACAAGACCAAACCAGCATCACTTACACAAACAACACCAATGCACCTTAGGGGAAAGGTATTACCGATACAATAAATGTCTTCAGGCCAGCAATCAAGAGGTAGAAATGCGTGGAAATCCACAGGTGAAAATGCTGTGCTGATTTGATTCATTCCAGCTGTGATTTCTCGCATCAGATTTGGTAAACTGAAGCTGGTGAGGTAAAAGAGCGGGATTGAAGGATATGGCCATAATCTGGATATCGTTACTCTTGCAAATCGGATTTGTTATAGGATCAAATGATAGATATGCGGAACAGGATTGGGACCTAAAAGGAAAGCTGCCCATTTATAATACGCACAGCAACCAGCAATCGCGCCTCCGGAAGCCCCATTCCGGTTTAGCGCAGAAGATTGAGGAGCAGGTACCCAGAGTGGTGACTGCGTTTCTGCACACGGGGGATTCCTCCACCTTAAAAAACGCCAACTGCTCCAGGAGATATGAGCTGGGGGTGTTGCGGGGAAGGACGCGCGAAGACGTGCATCACTCCATGCGCAGCGTTCTGGACACGGTCCTTCACGCCACAAACTTCCTCAACATGATCCTACAAACGAACAGGTCTAGAGATCAGAGCCCCAGACGCGATATGGAGTGGTACCACGCTCTGGTCAGGAGTATCCTGGAGGGAGACCTCAAGATCCATCGAGCAGTGGTCACATTGAGCGCCGAGTTCCCTCCAGACGGGCCACCTGTTTACCTTCAGGCCACACGGGCAGCTGGAGAGATCATTCTCCAGGATTTATCCAGCACTGCCCACCATATGTTGAAAAACAGAACGGCAGATACAGAGTGGTACCATGAGCATAAAAATAAAAAGAAGACCCATCTCCAAAAACGTGTGCTGAGTCAAGATTTTGCCTCTTTTGACGCGTCTGTGCGCAGTGGAGAAAGTTATATTACCGACAAAACTCAGATTCACTGGTCAGCTCCGTATTTGGAGTGTGAGAATGGGAATTTCATTCCCAGATGGCTCTTGACACTGTCTGCTGGCTTCTATGGCCTCAAACCCAACCGGAATCCAGACTTCAGGTAACTTTGGTAACATTTCACAATGGATGTGCTTGTGCTTATTAGTATATTAGACAATGCAATGCAGATTATCAACACATAATCTGTTATTATGAGCATTAATATGGCATTAGTCTTTTTGTTTTTGTTTTGGAAAGGTAAAAGGATAGTTCACCCAAAAATGAAACTTCTGTCATTAATTAGCCTACTCACCCTCATGTCGTTCCAAACCCATAAGAACTTCGTTCATATTTGGATCAAAAATGAAAATATTTTTTATTAAATCTGAGAGGTTTCTGTCTCTTCAGAAGACATCAAGCAACTGACACTTGCTTCAAAAAGTTCATAAAGAGATCATAAAACTAATCCATACGAATTGAGCAGTTTAGTCCACATTTTCTGAAGAGACTTGATCACTATGATGAACAGATTTAATTTAGGTTTTTAATCACTTGATCAACTCACACATCAGTTAGGGCAAACGGAAGCTCACAGGAAGCATGTTCGCTTGACGTGCAACATGATGCTGAGGTTTATTCTCGTGTGCAGCACGTTTGAGCTTGTTTTCGCGCCTGTTTATGTTAGCTGATCAATGTTTATATGTGAATAAAAGTCTAAATTCAATCTGTTCATCATAAAAAACGATAGAGTCTCTTCAGAAAATTTGGACTTAACCGCTCAATTAATATGGGACTTTTTGAAGCAGTGGTAGTTGCGTAGAATGTCAATGGAGGCACAGAAAGCTATCAGATTTTAACAAAAAGATCTTCAAGCGAACTTCTTGCGGGTTTGGAGCGACATGAGGGTGAGTAGTTAATAACATAATTTTTGAGTGAACTGCCCATTTAAAGCATTATTAGAATTATTTCAAAGTTTATTCGTAGCTATAGCATGGTTCACAATAGGCCCTACATATTGTTTAAAAACAGGTTCACAGTAAACATTTGATTCAGTGTGTATGTCAGTCAGGAAGTATTCTGATATCTGTCAGAGATGAGTGTGTTGAAGTATGTCCATTATTACAGAATTACAACATTACCTATCGCTTTAACAGTAATTATTTTTACTGTTCACATGTTGGTTCGAATGTAAAGCCATCACTGAAGGTGTAGAGTGTGCTTCAAAAAATAACCCTGGTTGCATAGCAAGAAACCCCTTGGCCCCTGAACAATCAGCTCGCTTCTCGATATACAACCACGGTCATTGGAGATGTTTGGATTGATCAGGCTAACTTGGTGGAGATGTTGTGTACAAGGATCCTCTGTTCAAAGATGTGTTAAGGGGCACCGGTAACACTGGAGCTCAGAGCACAGGAACAGGGCTGTTTTCCTGTTTACTAATTAATCCCACATGGACTCAGGTTTTACAGCCGGAATTGTTCTTTACAAGCTGCAATTGGTCCTACTGGTCCTATATTTGAATGCTAGCTATTTTTCAGCATTTAGGAATTCAATGCATTTTACTGCATAGTTGGACTGCGGTATGTATCAGTTCAGGAACCAAGCTCAATTTGTAACAAAATGTTACATCTGCCATCTTCAAATTCTCCAGTCTATCGTCTAAATGAGGGAAGCCAGCGGAAGCCAGTGTCTCTCTGGGTTTGTTCAGTAGTTATTCTGTAATTTGTAACCTCTCTGCGCAGGTCGATATTTGGCCAGGGCTTCGTCTTATGATGACTCGTATCCCCAGGGTAATGAATTCCGAAACACTTGCTGGTCATGGCATTAAGGTAGATCCATCCTGTTGTCTTTAGGCCCACTTTTTGCCACCTAAACATATTTATAAAGGGGCAATGGCGAGGGGAAGGGGTGTTCTCCAATGCAGCGTCTCCAGCCTTCACTCCCAGGATGCCTTTCAGTCAATATGATAATGAATAAATAATGAAAGATGTACTACAGCAACTAGGCACCTCTCATACATTTTGTCGTGTGTCGGAATTTTAGACTTTTAGACTTTTTATCACGGCAGACTTCTTGATATTTATGAAGTGAGACATGCAGGTGAAAAGTTAATTACATCTAGTTGAGTCTTTCTTCACTTTGACAAGTTCCATTATCTGGTGTAGCTTGAGGTAATGGACATGTGATGAATGGTAAATAGAATATATGAAAGCTGTGCTCACTGCCACAATGCCAAGGTGTTGTGGCTGGTTGCCAGGGTGTTGCTATGTGTTTTTGTAGCATGTTGCTACTGTTATGGTTTGCTTATCGCAAAAATCAATAACGTGATAATCATTTCCTTTTCTCTTTTTTTTTACTCTGTCAATGTATTAAAAAATGCATTAAAAAATTCTTACACACAGTGACTTGAATACACATCTTTTAACATGAGCATGTTTTTAAGTTCTGAAATATATTTTATTTCGATATATTTTGTGCATAAAGTAAAGAAAATGTTAGGTATCCATGCTCAAAACTGTCCTGATAAAAAAAGCCTAATTTAAAGAATGAAATAACAAAAGTTTGGCATTTTTATTATTATTATTATTATTCATTTCTTAGGGGAAAGTGTTTAAATGTAACTTTTTGTCAATATTTAAAAAACATTTGTATGCCAAGCTGAAATCATATGTGTGACCCTCCCGCCACATAAAAAATATCAATCTTTAAAAAAATAACAAAACAAAGCAAGGTTAGTTAAAGGGTCTGGGTCTGATTATCAAATGTGAATGGTTAATGACACAATGAAAAGCAGTGGCAGATCATTCTATTCTAGAAGATGAACATTTATTTTTATCTTAGGTCATAATGAGCAACTATGCTATTCTCTCACAGATGATGCTGTTTTATGTAGGCCTAGCTGTATTTATTTAATGATTTTACCCTAAAGTGTCCCATTTGATTTTGATTTGAGTACTGTCCCCTAACTGGTACAACAAAGTCAGAACCTCACAATTCTCCAGAATCTCAGTGTATGGCGTAACATAAACATAATTCTCCACAGAATTATTGGAAATGTCAAACTTGTTCATTAGAACAGAGCGTTCACATACATTTGGCTATTTAGTGTGCTTTCTGTGTATTTTAGTATTTAAGTAACTCTTCTTCTAGGTCCTTGCTCCTTTGTCAAGTGTGAGTAAGGGTTGGCTGGAGAGAAAAGTGAACTCTATTAAGGCTGTCCGGTCTGCCAGGGGTCTCTGGGGATACACAGATCCACAATGTCCTATTATAACCCGCATGGGCTGTAGGTCCTCTGCCCTACAAGCCCCTGCCAAGAGCCCAAGGGAGGCTGACGTTGGAATAGGCCAATTACTACTGACATGGTAGTCTTAAAGAGCCAGTGCCTATTCTGTAACATCATGTTCATACTTGTCATTACAGAGGACTCAAAAACACTCAGGCATTTGAATTGGCATTAGAATGACATTTTGCAGTTGTTGTGTATACATATTGTTGTGTGTGTGTATATATATATATATATATATATATATATATATATATTTATATATATATATATATATATATATTATTATTGTGTGTGTGTGTGTGTGTGTGTGTGTGTGTGTGTGTGTGTGTGTGTGTGTGTGTGTGTGTGTGTGTGTGTGGTTCAGGCATTCCCTATGTTACGTTGCCCACAAAAATGGCAATATCCAAAATCCTTGTCATTTACTAGTATATGTCATATGCCAAATATCATTTACTAGATATAATAAAGTTTGTACAGTATACGAATTATTATGTATTATTATTATTCCCAGAATAATAATACTTTATTATTTTTATATTTAGATATTTTAAGTGACATCTATTTCTCATTATTTGTTCAAAAAGTTAATACCGGTATATAATATTTTGATTAATTTTATAATATTAAAAATGTAATATTATTATATTAAATATAATATATACACCAGGGGTCAAACGTTTAAAATAATTCAGATTTGAAATGTTTTTGAAAGAAGTATCTTAAGCGTACCAAACTTGCATTTATTTAATTGAAAATACAGAAAAAAACAGTAATATTGTCACATTTTATTTCATTTTAAACTGATAACTGTTTTCTAGTTAAATTTATTTTAAAATATAATTTATTTCTTATAGTTATCAATATTCAATGTTTTTTTCTGATTAATATATTTATGGAAACTGAGACGCATTTCTATTTTTTAGGATTCTATGATTAATAGAAAGTTCAAAAGAACAGCATTTATTTGAAACAAATCTTCACTGACACTTGAATCAGTTTAATGTGTCCTCTTTAAATAAAAATATACTTCATCATATATATATATCATATATATATATATATATATATATCATCATGTGACACTGAAGACTGGAGTAGTGATCATATGCATCACAGGAATAAATTACATTTGAAAATATATTAAAATAGAAAACATTGTATTACTTTTATTATTTCTGTTATTACTTATATTATTTACTTTTATTATTTCTGTAAAATATTAGTTTTACTGTATTTTCCATCTAATAAATGCAAGTTTGAGCATAAGAGACCTCTTTCGAAAACATTAAAGTCCCCCTGTCTTAGGGGGGTCTTCATGCCTTAAATAGCTCGAATGTAACTCTACACCTATGAATATGCAAATGAGCCCCGCCTCCACTAACTCACACCAGCTCAGAGATCCACTCGTTGATAATCACACACTGACCTGATTGGTTACAAGGTAGTCTGTGACATCAGAAACACCAGCTCAGAGATCCACTCGTTGACGATCACACATTGACCAGGGGTGCGTTTCCCGAAAGCATCGTTAGCCAACTATGGTCGCAAGTTCCGTCGTTGTTAGCATAGTTCAACGAGTCTGTGTTTCCCGAAACCATCGTTCGAATCGAAGCCTGGTGTTAGACAGAAGCATAGTTTCTAATTTTTATAACATGTGGGCTTAATAAATTATTATCTTGAGCCAAATAAGCAAGCTGACATTCAGTACAATCTATATCTTTTATTTAGAATACATACAAATGTAATTTACGTCTTTTAGTTTGTCAAAAGATTTGAAGTACCGTGTTTGAAGACTGCGCATGTGCGAACGTGCTCTACTATGTAAGAACGAGCTAAATATTGAGTCTGGTAATCAAGCAAAATAACTGAGAAAATTTAGAAATAGTCCTCAGATGACATGTCTGTAATTTATATAAACAAATCGAGCGTTAATTGGATCTCAAACCGTTTCATTAAAAGTAGTTATATTACTCCACCACGTGCGAGACGTCATAAACCAACGTGGTTGAACGATACTTTGCGACAATAGCGTTTCGGGAAACAGTCGCGACTAGCTAGTTGATTTCTCCAACGATGATACAGAGTTTACTATGGTAGTGAAGCAGCGAGTTACATAGTTGTACGGGAAACGCACCCCTGATTGGTTACAAGGTAGTCTGTGACCTCAGAAACACCAGCGATTTCAAACCTTGTTTTTGAGACTGTCTGGTTCACTGCAGTTTTAAGGAGAAAATACTCAGCAATGGTGTTGACTTATGAATTTGCACATGGCTTCTCTTAAAGCACATTAAAAACACCACATAGACATATAAACAACATTAAAAGCTTGATTTTCACCACAGGGGGAGTTTAAAAATCTTAATCGCTCAAGTCACATTCTGAGATATGCAGATTGTTGTGCAGTATTCATTCAGCTGTATTCAAGTATTCCATTCAGAACACAGCGAACATGAATGCATTGGAAATGGCTACTATCCATAGTGATGTCCTTTCTGACCTCTTGTCTGAACAAATTGTCTCGGAGATATCCATCCATTTCCTTTGTTAGCTGAAATTAGAGTGAACATGGTTTCTTGCTGTTCTGCTCTATTTGAATTGAATTTCAGATTGGTATAAAAAAGGGGGAGCTCATTAAAAAGAATACGCATGGAGACGGATGTCACCTCTTTTCATCCAGTGCGAAGCTCGATCTCGCCACGAGCGCTGTTATGCTAATGCGGTTCAAAAAGAAAGGAAGACAGTTATAAATTCAATTAGCCAACAAAACCTGCACAATGAAACGGGAGACTGCTATACATCCTCTCTAAAGAGCAAACTGTCATACTGCCGTGGACTTCATGAAATATGGAATGGATGAAGCGTAGAGTAATTTTTTGTATTTGTTCAGGCGGTGACAGAACCTCGGCTAGCTTCAAGGCACATGTCTATTGAATGGCAGACGGCCTTAAAAGCGTCCTCTTAATAAATCAAGTGCACTGAAGCATTATGTTTTAGTATGATCTCAATGTCATGTTGTGCTTCTATTTTAAGGAAACAAAATGAGGGAAATGTGAGGGAAATGCATTAGGTTGACAGGACGAGTTTTTGCTAATGTGACTCAAGGCCTCGGTTGGATGATGTGGTTTCCTCTGTGACACCGGGGTCATTGCATCGAGTACTGTCGGCAGTTATCAAAGCAGACAGCCCAGCGATCTTTAATGTCAGCGCGCGCAGTGACGGCATCTCTTTGTGCCCTCACATTTCGGTCTGCACCACCCCTTACCCCATCGCCATTACCCGTCCCCATCAACAAACACTGTCTCTTCAGCCTTTATTCCGTTACAAGCTCATTTATGTGATTTGCTTCCGTTTTTCTTAAAACATAAAATGCTGACAACTTCCTTAAAGATAAAATATCACTCAGTTTCTTATTTGGAAAATCTAGGAAATTTGTTACATCAACATCCCAGACAGCAACATTGTGTTTGCCCAGATCCGGCCCACATCTGATTCCACACGACTCTATGTTGCTGTCTGGGATGTGATATAACACATTTCCTAAAATTTGTATTCCTAAATTAAATGACCATTGTGAAAAAAAAGTCACCTTCATTTATATAGCGCTTTATACAATATACAGATTGTTTCAAAGCAGCTTTATATGATAAACATGAAAATGGTGCATTTCGGCTGTTGTTCAGCTGAAGTCAGTTGAGTGTTGATTCAGTTCCAGTGTAAAGATCATCAATTATTAACTTAGTTCATTGTATCTATAAAGCAGTTCTGCAAAAAAAAAAAAGGATGTTATCATACAGATCAGCTCAGTTCTCATACAACAGCTTTACAGTCAGATCAATAGTATTGTTAAATATTAAGTGTTCTCAATTAAGCAAGCCGGATCCGATTAAGTGTGTACTTACTGTACTTTTACTGTGCACTTTTAGTGTACTTCAAATCGTAAAACTATGCTTTTTTTAAAGTAATAAAACAAAAATAAAAGGCCACTTAAGAAAGTACACTTTCATGTTTCCTAAATCTTGTTTCTTTTTTAAAATGTGCACTTTAATGTCAAATGAAATTTTTTTCTTGAAAGTACATTTACAAAATTGTTTTAATAATCTTGGAAGTACACTTATTTTGATGTGTTGAAATTCTGAAGCACATGTAAAGCTGTAGTGTGTTATTCAATATTACTTTTAAAGTTATTACACATTTACTGAATTATAACTTCATTATTATAAATGTGTAATTACAGTAACGTTTTAAAATAGGTCTAATGTGTTAACTTTAGTCAGCGAAAGTGAACTAATAATAAGCAATATATTTTTAAAACATTTATTAAACTTTGTTAATGTTAGTAAATTAAAATGTTAGTTCACAGCGTGTAATATATATATATATATATATATATATATATATATATATATATATATATATATATATATATATATATATATATATATATATATATTAGTTTACCATAAATGTTAGTACATTTAGCTGCAAACAAACATATTTCAAAGAAAAGTCCTACTTAAGTGAGTCAAAAAAGCAAACTAAAGTATAGCTAGTTACTATAAATTTAAACTATTTCATTGCAATTAAGTGTTCAACAACAATACATTCAGTTCAAATTTAAGAATATTATTTTAAAGTATGCTATTTCCATAATTAGTACTCTTTTTTAAAAAAAAAAGAATAAAGTGTACTTTCTTCACAAGGGCTGTCTGTTTGAGATTATAGTTAAATAGTGGCTGGTGACACATTTTGCATTTTCAAAGTATCGATCAATGGGACATGCAGAAGTAGGAATATCAAACATCTGACTTTTTTAAATGGAATGCAACATTGTCACTTTGCTGTTTTCTCTGTTTAAACAGGGCCAAAATAGTCCTCCGAACAGAGCATAATTAACAGCACTGCATCACCACTGATGTTACTGTTATGACAGGCATCACAATGGTAATCACTCAATGCAGTCGCATTGCACAGATCTTTTGTCTAACATTTGCCACCAACTCGGAGTGGGCCATATGACTAAAATCTTATATCCCGATATGAGAAATTGTATTTCAAGATAACGATATAAATAACAATACAGTTATTTTTGCTTTAAATAAGGTTTTTATGCTATCAAAATGTTTGATACCATTCAAATTCTTGTCACCATTTTCAATATCACAAAAAACGAATAGTAGCCTAACTGAAAAAAAAGTCATAAAATAAGAGCTTTTGGAAAACAAACTACAATAGAACAAAGAACACAAATGAAATACTCTATATAGCACAAACGGGGCTACCATAATATGTGAGCAACATGTATGTACATGTTTGTATTTTTAAGAGAATAATGTTTATGCGTGGTTATTGAAAAAAATAAAAATGAAAGTTGCTGAAATAAGACCACAAAGCACATACTAAATATGTGTCCACAATACTTTTGACTAATAGATGTTGTCGCTTCGAGTTCTGGCTTCAAAATTATGTGAAAATCATCCTGCCTAATCATTCACATAACACAATAGATTGATTAAAATTGTAAAAAAGATTTTTTTGTTTGCCAAGGCAATATGTGAATGGGCGTCAACTGCCCAACCCCCTTGTGAATAATTAGTTGGTTCACACCTGAGAAGACAAAAACCCTGCATAATAATGAGCCTTTCATTCAGGTGTGAGAAAGAATGCAAGGACCCCAAAGAATGCAAGAACAATATATATACATACATACATACATACATACATACATACATACATACATACACACACACATACACACATACACACACACATACATAGTTCAAAGTTAGAGTTGGAAACATCTTGAAAAGAAAATTGTCTTTTTCAATAAATGTCTTAGATTGATCATACATATTTCAAAGTTGAGGATTCATTATTTTGATATAGCTTGCATTGGAACAAACACTATAACATCTTAGTTAATTAGTTTATTGACAAAACATACTATATATTTAACATATGAGCAGAAACTGCTAACAAAAGCTTGATGTCTATTTTAGAGTAAAAACCTTATCCAAAACTAGTCAATGAAATGTTGTCTTTTATTTTGTCTGTAACAGTGCGTATCTGTGCGTTCGTTCATTCATTCATTCATTCACACACACACACACACACACACACACACACACACACACACACACACACACACACACACACACACACACACACACACACACACACACACACACACACACACACACACACACACACACACACACACACACACACACACACACAACACACACACACACACACACACACAAATGATTTAAAAGATATATTGCTTATGGCTGGGTGAATAGTATTAGCTGAGTTTTGTTTAAGTTTAGAGACGTGCTCCAGAAAAAAAGTTCACGGAGACGGAGAGGCAGAACGCACACCCTGTTTATTTTCTTTATTTTACAAAAGCACAATATTTTGTTTCGATTGTATGTGGGCACATAAAAAAGTAGACATTTAACAGTTTATTTTCTCATATTTCTTAACTCTATATGACCAGAAATGATGGTAGTACTTTGAGTCTATTTTTCTGCTATGTGAAAAAAAAGAGCAAAACGCACGGGTGCGTTCTTGGTCCCCAGAGGGTTAATGACAATGACGACAACATGTATTAGGCTGCTGTCAATTTAAGACCGAATGCACAGATCCAATATACTGATTCACATGCATTTTCATTCTCAACTGTTTATGTTCACTTAAGACTGTGTTTACGAGGATAGTTGCAAAGGCGCGGGTATTTTGACACATAAGTATGTGTATATAACTAAAAAATCATTTAGTACACTTGTTTATAAACTGCAATGCTTAAAAACGCCTGCAAATGATACGTTTCCGTGACCATGTCACGTGAGCGTAACTATGGAAGCTTGTTTATCTCACAATTCTGACTTTATTTCTCGCAATTGTGAGTTTACATCTCGCAATTCTGACTTTTTTCTCAAAATTGCGTGATATAAACTTGCAATTGTGAGTTATAAAGTCAGAATTGTGTGATATAAACTTCCATTTGCGAGTTGCAAAGTCAGAATTGCATGATTTAAACTTGTAATTGCGAGTTATAAAGTCAGTCTATGTTCCCTCAGAATTGGAATTTACAACTAAAAAAACAAAAGAAAAATCCCGCACAATATCAATACTTGCAAAAAGTATAAAAAAAAAAATATTTATTGGCAACGTTTTGGCATATACCTGATGAAGGTCATGAGACCGAAACTTTGCTAATGAAAAGGCACTTTCCTCAAATATAGGTTAAAATTGGTGTCCCATTATGTAAATAAAGGCACAAAACACATGTTTTTAATTGTATCAAAATATCGCTGATATCGGTATTCAAAGATAAAACTTTTTTTGTTTGTTTTATGGCAAGTATAAATGTATCTATGCATATTAATCAAATTATGGTCCCAAACTCAGTCTCTACTGAGAAAAAGTTTCATTTTGGTTACATTTGTTACTTGCAACCAACCAATTCACAAATATGTGTATATATATTTTTTATTTAATTGATGTTAATGTGATGCTTATTGCTAGAAAATAATCACAAATCATGGTTTCATGTAACTATTCAACTATTTAGTCATGTCTCAAATTGGGTTGGCAAAAAAGCAAATATATATATCAAATATAATTAAACTAATACATCATAATAAATATAGTAAATTAAATAATTTACAATCATATAAAAGTTTGTTTAAAAAGATAAAAATGCATTTATTTCACAGAAAGTAAGAAAAAAAGTAATACTCATATGTATTGCATCTTACTCTAATGTGTTATTCCGGCAAACTAATGTTCTCTGAGAAGAGAAGATTTTGACAATCATGTATATATAATACATATAGTAGGCTACAAATAATACAACAGACAAAGATGCCTTGGTTAAACATCGTCGATTAAGATGCGAGACATTTTTAACAGCTCTTGTCAGCTTCTCCATCTCATTCCAATCTCAGGGAAGACTAAAATACAAGCTAATCTCACATAGTCTGCCACAGTAATTACAGCCAATTTATACTAATCACAATTATCATCAGGCTTTTCATCATCAAGGCAAAATGATGGCACTGTTACCAATCCACTTTCTGTATTATGAGTTAATAATGGCAATACACAGCCCATAGGTTCTATATGACCTTGGATGAAGGATGTGGCGTTTGCTAAAATTAGCACACTTGCTCGGCCAAGGCTTCAATTAAGACGAGCAGAGACTATTTCAGGACTGCACCTTCTGTGTCTGTCTGAGAGTAAGAAAGAGAAACATTCAGGAAACGGATACACTTGCAGAGAGAAACAGACAGATCTCTGTTACCTCAGGCAGTCCATCTCCTCAGTGTCTTCTGATAAATATTTGCATGCCTCCAGGACCAGCGTTCACGATATCTTATAATGATTTTTTACCTGCAGTAGCTAAGAAAAATGAAGTCTAGAAGTGTATTAACCTCATTCTCATATGAATATGATACTATATATCGACTTAGGCCTACTTCATTAAGCCTCACAGACCCAAACATTGATTATATTAATGATACATTTTCATAAATACCCAGCTCAGTCATGAAACAGAGGGGCCAGGCCACATGGCACAATCATTTACCACATGGCACAAGCCGATTGGCCTCCGCTGATCCTGCAGACAATGATTGCTAAAGATTTAAATCATTTTGAATAAATTAGCAAAACTAAAACTAAAACAAAATATGTTTTACATAAGGTTAAAATGATTTTATTTCAAATAATATAATGTCATTAATTACAGCAATGACGATGATGTGTGACTTTAAATTGAAAATGTTTTCATCCAAAACTGTTGCTATGATACATTTACGTCAAATATTTTTGAGTGCTTTAAGTAGATTTAACCCACAGCAATTGACAAATAGTTATTATTTAATGGCTTTAATGTGGCGCAGGCATAAACTTAGGCAGAAGCTGGTGTCCAGCCGATGCAAGAAATGCTGAGCTTCACTCTCCTATGGCTTTTTGTGTTATGAAGCTCCACAGCCACTTCAGCCATCAGAACCAAAACACAAGCATGTGTGATGATGGGCTTTACCGTAGCTTTAGGACTGTTGTTACTCTCTTTCTCCTGCAAGACACTGTTTGTTAAACTAAAAGTAATGCAAGTATAATAATGACTCATGACACGTCTTCTTTTCCTGATTAACAAACGTGATACTGTACCTCCCCCTTGGCCCAGTTCCAAAAACTGACAACCTTGTTTAGAGATCATCAATTGGCATGATAATGATCTAACAGAATCCAATTTGTAACTATTTTAATTGTATCAAACTTAGTAAACTTTATACTTCCCTCCTCTGTAGTCATGATAATGAGATCATTGCATTCAAGTGCTTTGTTTTCAGAAAGAACAGGAACCATGGAGGACACCCGTCACAAGATAAGAATGAAGAGGAAGGTACAAAAGATTCAATGCAAAGTTATTTTAATAATAAAATAAAATCAGGAACTGACAGAAAGTGTCACAGAGCGTGCATGAAACAAAGTTTAACACACGCAAACATCGACCGACATCTGAGGGTGCACAGGGAAGAACTGAAATACATGATGGTATATGATGAGCAGATGATTCATCAATAGCCGCGTTTCCACTGCCGGGCCAGGGCCGAGCCGTGCTAGTGCGTGCCAGGGCCAGTCGCGTTTCCACTGTCATTTCCGGGGCTTGAGCGGGGCTTACTCGGGGCCAACGGCCAGGATATCTGGCCCGTCGAATACCTTGGGCAAAAGCGGGCCAGCTCGGGCTGGAGGCGTGCTCAAGGTAAAAGGCAGAGTTTATCGGTGTTATGGAACGTTATGATCTGAAGCAAGATGCACATTTCACTGTTTTATATCGCGAAAAATAATCGCTGCTCGAAAAGGAGAATCGCCTGTACTGGTCTGTGGAAGATAACAAAGCTCTTCTGAGTATTTGGGCAGAAGAAAGGGTACATGACGGCGTGTGAAGAAACGTGGACGTTATAAAATACATAGATGCTGAACTTTCTAAGCTAAGCATTCAGTGAGCAAAGCTTAAGTTCAGGAAAAAATAAAAAAGTTGCGGGCGCAGTATTGTACAAGGTTTAAAAAAAATTTAAACCTTTAAAAAACGCACAATGGACAAAGCGGAGCTCAGAGAAGGAACTTTCCATGGTTCGACTTGATGGACGGTGGGCTGGGTCACCGTCCCTCTGTTAGTGGCGACTCGCGAGACAATCAGGACACTATTGCAGCCACGGCCGGTGAGTTAATATAGCCTACATGCTATCTTCCTAACTTAATAAATAAATAAATTCATAATACCCGCTGAAATCGGTTGGGTTGTATCACGTTTTATCCAGAAAGGCGTGTTAGGGGCGGGGTTTAGGGCAGCGCTGCGGGGCTACTGGCCCGGCAGTGGAAACGTAAGCCCGGTGCTTGAAGCCCGAGGCCACTGGTGCGGCTCGGCTCGCTGTTAGCCCTGGCCCGGCCCTAGCCCGACAGTGGAAACACGGCTATTGATGTGATGATGATTAGGGTCTATGGTTACTGATATGTGGTGGGAAAAATAAACAAAGCAGTGCATGTGATTAATGAAAACTAACTGAAAATCCATTAAAGTGAAACTAATGAATAAGTCCAGATAACCATGACAGAACGCCCCCTCCCAGTAGGCGCGACCTTGTGTTGTAGAAGCAGAGGTGAGGGAGGGATGGAGGGGACTTTGGAGGTGGCTGAGGCGATGACACAAGGAGGACAAGAGATGAGGGTATGGTGCAATACGGACGATGAGACCCTGGCTGCGATGGTGAAGGTCGTCCAATGGCACAGACCCAGAGCCTAGAGACGACAGCCCATGGTGGATTGAGAGAGGGAGGAACCAAGGTGGTATGGAGGCTGGGATGTCAACTGGGGGACGACCTACGAACGCAGAGCTGATGGATCACAGGGTGCGTAAGGCAGAGAGTGTCCGGTTGGAGCCGAAGGTGTGAGGAGTCAATGTGCAGCCAACAGGTTGATGGGCGACGGAGCGAGACGATCTGATGACAGAGGCGGAGCCACAGGATGCATCCTCTCAGGATCAGCGCTGTGGTTGTAGGACCTGAGGCTCGACGTGAGTGCTTGGCATTGCAGGAGATTGTAAAGGGCTGACAACCTCCAGCAGAGGTGGAGCTGGAGGACTGGCTGAGCAGGGCGGTGACGGAGGCAGATGAAGGCTAGACAGGGTCGAATGTAACACAAAATTGTCCATGCAGATGTTTTTGCTGTCTAAAAACAGCGATGAAGGTTCAGAAGGAACAGATCAAAGTTAAAACAGTCCATGGTGCTGTCAGCGATGAAGAATTCTGATTGGGGTGGGATAGGGTGGGAGATTGGGACTGATAGGGCACGGAAGTCAATCAGCCAGTCCTTAGTCATGGTGGATGGTAGCTTTCCGTTTGCGGAGGGCTTACATGTTTCCACCGTGGTCGATGGTGGTGAAACGGGGTCTGGGTCTGGGTCTGGCAGCATTCTAGACCGTGGGTTGACACTCTCCGGACACCGGATGATAGGGTCCATCCAATTCAATCCAGAGGGGTCTGGGAGGTCTGAGAGGTAATGGTAATTAGCCCTGATCCAGAACAGTGACTTCAGGGTCTACTCGTCAGAGGGGCTGGACAGCAAGAAGGCAGAATTTTTCTGTGAAGGTAAAAAAGTCCAAGCACTGGAATTCTAGAACTCTGGAAAAATACCGTATATACCCGAATATAAAACGACCCTGAATATAAGACAATTTTCCCCCCATTTTCCAGACTTATTTTTGGGGGAAAGAGACTTTTGTGGAAAAAATCTGGTTTTCAACAGAAAATAATTTTATTTGAAAATTCTAGTGATAATTCATTGAAAAAAAAAAACATTTTAACACCATTCATTAAATATTTGGATTAATTTGTCACAAAATAAAGTGCACTCTGTTAATGAGTTGAAGAGAGAAATGAGAGAAATTAATGAATAAATGAATGAATGAGTGACAAAAATGAATAACCTTTTCACAAAAATGCAATAATTATGTAGGCCTATCTATGTATATTTGCAATTGTGGTTAGGGTGGCCTTATGTCCGGATGCACGGCAGAGAGGGAGAGAGCGAGAGACCTTGCGTTTCCAGTAGGCGTCTGACAGGAGCCACTCTTGCGCAGATTATACTTGAATGGCTTGTTGACGACTACATCCTATACCTGTAGCTGGCTTGTCATCCACCCGGGTATGATCACTAGATCGCCGTTCATTTTCCGCAACTGAGTTTTGACGGGCTCCGTCAAGTGTCCGCGGAATGCATCCAAAACGAGCATATTTCTCTTCTTATGAAGCGCACCACGGCGCCTTCCCCACACTACCTTGAGCTGGCGCCCTCTACTGTTTCTCCCTGCTTTCTCCCTTTTCCCCTGTGATTTTGTCTATATCGCGAATATAAGACGACCCCCCATTTTTCATCCTATTTTTAGGATAAAAACCTTGTCTTCTATTCGGGTATATACGGTAGTCAAATACATGCTATTTTCACTGTGTATAAAAATACAATATGCTTCAAATGATCAATCATAGTTGTAAATATGTACAACTTTAACGACAAGACAAGGCGATGTAGCTGTTGTGAAAAAATCGAATAAAGAATACCAGCCACCATAGCAATCGTTCTCCCCTCCGCCATGTTTAAAGTTTGTGGCCTGTGCATCTCGGGAACTTGGGTTATTCCAGAGCATCCCAGTGGCAAATACGACTTGAGAGGATGTTATGTCCAATTTTTACTTTGAAACTCTGATTGCACGTGAAGCATTACACCATGTGCAAATAGCCTGCCTTGTTGGCAGAGACTATTTACAATAACCCTGCCCATTTACACTAACTGATTGAGCCAGACAACATTATAAAAGAAATCACACTGCTGCCCTTGTATACCCCCGTATTTAGGTGGCACCTGTCGTTGAGTGAGCTGAATTTTTATTCAGCCCATCTGAACAGACAAATCACATGTGAAAATCGAACTGAATATGTGTTGGTGTGAGGAGGCCTTTAGATCGCATGGGCATCTGTGCTTTGTAATGAGGTTTCTCTCAATCCTGTTCTAAATGTTCCAGCACGTTGACAGCAGATGTGAGAAAGCTGGTGCAGGCAGCTGTGAAGAGAAATAAAAATAAACATGCTGAACAGAGATGCCATCAAAGATTATTCAACGTCAGTCAACTTCATTCTTTGAGTTCTCAACTCAAAGCTCCATTCAGCCAAACGATGAAGCCATAAACATTAAAGCCTCTTTTATCAGGCTGTACTGAATATGTCCATTGCTAGAGATATATGACAGCGGGCCTTAAAGCCTTCTACATTAGCCCAAAGGAATGTTAGCTCTTTTAATTTCATTGTACTTTAGTGGTTGGTTTGTTTAGGATTAGGTTAGAATACCGAGATCATTCTCCTCTAATGTTTCTCTATGGAGAGAACCTGTTATTCATTGTATGTGGTTGGAGATTTTGAAGTCCTTTCCTTACTTTATGAGTGCCGATGAGAGTACAAAAGCTCACTTTTCTCAGTAGACTGAAGAGGAAGACTACAATGATGAATAGTGTATTGATGAGCTTATTGGTGATTTGTTGTTTACTAGGTAAAAAAGTCAATACAGAAACAGCAAAGTCTTAATTGGCCCATGTAGACACAAATCTGCATTGGCTGTTAAGCCTTTTAGAACAAAGACATGAAGGCACAGTTCATGATTTGAATATAGTTGTCAATCAATTACTTTTCAGATTAGTAGTCTATGCTCAAAGCTGAAGAATTATTGTAGCATTAATTCTATATGTGTGCAGGAAGTCTATAATTAAAGCGCTAATACTTTACTTAAATGTTGAAAGAAACTCTCAGCTTCTTTACGGCTAACAATAGACTAATTTGTCTTTCTCTCTTGTGCTCTGTAATATCATATAGGGGTGTTGTGCGTGTGGACATCAGCCTGCAGGATGTGGATATTGATCAGTGCTCTGCAGATGGATGGTTTGCAGGAACACACAGGTGCAACCTTACCACAATGGAGGTGAGTCCATCTTCAAGCTCTTGCTTCAGTGACACAATTCAACAGATTTTGCTTATTTTAAACATTCCAGGTGACCAGTCCACACATTTAGTGGCTTGAAAATATGAGTATTTAACATTAAAGGAATAGTTTGTCACAGCCCTTGTGACAAAAAAAGTGTATTGTATTAAATGTGCACTTGTGTGCTTCAAATCTTAAAAGGATAATATAGACAATATAATATTAATGACATATAAGGCCACTTAAGTTTAAAGAGAGTACATTTTCATGACTTTATCTTAACATTAAGTGCACTTTGTAAAACGGTTTTGCTTTGAATTACTTTACTTTTTAAAGAGCAACTGTAATGTTCAAGAAGTAAACGTTTTTTGATGCTTTGACTAACATAAAGCGCATGTATTGTAAAAGTAATAATTTTAAATGTAACGTGTCATTTGATATTCAATATTTTAAATGAAATAAGTTGCACCATTATCATTATATTATTTTTTTTATATATATTTATATATACCGTAATTCCTCAAATAAAAACCGGTATTCAAATAAACGCCGGGCCTCTGATAGTGGCCGGGTACGTGGTCAACGCGAACAAATAAAGGCCGGTCTCAAATTAAGGCCGGGGAAAAATTAGTGTACACTCAAAGACGGACGCGTGCTGTGCTTGTCATATATCACAACTACTATTCAGTGTTTTTAACCACGTTTATTTTAGGTTTCAGACATTTAAATAGATAAGATTTATAGCAAAACAATACATTTATAGTTTGTAAAATACACAATGGTGTCTATGGAAGCAGCAATAATCCATTCAAATATATTTGGCGACGTGTTTTATTCATATCAGATACACAGTGTAAGTAAAGTTTACTCTATTCTTCTCCCAGTTCACCGGCCACTTACTTTCATGCATTTCGGGAGAAACTGAAGAATTCACGCGCTGTGTAACGTACAAATCCAACAGACAGGAATCTCTGAACTGCGGTGCCGATCTCACGTTACAGATCAGGATCAATTATAAAGGGTTTTAAACGACAAAACAAACTCACTTAACTGAATTGAGAGTCAGAATAGAAGATAGTTGATGACATGGTAAGCAAGTTTGTTAATATTTAGAAATAAAAGCGCTACATCTGTCATACAGCGCTATTTTGGCTGTGGTGAACAGTGCCAAGCATGACGCGTCACCATGGAAACTTGGCTGACGGGCGGGCGGGGATCGCGAATTAGAAATAAAGGCCTGCCTCTAATAAAAGCCTGCTTCAAATAAAAGCCGGCTACCATCTGCAGTTCAGGTAAATAAAGGCCCCGGTCTTTATTTGAGGAATTACGGTATATAACAAATATACAGACATGTTTCCTTGGAAATGACATTAAAGTATATTTTAGTTTACCATAAATGCTTGTCGGTACATTTAGCAGTACTTTTTTTTTTAAAGACAATAGTAATTATGAAATTACATATGAATAAGTATTTAAGCCCTAATTAAGTGGATCAAAAAAGTGGTTCAGCTAATTGCATTTAAAGTAACACCAAGTAAATTTTCCTCTTCGGTCGCCCTACTGGTTGGAAACGAAATTGTCCATTGCCGCTGTCGTAAATAATTTAGCCTACCGTCGCACACACGCTCGCTGTTTATCCAGCACCGGCTTTAGAATGAACGATGTCCACAGACAAGGTAGAGTATGTTACATGATTTCATGAAAGGATGATGTATTGCGACATCAGAAACGAAGAAAAACGAAATAATGACTATTGTAGCGCTTGACGTAAAGCTGTCGAATTTTGTAGTTCTTTTTTGTGCATGGGTTACTACCCGAACCCCGAAGTTACATAGTGCCAGTAAAAGCAAAACAGACCACGTCAGGCTTTGGCAGACGAGTCATTTAACTTATTTTAAGTCGATGTACCATCAAAAGGGTCTTGGAAATATATTATGAAGGTTGAAAAACTACTTAGTGTTACTTTAATTTCAATTTAAACTATAATACTTTTTATTTTTATTTTTATTTATAAACACACCATAAAAGTACCTTAAAATTAGTCGATATTATATTATATAATATTATAGTTTATTATATTATATCATTCAAAAATAGGGCTGTAAGTACAAGTAGTCCACACAACTTCCAAATCTTCATATATGATATAAGATAGCTTTTAAACAGTTCAAAAGAGTAAAAAAGAAATAATGGTGTGTCAATGCAATTAATGCTAAAAACCATTGATTCTCTCGTGTAGCTTTTAATACTCTCCTAAAACAGGGATGTCCAGTCCTGCTCCTAGAGGGCCACTGTCATGCAGAGTTTATCTCCAAACCAATTAAACACACACAAACCAGATAATCAAGATCTTTTTATGTATAGAAACTTCCAGGCAGGTGTGTTGAGGCAAGTTGGAGCTAAACTCTGGATGACAGTGGCCCTCTGGGAGCAGGATTGGACATCCCTGTCCTAAAACTTTCTTGTTAGGCATTATTTGCATACCATGTTGCTTTGTGTTTGGTGTCAGTTGCATCATAAGACACACAGGAACCAATGTTGTTTGACATCAAAACTTTGGATAAATGATGTTAGAATATTCATTTTTGGATGAACTATTTCTTTAATATCTCTGGTTCGCTGCAGAACATAAACAATTTGAACTCTCCAGGACCTCTTACGGCAGTCAAAAAATCACATCATTGCACAGCAGCATGCCATCTCAAATTCTGCTTTCAGTCCTTGATTCATGGTGTTCATCCTGCTGTTATTTTGAATAACAAAAGACATTTTTTTATAATATCTTTGACCTTCTGGATCAACAGTGAATGATTTTGCTGTGTCTTAATCCTGTTAACCTGATGCTTGGAGGATTGCAGTTATATAGAGAATAGATTTTTAAGGTCTGGCTCCTTCATAATGGATGTGATGTAATAGATTGCACAGGGTGCACTGAATAATTGAGAAAGCTCTTTGTGTGCTCGGCCTCCTGATGGACACTGCACAGTGTGCGTGTGCGAGACACAGTTGAGCGTACCACACATTGTGACACATCTTCACTTTATGCAATTGAATTGTGACCTCTGTCATAATAGCTTCCATCTTCTGCTTGTAGCACAGGTCTGGTGACGGTGATGCATACTATAAATAGAGCTCATTTTCAAAATTAAACAAAGGAGTGCATCAAAAAACTGCATTTTAATCAGGTGTTTTGTTGTGATATACAGTAGCTACTTTGTACCAGAGGGCCCAATGTATGCAAAAAAGCTGTAATACGTTCTCATTATCTCTGATGTCTGACGCTGAAACTACAGCCCACATGCCACTGATCCTGTTTACGCCAAACCAGAGATTTCCTACTTTATCAGACCAAGAATATCATTAGCAAAGACTTCCGGAATGTGTAATTCAATACTGCATATGCATTTAACCATTGTGGTTGAAGGTCTGGTTTTGCATGCTAAAACATCCTACCATGTAAGACAAGCATCACCATTTTTATTGCTAATTATAGCCTTAGTTGTCTGAACAATTTCTAACCTTGAGTATTAAGCTTTGATGTGTAGTTTTTGTTCTACTCGCATAATAATAACATAAATGAAATGATGCAACTAATTAAGAATATCTAGGCTATTACTCTTCTAAGAAATCAGATCTAGTTTGTTTGTCTGGTTGATGATGAAATGGGTGGAAACATCCCATAAACAGACTTTATGGTGGCCTCTTTTGACTTGATCCAGTGAGAAACCACCCAGAGACCTCCAAGGAAAGACTTGGAACATCTCAGCATCCACCTTAGCAACCATACAGAACACCCAAGCAATCACATAACATTGCTAAAAATAAAGCAGAACACATAGGACCTTGGTGTTGATAGCATCATACTCTACTGTGTGAACTATAGGAATGTAATGATTTGGCAATCTTTCTGAATACCCTAGCAACCACATAACAATGCCTAGAAACTACCATGAACGTCTCAGTTACGCATGTAACCCTCGCTCCCTGAAGGAGGGAACGGAGACGTAGTCGGACATACCGTACTGATTGGGATCACGCTTAGGGAGCCTGTCATCTTCGAGTATTGATAAAATGAGCCAATGCACAATGCACATAAATAATTTTGGTGGAAAGGGAGACGCTGCGGAAGCCACAACCTGCCTGTAGGGAGGTATCATGTGGAGGTCGTAATTTGTAATTAGATCGCCGTAGGGATCACAACATATGGGACCCAGTCTAGCACAGGTTCCAACAATGCATATGAGTGTTAGGCCTGGCATCGGACGCTCCACCTAACCCGCAGCTCTACAAATATCACCCTTCCAAAGAGGTAGCAGTCGCTGGACACAGCTGCATAGTGGCAGACCGCTCCACAGGAGGGATTGCCTCGTAACCCTTCGCCGTTCCTCCATTGAGGGTAGTAAGGGGGAGGAGGTACTAAGGCGGTTTCTGGCAGAAAAAGGTGCCATCCCATGACCTTGTAACCTCCTCATGCACTTTGGGAAAGAATGGTACTGGGCCGGCGCGCTGAGGACCAGAACGGCCCGCTCTGACAAACCAATCCTCCAACCGAGACGGTTCGGGACACAGTGGAGGGTTCCCTGCAAGCCCGCCCGTTTAAGCATAGCTGACATTTCTGGATCCGGCTCGGGCAACGCTACTCTCCCAGAAGGAGTCGTCATCTCCAGAGTCCAGCTCCCCTTCCGATGCAGCGATCAACATTCTGTCCTCAGGAGGAGCTCCGAACAAAATGGCATGTCAGTCCACTACAGAGGGACCAGCACGTTCAGTAGGGAGCTCCAACGGCTGCGGTGTGACAGTGACAGTTACCGGGTGGGGAAGCCCTCAACTGTGATCCTCAGATCTGGGGTGGGCCAGAAGGGGCGCTAGAGCGGGGCATGGGAATGGGGACTCCACCTTCATGGATGATGGTGAGTCTTGATCTCAAAACCGAGATGATGAAAGTCATGTTCCGACAATGAAAACATGAACCATCCATAAAAGCTGCTTCAGCGTGCTGAATGCTGAACACGTGATGCATCCATTGTGACCATCAGCTGGGGACAGGGAACGACTGCATCCAGAAATGGACGGGTGGAATGGCATCTTGAAAAAGACGCAGACATACCTTTCTCTTTAAAGAAAATGGGACTCTCACCAGTGCCGGAGCACACAGGGAATGACCGCGGCAACACTGCCAGGGGATGGTGCAGCCTGTACCATTGAAGCACTCACTTCTTCGTCCTCTAACCAGCCGTCAAACAAAAAAACACAAAGAGAATGTTGTTAAAACAGCAGTTGAGAGCTCAGAAGCTCACGATCACTGCTGCACTCGCGCTGTAGAAACAAGCGGCAACATTCTAATCTGAAAAATGAAGCCTTCCTGGAAGTGGGAAAAACTGCAATACATCGAAGATCCACAGGTCCCAAAAGGGAGCAAATGTCCATAGACCCCCATGTTAAAATGCCCGTTTTCACGGCATAAATTCATGTTTTTACAGGTTGGTCCCATGGACTTTTATTGTATTTTTCTATAGGTTCCGAGTGCCTAACAACTGTCAGGGGGTGAATTTTTTTCTAACTCGTTAGTTTAGATCATATTTAGATATAAAATGTGTTACGGCCGCAACAAAATAGGAAAACAACACGAGCGATCAATATAGCCAACGTAGTTTATTCAGTCAATCTAGGGGTTTCACAAAGTGCAACAATAGCTTTTATGTTATTAGAAATCTTCCGAAGTGCCGACGGACGCCAAATCCAGCCATCAACCAGCCAACAAGAGACGAACAGTGGATGATGTAATTTCCTCGTACCCGCGCCTCCTCCCATGCGCGAAACCGGAAACTATATCTCCACCTCCTAATCTGAATCAGCTGTTCCTCATCTCCCCCCGCGACCTATCAAACAAGAGATAAAAGAGACAAAACACACACCCATAACACCTCCCCTCTTAAGAGAGAGGATCCTTGTAAAGGACCTCTAAAAAAAAAACAAGTTAACAAAAATGAATACCACTTAACTCAAAATCCTTATAGCTAACCCTGCATATGGCCTTCTTAATCTGGTTACCCCCTTGTAACTGGAATACAGCAACTCCTGGCACCTAGGAAAAACCAGTCACAGATGAGAAAACAAAACAAAAAAACACTAACCAATCGAATCAGTCGCAAGAACTCTCACACGGGGCACGAGACAAGGCATCAGCCAGAACATTTTCTACACCTCTTATGTGCCTAATCTCCAATGGATAAGGTTGCAAAAAGAGAGACCACCGAATAAGACGCTGGTTTGGGCTCTGCAAAGAGTGCAAAAAGGTAAGTGGATTGTGGTCTGAAAATACCACAATTGGAAAAATGCCACTTGTCACATAGACTTCAAAAAACTACAAAGCCCAAATCAACGCTAATGCCTCCTTTTCAATAGTGGAATAATGCAACTGGTGGGACTTAAACTTTCTAGAGAAGTAAGAGACTGGTCTTTCTATACCCTATTCATCAATTTGTAAAAGTACCGCTCCAGCCAAATTATTACCCAGAATAACAGAAATACCCTCCACTGGCAGAGAAGGTCTCACCCCCACAGTGACCTGACCCGTGACCAAATCTGATTCAAGTACAACATTGTGTAATGGAACAGGCAGCACTTGTAACCCAATTCCTTTTATTAACATCTCCTTCCCTGTACTGGAACTTTCAGAAAAACTTAGAATGGACTCTAAAATAAAGGTCTCTGAAGCTCCAGTATCTCTGAGAATCTTAACTGGGACTTTAACATCACTTCCGACCAGAGATACAAAGCCGTCGGTAATGAAAGGAGCATAGCTCAACTTTTCTACCTTACCCAACACCTCGCTTTCCTGAACAGAGTTTACATCAACCCCAGGTACAGTAGACCCTTTAATGACGGAAGACGCAGCAAGAGCAGATTTTGGTTCGAATTTAGAACGGTTCATTTTTGATTTAAGGGCTGGACAATCTTTTTTCCAGTGTCCTCTATTCAAACAGTAAGCACACTGGTCACTTTTATCCACCGGACTTCTTGGCTCTCTCTCAAACTTCATATTTCCAGGCAAAGAGAAACGAGTCTCCATAGGAGCACTTTCCCCAGAGCTACTTAAACGACGCCAATAATTTTTTTTTAGATCTCTATGAGTCAAAACATATTCATCAGCAAGGACAGCAGCACCCTCTGCATTCTGAATATTACGCTCTGTTATGAAAACAGCCACATCTTCAGGTAAGGTGTTTTTAAATTGTTCCAACAGTAACAACTCATAGAGAGAATCAAAATCACCGGCTTGTGAAGCCGAGCACCAACGATCAAACAGAATCCTTAGCTCTCTTGCAAACTCAGTAAACGACTGCTGCATACCTTTCCGTAAAGTCCGAAACCGTTGCCTGTAAGCTTCCGGAACTAACTCGTATGCCTTCAGCACCACATCTTTCACCTTACTGTAAATTTGACTGTCATGGACACTTAAGGGGGTCGCACACCGGACGCGCAGCTCGGCGCCGCGCCACGCAGCGTCAGGTCTTTTAAATTCGAACACATTATTCTCTATGAGAGTACACACACCGGCGGCGTCTGTCCGCGGCGCCCAGCAACGGCTCTGGACCGTCTTCAAAATCCTGCAGCGCCACACGGCGCCATTTACATAGTTATATATTAAATTTACATTTATGTGTCTCAAATAGTAGTAATGTATATACGGACTTAGCCCTGTGCTGGAATATACATTTAGTTCTATATTTATTTAAAGAAATCAGAAAATTGCTGATGTTATCAGATTTTCAGGTGAGAGTTGTCCTAGACGTGGCGTGGCGTGGCGCTGAGCTGCGCGTTCGGTGTGCGACCAGCTTTAGAGTGGAGTAACCTTGTCACAGGTTAACCTGGTGACTCTATAAACTTGGACTTACAAACATACACCCATTTCACTGTTACTGTGCATTGCCGGCAATATTAACAACTGTGTACACATCAGGAAGGTGTTATGGATGTTTTTGTTTGTTCAGTCTAAAGTTTGTTACTGCTGTGTTTTGTTATAGTTTTCAACTCTTTATAGTTTTCTTAAAGTTTGTCATTATCTTTCTAAAAGAACAGAATGCCACAACACACAATAATTTATAGGATAATTACCTTTATTTTTTCCCATATTTTTCACAAACCTTATTGCAGTTAAACTTCCCGGTTCACACTCTGTACAACCAAACCCATAATCCAGGTTAAACTGATTTTTAAAGCAACAGCCACATCACTTCCTGTGGAAGATACCATTTTAGTGTGATGTCAGAGGAGGGGGAATTTGGAAACAGTTGTGTTTACCATATAATTTGTTGTTAAACTCTCTCTCTGTTAATGGTTGCTGTTTTAGCTGTTTGGAAGGTTTAAGTGTTGTGTTGGGTGTTTATATTATTTAAATTGATTGTTACAAACGTAGTAGTTTGTACCTGTGGTTGGTATGCCCTATAGGCGGGGCTTCAGCCTATAAATAGACTTGCTGGTTGAAACGATTTCAGTTCTGATTGTGAACTCAGAGAAATCAAACACTGAACAGTGTTGTGAACATTGGGCCATTTGGTTTAGCCAAAATTAGCACATTGTTGCAGTTTTCTTTTCTTTTTGTACAGTTTTTATTTATTTTTGTTTTCTCCTGCACTGTAAATATTTCTAGCACCTTCCAATAAACCACCATTTTGGATTTTGCATCAACTTTTTTTATACAGCACGTCATTTCCCTTTTCCACTCCAACTGGTTGGCTTCCCAACATATGGTGTCAGAAGTGGGATCCTCCCACCAGTGAGTGACGTGCCTGCATAAGGTAATGCCCTGCTGACATGCCACCCAAAACGAGGGGTCAGCCTGTAGAGGGCACAGATGCAGTAATGGACCAAGGTGCTGTTGGAGGTGTTGCCGAGGAGAGATTGCTGACTGCGGAAATCCCAGCCACTGGGGGAGATGCTGCTATCACAGCGCTGGCACAAATGTTCCAGTCATTCATGCAGTACCAAAAGGATCGGGATGAAAGGCAGGAGAGGGATGCTTCTCGCCGCGAACAAAATTACAAGGTCCTCAGCCACCAGGTCACCCAAATGCAGCTAGACATGGAGCGGACAAGACATGGAGCTTCGGAAGGAGCTGCAAAGCGGGTGATAGACCATGAACCCCGAATAGCCAAGCTGGAGGACAGTGATGATATTGAACACTACCTTACAACTTTTGAAAGACTTGCAGAGGTGTATCAGTGGCCAAGGGACGACTGGGCCATTCGTCTTATTCCCTTGCTAACGGGCAAGGCCCGAAGTGCTTTTGTTGCTATGAATCCCTCACATACCACAGACTATGACCAAGTGAAAGCTGCAATCTTGAAAAAATATGAAATCAGTGCAGAGACATACCGGTTGAGATTCCGGTCCCTTAGTACCCCTGCCGATGAGACCCCTACGGAACTCTATATCCGACTGAAGGACTTGTTCTCCAAATGGGTACACTATGAGCAAAGTAATAAGAGGGACATTATGGAGTCCCTTGTGCTGGAGCAGTTCCTGCGAGTGTTGTACCCTGAGGTGAGGACTTGGGTAAAGGAAAGAGATCCTGACACCGCTGCAGAGGCTGCAATATTGGTTGAGGCCTACATGGCTGCACGGAGGGGACCTGGAACTACTCGATATGCTGGCATTCTCCACTCTTCAAAGGGTAAGTCTGATGGGTTGGGGGTGGGTTCAAACTCTCAAAGTGGCCCTAAAATCAAGCCCATTCATTCTAAACCCCCAACATTAGCCACCATGCCCCAGACAACAGTGAAGGGAGAGATTGTTGTATGTTATAACTGTGGTGAGCCAGGTCATACTAGGCCCCTTTGCCCACTCAAAAAGCCCAAGACAACTGGTCTTTGTTATATGCCCCGGCCAGAACAGTTAAGAACACAGCCCGAACGGGAGCCAGTCATCACTGTACTGTTAAATGGAAAACCCCTTTCAGCGTTAGTGGACACAGGTTGTTCCCATACTCTAGTACAGGCCCAATATATACCCAGAGATTCCTGGAGTGAAGGAGACGCAGTAACAGTTTGTTGTGTGCATGGGGATAGCACTGAGTTGCCTACTGCTGAGGTTTATATTGAGGTCTGTAATCAGTCATATCTGATGAATGTGGGTGTTGCTACCAAATTGCCCTATCCTGTACTGTTAGGTACTGACTTCCCTGTACTAGCTGAATTGGTGCAAAAGACTGTATGGTGTGGTGTTGTCACGAGAGCCCAAGCAAAGCAGCTTACTCAGGTTCCACAGCTCCAAGAAATAACACCAGACACACTGCAAGAAATGCCTTTCAGCTCTGAGGCTAGTTTAGGTGAGTCACGGCCTACAGAGCAGGAAAGGCTACAGAAACGCAGGGAGTGGGTTGAGGGGTTGTTGGAAACTTCAGAGCAAGCTGAGGAAGGGGCAGAAGAACCCGAACTCACGGAAGCAGACTTAGTTGTCCCTGGTAATCTAGCCCAACTTCAGCGTGAGGACTTAACCTTAATGGAATGTTTTAAACAGGCTGAGGAAAATGAGGGTGTTGTGTCTTTGCTTGGTGAGACTTTTGTGGTAGAAAATAGTCTTTTGTACCGACAGAGTAAGGAAGATGGACTGCAGCTGGTAGTACCTAAGGCATACAGGAAAGAGGTTTTAGAACTTGGGCATTCTATTCCCTGGGCAGGTCACTTGGCTTTTATGAAGACATTTATGCGAATTGCAAAAAGATTTTACTGGCCAAAGATGTACAGTGAGGTTAAGGAGTTCTGTAAATCTTGTCCAGAATGCCAGCTCACTACGGGCCGTACTCCTGCCTACGCACCCCTTATACCACTTCCTGTAGTTGACACTCCTTTTAAGAGAATAGGAGTTGACGTAGTTGGGCCTGTGGAAAAGAGTCAGAGAGGGAACCGATTTATCTTGGTTATTTGCGATTACGCTACCAGGTACCCTGAGGCATACCCATTACGAGAGGTCACAGCTAAGCAAATAGCCACTGTACTCCTACGATTTTTCTCGCAGGTTGGCATACCTCAGGAAGTGCTCACAGATCAGGGTCCAAACTTCATGAGCCATACCCTACAAAAAGTATATCAATTGCTGGGCATAAAGAGAGTACGAACCACCCCTTACCATCCTCAGACTGATGGTCTTGTTGAACGTTTCAACCAGACCTTGAAAACCATGCTGAGGAAATATGTTTCTGACACGGGCAAGGACTGGGACAAGTGGCTTCCATTCCTCCTGTTTGCATATAGGGAGGTGCCTCATGCATCTACAGGGTTCTCGCCATTTGAACTGCTGTATGCTCACCATGTCAGAGGGCCTCTGGATGTACTAAGGGAGAGTTGGGAGGCCACTGATAAGCCTGACAAGAAAAACATTCTCTCCTATATACTAAAGATGAGAGAGCATCTGCAGAAGACAACAGCCCTTGCACGAGAAAATCTCCTGCAGTCTCAAAAACGTCAAAAAGAGTGGTACGACCGAACAGCCAGATCCCGCACATTTGAGCCAGGTGAAAAGGTCTTGTTATTGTTACCAACGAGTGAGCATAAACTGCTGGCTAAGTGGCAGGGCCCCTACCAAATAAAGAGGAAAGTGGGTCCTGTGACATATGAGATCGAGATCCCATCCAGGACCCAGCCCTTGCAAATCTTTCATGTTAACATGTTGAAGAAGTGGTATGCTCGTTCCACACAACAAGGACCTACATCTGAGGAAGTGGCGGAAACCACAACTGCTTTGTTCGTGAGATCCGTGGAGGGAGAGGAGGAAATAGAGGAACAATATCTGCCTGGTCGTCAGGGAAACAGTCAGCTGGACTTTGAGCACCTGGAAGATGGTCAAAGGCAGGAACTTCTAGAATGCATCCCAGCCCAACTCTTTATGGAGACACCTGGCAGAACAAACGTTATCCACCATCACATCACTCTCAAAGATCCCAAACCCATTCGTCAGCCAGTATACCGGGTCCCAGAAAGACTTCTGCCAGTTATGAAGGAGGAGTTGGAGACCATGCAGAGCCTTGGTGTGATTGAACCTTCAACTAGTGAATGGAGCAATCCCATTGTCCTAGTGCCTAAGAAGGATGGCAGTCTCAGATTCTGTCTGGATTTCCGCAAGCTCAATAGTGTGAGCAAATTTGACCCGTATCCCATGCCAAGAGTGGATGAGGTAGTGGAGAGTCTTGGAAGAGCAAAGTATCTCACCACACTTGACCTCTGCAAGGGGTATTGGCAGGTTCCACTAAGCTCGGAGAGCATGGAGGTGACTGCATTTAAAACACCCTTTGGACATTTTCAGTTCCGTGTCCTTCCCTTTGGGCTTCACGGAGCTCCGGCTACTTTTCAAAGGATGATGGACCAGATCCTCCGGGGGACTGAAAAGTTTGCTGCGGCATACTTAGATGACATAATCATCTACAGTCAAACTTGGCAGGAGCATATGAGTCATCTGAAGGACGTGCTACTGAGAATTAAGAGTGCTGGTCTAACCATCCGCCCAGACAAATGCACCCTAGCCAGGACTGAGACACAATACCTAGGGTATGTGCTGGGTCATGGAGTAATACGTCCACAGGTGGGGAAAGTGGAGGCCATCAAGAATGCTGAACGGCCAGTGACCAAGAAACAGGTCCGTTCTTTCCTTGGACTTGTGGGGTGGTACAGGCGTTTTATCCCCAACTTCTCTGAACGAGCCTTTACCCTAACGGATTTAACTAGAAAAGATAAGCCAAATAAAGTTGACTGGACTCAGGACTGTGAGAGGGCTTTCCAGGACCTAAAGGACTCCTTATGCACAGAGCCTGTTTTACAGAGTCCCGACTTTAAGAAGACTTTCACTGTACAGACCGATGCTTCTGAGCATGGCATTGGGGCTGTACTGCTTCAGGAAGGTCAAGGTCAGCTCCAACCGATTGCCTACATCAGCAGAAAGCTCCTTCCCCGTGAATCCAGGTATTCCACAGTTGAGAAGGAGTGTCTGGCAATTAAATGGGCATTGGACGCTTTACGATACTACCTGGTGGGACGCAAATTCACACTTGAGACTGATCACAGGGCATTGGCCTGGTTGGGCCGTATGAGAGACACAAATGCTCGTATCACCAGATGGTTTTTAGCCATCCAGCCATTTGACTTTGAAATTTTGTACAAAGCTGGATCACAAAATTGTACAGCAGATTACCTCTCTAGGACACCTCAGGTGTCTGAGGGAGGGGGAGAAATGTCACAGGTTAACCTGGTGACTCTATAAACTTGGACTTACAAACATACACCCATTTCACTGTTACTGTGCATTGCCGGCAATATTAACAACTGTGTACACATCAGGAAGGTGTTATGGATGTTTTTGTTTGTTCAGTCTAAAGTTTGTTACTGCTGTGTTTTGTTATAGTTTTCAACTCTTTATAGTTTTCTTAAAGTTTGTCATTATCTTTCTAAAAGAACAGAATGCCACAACACACAATAATTTATAGGATAATTACCTTTATTTTTTCCCATATTTTTCACAAACCTTATTGCAGTTAAACTTCCCGGTTCACACTCTGTACAACCAAACCCATAATCCAGGTTAAACTGATTTTTAAAGCAACAGCCACATCACTTCCTGTGGAAGATACCATTTTAGTGTGATGTCAGAGGAGGGGGAATTTGGAAACAGTTGTGTTTACCATATAATTTGTTGTTAAACTCTCTCTCTGTTAATGGTTGCTGTTTTAGCTGTTTGGAAGGTTTAAGTGTTGTGTTGGGTGTTTATATTATTTAAATTGATTGTTACAAACGTAGTAGTTTGTACCTGTGGTTGGTATGCCCTATAGGCGGGGCTTCAGCCTATAAATAGACTTGCTGGTTGAAACGATTTCAGTTCTGATTGTGAACTCAGAGAAATCAAACACTGAACAGTGTTGTGAACATTGGGCCATTTGGTTTAGCCAAAATTAGCACATTGTTGCAGTTTTCTTTTCTTTTTGTACAGTTTTTATTTATTTTTGTTTTCTCCTGCACTGTAAATATTTCTAGCACCTTCCAATAAACCACCATTTTGGATTTTGCATCAACTTTTTTTATACAGCACGTCATTTCCCTTTTCCACTCCAACTGGTTGGCTTCCCAACAAACCTTTTTGAGCTTTTCCATAAAGCACACACTGTAAAAGTAGCGTCTGCTCACAATCTTCCCACCCCATAAGATCTGCCAACCGCTCAAACAAATTAAAAAAAGTATCCAAATCATCCTCATCAAATTTTGGCATGAGGTTAAGAGAACGAGCAACATCAAACATTTTTGGAGCTGGACTAACTACTTGGGTCTGCAAACCCTCAGAGTGGTACCCCAGTTTACCTTCTCTAATTAGAGCAAACCTTTGAGCTTCAATGTCCAACTTTCGCAACTCAACTTCCTGATTCATTCGACTCTTCTCCATTTCCAAGAGCAACAGCTCCTTCTGCTCCTCAAACGACAGGGCTGAAGGAATACCAACAGGAACATTACTTCCTCCAGTAACACTTACAGGTTTTCCTGATTCAGACACAAGAATGTCCAAATCAATGAGAGCAGCTTTAACAACAATTCCCACTCCCTCCTTTAGACTCTTTTCTTTAGTGGTAAGGCTAATTTCATATTTTTCTGCTACTTCCAATAACTGTTTCTTAGAAAGCTTATTAAAGCTCTCCTCAGTAGGATTCTCAAAAAACTCATCTAACAAGGTAGTCATCTTAATTTTTTTTTTTTTTAAATATATATAGTCTTTTGTCAAATCTCACTTTTAGTGACCTTCCCCACTACCTACACACAACACTACCTCAACCCTAGACTTCATGCTTCCACCAAGGGCTAAGTTACTTTAAGCACTCTAATACCAACAGTACAGACCCCTCTCGGACAAACCAGAGAGGGACTACACAGCGGCAGTGCCCTTAACCCAGCGTCAGCACAAAAAAAACAAACTAAAATAATAAAGAGTCAACGAAAACGTTGCTTCAGCCTAACAAGGGAAACGTCACCAAAATGAGAAGACAAACATTAATTAAACCTCTTGCAAAGGTTGCAAACTTGCAAAACTCTTGTACAAACACGCCAAAAAAAGGTAAACAACCTTTACGTCAATATCAGATCTCAACTGCTCTCATCAGTCTACTAAACACATGCCAACCCAGAGTAAAACATACATTTCTCTTATCAGCATTTCTATATCATCTTCCAAATGTCGTTCAAATTTAATAAACAAAACTCACCTACCTCCCTTTCCCCTCCTGGTTAACGAACATTTGTGACCAACTACTGAAAAAAAACAGTGACTATCCAACTTACACGTCGAGCTGTCGATACCTTCACTTACAAACAGCTGAGCTGCTAAAAACACCAACAGGCGTTCCTAATTACCGACGCGCTTTACAACGACTACCAAATCAAACAAACGCATCGGACGAGCCCCCATTTGTTACGGCCGACTCGTGGCCGCAACAAAATAGGAAAACAACACGAGCGATCAATATAGCCAACGTAGTTTATTCAGTCAATCTAGGGGTTTCACAAAGTGCAACAATAGCTTTTATGTCATTAGAAATCTTCCGAAGTGCCGACGGACGCCAAATCCAGCCATCAACCAGCCAACAAGAGACGAACAGTGGATGATGTCATTTCCTCGTACCCGCGCCTTCTCCCATGCGCGAAACCGGAACCTATATCTCCACCTCCTAATCTGAATCAGCTGTTCCTCATCTCCCCCCGCGACCTATCAAACAAGAGATAAAAGAGACAAAACACACACCCATAACAAATGTATGACAAAAAAGGGCATGGTTAACTTTGATTGACAGCTTGATTGACAGCTGATAACGGGCTGCGCCGAGTGGAATTCCTAAAATGTGACGTCTCGGCCATGATCTGACACAACACATCATACCACCTCTGTATCCTTTCTGAAAAGATTTTCCAAGATGGCGCCGCCCATACCCCCCTTAAACGGCCTCAAAACCGCTCTTCAGAAAGTCTATGGGTGACGTCACAGATGCTTTGTCCATATTTTTTACAGTCTATGTGTAGAACCACCAGCACCAGGAGAGCCTTCCACAAGAAGCACCGACACACTCGCTTGTTGAAAGAATCAGCACTCTTCAGAGACATCGACATGAAGACCGGCTCTGAAGCAAAAGCCAAATGGTTTGTGCATCCGCTTCCGTATTTATACCCGGGGTGTGTGGCATGTCCAAATCTTGCCATGTGCATTGACTCGTTTTATCAATACTCGAAGATGACAGGTTCCCTAAGCGTGATCCCAATCAGTACGGTACTGAACTGACCGAACTGAAAGGGAACACCATAGGTATAGGTAGCACTGCAAACTATAGTTGCATTATAAAAAACACAGTGTGAGCCAGTAGATAGACCTGTAGAGACAATGATGACCAGGAGTTGAGTTTCAATCAATTTTAGGAATATGCCTGTGTGACGTCACAACTCCAATATCCAAACTGTTTTTGGAGCTTAATTAAATGTTACATTAAATAAATTTGTTTATAATGAGGAGGACGTTTTAGGGATTTTTTTAATGGTACAAAGACCTCTTCTATGTCAAAAGATCAAGGCAAATTTGATTTCTCTTGTCATATCATGACCCATTTAACAGTTGTTAAAAAAGAAAAAGGACAAACAGAAATCTTCTTTGGAAAATGTAAAAATCTTGTGGCATTTTTGGTTTTTCTGTGCTGTACACCCAACCAGACAAGAGTAAACAGCATATCCGTACAGTTAGTCATACAATAAGGCCAAAATTAGACAAGAAAAATATACGCCAGGGTATAAATAGTCTGTTGAAAAGCAGAAAGTGCCTTCCTTCACGCACAAACATGCGTGATTGAAAGACACGTTTTCTATTTGGAGATTGGTGAAATAGCCATGCTATTCTCAGCGGCACTTTGAATTGATCTTTTCCTGGTGAGTCACATACCTGCTGGTTTTGCATTGATCATACGCTGCTGTTATTGCTACTTTAAGGCACTGAACTTAACAGATGAGCCTGTGCGTTTGAACCCCCTTGAAGTTTGATATTTAGAAATACATCCACCACTGGAGTAATTACTTATCCATCCTTTATGTCTCTCTGTAGGTTGTGTTAAAGAAAAAAAGATTTAGTGTGAAATGAAATATCCGTTGAGCTCTTTTTTTTGTGCTCGCTGTATGACAGGGATGTATGGTTTCGATAGGCTTCCGTACTAATGAGGAAACGAGGCACAGAGAAGCTCAGAGGAAGTGCCATTAAAGAGAGCCATCGTTTATAACCTTGTGTCTCTGCAGGCCTGATATTCTTTACTAACCTCACCGTATAGACTTTTATGAGTAAACTTCTCTCCCTTATACAATTCTGCTCTAAAAGTAGAAGCACAGATTAAGTTTGCAAAAATAAAAAAGACACATGTGGGAAGAAAATCTAGTGTTTCAAAGAGGCAGGAATATGGGTGCTTTTTAAAAGCATATCAAACTAAATGAAAAATGGGATTGGTGATTGTCCGTGCAATACTTTTCTCTACAATAACATGAGGCGTTTGTAATGGTTGCTCTGGGCTTTACCAAAGTCCCTTTAAGACAAGTAATTTCACTCGGCGGCCATCTTTGAAACGCCTCTCGGGCATGCAAGTACACCTCCTTTCTTTTTGAATGGAAAAACATAAAACTCTCCAAAACTGTTTGCCAAGCTTACGATTAAATTTCATATTTGAAATCACCAATGAAATCTGACAAGAACTGTCTTATGAATTTTGTTTTCTAAACGCTCGAATCATGACAAAAAACGTAATTTTTCCAGCTGGATCAAGCTAATGCGCATGCGCAGTGGAAGCGCGTGTCTGACTGTTTCAATAGGAACCGGAGCTTCTAACAGCTGCAGTGACGCAATGACTTTACCAATCGGCGAATGGCTCTTATTTAGAAGGTGGGACTTATTCCGCCATATTAAGCGTTGCACTTTTCCCCATTCAAAACAATATGAGTGATGCGTCTTGTGTAATTAATTTTAAAGATGTCTTGCCCGTGTATTTCTGGGTGCGGTAGACGGATTGATTCCACTGATGGGCACGAGCCCTGCCCGGCGTGCAGCTCTTTTAGCGAGGATGAAACTTCAACAGCAGTGCTGAAGCACCCAGGGAGAAACACACTGATGGTAGATCACTGCACAGACCAACAGCAGGAATGTGATCTCGCTGGAACACGCCGTCACACCAACACCACTGAAGAGTCGCTCGTATCGCAGAACTTACCCATACGGAAATGTAATATATGTACACATATGAAATATACATATATTACATATATCCACATAGAAAGTGAAAACATATATGTAGCCTACATATATCTGGCCATATATAAAACCTATTAGAAAATGGAACAATTTCATATATTGACATATAAAACTAGCCCATATATTTTATGTATGTATAATACAGTCTTTTATGTGTGATATTGGAACAATGCTCCAACTTTCATTATCCGTTTCTTCTTTCCACTCGACAAGAGCGAACATTCTTCATCCGTTGGTCTCTGAATGCGCGTAATTTGGCGGTCTTTTGATTGCGTTTGAATTACTTGTTCAAAGTTCAAGATGTTCAAATAAGGAAAACAAGGAATGAATTAATAAGGAACCATAAGCATGTAAAATGTATGTATGTTGTTTAAATAAATTGGCATATATAAATTAAACATATTGGTGAAATATATGGTTATAACATACAATATTATATAAACAATAATCATATATATTGTATTAATATATGTCAATATACTCATTTAATATGGACAATTTATATATGTTATAAACCTATATCAACATATATCTAGATATAACTATATATGTAATAGTAATATATTGTCTTATATTTAGCATATATGACAGCATCACTTGCGATATAGGGACATATATGTCATATATTACATTTCCGTATGGGTATAGACAACTTGCAGAGGTGAGAAGTGAAGGAAACACTCGGCTCCGAAGCAAAAACATAATGTGAGATTGCTCGCACAGCTCCTTTTATACCTACAAGGACAATATTTTATATTCGAGTTGCGCTATGCAAATTTCGCAGACCCATTGCATTGGTTTGCCATTGGCTCGTTTTGTAGAACTTGAATGTGATAGGCTTCTAAGCGAAATCCTCATTTTGTCAGTCACTGACGTAACTAGTGACTGACTGAAAGGGAACTGAGTTTTTGAAAACGCTCTCCAAAGTGGATACATTTGAAAACGCCATTTTATTGTTGTAGTAGTGTGGACTGTTGAAAACTGAGGTATTTGAAAACGATGACAAATGTTTAGTCATGTAACGCATATTGTACAGATAGATAACTTTGTTTATATCAGTATTGTGTCTGTTATGTGCAATTAACTTTCAAATAGTTGCTAAAATGTTACTTTGCACACTCTTCATTCAGAGTTCTGCAAAGATGACAAAAAATTTACTCACAATTGCTTTTTAGACCAAACATATAATGGTGATTGAGTGCGACCTGGATGAATGGTGAGATATTTTGCTAAATAAAATGATCCTGCCAGAAGAATTTTATGATAATTTGTTCCATTTGTATGATCTCAGTGAGTCTTTATGAGAATTTACGCATGCGTGTATTTCGCATTTTCTGACTTTTCATTTTGTTCAAGAAACTTTTGTAAAATGCTTGAAAAAGCTAGTGTGACCAGAGAGCGTTTTGAAACTAAAATGTTTCCGGATTAATGTAGACGTAGCCTATGATGACTTCCACTTCAAAGTACCCCAGAAATGTAAAAAGGGTCCATTGAAGTCTTCCAGGAACGCACAGGTCACAATATTCCTCATTTAGCGTGTGGCTCAGTGGTTCATGTAGGTTGTCTACAAACTGAAAGGTTGGTGGTTCAATCCCCAGTTCCACCTGACCAAGTGTCGAGGTGTCCATGAGCAAGACACCTAACCCCAACTGCTCCCGACGAGCTGGATGGCGTCCTTGCATGGCTGACACCGCCGTCGGTGTATGAGTGAGTGAGTGAATGGGTGAATGAGAGGCAGATATGTAAAGCGCTTTGGTGGCCATTGGGTCTGTGAAAGCGCTATATAAATGCAGTCCATTTTACCATTTAAAGCTGCAGTCGGCAAGTCTGGCAGATTGAGTGGCCTGATGGACTGAGTGGACAAAATGTTGAATGTTTACAACTCTCGCGACCCTCCCCCACTATCAACGAATACCCTCCCACCGAGTTCGTGCTCGTCAGTGTGTGTGCACCAGATTTTCTGTGAACGCGCCCGTCTCATCGGCATCCATCAACACCATGGAGTATTTTGGAGGTATGCTGCCCTGGCTAATCTACCGATAGATTGCAATTGCTAACGTCATTTATACTCTAAATGAGCTTACTTGATTTGTTAGTGTTTTGAAAGCGAGATACAAGTGTTGGATGAAGGCTATGTCCCCGAGGATGTTTCTACACTCCAGCGGACGGACCAAGGTAATACCCCGAGGCGCGACGGGTGGCGTGTGCACAACCGGTGATTGACAGTCAGATCTCACACCCCCCTGCGCTGATTGGACCCAATGATCCGGGAGCGGTGGATTTTTGCAAAGCAAAAAACACGCTCCAGGTGGAGTTAGAAGCTCGATTTTTTTTTTTCTAAAACCACTTTATTGATGTTGTTCTGTCAGATTATAGTGTCGATTTCACTGAATATGATCAAAAAAATGTTGCCGACGGCAGCTTTAAATAATTCCCACCCAAGGCATAAGTAAAATAAAGTAAAATAGAGAGTTAGTAGAACATTGAAACTCGTGGTTATGGTAAGAGGCATGACATTTCTGAAACAGGCTTAAAGCGGTTGACCAATCACAATACACTGGTCCAGCTGACCAATCAGAGCACATTGTGCTTTTTGGAAGGTGGGGCTTCATAGAGAACGGAACTAAACAGACCTTTACTGACAGATTGGGAAGAGAGGTGCTGCAACAATGTAAAAATATGTGAGAAATAGATGTTTTTTTGAACATTCACGCATGAAGACCTATTCTAGTAGACCCCAAAAACAAAATCAAGACTCTGAAAAAGGGCATAATATAGCCTCTTTAATATCTCTGCTAACCTGCCATTTTTTGTCTGCTAGTGAAAACTGAAATCCATGTCTGTAGCACAAACGGAAAGAATGAGTTAGACGCCAAAGATTAATATTTTGTTTTAGGTTATTGTTCATATCACTGTGAGAAATATTACAGTAAGAGTGATGATTACCAAGCAAGCACTTTTGATTGTTTTCCTTTCTGACTTCACTTTGTTGTTTCTTTTCCACTTGAGTCCATAGATAGAGTCATAATTTCACAAGTTGCCTTGGCATGTTCCGACTGTCGCAGTGTTCATTAAGTATCATGCCAGCTCCTGGTTCATTCATGATAAACTAATCTCCTCTTTCAATATGCTGTCATAATGTCTCTATTTATAGACTGTGTAAATGAATAGGTTGCTGATATGAAAGAATTACTGACAGTGGCATAGCGTATACAGTTCCATTTATAAACCACCCATGAGGGAATGCTTGCAATAGACACAGAGCCATAACCGGAAATACTCATTAATCACATTGATTTGGTCATGGCAAAACTACTGCCGCAACACTTAATATATGACAATCAATTCTATCACGATGTGTGGCACCAGGCCAGCAATACCATTCAATAGCGGTGCGCATTTTTTTGGTGACTGCTTGGAGCAGTTCCCTCTTGTGTAAATGAATTAGTCTGATCGTGAGCTGTAAGTAGATTTGGTTTGATGTGATTTTATGTGGCCGCAGTCCAAAAATTAATAATAATAAAAAAAAAATTTGGCAGTTACAAATTGAATATGCTTATAGTTACCAAAAAGCCTCAGATAAGTGATGTACTGTACATTATACACTGCATGACCAAAAAAAACAGTCACTGCTTATATTTAAATAGGCAAATACATAAGAGTTTATAATTGTATCATTATTGTAGTGAGTATTATGTTTCTAGCATGTTATATGTTTGAAAATGTTCTTCTAACCCTAATTGATGGAGTGTGTAGCTTTTCATTTCTTAAACAGCCATGTAGAATACACATCGGCAAATTCCAGGATGACAATGTCAAGATTCATCAGGTCAAATTGTGAAAGAATGGATGGAGGGAGCATGAAGAATAATTTTCACACATGAATGGCACTCTGAGTCCAGACCCTAAAGTCATAAAAGTCTTTGGATGTGCTGGCGAGACTTTACAGAGTTCTGACTCTTGCATTGTCAATACAAATCTTGACCTAAAGTTGATGATCCTCATTGATGAAAGCTGACACCATGTTGCAGGTATTTCTTATTGAAATGTGCATAACTTATGCATAAAATAAATAATGACAAAATGACTTATAAATATGCTAAATCCAACAGTTTTTGTCCAACTGTGTCATAGTCAAATTTTTTTTTTTAATGCCAAATTTTTACATGAAAATAAAATTGAGGGCAGAACACTGTCATTCAATCACTATGAACACAACGTCAAGTCTATAATTCCGATGGCGAATAGTCTACCAATTTATATTTAAACATCTAGATATGATCATTCATCTGAAAAGAGTTCAATTTCATTTTATTTATTTAACATGTATTTTTGAAGATTATTAGTCTTTAATAGACTATCATTAATTTTTGATTAGACTTCTAAAAGCAAACTAGATGTTTATTGTCATTTTTAAGCATCTATTCAGTCTATTTGTATATTGGTTGTGGTTATAGATTCTTATTCAGTGTCATCTCTACTATGCGATTCACACATGTCTCCTGTGCTTATGCTCTAAATATGCTTTCTTCTTGTTGCAGTTTACTAATTACTAACGACTAAGACTATTACACATGTGATTCAACCCTATCTTTTGGAAAGTTCAAAGTTCTCAGCTACATTTATATATAAAATGTCCTGTTTTGGAAAAAAGAACTGTCAGACAAGACAGTCCACCTGATTTAGAATATATTGACACAATATATTTAACAGCTGTGGGACGGACTCCCACACTACTTGCTGCATGTGCTGCCAAATAACTTCCACATGGCAAATCCTGACTTTCTTCAACTTATCTGAAGCACATCTCACATTGTAATGAACTATAATTGTGCTCAGAGCCAAATATATACTTTAATATATACTTTAATTAGCATAAGATATACATTTAAATGATATGTGTGTGTGTGTGTGTGTGTGTGTGTGTGTGTGTGTGTGTGTGTGTGTGTGTGTGTGTGTGTGTGTGTGTGTGTGTATATATATATATATATATATACACACACACACTATCATTTAAAGTATATCTTATGCTAATTAAAGTTATTTATTATTTGATAAAAAATACAGAAAAAAATAACAGTATGTGTGAAAGTGTAAGGCCATGTTTACACCTGGTATTAAGATGTGTTTTGGTCGATCGGATCACAAGTAGACGAGGGAGGCACAATACCCATTTACATCTGGTAATTAATTACCAGTCTCTTTTGTCCACTTTTAACCACTTCTTCGAGGCGGGTAAATTAATGTTTTTTTTGTGTGTGTGTGTGTGTGTGTGTGTGTGTGTGTGTGTGTGTGTGTGTGTGTGTGTGTGTGTGTGTGTGTGTGTGTGTGTGTGTGTGTGTGTGTGTGTGTGTGTTGAAAATATTAGTGCTGCTTAATATATTTGGTGGAAACAAGATTTTCAGCATTCTTTCTGTGTATAGAAAGTTCTACAGAACAGCAGTTATTATAAATATTTTTTTTGTAACAAATCCCCTGCTTTCGGTTTATGGACTTTTATTTTGAAGTATATTTTCAGTTCCTATTGCTCCCAGTGTTCACTACTTGTGTTTAGTTCCTGTTTTACTTTCTTACCATAGTTACCCTTGTTAGTTTCCATAGTATGTCATTACCCACACCTGCCCCTTGTTAGCCTCTTGTTTAATTATATATATAATTGTATTCCTGTTTCCAGTTTGGATTATCTTATTGTCATCTTCCTTCCTCTTCGTTTACGTATTTGTTGAATGAACTGTTGCAATTAGATCCTCGTCTCTCCTATTCCCTGCACAACCATAACAGAATGACCGACCCAGAAAATGGATCTAGCAGTAGTAAAGAGCCACACCGCGCAGTAATTGTGCAGTCTTTCACAATTCTCTTAATTTGTATTAAATGTATTTAAATCAAAATGGACAAAAAAGTAGTGCTACGCCACTGACCTGTTTAAGGTAAGCATCATTAATATTATTGCTCATACTTAGAAAGGGATTGAAACAAACTTGGACAATTAAGCAACCACCTTCAAAATAACCAGGAACCACCCTGCACTGCCCTAGCAACTGGAATGTGCGTACAACCTCTCAGAACACCTTTGCAAATGCGCAAAAATGGCCTAACAATCACCCGCAAGAGGTTTGTGCCCCTAGTGGTGCTCAAATGACACACTTCACCTTTAAGCAGTTGTATCGTCTGCTGTGTGCGATTACCGTAACCTCACGGCTTGTCAGCGTGCTGTGATGTTCCCGTTCCATCCTCAGATCTGTTAGTGACTCTGATGTAATGAGCTGCTAGAAAATGGCTGAGGATAAACATGTTTGTTTGCTCAGGGCTTCAGTGTGTTTGACTGAGCCCCACTTAGCGAGCTTCATTTCCCCCTCTCTTCCTCATTTCACTGGCTGCGCGGTTGACTGGCTGTAATGGTGAACGGCAGTGTCCTCGGCGAGTGCTCAGGCCATTCATCTTCATAGAGGAGAGAGAGACTTCATCTGCTCGACAGCACCGGCAGCAGCTGCCCTGGCCGTATTAAAATAGGTGTCAACAGAACAGCATGTAATTGACTAATGCTGTTTCAATCTGATCCCTGCTATCTGCCTGACCACCCGCAAGATAACACTGTTTTCCTGCCCTCAAAGGCTGGAAAGTGGGATACATATTATTCCTATGATCAATAAATAGTGCATGAGACACTTTTTTTTACAGTTTTATATTTTAAATATATTCAGCTTAAATACGTTTGATTATTTGTATTAGTTTTACCAATATTAATTCCATAACATAAATTATATTCTGTAGTGTTTTTTTTTTTGTGTGTGTGTGTGTGTTTACTTGAATCAATAGGATGGTTGATATGTAAAAATAATAATGAATTTTAATAAATTATTTTTTAAGAAAACATTTTTTAAACCCAATAGCAAGATTTGTGAAAATTGAAATTTTCCCCTGTAATATCCTAGGAAGGGTCTCTAAGGTCCATGGAAGATGTGTAATAAAAATAATGGAAGTTGAAATTGTATTTATACCCATTTCTCATTAGGGAAAGATTATGAAAAGTGATGAAATATCAACATTAGGTAACGCATTATTTCAAGTCCACTTTAGATATTCTGCTAACTTTGAAAGTATGTCAACTTTACTAACCCAAACCCTAACCTAACAGTCTACTAATACTTTAAGAGTAAGCTGACATGAAGCGGCAAAATTACTTATAGTTAGTAGAATGTCTAAAGTGGACTATCGAAATAAAATGTAATCCAACCACTTAATTGCATGTTAATAGCAATTAAATAAAAATGTATTTGTTTAAATGTATGTAAAATGCAATTAGCTGACCTTCAGCTAAATGCTAACCAATAATACCATTATTAATAAATACCATTATTAATAACGTTGATTTTTTTTTTTACCTTTAGGCCATATATTGACATGCATTAGATGCAATATTCATTGAAACTATAATGTAGTATGGCCTCAATTATAATAAACAAGCAAATAATGCAAAACTATTGCCGTTTCATATTGATTCTTGATATTGATTCTTGTATTGTGAATTTAGTCCAAGGCTGTCAAGGTAAACTGGGGTTTTATTGCACAACCAGCTCAGTGAGTTAACACAGGATCAAGGAAGAGAGGTCGGGAGAGGAGAGATGTAGGAAGAATCCTCTAGTGACATGAGGATGGGAAATGATGTCACCTCCCAGCATGACGTAACATCACGTGCAAGAGGAGAGCTCTGCTTTAGCAGTGTTAGTAAGCATAATAAATAAGTAAATACACAAGCTTCTATCAGAGATACAACAAGACAGAGGACTCACCCTCAAGCCATCCTAGGTGTATATGACATGCTTCTTTCAGACGAATACAATCAGAGTTGTATTAAAAAATGTCCCGGTTCTTCTAAGCCTTATAATGGCAGTGATCGGCTGTAAGTCCATCAAAGTGCATCCATCCATGATAAAAGTAATCCACACGGCTCTGGGAGGTTAATAAAGGCCTTCTGAAGCGAAGTGATGCGTTTTATGTAAGACAAATATACATATTTAAAATTATCGACTAAAATAACTAAGTGTCAGGTTGCTGCAGGTGCTGAAGACGAGGACACGGAATGGCGATATAGGTATTTATTTACAAACTTAATTTCCAAAAACAGACATGAACAAAGGAAAGGGAACTCCAGGACTTCAAAACATGCAACCATACGCGGACGACGACCAACAAACACTGAGGGAAAACACAGGGCTTAAATGAACAGGGACTAATGGGATGATTAACAGAAAACAGGTGCAGGGAATTTCTAATCAGACATGGCGGGAAAACTAACAGGACTGAACCAAAAGTCACAAAAGACGGGGAAACAAGATCTCAAAACAGAACTAAACACATTGAAAATATGACAATCGTGACAGTACCCCCCCCTCTCCGAAGGCGCGACCTCGCGCCGTACAACATCCAAAGGGGTGGGAGGGTGGGCGCCCTGGAGGCTGACGAGGGCATGGTGTAGGTCCAGGAAGCCTCCAGGGCGGAGCAGGCTGTGGGCGTGGCCACGGCGGTGCAGGCTGTGGGCGTGGCCACGACGGTGCAGGCTGTGGGCGTGACCAAGGCGGAGCAGGCTGTGGGCGTGGCCACGACGGTGCAGGCTGTGGGCGTGACCAAGGCGGAGCAGGCTGTGGGCGTGGCCAAGGCGGAGCAGGCTGTGGGCGTGGCCAAGGCGGAGCAGGCTGTGGGCGTGGCCAAGGCGGAGCAGGCTGTGGGCGTGGCCACGACGGTGCAGGCTGTACCTCGGGCGTCCAGGGCGGAGCTGTGGGACCCTCGGGCGTCCAGGGCGGAGCTGTGGGACCCTCGGGCGTCCAGGGCGGAGCTGTGGGACCCTCGGGCGTCCAGGGCGGTGCTGTGGGACCCTCGGGTGGCCATGGCGGTGAGGACCCTTCGGGTGGCCATGGCGGTGAGGACCCTTTAGGTGGCCGTGGTGGTGAAGACCCTTCAGGTGGCCATGGCGGTGCAGACCCTTCAGGTGGCCTTGGCGGTGCAGACCCTTCAGGTGGCCATGGCGGTGCAGACCCTTCAGGTGGCCATGGCGGTGCAGACCCTTCAGGTGGCCATGGCGGTGTAGACCCTTCAGGTGGCCATGGCGGTGCAGACCCTTCAGGTGGCCATGGCGGTGCAGACCCTTCAGGTGGCCATGGGCGGTGCAGACCCTTCAGGTGGCCACGGCGGTGAAGATCCATCAGGTGGCCACGGCGGTGTAATTTTTCCAGGCCTCCGTGGATCTTTGGCCGGCCACGGCGAAGGCGTATAGCGCCCCCCCAAAATTTTCTTGGGGAGGACAGGCTCATGATCGGGAACTGACTTGACATCAACGGGCGCTGGGTCAACGGGTTCTGGGTCAACGGGCTCTGGGTCTGGGTCAACGGGCTCTGGGTCTGGCGCTGGGTCAACGGGCTCTGGCTCTGGCTCTGGCTCTGGTTCAACGGGCTCTGGCTCTGGGTCAACGGGCTCTGGCTCTGGGTCTGGGTCAACGGGCTCTGGCTCTGGGTCAACGGGCTCTGGCTCTGGCTCTGGGTCAACGGGCTCTGGCTCTGGCTCTGGGTCAACGGGCTCTGGCTCTGGCTCTGGGTCAACGGGCTCTGGCTCTGGCTCTGGGTCAACGGGCTCTGGCTCTGGCTCTGGGTCAACGGGCTCTGGCTCTGGCTCTGGGTCAACGGGCTCTGGCTCTGGCTCTGGGTCAACGGGCTCTGGCTCTGGCTCTGGGTCAACGGGCTCTGGCTCTGGGTCAACGGGCTCTGGCTCTGGGTCTGGGTCAACATGGGACTCGGAACTGGACGGGACCAGCATTTCAAGGGACTCGGAACTGGACGGGGCCAGCAAATCAGAGAGTTTGGGGCTGGGCTCAGGCTCTGGCGGGCAGGCGACGGCTCAGGCTCTGGCGGGCAGGTGACGGGCTCAGGCTCTGGCGGGCAGGCGACGGGCTCAGGATCTGGCTGAATGTGGCTGACGTGAACCCCAGCCTTGGGAGCCTTCTTTTTGGCCAGTCGCACCGATATCAGTGGGGATCAGTCATACCGGATATCAGCCGGGGAAGTCCAGGGACCGATCTGGCGGCAGGGCTGATGCGGTGTGCAGGCTCTGGTGGGCAGACGATGGGCTCTGGTGTGAGCGTGCAGGTGATGGGCTCAGGACATACCGGACTTAGAACTGGCTGGAGTGGTAGATCTTCCACGTGGTAGTTTGATCCACACGCCCACAGCGTGTGATCCACGAACTCCAGGAAGGACAGATGGAGGTCCTTCACCAAAATTATCTGGGACAACGGGTCCCTCAGACCACCCCAGAAACTCTGTTTCAGTTCCTCCTCCTCCAAAGTCACATCATCATAGAAGGCTAGGTAACGCCCCGCATACTCCTCAAGAGAGAGTTCCTTCTGGAAGAGGATTGGTATTTCCATGGGGCTCACCTCTTTCTTTCCTCTTCTCACCTTGCTCATTTTCAGTTTATGGTTGGTCGTTCTGTCAGGGTTGCTGCAGGTGCTGAAGACGAGGACACGGAATGGCGATATAGGTATTTATTTACAAACTTAATTTCCAAAAACAGACATGAACAAAGGAAAGGGAACTCCAGGACTTCAAAACATGCAACCATACGCGGACGACGACCAACAAACACTGAGGGAAAACACAGGGCTTAAATGAACAGGGACTAATGGGATGATTAACAGAAAACAGGTGCAGGGAATTTCTAATCAGACATGGCGGGAAAACTAACAGGACTGAACCAAAAGTCACAAAAGACGGGGGAAACAAGATCTCAAAACAGAACTAAACACATTGAAAATATGACAATCGTGACACTAAGGCCCTGTTTACACGAGAACGATTCCGGGTGAAAACGTAAAAATATTTGGTAACGCTTGATTTTACGACCTGCAAACAACTGCGTAAGTAAACCGAAATTACGGTGTACGTTTCTGTAATTATAGCGTACTTCCGTGTAGGTATAGGGGAACAATATATTAAGTTTTGGGTAATAAAGGGGTAACAAGCAGATATACAACCTGTAAATAACTTCGTAAGTAAACTGGAATTACGGTGTACGTTTCTGTAAATATAGTGTAGCTCCGTGTAGATATAAGGTAATAAAGGGGTAACAAGCTATGCAAGCAAATTATTTATAATGTAATTATTTTAACAGGTACCTATTATGTTAATATATTCCAGGCAAAATTTGTACGTATGTTTTATATAAAAGTTATCATCACATTTCTGGCAAAATATGTTCTTGTGCAATTTTACATTTAATTTTGGCATCTGTGGGTTGATTTAAAGGTGCTCTAAGCGATGTCACGCGTTTTAAGGCCAAAACATTTTTTGTCACATACAGCAAACATTACCTCACTATCCGCTAGCTGCCTGTCCCCTGAACACACTGTAAAAAAACGCGGTCTTTGCGGACACCCCAGGCTCCACAAACGGCTACAAAAACAAACTCTAGCGACCCGCTCTACGAAACATAACAAACTGTTCCAGCCAATAACCGACAAGAATGGTTTGGGGGTGGGTTTGAGGGTTAGTGCGCGGAGGAGGAGGAGGGAGGGTCTAGCTAGCCTCCGTTTTGTTTGACAATAGTTCGAACGTCAACAAGAAGTGATGTCACCCAGGATCGCTTAGAGAACCTTAACATTAATTAATCTAGTAAGAAAAGCCAATAAATTCATTTTTTATCATACTGTGCTTACATACAACCATACACGTTTCATTTTCAACCCACATATGTCAAAATTACCCTGTAAAATTGCACAAGAACATATTTTGCCAGAAATGTGATGATAACTTTTATATACAACAGATGTACAATTTTTGCCTGGAATATATTAACATAATAGGTACCTGTTAGTTTTAAAATAATTACATTATAAATAATTAGCTTGTATATCTGCTTGTTACCCCTATTAGCCTACCCAAAACTTAACATATTGTTCCCTTATACCTACACGGAGGTACACTATAATTACAGAAACGTACACTGTAATTTCGGTGTACTTACGCAGTTGTTTGCGGGTCGTAAAATAAAGTGTTATCAAAAATTTTATCGGATGTGCCTTTCGTTTACACGGCGACGGCGTTTTTGGGGCTTAAAAACGCAAAAAAGTGAAACCACCCTCCAGAGTGGAAATCTTAAAAACGCTCCACCGTCGTGTTCCCATCCAAAGGGTAAAAACGCAAATCTGCTCACGATCTTACGTCACAGGCATGCGCCAGTACAGGAAAATAACAACCAACATGTCGGATTATTTCCATACGTCGGACCTTCAAGTTGCCCTAGCAGCTCTGATAAACGTACAAGAGTCTTTTCAGGAGTTGTACAAAATATTCTCAGATATTGGTGTTGTTGTGTGGCAGTGCTCCACATTGCCACCTAGCCACCTGGAGTGCATACTACATCGAATTTCACACACTTTTGCGTCACCATATGCACGTGGATTCCCCCCCCCCCCCCCCATAACGCTCGTCTAAACACAGAATAAAAAGTGATAACGCAGCGCCACTTTTGCGTTTTCTCTTCAGATCGTTTCCGTGTAAACATAGCCTAAATCAAGTCACTGCATCCTGTATGTTTCAGATTTATTTAGGTTTAATCAAATGTTCTATGTTTGATCAACCTGGTCATTTCCTCCAAGCCCGAGTGTGACAGAAGGTCAGACCAAACAAGATGAGCAAACAGGATTTTCCAATCACTCCCCTGAAGATTCTCTCCTCTACCTATAACAAGATGGCAGTCACCTGGAAGACTGTGGCTGTGTTCAAATCATGCATAAATATTGAGAACAAAAGGCTTTAAAATACTGAAAATATCTATCATCCTACAACCGTAGTAACAAGTGTGTAGTGAAGAATCAGGTATTGACATATTGGCTTGCATGTGAAATGTGTGCCGTATGTGATGTGAGATCTGCTGTTAGCGTGAGTGTCAGCTGCAGGTCTGATTGTAAAAATAGCCTGATCTCCTCCATCCCCACGGGAGGCTTCCAGCACTGCAAACATCACGCCATAATCCATCCGGGGGTTTCCATGTGGCCCAGTGTAATCATGAGACACATCAACTGAACCCTAGGTCCTTGGATATTTTGAGCACACTCAAGACCATGACATGATGGGGTTTTGTTATATTTCTGACATATCATATCCTGATAAATGATGCTTAAGTATGGGAACGCTTTAGTAAAGTAACACTTTACAACAAGGTTCCATTTGTTAACATTAATTAACTACATTAACATGAACGAACAATACTTATCTTTGTTCATGTTAATTTCATTTGGGAAGCACTTTATTTTAAGGGTCCATAATTATGCTGTAGTTAAGTATTAACATTAACGATGTGAACGCATATGCTGCATTCCAATAATTATTTATTGAACTAACATGACAAGACTGCAGTCTTACATCGTATATTAATTTGGGTAGTTGGGGACAAACCAGATTGTAGTGTTAAGAAGTGTTAACATATATATTTTTATAATAAATATTCCTTTATTTTGCATAAATAAAATTATTAATTTTAATAGTACAAAATGTCCCCCAAAATATGTACTTGATTGGTTGTTACTCTACATTCTGGACAATTTCTGGGCTACACACTCGGTATATTAGGCCTCATTTCGGTATTGATTAAATGAAATCTCTGTTACATATATGCTCTGACCTGATAATAATCCTGAACAATTAATTGCGTTTGTCAGTGAAATACTCACCCCTCTCAAAACCCAAATACAGGGTCATCAGCTGCGGCCTGATGCTGCAATTAAAGAAGACAGGCTATTTCTGCCTAATGATGTTTGTCAGATGGGCAGAGGATGTGTCTTTGTTAAAGTGTAGCCTCTAGACGTGTCTGTGTAGCAGTGCTTGCTTTAATTGGGTGTATAGAGAATGAATCTGACTATGATTTAACTGGGAAATGATTTGAAGACTTAAATACATGTGGCTTGAAATACACTTTCTTTTTTAAGCACATGTCATCAGGTGACATTGAGGCAGAATTTTAATTAAGCCAAAACACAAGAGTTGGTCTTTAAGGAATATTCTTGGTTATCGCATGCAGTCGATTATCACAGACAATTATTTTGACTCCTCACTTTTCTAAGAGGTCTTGACATTAATCAAATTGTCCTAGATTTATAAATTAAAAGGGGCATACATTTTCTTCTTTTGACATATAAGAGGTCATTGTACAACAAATATAAAAAGAGCACTTGTTGAAACTAAGCTGCTGAAATGACTCATTTTCCACTTCCTCCACATTGTGATTTCACGCCATGGTAGATATTTGCATTTGACCGCCTCTGCAACACATCAATGTCTGCTTTAGATTTTTTTTTTTTTTTAGATGCAATGATGTTAGATATTCATAACACAGGGCATTTACTGACAAATCTTAAAGGAGACAGTACACCAAAACCAAGCATAATATAACCCCAAAGGGTTATATTAACACAATAAAAAGGCATGTCATGTGAACATGTGTGAAAAAGAAGTGCACTTAATTGCACAATATACGTGACTCACTACAAGTGCACATATAATCCAGAGTATCCAAGAGAAGTACTTTAATAAACACAGGGACTAAATACAAGGGAGGAATATCACCAACCACACTTTACTTTAGATGAGAACCGATAATAACCTACACATAACTAGAAGTCAGAAACTATGGAAACTAACAAGGTAAAACAGGGAACTAAATTGAAGGGAAACACTAGAAACTCTGAACACAGAACTCTGACATGGTGTACTTTATATCTTACAGAATATTTAAAAAAATATAAATATAATAAATAAAAATATAATATTAATTGTAAAGAGAGTCCTCAATTCTGCTTGCCATAAAGCAAACAAACAATAAAGCTAATTAAAGCAATCTGCTATGGGGATAAAAAAAAGAGTAGTTAAAGGGATAGTTCACCCCAAAATTAAAATTCTGTCAGTAATTACTCACCCTCATGTTGTTCCAACCCCGTAAGACTTTCGTTCATCTTCAGAACACAAATTAAGATATTTTTGATTAAATCTGAGAGCTGGGTCACTCCTCCATAGGCTTCTAAGGGATTGGAATTTGCCGGCCCGGAAACGTTATTAAAGAAATCGTTCAAATAGTCCAAGTGACTACAGTGGCTCAATCTTAAGTTTATCAAGCGACGAGAATATTTTTTGAGCGCAAAAAAACAAACAAAAATAACGACTTTATTCAAGTATTCATTTCCTTCTCTTTTGGCCTCAAGATTATTCACGTAGTATAATTGGGTAGCACTTCTGTGTTGTACGTCACACGTGGGCTCACTATTGGCCGACGCTGATCATGTGTGTGATGTTACACTACGAGAAATCTCAAGGCCGACGAAGAAGGAAATGAATACTTGAATAAAGTTGTTATTTTTGTTTGTTTTTTTGCGCTCAAAAAGTATTCTCGTCGCTTGATAAACTTAAGATTGAGCACTGTAGTCACTTAGACTATTTGAACGATTTCTTTAATAACTTTTCGGGTCCGGCAAGTTTCAATCCCTTAGAAGCCTATATGGAGGAGTGATCCAGCTCTCAGATTTAATCAAAAATATCTTAATTTGTGTTCCGAAGATGAACGAAAGTCTTACGGGGTTGGAACAACATGAGGGTGAGTGATTACTGACAGAATTTTAATTTTGGGGTGAACTATCCCTTTAAACACTTTCATGATCATCTTTCTTTCAGATAAAAATCTACTTTTTCAGATATTACCTTTCATGTAGTGTGTAATACAGCTGTTTGTGAATGTAAGAAAGGTCTGCAAAGTTTTAAAGATCAAAGTCCACGATAAATAAAGTTATTGTCCTCCCCCCCCCCCCCCCCCCCAAAAAAAAAAGAATCGTTTCTGAACTGCCAAACCGAGTCTTCAGAAATTCCAGTCTCTCTTCCGTAACATTCATACATAAGACATTGCGCATCAAAGTAACACATTTACGTAATGCCCACCTACGATCTTCATTGGCTACCCACAAACAACATCTACTTTGACCCACTCTCATCTCAAACACTGTAGCTGATGCGTGTTTGGACATGTTGAGAAGATGCCGTTTTCTGCTCTGCAAAAGAAAATTCTCTTCCAAAGGATGAAGATGTGAAGAGCCAGTGGTTAAAGTTACCACAGCGATACAACAGCAGTTTAACCTTTTGACGGTTAAATGACCAATTACAACAGACAGGGCCATTTGACCAATCAGAGCAGAGCAGGCTCTCAGAAAGGAGGGATTTAGAGAGCCTGAATCTTCGGATTTAGTCGTTTTAGAGTCTTTGAGAAATGAGGTTATGTAAAATGTATACTATGAGAACATTAAAGTGTTTTTTAACCTTTGATGTATGTAAACCTGTTGTAGGAGACCTCCAAAACAAAATTAGGGACCTTTAAAATGGCATAATAGGGGCACTTTCGTAATAGGCTGATCAAGATATTTTGAAAGCACCACAAGGATAAAGTGTTTACACTTTTCACGGGAATCAACCAACAAATGGCTTACATAGTCTCTGCATATTAAGCTATAGTAGAAAATATTGAAAATAATACACACTTCTACACCACAGAGACTTGATGAGCACATACTGCGCCGACTGGGGAAGCTGTAGAAAGACACCCGGAGGTCTATTTCCTGCAGCGATGCACCTTTTGTTTATAATATCAACCTGGAAACTGCTAGACATCAGCATATGGAGCAGATGGATTTTTTTTTTTTTAATTCTCACCCTCAGCTGGTGTAGAACCCACCCGAGGACTCACATTAGCTCCTGCACAGCTTAATAGCTTGGTCTGAGGCCAGATCTCAGGCCACGTCGTCTCTCTGTGCGGCCAGCGTTTGACCCCACAGGCTGGCCAACCGCTCCGTCCCAGTGCACCTGTCTGCTTTACTCTGTTCCTGGATCTGTCGGTGTGATGGGCTGCGTGCTGTGTGCTGCTGTTCTATGTTTAGCAGCACTTTCAAAGGCCCTCCTGCTGTTTTAGACCATCACAAAAATAGATCTACACCACAGCGTTATTGTTTCTCTACTCCCAGGCCAATTTGAGGTAGAGCTGTTTGCTTATGCTGGCATGTTCTCCAAATTATGCCTGTGAGAGAGCATAAAAATGCTCAAACAAACAATGTAAAGCTAATTAAAGCAATCTGCATTGGGGGTAATAAATGGAGGCGTAGATAATGAAACTAAGTCCATTTTCACACTAGACGTCAGAGTTCGGTTCAGTTCAGGAACAATATTCTTTTTAGTTCCTTTCAAAACACAGGACACAAATACAGTTTATACTCAGAACATACCAATAATGAATAAAAACTTGTATGTTTTTTTTTAAATGGTAATTATTAGACTTTAACTGAAGTGCAGTCACACTATAACTCTATTATCTTTGAATGTGGCTCCTCCTGTCAGACAGCAACTATCCATTTTTATAATATTGTTTTACTGTTATTAGTCTTTTTGTGCTATATAATGTCAGAATTATTCATTTATTTTGATTGTTCTTTTCGCTTTCATCATTGAAGTTTCAAATAAAAGGAAAATAATAAAATTAATTTAAATAACTTATAAAATGTTCAATTAACTGGACCATCAGATTCACAAAACACTTTTGTCACGTACACCTTGTTAGTTCACCTTTAAGTGTTTAATCCGGTTCTGTACACTACACACACCCGTTCGGTATCATTCGGTAACACTTTAGAAAATCGTTCCATCATTAACTCTGATTAAAGAATTAGTACCTAATAGCGCTCAGTTGAATGTGGAATTCCAGTAACTATTTTTTTTTTTCATATATCTCTTGGAGGAATAATAAGAACTATTATATGCAGGTTCATAATTAATGTGAGTAATGCATAATTAATTCTAGGGTGAAGATCATGGTAGCCCACTTGTATTGATTGATTATTACCAAATCGGAATGACTAATTATTTGGAACAGTATTCTAAAGTGAACAGCATGATAACTCCTATATTGACTGAAGTCACTGAAAGCTTTTGAGATTTTTGTAACAGTTTGGTAATGACTCAAGTGTTACTGCATAAAATAATTCTAAATGATAATCCGTGACATCCCTAGCTGGTCACTTTAGAACCCACTGACTACAAACCGTTTTTAAAATTACTCGATAATTTATCATCGAAATCGATGTTTTATTGATTGTTTATATCGCCCATTCATCCTGTGATTATAAAGTGTTCCTACAAACACCAGTTATTATATAAGAAAGCTGGCGTGGACTAACAACTTTGCAACACTGCAAACTGCACACTTCATTAACTAAAACAGCCTTTAATCATAAGAAAAAGCCATCAGAGAAAAAAAAACTACTTTATGTAATGTTACCTTTCTGTGCTGTGAATTTATGAATTTTGTTTTGTAAATGTATTATTTGTGAGGCTGATCTGGCTCCATACAGCACTGGTAAGATAATTTAGTCTCACTACTTTTAGTGAAGATAATTGTTAAATATTGTTTCATTTTTGGTAGTTTGCACATCTTACACTTGGTCTTTGCACAATAAGAATACGCATGAAGCCGTAAACAGGCCCTAAGTGTCTAAAAACATGCCATTCAGTCAGCACTTAAAGGGATACTCCACTTTTTTTGGAAATAGGCTCATTTTACAACTCCCCCAGAGTTAAACAGTTGAGTTTTACCGTTTTTGAATCCATTCAGCCGATTTTCTGATATTTAGAAGAATATCAGTAACCAGACAGTTTCTGGTCTCATTGACTCCCATAGTATATTTTTTTTCTACTATGGAAGTCAATGAGACCAGAAACTGTCTGCTTACTGATATTCTTCTAAATATCAGAAAATCGTCTGAATGGATTCGAAAACGGTAAAACTCAACTGTTTAACTTTGGGGGAGTTGTAAAATGAGCCTATTTCCAAAAAAAGTGGAGTATCCCTTTAAGTATATTATTTTAAATGTATGTTACAGTGTACTTCTTTTATCTTTGGGATTTGTTCTGATTTCTAAATACATTTTTCATATCAAAATTGAATTAATCTCACAGGCTCAAGCTTAGGACTCATTACTGAATAACGTTCTGTTCATGAATGGAGAATATACTTCCAGAACGTGGTCACTGATGCTCTTTTGTGTCATCTGAAAGCAAAAACAAAATGTTTGCTATGACATCGGTAGTGCCACAACTACCAGATTAACAACATATCTCTACAACAGTGAGTCACAGCTTGTAGTGGTGGAATTGATCTAATTTGTCAAGCCATAAATCTCAGTGACCCCAGACGTCCACCTGTTTCTCTCATGCTCGCCCGGTCTCTCTCATTGTCTCTCAGTCTTTTTGTGAATGTCATAGGCACAGTTGTGGCAGCTGTCAGTCAGTGAGTGTGTGTCTGTGTGACAGGATAATTGGCCCATGACACCGCTCACACTCAGAGCTAGAGGTTTTTAATAGCGCCCATCGCACTGTCATGCCAGGAGGTCCATTTGCATAGCGTGTCCCAGCAAACACCTCAACCAAGACACCACCTCCACGGATGTTTCATCCTCTTTTATCTGTCCTGAGTGAGCCAGACAAAATTATGAAAGAATTCCTGCTGATAACAAGAGCAGTAGTATGGAGAGTAAGGCAGGTTGCGTTCGATTTTGAAGCGACTGATCCGCCTTTTTCCTATTTTTTTGTCTTTTTCCATCACATATCAGCTCAGATAGTGGAAATGAATTGCCTAATGGGCATTTAATAGTGGGAATAAAGTGTTTAACAGGTTGGGTTAGAGGTGGGACAAGTTATTACCCAATAAGGCACCATCCATTCATGAAATTAATAGATATAATCATAAAAACACTGAATATGTTGTCATTATTGCAGACTGTTTTATAATATTCTACAATACACTAAGGTGCAGCACATTCAATTCAATTAAGCACATGTTCCAAACCTGTTTTACTTTCTGTCTTTTGTGGAACATAAAAGGTGAATTTTGAGTTGACTTATGCAATGTTCGTCATCATGGAGGCATCCATTGGTTGTTCAGGAAAAAAATGTATGCTTTCTTCAGTTTTGTGTATATGGACATCAGTGGAGACAAAGTTCCTTTATCTAAACCAATCCCTACATCCCTAGTCCTAGTCAATCAAACGTTCTTTCTAACTTTCTCTCTCTGATTAAAAGTGAACAGCGTGAAGGTGTGTAGAGCCACTGAAATCATCCTGTGTACTCCCAGCGGCTTAGATCTGCCAGTGTCTGTGTCGGCGATGTGTCTGTCTGGCTTTAATTAGGATAGAGTGTTCCCGGCTGCAGCTCTCACCTGCTCAATACCGCCGTCAGCTTGTGCTCTATCAGAAGACCCTGTCCCTTCCTCTCAGCATGGGCCAGACTCTGTTTCTCTCATTCCAGGCAGAAGCTGTTATCAGTTGTGTGATTCCTGAAGCTTTAATTGCAGGAATTGACTGAATGCTCAAGGGGTCAGTGCCCGGAGTACACAATGAATAATATTGGGAGTGTTGCTATCTCTTTACTGCAAGTCAATATACGCTTGATCTCGGCTTGGCTAAGGATGAAAGTGGCAGTTCACAATGTGATGGCTAAATGGAGAATGAATGTAAACTAAAATATATAGAGCTGAGTCATAAAAAAATCATATTCGGATTAGTAATAATTTTGCTTTATTTTGAGTCTCCCAATATGTAATATTCGGTTTGAGTTGATTGTATATTTAATACATCATTAAGGAATTTATTCAAAATACCTTATAAAAACTCCTTATAATCAGTATTGTGTCGTCATAAATATTTGCAACTGCATTTATATTGGATTGTGATACTAACCACTTCAAGTTATTATGCAATATAGCCTACTTTAGTGTAAGACCTGTAACCATGAATAATGTTCATATATTAATGTGTATTAAAGTTGTACCTAAGTATCTATTAAGGCATTATGGATACCTTTAAAATGCATTGTATTTGCTTTATAGAAATTATGTGTAATGGATGTGGAAAGACACACTAACACGTGGGCTTCTTTGCACTTGACTTTATCAATTTATTAATAATATATTAATATAATATATTATTTAATTTATTTTAAACTATTAAAAACGTTTAAATTAATTCAGTATACGTTCAAATACATGTATGAAAGAAATTGCCTCAAAAAGATTCACTTAACCCATATTATTATCACAATTAATCAGTTAATGAGTTAGAGCGTGAAATATCGTACAAACCCACAGCAGCGACTCTCAAATCTGCTGAAGTACGGCAAGAGAAGCGGAAAAAAAAATGTAATGTAAATGTATGATCTGTAGTACCATATATAGTCTTTGAACACTGAATACAACCAAATGCCTTATTTCATAGCCTTTAAATTAAATGTACTTTTTAACCCTGTTACATATGTTTATATTAAAAATAAGTAAATTACAGGGTTTTTTTTAAAGAAATTAATACATTAGATAGATAGGAATAGGTAGGAAAAATTCAACACTCATAATGTAGGTGTCAGGGTTGCTGCAGGTAGCTGAAGACGAGGACACGGGAGCTTCAATATAATAGTTTTAATTAACAAAATGAAACTTCCAAAATCAAACAAGAACAAAACTCCAGGAATTCAGGGTTAACACACAACCATACATTGACGACGACCAACAAACACTGAGGGAAAACACAGGGCTTAAATACACTGAATCAAACAAGATAATTAACTGAAAACAGGTGCAGAAAATTGGACACAAACGAGGAGCGGGAAAACTAACAGGACTAAACCAAAAATCACAAAGACAGGGGGAAACAAGATCTCAAAACATAACTAAATACATCAAAACGTGACAGTACCTCCCCCCTCCCCGAAGGCGCGTCCTCGCGCCGTATAATATCCAAAGGGGTGGGAGGGTGGGCGCCCTGGAGGCTGACGAGGGCATGGTGCAGGTCCGGGAAGCCTCCAGGGCGGAGCAGGCTGTGGGCGTGGCCACGGCGGTGCAGGTTGTGGGCGTGGCCACGACGGTCCAGGCTGTGGGCGTGGCCACGACGGTGCAGGCTGTGGGCGTGGCCACAACGGTGCAGGCTGTGGGCGTGGCCACGACGGTGCAGGCTGTGGGCGTGGCCAGGGCGGAGCAGTCCCTTCGGATGGCCACGGCGGTGAGGACCCTTCGGGTGGCCACGGCGGTGAGGACCCTTCGGGTGGCCGTGGTGGTGAAGACCCTTCAGGTGGCCGTGGTGGTGAAGACCCTTCGGGTGGCCATGGCGGTGCAGGCTCTTCAGGTGGCCACGGCGGTGAAGACCCTTCGGGTGGCCACGGCGGTGAAGACCCTTCGGGTGGCCATGGCGGTGAGGACCCTTCGGGTGGCCATGGCGGTGTTATTTTTTCAGGTCTCCATGGATCTTTGGCCGGCCACGGCGAAGGCGTATAGCCCCCCCCCAAAATTTTCTTGGGGAGAAGGACAGGTTCAGGAACGGAAACAGACTTGATATCAACGGGCGCTGGGTCAACGGGGTCTGGGTCAACGGGCTCTGGCGCTGGGTCAACGGGCTCTGGCGCTGGGTCAACGGGCTCTGGCGCTGGGTCAACGGGTTCTGGCTCTGGGTCAAAGGGTTCTGGCTCTGGGTCAACGGGCTCTGGCGCTGGGTCAACGGGCTCTGGCTCTGGCGCTGGGTCAACGGGCTCTGGCTCTGGCGCTGGGTCAACGGGCTCTGGCACATCATGGGATTCGGAACTGGACGGGGCCAGCACATCAGGGGACTCGGAACTGGACGGGGCCAGCACATCAGGGGACTCGGAACTGGACGGGGCCAGCACATCAGGGGACTCGGAACTGGACGGGGCCAGCACATCAGGGGACTCGGAACTGGATTCATGCTCTGGCGGACAGGCGACGTCAGGGGACTCGGAACTGGACGGGGCCAGCACATCAGGGGACTCGGAACTGGACGGGGCCAGCACATCAGGGGACTCGGAACTGGACGGGGCCAGCACATCAGGGGACTCGGAACTGGACGGGGCCAGCACATCAGGGGACTCGGAACTGGACGGGGCCAGCACATCAGGGGACTCGGAACTGGACGGGGCCAGCACATCAGGGGACTCGGAACTGGACGGGGCCAGCACATCAGGGGACTCGGAACTGGACGGGGCCAGCACATCAGGGGACTCGGAACTGGACGGGGCCAGCACATCAGGGGACTCGGAACTGGACGGGGCCAGCACATCAGGGGACTCGGAACTGGATTCATGCTCTGGCGGACAGGCGACGGTCTCTGGCTGGACGGTCTCTGGCTGGACGGTCTCTGGCTGGACGGTCTCTGGCTGGACGGTCTCTGGCTGGACGGTCTCTGGCTGGACGGTCTCTGGCTGGACGGTCTCTGGCTGGACGGTCTCTGGCTGGACGGTCTCTGGCTGGACGGTCTCTGGCTGGACGGTCTCTGGCTGGACGGTCTCCGGGGGAAGAAGCTCAGGAAGGTCGTCATAAGGGTTAGACTCAGGCTCTGGCGGGCATGCAATAGGCTCAGGCTCTGGCGGGCAGGCGACGGGCTCTGGCTGAACGGTCTCCGGGGGAAGAAGCTCAGGAAGGTCGTCATAAGGGTCAGACTCAGGCTCTGGCGTTAGCGTGCAGGTGATGGGCTCAGGCGCTGGCGTGCAGGTGATGGGCTCAGAGGCTGGCGGGCTTGTAACTGATTGGAGTGGGAGATCTTCCACGAAGTATTCAGATCCACACGACCACAGCGTGTGATCCACGAACTCAAAAAAGGACATATGGAGGTCCTTCACCAGAATGATCTGGGCTAGCGGGTCCTTCAGTCCACCCCAGAAGCTCTGTGTAAGTTCTTCCTCCTCCAAAGTCCCATCATCATAGAGACCTATGTACAGCCCTGCATATTCCTCCAGAGAGAGTTCCTCTTGGAAGAGGATAGGTGTGTGAGTGGGGTCCACCTCCTTGTTCTTCCTCGGTTTACATCTCCTCTGGCTCATCTTCTTTTTCTTTTAGTAGGTCGATCGTTCTGTCAGGGTTGCTGCAGGTAGCTGAAGACGAGGACACGGAGCTTCAATATAATAGTTTTAATTAACAAAATGAAACTTCCAAAATCAAACAAGAACAAAACTCCAGGAATTCAGGGTTAACACACAACCATACATTGACGACGACCAACAAACACTGAGGGAAAACACAGGGCTTAAATACACTGAATCAAACAAGATAATTAACTGAAAACAGGTGCAGAAAATTGGACACAAACGAGGAGCGGGAAAACTAACAGGACTAAACCAAAAATCACAAAGACAGGGGGAAACAAGATCTCAAAACATAACTAAATACATCAAAACGTGACAGTAGGCTGTCGTGACTGGGCATGTTGCCATCCAAGTCCACTCCTACCAGTCTGCTATGGATACACTTGACCAGAGTCGTATACAACCTTGCTTTTTGCCCAGTACACATTGTATTATTTTGGGCTTCCCCCTTCCCAAGATGACCAATCATGGTGATTTCTGTGGTTGTAGCTCCTAAACAGTGGTCTTACGCCATACAGTGAGAGAGGTTCAAAGATGGCCGTTTTCACGGTCTTTTGACCAAAGATAGCCTGCGATCATCTCACAGTGTGTTTGCTGCTACGACCTACGTCTACTGACTACTGGCGCTGAAACTTAAAACAACTTACCTCAAGCTCCGTTTGCAAAATTGGCATGCCAAGTTGGCCTCTTTTCCCTATCCATGACCGCTTCCATATTCTCCCTTTTTTTTTAGCGCACATAAAAAACACAATTGCCAAGGTGTGATTCATCTTGCTCTATTTGTTTTAACAGCGCATGCTGATGATGTTTTATTATTTTAAACTAACTTGCGTTGTAGCTTATGATTCAGTAGGTGTCAAGTCTACACAAAGGTCGTACCCAAGTTTATTAGATACATGTCATATAGTGTGATTTGTAAGGATCTTATTGGATTGCCGAAATCATACAATAACAGGCATTAGTAAGAAATACTAAGTAGTTAACTTTTCGTCATAATGGTATTGAATCCCTGGGTGCAAGAATTCAAAGAGTAAATGCAGCGGGAGTGAGTTATTTTCAGTTTCCAGTGAAGGACCCAGCACGTTATAGGCAGTGGCTAGGCTGTAAATAATCGTAGCTAAATATGGAGAGAACGCCAAATGGAAAATCTGAAAAACCTCCGTGTTTGTACAGTAGTTAACATTTCAAACAGTGTTGCATTATGTACTATCCAGTAGACTTTTGCTGACAAATAAACGGAAATGTTTCTGTCATGGTAACACAGAGAAAGTTAATTTCAGTTCTGACATTACCAACACAAAGTGGGTTAAAATCTGCAAAGTTACACTTTTAATTGATCAAAAGTGACAGTAAAGACATTTATAATGTTAAAAAAGATTTCGGTAACACTTTAGTTTAGGGTCCAATTCTCACAATTAACTAGTTGTTTATTAGCATGCATATTACTAGGATATTGGCTGTTTATTAATACTTATAAAGCACATATCAGTGCAGTGTCTTATTCTGCATGACCATATTCTACATCCCTACATCCCCAATACCTAAACTTAACAACTACCTCACTAACTATGAATAAGCAGTAATTAGGAGTTTATTGATGAAAAAGTATTAGTTAATATCTAGTTAATAGTCAGAATTAGACCATAATCTAAAGTGTGACCAAGATTTTTATTTAAAATAAGGGCTGTTCTTTTTGATAATATTAACAATGAGAAGAAATGTTTCTTCAGCCCATAATGCACTCTGACATATAGACGCCTGAAAGACAGAAATGGAGCTCTCTTCTCTCTAAAGATGTGTTTGTGTAAGTGTTCTACCGTTCTGTGCTTCATTAAGGCTGATGTCGCTGCTGTTCTGCTTAAATATGAAGGCTTTGGCCCTTGATAGCTTGTCAAATGTGTGCTGGAGTGGCTCGGGATTGAGCAGGGGTCAACATGTCTGCTTTAGGCCCTGGACTGGAGACATGACACACTCATGCCTGCTACAGACTGTGCGATTTCAGCAATCATTTAAGATTATTACAAAGCGCACTGTACAACATGCATGTAGACTGTATGATGATGAAACCTATTACATCAAAGGCTACAACGCAAGTTAGTATAGAAGAATAAAACATCATCAGCATGCGCTAGTTGTAAACAAATAGAGCAAGATGAATCGCACATTGGCAATTGTGGTTTTTATGTGCGCTGGAAAAAGAGGAGTAAGCGAAAGAGAAGAAAATAGATGCAGTCAAGAGGCCAACTTGGCATGCCAATTTAGCAAATGGAATTTGAGGTAAGCTGTTTTAAGTTTTAGCGTCATGTCGCGTTAATCAATACACCAATTCATGCTGCATTTTTATTGGCTAGTCAGTAGACGTATGTCATAGCAGCAAACACACTGTGAGAATCATGCTAAATTTCTGACACTGTCAGAAAATGAACGCAGGCTATGTTTGGACTGACAACGTCCGTCTTTGAACCTCTCTCACTGAACGACGTAGAACCAGCGTTTAGGAGCCACGACCACAGAAATCGCCACAGTTGGTCTTCTTTCATCTGGGACAGGCCAAAACCGTACAATGTGTACCGGGCATCAGATACTAAATTCATTTTCTTTTTGAATTCAGCAAATGAGCCTGTCTTTAATTCAGATGCATGCAAGGAGATCTGTGCCAAAACGGTCCCCGTTTGAATATTATATATCAGAGGACGCAGGATATTATATATCAAACTCGCACTGCTCATATATTGAACCTGCTGAAAGCAGAAAGAAAGCTTGCAGCTCTAGAGTCGGCAGCCCAGCCTCTATAGTGGCTCTTTGCTATTAGTAGAAAGTTAGTCTTTTGTCTTTATTGACAAAGAAGAAACTGTGAAGATCCTATTATTAAGCAATAAAGTACAAGGTATAGGCTATTTTTTTTGTTCTCATTTCAAAATCCTATCTGCTTTGCTGTGTACTGCCTTCAGATACACCATACAATCATAACTGGAAAAAAACCTTACTAATTTAGAATGCTCTACATAGGCAGCAACTCTGTGCAGCACAACTGAATCAAAAGACAATTGATTCCAATAGTATTGTGACAAGGACTGTTGAGTGGGATCCATATGCGGTTTATTGCAAGTTCACAGTATAAGCAGGTGTGGGTCTTATCAGCAGTATAAACTACACTGTCAGAGGCAACATGAAAATCGAGGTCATAACTGGCAAAGGATCAGGGCAGGCAGCAAACAAACCAAGGAACATTCCAGGCAAACGATAGGGTCACAGGCAGGCAACAAGAAATCTTCACTGGCGTTTGTAACAAGTATTCGATGTTAGCATGATGCTAAGCTAACGGTGCAATATACAATAGTACATTATTGTGTATTATTAGGTTTTGAAACAGAGCCATATCAAACACTTCATTTGTCCACTTTGGACGTTCTACTAACTGTAACTTTGCAACTACTGTACATGTCAACTGTCAATCATTGGGTATGAAATGTCTCCTTAATATCTGCTAACACTTTATTTTGATGGTCTCCGAACATCTGACATTCTACTGACTATAAAGTAACTTATTCTACTAATGCTAACCTTGTCCTAACAGTCAACTAATAATGAGAGTTAGTTTGAATATGAGAGTTGCAAATTTACTTAGTAGAATGTTTAAAGGGGACTATCGAAACTGTAACTCAAAGTCGTCATAATCTGCAGGTCACAGAAAGTCATTGTTTCTTCTGCAAATTGATGAACAAATAATGCACATCAGTTGTGGGTTTTTTTTATGTTTAATGACGTTTATGAAGTTTAATTTAGTTTATGAAGTCACTGTAAACTGACACAGTGGCTGGTACAAAACAATATTTTGTCCATGAACCTTAGGTATTTGTATTGTAAATGGAAAAGGTTAGCATCTTTCTTACATTTTCTAACAAATTACCCATCAACTACAGAGAGATCCATTGTGTTGACCATGTTTTCAAGGTTTAAAATCATGCCACCTTTTATACATTTCATTGAAAATATCTTTTTATTCTCCAGTATTTTTTTATTATACCAAACAAAAGACTTATAATGCAACATCACAAGCTTTTATCATCCTCAAAGAACCATATAGACAACTCAAGAAATCTCAGAGATGGTTCTTTATAAAAAATGTTTTATAATATTCTTGCACAAACATCCATGCATAAGGAATTTTACAATGCTCTTTTTTCAGTTATATTACCTTGTGTACAGTACAGTTTTGATATTTCCATCTTCTCTCTATTTTTCACAGTGTTTGCCTATCCCAGGTCATGGATTTGTGCTGGACAAGTATAAATGTCACTGCAAAAACGGCTTTTATCATCCAAGCAGAGTTGCAGTCAATGGCTTTAAAAGTAAGTACTCTGATCAAATTTATGGGTCAATAAATGGGTTGAATAAAAACATGCGATTTCAGAAAATCTTCATTACATTTCATGTAGTAGATGTTTTTTTATAATATAATATATGCTCATGGACCGAATAATAAATGTGTTATTGTTCATAATGCTTAGTCTATAGGCCTATTTGTCAAATATACAATTGGGTGTAGAATTCCATTTGCTTCTATTTTGCATTTTTGTACATGTTTTTAATTACAAATTATATTAACACTGTTTTAAAAGTATGAATATCAGAGTGTTTAGCATTTCATGTTTAATGACTTCTTTATTCTTTCCTTTGTTTAAAATAATTCAAAACGCTCCGTTTTCTTTCAGGTTTAAATTAGATTTCAAATCCACATTTTCAGTTTGGACCCACTGTGCCGTTAGATGCAATGTCTTACATAAATATTGTATTCACCCTCTCAGACATGCACACAAAGGATTTTTTGAGCACTTAGCATACCTGATTTCCCTCTCATCTTATTGGAGCACTATGACCACACCCCTTATGTTTAATTAATTAGCTCTCTGAACAAAAACCTCTGTCACTCTAGAGTTCTCCCACAGTGAGCACTCAAAATTGGCATACACAAACTCACAAACACACTCATGTGTAAAAGAGACTGGCAGAAAGAGAAACATGTGATCAGCATTATGCTGGCAGTATCGGGCCCTCAGCAGGGGCCCAGCACATGGCACTCTTTTACACCTCACTGAACACGTATAATGCTTCAAAATTTGCTTTAATTTTTTAATGTTTCATTCTCCCTGGTTGGAAACTGTTACTTTTATGCAGAGGTTCATTTGTTTATAGTTTCTGTCTATGTGAGACCACTCAAATTGGCCTAAAACACTGAACAGTTCTGCCATGAATTTGAGATTTTGGTAAAAGTCATAAAGTTTAATCTGCTTTAAGAACAGATTGTAAAGCTATATTCCTTCCAAACGGAGGTAGAGAGGCAGACAGACATCACACAGGTCCTCCATCTGTGATGGCTCTTCTCTGGCTCTCCTTCAATGATCTCCGATAAGTGTGTTCCTGGGAGAAGTCGGCTGTGTTCTGTGTATTTCTCTTTTATCTGAAAATGGTCTCTGTGAATCTGTGAAAACGATGACATCATTCACATGCGTATAACGTGTTCAATCTACAGTGTTTCAGAATACAGTGTTTTAGTCGTTTTCACGGATCCGTGTGAATGGGGATCTTTTTGACAATGGTGTCGTCTGTACGCGGAAAACTCAAAGGAAAAACTTCTCCGTTTTAAGCATATCGTTGTCATGTAAACGTACCCCTAGTCTGTTAGTTACTTAAGTTCTCCTCCTTTCTCTCCTTCTTTGTTTATATGGTCACTTATGTTCCTCAATTCAGGTGTGTTGTTTTAATTATATAGTTAGTTACCTCTGTTTTGCTGTATATAAGCCCTCAGTTTGAGTTAGTCTTTGTTCTGGTATTAGTTGTTGTGTTGTGTTTTTTCCCCCCTACAAATTCGTATTTTGGTTGGTGTATTAAAATAAACTTTCTTTGGATCTTAATTCCTGCAAGTGTCTGAACTACACAGCGTGACAGTCGGGAAAGAGTTAATATCTGCTAACACTTTATTTTCATGGTCCCCCAACAGACATTCTACTGAATATAAGTAACTTTACAACTACATTTCAACTTACTAACCCTTGAGGTGCAAATGGTCCTACATTTTTAGCACAATCTATGTTTGATCTCTGTTTTAAAATAAACTATTATAAACTAAAATAATAAAAAAAGAATGATGGATTCCTAAGGATTATTAGTAATTTCCATACTGGTATATTGGCGACCATACTGGTAACATAGGCCTATAGAAAACTTTACTCACTTCACCTTCAAAATGCCATTGTTGTTGTCACTCACTGTATTATTATTATTGTTTATTGTCTTGCAATGTGGGTTATCACATAAATCAGCTAAAGTGGTATTTGTTATTGTTTTTAATTTTTTATTTTATTGTTTCTTGTGATACCATCGCTTATGGTTAGATTTGAAGAAAAAATCTAACTATTAAATAGCATGATGTTGTCATCATGAAAATATGTGATTTGTGTAACTGAGGCAGAAACAACTGGCGCATCAAAGTGAAGGCCCAGATGGTGTGTACACACCCATCCACCCTGGCTAGCGCATGAAACAGTGTGAATTGCCTACTGATGAGACCACCAATGACTGGAGGATAGGGTGGGCTGGATCGCTTTAAATGTCATGCCTGTGCTGCTACTTTTCACGATTGTTCATGCTTTTTTATTGGTGTGATCATATGCAACTGCATGCAAGTGTATACAGAGATTGAACATAACTGCAGAGTTGTTTAAACAGGGATGGGTAAATATAGGACAGAACACATGCTTTGTTTCTTTAACCCAGAATAATGGGTTGATTTAACCCAGCATACTTGGTTGATTCATTTTTACTATAGTACTTTTTTTTCTTTTTCTTTTACTTCATTCATTCATTAATATTTACAGATTAACTTAAGTCCTCTAAACTTAAAAAAAAAACTCAACACAACCACTGGTTTGCATGATAATTCATTTATTGTTTATCATATTTTACAGTATAGCATATTTTATAAAGTTTTGAATACATATTGCATACATTTGTAGCCTGACTACGTCAGACTTCCTACTTCGCTAATTTCATTTCACTCTGTCTACGAAGCAAAGTGAAGTAGCAGAGTCTGGTATTACCAGGCTATACATTTGAGCTTGTTTAACAAATATTAAAGTAAAAATTAAATATTTAGAAGCAATGTGTCAAGAAGAATTCAAGTGTAATCGACCAGTCTCTGTCCAATTTCCACATTAACGGCGCTGGATCTCGGATCATTTTCACCCTGTGTTCCACTCGTAGCCGAAATATGCTGTGACTGACTCCATAACCTGTCCATAAACAATCAGTGTACAGTTCTGAGGACATATTATAACTTTCGAAGCATTTATATTCTGTATCTTTTTTTGAACAAAATTATAACATTTTATGCAAAGCATCAGGTGAAAAAACCAACGCGACACTCGTTTAGGTGACTCAAACCGTGCCCCTGTTTGTTGCTTCACATTAAATTAAACGATACACAGAACAATATCGAATTTATACAAAATATTTACACAAACCTGTATTTTACTGAAGACATGCACCAATTTGACGGAGCTGCACTGCTCCCTCCTGAAGAGGTCGCAAAAAGCCTGCGATCAATAACTCAACTCCTGGGTTGTTATAACCGACCCAGGACATGGGTAACACAAAATCTACCCAAACACTGGTTTGTTACGTCTGACCCAGGAGCTGGGTAACACAAATTCTACCCAAACACTGAAAAAATTATCCAAAGAATTTACCCAAAAGGTTCAAAATTTGGGTAGAAAAAAAAGAACCCAAGATTTTTTTAGAGTGAATGAGCATCATGTCATCATTCAATTTTTTTTTTTTTTTAGGGAAAGCTGGTGTGAAGGGCACGGACAGTTTACCACATCACAGGGATGTTCCAGAAAGCACCAGCCACTGTCTGCCCTGCCAGGAAGGCTGTGATTTCTGCAAGGACAACACGCCCTGCGTGGCCCGGGGTGACGGCGCCCTGCGTATGGCGGTGCTTTCCTTCCAGGTCTTGTGCATGCTGGTGGATTTCATCAGTATGGTGCTGCTCTACCATTTCCGCAGGAACAAGGTAAGCATGTGCTGCCGGAGGGAGCTAATTAAGATGGCAACTGTTTCCATGAAGCACATCCTGTTCTTATTGACACCGGGGTGTTTCCATGCTGAGTTACATTACAATTAGTCACTTGTACTCTGAGCGTACAGTATCTTGCCTGTTAGGTCATATTTTATTCCCTGTTAAATTAGAAAGTAGACAGTTTTGAGATACATTATTACAAAAGAAGTTGAATCTACATTGTGCACTGCTTTCATCATCATGTTACAACTACAACTTTGCTTCCATCTGAGTTTTCAGAATGTAAAATTCTCTATCAGTAATTAAATTCAGTGTGACAAAAAAAGTGCAATCACTGCAGGCTCTCACTTTGCAGTTTGATTTTACTTAAAAATTCAAGGCAGCATGTCTAGGGGATAATACATTGTATATTTTAAGCCTGTATTATAGTTAATTAAAAAGATATTTAGTGCATAGACAGGTTGAGACACAAATAATGTTGATAAAGGACAGAGAGAATGGAGTTTCCAGTTGACTAAATGAATGGATTACACCATTTGAAGGGAAAGAGAGAGACTACATTTACAAAGGAATTACAGAGGAAGGAGAAAGAGGTGTTATTTGTTGCAAATTACCTTAGAGATCAGTCCAACCCGACTACACTTAGGGATCTTATTTATATACAGTGTCAAGGTTCTTTCCATGGCATTATGTAAGGGATAATGTATAGTCAGACAATCATTATCACAAAAGAAACCTCAATAGTGTGATCAGAACCCAACAAAAAGCTGAGGCTGACTGCATTATCCTACATGGCTGCTTCCCAGAATAAATAAATAAATGGACATGAAATGTTGATTTATAATAGTTTTCTGAGTGAGAAGAAAGAGGGCGCTGAGCGAAATTAACTAGTGCAGCTATTTTTATGATTTAGAATATGTGTGATGCAGTAATTGTCTGGATAATTGACAAACATGGAAATTCTGTCATCATTTACTCACCCTCATGTCGTTCCAAACCAGGCACGTGCACAGGTAGGGCTCAACCTGTGCAGAGCACATGCCCTTTTTGCTCTTACACTCGAAGTGCCCTTTCTTTGGTGGTGTTTTTTTTAATATAAATCAATGCTATTGGTCACCCTTTACGTCTGTCTGTCTGTTTTAAAATATTTAGCTATAAAGATTATAAGAGCTTGTGTAAATCTTGTTCGATCCTCAAACTGTCAGTAAAGCTGATAACTCCGCCCCCGCTATCGTGAATGAATGAAATGAAGCTCCGCCGCAGCCGCACAGCAGACAGCAGCTGAACGAAGTTTTGCAAGGGTAAACATCTTGTTGTTTGAATGAGTACTAAACACTTTGTCTATAAAAGCTAATATTTTATTTATTTCATGTCTGACTGAGACATGAGGAACCTGAGAGAGAGGTCTAGGCTAGAATTTTCCATCTAGTCATAGCCAATACATAGCATAGCCTACACTTAAATAGCCTGTGCATACACGGTAGGATTTCATCTTTTATAAAATGCGATTTTGGCCAAATGTATTTTACAACGGGGAAAACTGAGCGCCTATGTAGCTACAACAAACTAGTAACCTTCACTAGTAGATGAAAATGTAATGATGCCGCCGGAACCGTTTTAATGACGGACAAAATGCACATTTGCACACATTCGCTGGTCAAAAACCCCGTAACTGTATTTGAGTTTGACTTTTGTAAAATGTTAACAATATAGTGATAAGTAATACAAGTTATACAACAACATTTAATTTGTTTTTACCATCAAAAAATCATAAGCACAGGCGCGCCCCCGCGCTGTTTTGTACTGAAACTACACAAAGCGACTGACTGATTCTCGTCACCTAGTAACGTATAATTTTAAGATATTTTCTTCTTTGATTTATGATTGCTGATACACTTAATTTATTAACATTTCATCTTGTTGTGGTAATAATATAAAATTATGGTTAATTCAAGGCTGTTAATATGCACATATTTGCTATATCGTTTTTTTAATCTATAGTATTCAATACTCTCCACTCGTCCTCACATGTATAAATGGAGTAAACATGGTTTTACTACAGTAATGTTGTAGTAGTGACTAAAAAAAAACAGGCCAGTTTTTGCCAGGTAGGCGGATACATGTTGGATATGCTATAGTAATGGTATATGGCTATAGTTTCTTGTAATCTGGAATTGAGTTGGACATAATTATTTAAATTATATTTCTAAATAGTTTGTCAAAAATACTTGACTCATGTTTATGTGTGACATTGAGACGAGGGGACGGTAGAACAATGTTAACCAAATAATACAAATTAGCTTATTAGCTTAAAACCAAACAGAATAGCAAAAAAAATAAAAAATCTTGAACTTTATGTGTGCAAAGCAGAGAAAAAAAATATATATATATTATTTTTTTTCTCTGGTGCATTGACTTCTCAAATATTATATATATATATATATATATATATATATATATATATATATATATTATATATATATATATATATATATATATATATATATATATATATATATAAATATACAGTATATTGTGTGTATTTTAATATATATATATATATATATATATATATATATATATATATATATATATATATATATATATATATATATATATATATATATATTGTACTTATATGACCTTTGATTACTTGGAAAAAAAAAGGGAGGGGGGGGGTGCCTTTTTTTTAGTTTCAGCACATGCCCCTCAAAAGGTCTGTGCACGGCCCTGTTCCAAACCCATAAGAGATGTTCATTTATCTCATCCTCGAAACACAGATGAAGATATTTTTACTGTTGGCTTTAATTTTCACATATAGAGCTCATCAAATATGTTAAACAGCTGTTTAAACATCTTGACACACAAGAATAAACCTCATTCGTTCACACATGCCAAGCAAGCACAGTTTAGCTTTGGTTTACCATATTTATCTGATGATCAATGTTTATATGTGAAGTTTATATGTCTCTTTAGAAGACCATTCAATTCATATGGATTACTTTTACAATGTCTTCATGAACTTTATAAAGCTTGAAAAAGCTTTGGTGGACTTTCAATGGAGGAACAGAAATCGCTCAGGTTTCATAAAAAATATCTTAAACGGCCGGCAGATTTTGAAAATACACAACTCATAAGGTCCTACCTTCTCTTCTCCAATGCTGGCCCTGACTCCACCCATTCGAAAAACATGGACGCGCAATCAAGCACGAGCGAAAACTCAGATGCTCTCTCTCTCTCTCTTCTCTTCTCTCTCTCTCTCTCTCTCTCTCTCTCTCTCTCTCTCTCTCTCTCTCTCTCTCTCTCTGTACCGGGGCGACTTGCACTTCCTGTGACTGGGTCACAAGCTTTGAGTATGCGCACGAACACGCGCGCGAGGGGGGTGGGGGGAGGGGGGCATGGTACAACCGTTTGAGTGACGCATTTTCTGTCCAATGATTCTAGACGGTCTTGAAAATGATTGGCTGGAGTTTTTCGAGTCCTGCCCGTTCCACAGATGATTAAATTGCTTAATTTTCATTTCAGTGCTTCAAATTTACAGCCAGTAAGTGGGTTAGGAATAGGATTTCAAGTGATTTTGAAAAAATAGTCAAAAAAGAAAATCACATACCCCACCTTTAATTTGTTTTGAATATGAAAGAAAGTATTACGGGTTTGGAACGATGAGTAAATAATTAATGACAATTTTCATTTTTTGGTCAACTGTCCTCTTAAAGGATTTCTGTCCAACATGGTTCAGTCCAACCTGTACTTTAACACTGACCTTCTCTTTGATTCTGTCAGTTAAATGCAAGCCCAGTCTCTGGATTGTCTCCCTGTTAATTAGATTCATTAAAAAAAAAAAAAAAAAATCTCTCTTAGGAGGAGTCTTTAGATTAGTGCACAGATTATGAATGCAGACGGCTACTTTTTACACTTAACACACCATGGCGTATACGCAGAGTATTTCAGAAGCGTACACCGCACATGCTACTGTCTCAGCTTGAGCAGACGTGCAGTCTGTGGTCTGAGTAATAGTGGACTGGATTCACACTGACTGCGAGGAAGGTTCATTAATCCCTGCAGTGAGGCGCCGTTTAGGCTGTCGATATGTAGGGCACTCAGTTTTGATAGTGCCAGCATTTTAATTTACTCTGGAAGCATGCTCTGTCTGGGCGCTGCCTGAAAGCGATCCATAAATGCTGGAGAAGTCTAAATGAAAGCGACAGAGTTAGGATTAGAAATTTTATTCTGTTTCAGCTCGCGCTGTCAAGTGCTTTCTATTGGTCGTTTGATTTCAGAAAGGAGTTGACAGCTTACCTGTTGCCTCTAAATGGAATTCTCATTTTCTCTACTTTAAAGGAGACATACTTGAGCCAGCCGGCCAAACTAAATATACATGCCGCACTGTCAGAGAAAAAACATTTTTTTTAGCTTTGCTGCAGGATAATATACATTTCTCAATATTTAGTACCTTCTAGCTAGTTTGAAACTAACTATGTACTTTATCGGGTTGCACCATTTGTTCTTAAAGTAGAATGTAGCTAGTAGGTCGTAAGCTCCCCGTAAAGTAATGCGTAGTCACATAATAATATTTACCCTCAATGATCCAATCCGCTAGTTAAGTTGTGACATATCGTATACTGTTTCTGGAAGCCTCCACTCTGTTTCAAGTGAGAATACTATTACAACCAGAACCTGGCAGAGGCAGAACCTGATTTCATCAAGTACAAGTACAACATGTTTCTGGATAAACATCTTTGTTGATTCTGGAACAACATCCAATTCAACCAATCAGATTTGAGGAACAAGTTGTCAAGTTTAGGCTTTACAACCCGGGTTAGGTGCTTTTTCATCAGTGTTATTCACCTATCATTTCCCACTGATTTTAGGGATAACTTATGGTAGGTTTAGGGGTTGGAATATGGTAAGCTTTACATTTTTGGAACAGGAATGTTGTTTCACGATCAACAAAATATGTTGACTCATGAATGCACGTCTTAACTATGCAAAATCAGGACGTGCACATGAGTTGTTTGCTTTTGGGATCTGATGGAGCGTTTGAACACAGTATCGCACAACGTCAGACTTAAAAGGCTGATAGCAGCTTTCAAATATCTGAGTAGAAGTAGTGTTGAAATGCCATGAATTTCAGTTTATCTTTGATTCTAACTTGTTTTGCTCACATAACTAATTGTAAAAAATACATTTCCATTGAAAAATGATACTACTTTATCATGAGTAATAATTTATTTTGTTTTATTTGCCAGAATAACAATTAAACTTGGAGGTGGAATCTTTTGAGCAACCACCCAGAACACTGTGCACTAGCTTGGCAACTAAAGGCATTTTAGCAAGCACTTCTTCATAGCAAACATACTATTCTTTGGAAAGTGTAAAAAATTAAAGTGCACTGCTTTGAAACTCAAAATGAATCAAGATGTGATTTTCATTGTGAAACAGAGCAGGTTTATTCCAGAGCAAGGCATTTGTCTGAAGAGAACAAAAATGAATCAACCCCTGTGAACACATTACAATAGTCCAAGGAGAATGCATTTGTGCGCAAAGGGATATGCAGTAGTCACAAATGGAAGGTTTCCACTGACCCATTTCTAGCAAAAGAATAGTTTAAGGAGAGAAGTTTTCCAATGTGATGTTCTTTTTGATGTGTTTCAGAGTATCCGAGCGTCAGGACTCATCCTGCTAGAGGCCATCATGTTTGGAGCACTCCTCCTGTACTTTCCGGTAAGCTTTAATGACCGCAGTCATTTTTACTATGTATTACTTTAGGAGTGTTCAAATTAATGGCATTTTGGTGACTAATATTCTTAGACTTGTACTGCAATGTAATGTAGCCATTAGGAGGAGAATGCCTTTTTAATGGCACTAATTTAAGCATTAAAGAAATGTAGCGGGTTCAATTCGAGTTAAGCTCTATGGACTTCTGAATGCTGCTAAATCTGGTGATTTATGTATGATATTTTTAAAAATATGAAAAAGGGATTTGATACATGGAGAAAAATCAATCCACAGGAAGCACATCAATATTGCATACACTGAAGCCACAGATTTTTGTTAGAGCTTGTTTTGGTCTGGGAACTTTCTAAAATACAGCAAAAGTCACATTTTTTTAAATGTATGATATTACTACACTAATTAGATGTGTATGAACATTTTAGGAAGCAATTTAGGATAGAATAGATATCCTAGCCGAGATATTTCACTGATGGACAATCTGCTGTTGATGTATCGATAAAGTATTGATTTAGACAGATTTTGTCATGTGCTTTATTCAGCCGAGCTGTTTGGCTCACAGTAATTGCAGTTTAGTGGCATTCACAGGAAGCTGTGGGCATGTCTTAACATGGAAGGGTAAATGCAATTAAAGTGAACTGATTTAGAGGCTTAACACATGCAAGGTCCTGGAAAGTAATAATCTTTGAGATAATTCTGGAATGATGGTGGAGGACCATTTTAGCCATTTAATCACTCTTTATGACCATAACGCCCCTGATATCATCAAACTGGCGTGAGCAGTTTGAACAAATGCAGGCCAAAACGAAGTTTGTTTGTGTTCGTTTCGGGAGTTAAAAACAGCTTAGCAAAGCTTCTTCCATAAAATTTCCCTCTGGCTGGTAAGCACCATTGAACTACCATTGGTCCGTGGCCATGATGTAATAGGTAAGTGTGGCTCTGAGACTCCGCCTTCTTTTAGGTGGAAATCTTCTCTGGTTCATTTCTTCTGTTTGGTCCATCGAAGTCAGACATCCTCAAGTGAAAACATGAATACAATGGAGAGTCACTTTATAGTAGAAACTGAAGTTGTAATTCTAATTGAAGAGACACTGACACTTTTTTCATGTTTAATACTATAAATCTGCTTGCTTTTAAACAATCGAAAGCGAAGAAAAAAAAAGAACTTCACCGTGAGTATATTGAGGCCTTCATTTCCTGTGCATTTGTCCTATAGAAAACAAATGTCTTAATCTGTTTTTAACAAATTTAAAATAGTACCAGTTTATGAATGGCGTGAGAAAATGTCTGTGTATTATTTCACATATTCTTCATTTTCTTTATGCAATATAGAATTTCTTATTTTGTTCCTTTGATTTTGGTGTGAAATATGACTTGGACATTATTGACCATTTTTGTGAGATTTGCTCAAGAGGAAATAAAAAAAAAATTAAATTAAGGCATAGGATCAGATTTTCTTGATTTGGGCTAGTTGCAAATGTGAATCTGAATCTAAGGGGGCTTTCACACTGGCAGTTTAGTTTGGAACGGGGCACGGTTCGCATGAAAAATCGCTAATGTGCACGCTGTCATGGGACCCGGGTGCGCACTGGGGTACCGAACCCGAGACTACCTGGAGGAGGTGGTCTGAGTTCGGTTGCTCCAGAACCGAAAGCAACACGGACTCGGGTGCGCACTGTTTCAGGAAGTAAAGTAACCAGCGCATGCGTTTTAGCTGATTGTGATGTATTCAGTTAAATAAAACACTTGTATGGGATGATAGTGTTGATGATTTACCTTGGATATATACGAGCGAGGGTGAGCCTGCAGTGTATTCGTGCATTGCACGTGGAATCAGGGCAACACATTTGGAAATCCACTGTCTCCTCAAAAGAGTCCGTTTGCAAGCAGCAGAAGTCCACCTTATGTGACACACGCACAGTAAAGCTGTATTGTTCACTCAACTGCACATAATAGCAGCGAAATAATAAAAAAACTGACCGGACCGCAGCAAACGAGCACAGTGTAAAAGCCCCATAATTCGTATCTATTATCTGGTCACTCAGGTTTAGTAATTCAAAAATAAAAATCATACATACTGTGATTAAAATATGCACATCTTCTTTGATGAACATGTTTGAAATTCTGAATTAACACAATATATTTTGATTTCGTTTTTCTCTGGCAATGTAACTTGTAGCCTATGTTCTGTTTCTGTTTGTTCTCTGTAATGGGTTCACTACTGATTTTGTTCACCTGTTGTTTAATTAGAATTCTCATTACTCCCCTTGTATTTAAGCCCTGAGTTTTCCTTACTTTTTTTTATTGTAGCGTGGTTGTTTTTCTTCCTGTAGTTCTCCTACGTGTTTCGGTTGGAATTATTATTAAAGACTGTTTCGTTTGATTCCTCAACAAGGCTCCGTCTCCATCGTCCGAAAGAGGCAAATGTAGTAATAAAAAGTGAAGAAAAGGAAGAAATGATTATAATTCTCTCTGAAAATAGGTGAGAAGTGAGTGAAGATTTGGGAAAAGAAAGAAGAGATTCCATGTCGTTACTAAAGGCCCTGTCTGAAACCCCATGGTACGCTACTGTTTAATTGACTCTAATTATCTGACCGAATATAATCAGACAGGATTTGAAATTGGCTAGGTGTCAAAATATTGTATCTGTGCATTAGGTCTCGCAGTGTACATGCAGCCTATGAGAATGTGTCTGTTTTTGTAGAACTGCCGTTTTCCCTCTGATTCAGTTTGTGGTTTAATCTGAAGCTCAGAGACAGATAGATCTGCCTGCTCACGGCCCACCGTGTAGCTCATCTGAAGCAGATAGAAGCTCCGCCTGTCTGCGCTGCTGCAATTGCTCCCAATCTAAATATAGACTGGAAAATATTATCCACTCCTTCTCCCCCTCTTCTACTTTAAATAATTCCAGTGTTATCAAGAAGCAGAGATGTATCTCATCTTGTTCCCCTGGCATTCTGCTTTGTTGAGTAATGCAATTTTTTCAGCTCGCAACCCTCTCCTACTGCTGAGCGTGTCACATGCAATAACTTCACTTGGCGGCGTCTGGACTAAGGCGGGGGATGTGGAGCGAGAGAGAGAAGAAACCGAATTACATGCACACACACACACATGCTTTTGTGGTTGCTTGTTCATCCCTGTCCACACAAAAGTCACAGGGCACCTGTGTCAATGAATTTATGAGGCATACACAGATTCTCTTTCTACTATATATCTGACGCTTGTAATTTTTAGTGTTGGGGTTAACGCAAGTAACTCGAGTTAGGTAATCAGATTACGTTTTCAAGTAATGCGTAAAGTAACGCATACATTTACAACCCCTAACACTATTCACATCGCACAAATTCATAGGAAATCACCCCAATGAGGTTGGAACTAGTTTAATACGCCCCGTCGTGAAATCCTGGGGGGACCAACTGCAGATCTCTCTAAATTTCAAGCATCTCTATTATTTAACTCAAGGGAAATACGTCTTACACACCTTCTCTCCATGCTAAACATTTCCACCCTCCATCAATCTACACTCACCTAAAGGATTATTAGGAACACCTGTTCAATTTCTCATTAATGCAATTATCTAATCAACCAATCACATGGCAGTTGCTTTAATGCATTTAGGGGTGTGGTCCTGGTCAAGACAATCTCCTGAACTCCAAACTGAATGTCAGAATGGGAAAGAAAGGTGATTTAAGCAATTTTGAGCGTGGCATGGTTGTTGGTGCCAGACAGGCCGGTCTGAGTATTTCACAATCTGCTCAGTTACTGGGATTTTCACGCACAACCATTTCTAGGGTTTCCAAAGAATGGTGTGAAAAGGGAAAAACATCCAGTATGCGGCAGTCCTGTGGGCGAAAATGCCTTGTTGAATGTTGATGCTAGAGGTCAGAGGAGAATGGGCCGACTGATTCAAGCTGATAGAAGAGCAACTTTGACTGAAATAACCACTCGTTACAACCGAGGTATGCAGCAAAGCATTTGTGAGCCACAACACGCACAACCTTGAGGCGGATGGGCTACAACAGCAGAAGACCCCACCGGGTACCAGTCATCTCCACTACAAATAGGAAAAAGAGGCTACAATTTGCATGGTGGGTCTCGATTTCTGTTGAGACGTTCAGATGGTAGAGTCAGAGTTTGGCGTAAACAGAATGAGAACATGGATCCATCATCCCTTGTTACCACTGTGCAGGCTGGTGGTGGTGGTGTAATGGTGTGAGGGATGTTTTTTTGGCACACTTTAGGCCCCTTAGTGCCAATTTGGCATCGTTTAAATGCCACGGCCTACCTGAGCACTGTTTCATTGCCACCATGTACCCATCCTCTGATGGCTACTTCCAGCAGGATAATGCACCATGTCACAAAGCTTAAATCATTTCAAATTGCTTTCTTGAACATGACAATGAGTTCACTGTACTAAAATGGCCCCCACAGTCACCAGATCTGAACCCAATAGAGCATCTTTGGGATGTGGTGGAACGGGAGCTTCGTGCCCTGTATGTGCATCCCACAAATCTCCATCAACTGCAAGATGCTATCCTATCAATATGGGCCAACATTTCTAAAGAATGCTTTCAGCACCTTGTTGAATCAATGCCATGTAGAATTAAGGCAGTTCTGAAGGCGAAAGGGGGTCAAACACAGTATTAGTATGGTGTTCCTAATAATCCTTTAGGTGAGTGTATGTGAGCCTGAATTGACCCTTCGCAAAGACCCGCCCTCCTTAGTTACTGTCGCTATGTTCCGACAAGCTACGCTGCTCTCATGCTCTCACCATGTTCTCACGCAGCTCTTTAATGTGCCGTGACAGATCGCTGTAGAGCATCCGTTAAAGCTGCTCGTGATCCGATCATCTCTTCCTTCTAGTTCATTTATAGCATCAAATAAACATGAACGAACATAAGAAGTAATGTTGTTTTAACCGCGGAAAGGCGTCAGTATATTCATTTTACCAAGTTAAAATCCTCCTAACTCTACTGGCTGCTTTTTCGGACAAAATGGCGGATGGCGAAGTATGATTGGTTAGAACACCTGTCAATCAAGCTCCACGCGAAGGGTCAATTCCACATACAATCTTCATCTGACACCGTGTCCTAACTACACGCGACGCGATAAAATTCCAGCGACAGCAGGTGTGTCTGTCCACACTAGACGCGACGCGACTGTGAGACGCCACACGTCAATCAAAAATCACAGCAATTCAAAACAGCGTGTGGGCGGAGTCTCTCTCTGAAAGCGTGTTTTTCCATGAATAGGGTTGCTTACCAGAGAAGCTGCACTGAGGACAGTGTATGTGCCACAGGTGAGATTTTCCATTTACTACATACATTAGGCACTCTGATTCCATATATGGGGCACATATATATTATTCATATGATAGACTATGCATACTAGCCCTGTGTCACACCGCCGGCGCCTCTGCTACGAGCAGCGCGGGCGCGGCCAGATCTGCCTCGCGCGTGCCGAGTGTGCACAGCTGTCATTGTCATTGCGACTCCCCACCCTGCCTGTATTTCAGTAGATTGTCTGGAAAGATCTCTGTGTGGGCGGATCTGTCAGCCGTGACGTCGCAGAAAATAGGAATCGTTTCTAAATTAGAAACTTCGCGTGTCGCCGTCGCCTCTGGTTAGGACAAAAACTCTGATTAACATGGAAAAGATACCTTTTATCGCGTGTCGCAGCGTCGCGTCGCGTGTAGTTAGGACACGGTGTTAGACCTGCTTTCTGTTCCACCTTTTTTTTCCTCTGCCCTCTCCAGTTGTCCTTATCTTTCACCTCTATGCCCAAATGGTCTGCTGCCATCCTGACCCTGGAACCCGGCCCATCGGGAGGCTAATGAAAAACACTGCTGTGTTCTTGTGCGTTTTGACTAGCGCAGGATGGAGTGTGGCCTTATGCTTTGAGTCGGTCCAAGTCACTGCCTTTCCATGGATTAAGTGGATCAGAGAATGCCCGCCGTTCTCCAGTCTGTGTACCTGGCATCACAATCTTAAACCAATCTTCTGCCTTATGTTACCGAGGACCTTAATGGCTTTTCACATATTGCCATTAAAAAAGAAGATATTTTGAAGAAATGTTTTTGTCCATACAATGAAAGTCATTGGGGTGCTGAACAATATTGGACCCCACTGACTTCCATTGTGGGTATAAAAAAACACAGACATGGTAATGCTCAGGTTATTGTGCTATATCAAGCAAAGTCCCTTGAAGGTAAGTAATTTCACTCGGCGGCTATCATTGAAATGTCTCTTAGGCAGCTATTTCATTCATGCAAGTACAGCTCCCATCTCTTTGAATGGGGTAACATTAAATTATCCAAAGCTATTCACCAAGCTTATGATTAAATTTCATATTTAAAATTACCAATAAAATCTGACAACTCAAATCATGACCAAAAACTGTTTTTTTTCCGGCTGGACCAGGCCAATGCGCATGTGCAGTCCTAAGCACGTGTCTCAGAACATTGACTGTTTCTATTAAAAAACGAAATTTCTAATGGCAGCTGCAGTGGGGCAATGGCTTTGCCAATCAGTGTTCAGCCCTTATTTAGAATGCGGGGCTTATTCCCCCATATTGCGTGTTGCACTTTCTCCCATTCATAGTATTATGCACTGTATTTGTATATCTAAAGTCTTTGTACCAGGTCTTTCAGGCAGCCACGTCCTGTCAAAGCAGGTGTTTTTTGCCAAAATAAGATGCAATGTAAACTGAACTTAATGCTGATGCTCAAAAGTCTGACACAGACATGTCTCTTGCTGTATTTCTCATCTCTTTTTTTCTCTCTCCTGCACAAAGCACAGGTCACATGCCTATTAACCTAATGTTATCAGAAATATCTCTGTGGATTTGGTGATGACGGGGAAGGGAACAGTGCACAGTTTTGATGGAAAGAGAGCTCTTGACTCCATGGAGGCCAAACTAGATGTAATTCACACGCCGCAAAACTCGAGAGGCACACCACAAGCTATTGCCTCCCGTTCTTGCCCCCGCGTATGGGGAAGAGGAGCCAACTCCCTCCACACCTAAACCAGACATGTCCACACAGACATAGACATTCTTACAGATTACAAGCCAAATGGGATGAGAGGAGAGAAAAGAAAGAGACGAGTTGAATGAAAATAGATGACGATATCATCCCAAAGCTGCCTGTTCACATTATCACCAATCAGGTTAATGTTATCTAGGACTAAAAAAAGACCAGCACCTCTCACCTCTTAGAAAAGCTGTTGTTATGGCTGTAAAATTGCTTTCTACTTGAACCACTCGCAATCTTTCAGTATCTTGCTAAAGTAGTCAGCCTCTTCGTAAACTTTTCCAAGAATTCATAATTGACCATATTAACTCCATTGCTTTCAATGAGAAACCTTTGGCGTCATACACAGATGTGTTGGACATGGTAATGTTATCATCATGATGATAACATTATATATTGGGTTATAATTTTGCCATATTATGAAATGTTGGGTTGTGATTCTCAATCTACATGTATTTATTTTATTTAGACTATTTAGACACGTTTGAACCCAACCCCACTCCTAAACCTACCCATTTGTGTATTATATAATATAAAACAAAGGATATAACAGGCAGATATTTATTCAAAACTAACAAATATTCAGAGTGTTCTGAGTCCAAGCGATTGATTTGTTTGAAGAACAGACTCAAAAGAGATCCCGATCTCACTCCGCTGTACATCCTATGCACACATTCAAAAAATGCCACGCGAAGAAGCGTTAAGTCAGCTTTGATAGTGAAATGGCATTGGCTCTCTTATGTCTCGCGACCAATTGCGTCATTTCATCAGCTTTGATTGTGAAATAGCATTGTCTCGTGACCGATTGCGTCATGCTAAAGAGTCGGTGTATCTTTTGAATGAGATATGACTGTGTGCGTTCACGCAGCTGGATAATTTTATTACATTGTTAATATGTTTGGTTTTGGCACAATAGATCTGCTTCGCTGCTGCTGCTGTAGGTTATTACTGCTGCTACAGAGCAAGTACAGAGACTTGCTACTGTCAATACATACACAACACGCTGCTGTGGGTAAGCAAGACATGCTGCTGCTGTAAAAAAGCATACATGAATTACCCGTAGCAGATCTATATAGGTGGAGCTGGGGAAGGTGGAGGGTTTCTATAAACATGCTGCCAACTGCTACGTAGACACTGACCAAGTGTTAGAAAGTTGAGCAGCAAGCTGATACAGCAGGAACCCATCAGCTGTGCCCTATAGAGAATACTATGATTGCAAGCAGACTGAATTAAGGTTTTCAATGACAGAACTTTGTATTTATCATTAGAAATACAAACCACCAAAGACATGCAAATATAGGCCAAACTTTTCTCACTGTGCACTTGTGGTCAAACCTACAGCATGCCATTGCACAAGCATGTCTTGACTGACACATAAAAAATCACCCGGTGAGGTGGTGTTCTAGCCTTCATGGACCAGAAACCACCAGACTCCACGCTCCACCTTCGTCCTTAATTAGACCTGCTCCAGAAATGACCTCTGCTAGCGCTCAATTATTTATGGTGTTTGGGGAAAAGGTGCTCACTCCTTCTAATCCTGCATTTGTCCTTCTAGTATATGAGAGCATAGAAGCCTCGCAGGAGTCAAGGATGGACAGCATAAGGTCACTGCTTGGAAATAGGCATTAGATCACTCAATATGAGACCTTTGAAGGCATCTACACCAGAATATCTCTAATGATTGATTGAATGGATTGGCTGGAATCACGTTCATGCATAAAAGCAATGTTTATGATGTTCCTGCTGCTTGTCTGAAGGACAAAACCTCTTGCATTATTAATTCTGCTTTAATACTCATCTACTCACACTTCTCACCATGCCATCAAGAACATAAGGCAATTTCTTGGAATATATTTGGGTTTCCAAGAAAACTAATCCAGGATCAATAAGCAGATGGTCTGATGTACTGACCTTGATCTGTCTGTCTAATCGATCTCTGCCTAAGTCAGCTTTATCATTCATGCTTTGGAGCAAGAAACAAATAACATCTTAATGCTTGTCTTTAAATGTCATCAAATGTCTGGACCTTCTGTATCTAACAATTCAAATTATACAGTGATTATGACATTAATCTGTTGAATTGATATCCTGTTATGTAAACAATATTTTAATTATGAGTTACTTTTCAATATTAACCCAAGGTTATCCTTTCACTGACTTTTTATTGAAGAAAACAAAACTTCAAGCCCTATTTGTGTCCAATTGTAAATTGCAAATGAGAGACGATGGAATTTCTGAATCATGCATCAACATTTGCATGGAATCATTTAACGTCAGTTTGAGCGATCCGTGATCCGATTCCGTGGCCTTTGTAACCAAGTGCCTGGAGATTGGTGTGAGGGTGGAGAAGAGGAACATGCCAGCTAATGATCATGCATGACTGTAATAAATAACAGCATTCAGCTACATAGAGGGCTACGGACGTCATCTCATCTGCTCCAGCTTTCACAGCCCAGCTGTTGGAGCCACACCGCTCCACGGAAACGGAAGATTCTTTATTACAGCACATTGTGAAAGTGCTGCCTTGATGAGGCGAGAGCTAGAAAGATTGAGTCATGCTATCTCAGCATCACTGCCCAGCTTTCTATACTGAATCTTTTAGAGATGTACTCAGTACAGAACTGTAGTCGGGCCAAACCGTTCTCTTTGCTTAACCGTTCCATTATTTACAGATGCCAGTTATATTCGTAACTAGTTACGAAATAAAAAGACTTCCTGTCCTGTCAGATAAATTACGAGCATGCAACGTCGTAGTAATGTTGTCAATTAGTAAGTTTTAGCCCCGGGGCCCAGTGAGCTCTTAATGCGGCCCTGACAGTGTCCTCTGGTTATACACATTTTGAATACTGCAGAAACTGTAAAAGGACTATTTAGTAGTAGTAATACTGTTATTAGTATTAGTAGTAGTTGTACTATTGTCAAACATAGCCTATCTCTTTACTGCTGCCTTCATGATGTAAACTTCCTGTCTGCCACTCTCTGTGTTTCCTGTATTCCTCTGCCAATCACGGCTGTTTGTTTGAGTTTTGACTGACAGCACTAATAGGGTTTCTCTGAATTCCTCCACATGAGTGTCGGCTGTGTCAATTCCTCAGCCGTCGTGATTGACTGCAGTGTTATCAATCTCTGACTTGGCACACTGTGGTTATGTGTGTATGGGGGAGAGCATGTGTTCAAACACTCTTTGGCAGGTCCACTCCTACTCTGCTTCTTTCTCTTCGTCTTACACAAAGACTCAAAGATGCACAGAGAAAATGACGCGTTACGTAATGGGGCGCCTTCTTTGAAAATGACAAAGAAAAAGGGAGCTGCAGGGGGGTTGAAACTAGCAACAACAACAACAAAAAAGGGAAAAGAAATGCAAGCGGAAGGCATTAGGATAAATCTACCAGGACTATTATGTAAAGGTAAATAATAAATGCTTTTTTTGGCGTTGGCTTGTGAGTGGATGGAGCCCCTGAAGGGGTGTAATGAAGTGTGTGTGAGTGAATGTCCATGCGAGCTTTGAAGATCAGTGTGTTTTTGTGTGGATGTTGCGTGAGGGATGAGGAACACTCTGTTCTCGGGTTTACACTCCAGAGGGTAGTGCCACAGACACAGATGAGCCAGACAGCATGACAGTACCTCACACAGTTTTACCCTGGAAATAGGTCTTTATTTTCCTGCTTAGGAATAGTTCAACCAGAAATTCTCTCTTTATTTATTCACCTTCATGCATTCATCTGAATATGACTTTCTTTATCCCAAAAAAGAGACAGAAAATTAAAAAGTACACTTATTTTGATGTTTTGACTAACAAACTGAAGCATGTGCAAAATGAATTTGAACTGTAGTGTGTAACTGTCACAGTTTGGGTGTTTGTTTCTTGTTCCTGTCTTTTTTCTGTCATGTGATCCCCTGGTTTTAGTCTTGTGATCCTGCCATGTGTTCCCTTGTCTGTTGTGTCATGTTCTAATTGGTTTATTGTTAATTGTTCACAGGTGTCCCTTGTCTTGTCATTAGTATTGTGTGTATTTAAGCCCTCTTGTTTGCCCTGTGTCTTTGATGAGAATTGTTTGTTCTATGCCCCGGCTCTGGTATCTTGTTTTCAAAGTCTTTGGTCGTGGTCCTGGTTTAGTTTTGAGTTTCTGTGCCTCGTCATGCTTTTGTTTTATGATGCTTTAATGATGCTGTCTTAAAGGACCTGTTCCGCTATGGGCTTAAGGACATGCTTGAATACCTCATGCCTGACAACACCCCTCAATGGACTTTGATTTAATATATAGACCTTGCCCTTTTGTTGAGTGGCTCGTCCTTTACTGTGGGCTTTGCGGATGAGGAGCCCCATAATCCCACAGTATCCCCTCAGCCTGAGCTTCACGTCAGTCCCGCCGAGCCTGAGCTTCACGTCAGTCCCGCCGAGCCTAAGCTTCACGTCAGTCCTGCTGAACCTGAGCTTCATGTCAGTCCTGCCACTGAGCCAGAGCTTCATGTCAGTCCTGCCGAGCCAGAGCTTCACGTCAGTCCTGCCGAGCCTGAGCCTGTTCAAGTCATACTTACCCAATCAGAGATGGTTCACGCTGGGTCAGCCGTGCCTATGTCTTCGGACAAGGTGGCCGCGGCACCTAAGACAGTTCCGGATGATACAGCACTCATGATAGTCACCACAGCTATTTTCTGTGTGTGGGCAGTACACACATCGTCTCCAGCCCGCAAGCTCTCGCCCAAGATGACCGCCGCCACACCTGAAAGTTCGTCTCCGGCCGAGATGGCCGCCGTTCCAGAGTCTCGTCCTGTCATGGCCACCGTTCCAGTGTCTCGTCCTGTCATGGCCGCCGTTCCAGAGTCATGTCCTGTCATGGCCGCTTTTCCAGAGTCATGTCCTGTCATGGCCGCTTTTCCAGAGTCATGTCCTGTCATGGCCGCCGTCCTTCCAGAGTCTCGTCCTGTCATGGCCGCCGTCCTTCCAGAGTCTCGTCCTGTCATGGCCGTCCTTCCAGAGTCTCGTCCTGTCATGGCCGTCCTTCCAGAGTCTCGTCCTGTCATGGCCGTCCTTCCAGAGTCTCGTCCTGTCATGGCCGTCCTTCCAGAGTCTCGTCCTGTCATGGCCGTCCTTCCAGAGTCTCGTCCTGTCATGGCCGTCCTTCCAGAGTCTCGTCCTGTCATGGCCGTCCTTCCAGAGTCTCGTCCTGTCATGGCCGTCCTTCCAGTGTCTCGTCCTGTCATGGCCGCCGTTCCAGAGTCATGTCCTGTCATGGCCGCTTTTCCAGAGTCATGTCCTGTCATGGCCGCCATCCTTCCAGAGTCTCGTCATGTCATGGCCGTCCTTCCAGAGTCTCGTCATGTCATGGCCGTCCTTCCAGAGTCTCGTCCTGTCATGGCCGTCCTTCCAGAACCTCGTCCTGTCATGGCCGTCCTTCCAGAGTCTCGTCCTGTCATGGCCGTCCTTCCAGAGTCTCGTCCTGTCATGGCCGTCCTTCCAGAGTCTCGTCCTGTCATGGCCGTCCTTCCAGAGCCTCGTCCTGTCATGGCCGTCCTTCCAGAGCCTCGTCCTGTCATGGCCGTCCTTCCAGAGTCTCGTCCTGTCATGGCCGTCCTTCCAGAGTCTCGTCCTGTCATGGCCGTCCTTCCAGAGTCTCGTCCTGTCATGGCCGTCCTTCCAGAGTCTCGTCCTGTCATGGCCGTCCTTCCAGAGTCTCGTCCTGTCATGGCCGTCCTTCCAGAGTCTCGTCCTGTCATGGCCGCCCTTCCAGAGTCTCGTCCCGTCATGGTCACTGCCCCACATGTGTCTTCGGACAAGATGGCCGAATCCACGCCTGTGTCTTCGAACAAGATAGCCGACTCTGCGCCTGTATCTCGGACATGATGGCCGCATCTACCCCTGAACTGTCGGATCGCTCGGTCGTCTGCACATCCTGCTCTGCCCTGGTCGCCTGCACATCCTGCTTTTATATGTATTGTTATCACATATGATTAATAAAGGCACTTGGGACCATGCTATATTGTGAGAAAAAATGCCCATTAGCTGTGACGATATTAATAAAATGGGCTCATTAAGCCTTATTTGCTAAAAGCCTCCATAGCAATTTTGTGTAAAGTACAATGCAATCTTTCACTCATATGACCCACACCCATCTTCCTGAACAAGCAGGACATTCGCCATGATTCCCAGCACTTAGCATTGATTATTAATGTAGAGTTTAAAAACAAGAGAAGGGAAGAGAGAGATCAGTTTATATGTACTGGCATTTGCTCTAGCTTGCCGGTGTAATCCTCCTGTCTGCGTGCGTGCGTTGGCATGCGTGTGTGCTATTAATGAACATTCTAATGTGATGACAATTATGTCATATACATATAACATATACCGTCCACATTTACATATCAACACATTCAGTATTTCAACAATTTCAAAATGAACAGTACAGCGGCATATTGTGGTTTAATCTAATCATTGTGGTATAAAATTGCTTACATTGTGAGATACGATTTTGGCCACACCTACGCTGATGATCAGCCAATCATAACAGAGGTCATTTACATAGGCTATAGAAGGTGCAATAGAAATACCCACTTGCAATGATTCCTTGCAACTAACCCTAAACAAACAAAACCCTAATCCTAAACCTATGTAGTTACTTTATACGTAAGTACTTACATGTATAATTACAGTGTAACAAAGACACCTTAAAATAAAGAGTAATAATTTATTTTAAGGTGCCCTTGTTACAGTGTTATTATACAAATATATAATGAATCGTTTTAATTAACAATATTATAATTAGGGCTAGAGTTTAGTTTAAGGATAGTTGCTTGTAATTATGTTACTCTTATTTACTGTTACTACTATAGTAAGTACATGTAAGATGTGTAACAAGGAACGCTGTAAAATAAAGTGTTACCCACTGTGATACAAGAAACTAGTTCGTAAGCGTAGTTCGGTTACACTTTATTTCAATGTTTAACATTTACACTCACCTAAAGGATTATTAGGACACCATACTAATACGTGTTTGACCCCCTTTCGCCTTCAGATCTGCCTTAATTCTATGTGGCATTGATTCAACAAGGTGCTGAAAGCATCCTTTTAGAAATGTTGGCCCATATTGATAGGATAGCATCTTGCAGTTGATGGAGATTTGTGGGATGCACATCTAGGGCACGAAGTCCCGTTCTACCACATCCCAAGATGCTCTATTGGGTTGAGATCTGGTGACTGTGGGGGCCATTTTAGTACAGTGAACTCATTGTCATGTTCAAGAAACCAATTTGAAATGATTCAGCTTTGTGCATGGTGCATTATCCTGCTGGAAGTAGCCATCAGAGGATGGGTACATGGTGGCCATAAAGGGATGGACATGGTCAGAAACAATGCTCAGGTAGGCCGTGGCATTTAAACGATGCCCAATTGGCACTAAGGGGCCTAAAGTGTGCCAAGAAAACATCCCGCACACCATTACACCACAACCACCAGCCTGCACAGTGGTAACAAGGCATGATGGATCCATGTTCTCATTCTGTTTACGCCAAATTCTGACTCTACATCTGAATGTCTCAACAGAAATCGAGACTCATCAGACCAGGCAACATTTTTCCAGTCTTCAACTGTCCAATTTTGGTGAGCTCTTGCAAATTGTAGCCTCTTTTTCCTATTTGTAGAGAAGATGAGTGGTACCCGGTGGGGTCTTCTGCTGTTGTAGCCCATCCGCCTCAAGGTTGTGCGTGTTGTGGCTTCCACAAATGCTTTGCTGCATACCTCGGTTGTAACGAGTGGTTATTTCAGTCAAAGTTGCTCTTCTATCAGATTGAATCAGTCGGCCCATTCTCCTCTGACCTCTAGCATCAACAAGGCATTTTCGCCCACAGGACTGCCGCATACTGGATCTTTTTCCCTTTTCACACAATTCTTTGTAAATCCTAGAAATGGTTGTGCGTGAAAATCCCACTAACTGAGCAGATTGTGAAATACTCAGACCGACCCGTCTGGCACCAACAACCATGCCACGCTCAAAATTGCTTAAATCACCTTTCTTTCCCATTCTGACATTCAGTTTGGAGTTCAGGAGATTGTCTTGACCAGGACCACACCCCTAAATGCATTGAAGCAACTGCCATGTGATTGCTTGATTAGATAATTGATTAATGAGAAATTGAATAGGTGTTCCTAATAATCCTTTAGGTGAGTGTACATTTAAGTAATAATTAGGTTAGGATTTGGTTTAGGGTTAGTTGCTTTTTATTATACATAATTTATTGTTATATTAGCCTACTACAGTAACTGCATGTGCTGTGTAACAAGGACACTGTAAAATAATGTATTACCTGCAGTTATTTAAATGCTTTAGTTAAATAATGTGCAATGCTGTAGTTTATTTGTTGAACCTGTTATAGCCTTTTAGATGTATTGATTCATGAATATGCAGTAACATGGAATGAGTTAGTGAGTGCTGACAGTGCAAGTGTGTGCTGTACAGCAGGTGTGACCCGACAGCATGTTTCTGTGATGGATGAGAGCTCTGCCAACTCCCCAAAGACAAGACATGCGTCTGCTGCTCCTCTGTGCCTCTGTCTCTCTCGAAATGATTCTGTTTTTCTAGGAAGAGGCAAGGTGTCGTCATTAAGTTCCTTTCATCACTAATATTTAGAGCGGACATAAAATTCTGCAGGCAAACTGTGGAAATGTCAGAGCTGTCTCACTCCCCTTTTTTTGTTTCGGACTGCCCTGACATTCAGCTAAACCCCTTCATGTCAAGAGAGTGTGTGTGTGTGTGTTTTTTTTTTTTTATTATGTTTTTGTAAAATGCTAGTTTGTAAGGTGTTACAATAGGTGCTGGGTGATTAGTATCGCAGGTCAAGTATAATTATATTCAATATATAATATAATAATAATAACAATACTGTACTCAATATAATTTCGACAGTGATGTAAAATATAAAATTCTTCTTTGTGTGGCTGCCGGATTATTTTTAATCCACTCTTTCCCTGCCATTGATGGAAATTTCCATAATTTATGAGACAACGCTTCCCCGCCATTGATGGAATTTTCCGGCTTTCTGCATCTTTTCCATGCATCTTCTGAAAGATAACTGAATCTCCTAATCAAAACACAGGAAAAAAATGCAGCAGAAACAAGCGATATCATAATGTAAGCAGATGCATATATTTAAAATAATGCAATCATCAACGTTAAACAGCATACAATCAAAACTGCTGAATGTTACCGAATAAAAAAAAGCTTTGGGACTGTGAATCTTTGGGGGTGTTGATGAACTCAATCTTTATCGCTGTGGATCCAATCCAGATGTAGTCTTTAACAAAAACACGTTTTTTCTCAGCTTTTCTGCTCAAAATGTTGTTTTTTTTATGAAACTTACGCACATTCAAATGTTGATAAAAAAGAATGCATGAAGCTAGAATAAAACATTTGCTTGTTTTTTTAAAAGCTGTGGCTCTGTTCTTTATTTTGATATATTGCATGTTCGGATATTCATACAACAAAATATTCTGGGGGCCATGAAACTTGTGTGAAAATCATCAAAAATGCTGACGTTGGCTGGCAACTTTTTTCAAAAATACCTGCGGCTAAATAGTTGTCAACTTGGCAATAACTATTTGGATAAAATCCTTTGATTGAAAAAAAAATCACAATTACAAGCCATTTCAGAGTAAGCATATTTAAGGCAAGATTGAAGATTGCGAAGAGGCTGAAAAATATGAATATTCATCGATATAGGCGCACTAATGTAAAATGATAACTCAGGATTTGCTTCAGTGTTTTTTTTTCAACCTGGTTACCGTCTGTCTCTCTGTCGTCTCACGCCACGGCAACTGCGTTTTGTTTGTGTTCTCGAGCCCTCTGAGGAATCAGCCACTTGAAGCGTTTGTGTGTTTTGTTACGCTCCGAGTGCGGTGAGACTTTTCTGCATCATGCAAAATACAGTCTCGCCTCACCAATCTGGGCAACGTTGACTTCCGTCGCCTCCTCTTGGCTTCCCCCCCAGAGTTCGCCAGTCCCTCGTCTGACTCAGAGCTAGTGAGCCAAAATAACCACGTGCCTGTGTCTTTTTCCACTGCTATGGGACAACCATTAATGCATCTGCTAATCGGATTAACACGAATGGTCCCGTAAGGGGGGGTCACAGCACATCTGCAACACACTGATAATTACGCAGGCTCAGATGTTTGTTCTTCTTTGTCTTTCATGTTTTGGATGGGGCTCTGGTGCCGACACACACCACACAGACACACACACAAGGTCAGGTTACATTCATTGATCTTTGGCTGTTGTACGTGTGGATCAGCTTTCAACTGGTCATCAATGTGAGTCCATTATGTAGACGGTTCATCTTTGGAGTGAGTGGCATGCAAGGGATGATGGGTATGTTCAGAGTCATCGTACTTCTTTTACTGGATGCTGAGCACAATGTGTGAATTATCTGTGTATGGATATTATTTGCAATATTTGCAAATATGTGCTGTTTAATATACCAGAGCTAACTTGCTAATGTATCCCACAGTGCACTGTGATTTGTTTGACCTTCAATTTCCATTGTGACAAATAAATGAGAAGTAATGGCATTTCATAATTTCATCTGGATGCAAAAGACATTTTTACACAAAACTGGATTAAATGGCAAATAACTGCTCCACATATCCAAATCCAAACTATATAGTATGCCATAATATACTGTAGTATGCCGTGAGCAGTCCATCAAACAAGTGGAACTTGCGAATATGCAGCATCATGAAAAAGTAGGCAAAAAACACTTCGATTGATGGATCAATGCTAAAACGTACATTATACAACTGCAGTTTCCAACTTAAAGGGATAGTTCACCCAAAATTCTGTCATAATTTACTCAACCTCAATTTGTTCCTAACCTGTGTGAGTTTCTTTCTTCTGCTGAACACAAAAGAATATATTTTGAAGAATATCGGTAATCAAACAGTTGACGGTATTGACATTGAAAAAAATACTATGGAAGTCAATCGACTGTTTGATTACTGACATTCTTCAAAATATATATAGAAACACACGTTAAAGTAACACCAAGTAACTTTTCCTCTTCGGTCGCCCTACTGGTGGAAACGGAATTGTCCATTGCCGCTGCTGTAAATAATTTAGCCTACCGTCGCACGCACGCTCGCTGTTTATCCAGCACCGGCTTTAGAATGAACGATGTCCACAGAGTATGTTACATGATTTCATGAAAGTATGATGTATTGTGACATCAGAAACGAAGAAAAACGAAATAATGACTATTGTAGCGCTTGATGTAAAGCAGTCGAATTTTGTAGTTATTTTTGTGGTCGGGTTCCTACAATGGAAACATAGTGCCAGTAAAAGCGATACAGACCCCGTCAGGCTATGGCAGACGTGTCATTTAACTTATTTTAATCGATGTACCATCACAAGGGTCTTGGAAATATATTATGAAGGTTGAAAAGTGTTGCTTAGTGTTACTTTAAGAACAACTTGGTGAGTAAATGATGACAGAATTTTACTTTTTGGGTGAACTATCCCATTAAATAAACACTAGAGGTAGTAAAACACCAATCACTTTAATTGATTTTAACACAAATTATGATTACAGGGGCAGATATAAATTAATAAAGATTTTATTTTACAATATATTTTAGCCCCAAAACACCTTTACCATAGTGCATGATTTGTAAATAACACATTTTGATGTTTGCATCACCTAACCAGCTCCACTGTTTGAAATGTTTATAGAATTCACATACAATTTTAAAGAATGCAGTGTATACTACACAATATATGTAATGGACGTAAGCCAATAAGAGCTGTAAACCTCACTCCCCTGGCCTCAAAAGGAGCGCTAGTGACTGACGCTAGCGCTGCGGTCTTTCTTTAGCGTCCTTGTTAGTGTGCCCGCCGAAATGAATCACGCTCGGAGCGGATCGAGTAGGACCAGTTACATATGCACTATGCAAGAATTCTATACTTGGAATATACTCTAAGTACACAAATGCAGCGGTGTGCTGCAAGCTAGTGTACAGATTTAATGTGCTTCCTTTCATTGGTCTGGCAGATAATACCTTCATTGCTGAAGGGGGCAACATAGTTACCTTTACATTCTGTGTCACTACATTGCTATTATTCAGGTTACCCATTGACAGTTTAACTAACTTTCACTTGCTCAGCAAGTTTCTCTTCAAACTGCTGCTTCACATTAGTTGACCTGAAAGGGGAAACTGAATAGATGATGACAGTTAATGCTAGGTCTTGCTTCCTTTTGCAATAACACTGAGATGCAGTGTATACTTGTGTTATGTAATGAATTGTGTCCTGACACATTAAAGGCCTTTGAAACGCTGCAGTTCTAGTCACTCCTGTAGTACACTACTCCTGATAGAGTTTCATATCTTTCAACAGTGATGTCACATTAGTTGAGATGAATGTTATGCTGACAATGAAGTAATCCTTGAAAGTAGTGCTGTTTACTCTTGCATCAGATATTTATGAGAAGGTGTAGAGTGTTCGTTTTGCATGGTTTGTCAGTGACTGGTTAAAACTGTTGAGAGTTCTGCTGGAGGCGTGTGGTACTCCCAGTTCTAATTAAGAGCTGGCCGACTGGATGCTCCCCTGACAAGCACAACACACACACACACACACACCACACACACAACACACACACACACACACAACACTACATCTTTGAAACACATTCCTGCGGTGTTTGGTCCCAACGGCGCCTTCCACGAGCGAGGGGTTGGGTAGGTTTAGGGATGAGGTTAGGGTTAGCTGCCTGGATGGAGCCATTGGGGGCTACAAACACCATCGAGCCATTCCTGCCCCACTGGACAGTAAAAGTGCATTTAAAGGGGTCATTGCAATTATCTGAGTTTTGCTTTTCACATCCCTTTTTACCCTCTCTGACCCTTTTTGCTACCGTGCCTTTATGGAACACCCCTTTTGGCCATATGTTTGGCCTTGTCTTACGTAAAGGAAAGGTTCACTTAAAATTAAAATTCTGTCATCATTTACTCACCCTCAAGTTGTTTCAAACCTGTATGAATTTCTTTCTTCTGTTAAACACAAAGGAAGATATTTTGAAGAACCAATAACATTGACTTTAGATCCATCAACTGTTAGCTAACTATGGGCTAGATTTACTAAACAGGGCAAATTAGCATGAGAAAATGCATTTCCAAAAAATTCTGTTGGTTGTGGAAAGTTCTGTGCGTGATCTACTGCCGAAGCGTTAATTAAAGAACCCGGACACAGTCAGATAATTTCCATAATAACCAATGCAACACAATCTACCCAGAACAGAGCAAATTAGCGTCTGGTTTAAGACATGCTTTTCTTGGGCGTTAAATAATGGTGCAAATACCTGTAAATTGACAAGCGCACACCTGAGTAAATCACCTTGCGTGATTCATTTAAATACTCTCCTCCCATAGATTTTGTGTCTTAAAGGGATGCATACAAATGCATATGCAAAAATTATCCTATCCACGTCTTTTCAGCACTCATTTTTCACTGCTTGTCTTTAGTAAATTCTGACAATAGTTTAATAACACAAAAGATGGTTTGCGTTGGCACAGGCTGTTACAGAAACACACTGTTACACACAGCTTTACAGAAATACAGACACTTATTGTATAGTAATTTGATTGTAAATGTAAGCTAACTAAAAAAAACACTTAGAACGAGAAATGTTTAAAATCACAATCTATAGCTTGGGTTACATATGAAACATATAAGTTAAAATACATGAATGGTCGTTATAACGTAGTTAAAATGACTTATATAATAAAATGATTTTGCCTGATTTGTAACCAGGCACTTAAGCGATTACCCATAAAACATGCTTTGAACCAATCAGATTGCTTGGGTCCTAAGGTGGGACTCATCTCTACGGTGGGACTAGTCTCTTCATCACACCGGCCCTAAGGTTGCATCTTCATTCTCTGAGCCATCAGAGGTCCCGGATGTCAGTGTGCGCCGCTCACGAGACTCGCCACTCTCGTCCCCCTCTGTCGCCGGACCCCTGGTAGAGCAGACCCCCGTGGAACGCTGGTCCTTCTGGATAATTTTAGGCATTTAGGTAAACTAACCCTTTAAATGAAAGAAAAAGAAGCCATAGAATAGTACTGACGATTGACAAGGAGCTATTGTGATGGAAGAAACAAAGCTTTTTGAAACAGGAAACCAACTTTGAATCACTTCACAAAATGATTTACTGTGCCAAAGCGCTCAAACACAGGGGACATCTGCTGGTGATGTGTGTAAATGCAATTGAAAGACTTGCAGCCAAAATGACATAATGCTTTGAAAAATACTGCCATATTTTTTCTTTTAAGGCTGATAAAAGGTCTTCTTGTGGTTTTATATATTATATTGTCTATTTAAAAAAAAAAAACACTTGTCAAGGTAAGGGCAATTGAATGTAACTGAAGGATTCGAACTGACAAACAACTCAAAGTCAGTGTCTAAGCTGTTTGAGGTTCTGTTATGTGACTGAAAAACACAAGATGAGTTTCTATTATGTGTTTTCTGTTACAAAATAAGCTTATATGCACCTGACATTACACATTTGTCTTCCGTAAATCTGCATTCACATTCCATGCATCATTATTTCTATTTTGAATGGTGAGTTTATTGAATGTTTAGATGATCTTTCATCAAAATGAAACAACTTTTTACAATTCTCAATGGATCAAATAAATTCCCACCATTTTTCTTACAAAATATGTCCATTGTGCAACACTAAATGAGTTGCAAATGCCGAACTGCTTCTCATGTTGAATTTAAATCGCAGAAATAAATATATGATGATGTGTAACTTCACTATTCGCTCATGCCATCCTTTTAGATTAGTGTCATCTCATGTGTGAGGGAGCTATCGGGTCCGCATGAGCCCCCTACGGATGTATCTTAGACTCTGTCATTAGTTTTTCTCAACTTAATTATGACAGAAGAGTCTGCGCTGGAGCAATTCATCTGCTCTGAATCATTTTTCCATAATCAATTTAATAGTAGAGCTTCCTGAGAAGTGAGCAGACTGTTGTTAATAGATTACACAGAGCGTCGTCGCATCGCTGTTTGGACATAGAGAGATTGAGCGGAGGCCAGCGCGCGGGGGACAGAGGGGGGTTTCTGGCGGCACAGCTGTGAGATTCTGCTTCAATTACAGTTCACCTTTAGTGTCTCTCTCTCTCTCTTTCTCTCTGTGGATGCAGCGGAAGTGCTGTGATACGCTGGAATCCTCTGTTAGATTCCTTGGCATCTGACGGGTTTGTGTGGAGAACGGTGGCAGATAAGGATGATGGATGTATAGATCAATGGAAGCGCACATCACAGTCACATCAAAGAGATTATTTGTATTTTTTTATAGGTTGAAGGCTTGTTGTAAGTGATGAGCAGAGAAATGAAAAGCGAATTTCTGATTTATGCACTTTCATGTGTCCCCAGAAAAAAACAAGCTGTTGACAGGATGTTAGTAATCCCTTGGTTCCTTGCACAAATTAGACAGTAAATAAATATGTTGTGTGTATTTTTTGGGTGTTAAAATTAGGGCGCGTATATTCCACATGTAATTTTAGTGTAATCAGTTAAATAGAAATTAATAAAATAATTTAATTGAGAAAATACCGCTAAAAAATTTAACAGAATTGAACACAATGCAGTGGTCTCAAGATGTGGCAAAAATCATGACGCGAGATCATGACGCGAGATGCTGAAAAAAAAGGGCGATATGTGACACAACAGTGTTTCATCTGCCACAATGATGTTTTTTCATAATCTTAATTTTGGGCTCTAGTAGACAGTAAGTGAACAAAAAAAAAATCATGTAATTTTGAGGATGGGGTTGATGCATGGTTTTCAAGGAGCAAAAAATGTAAGCCATTAAGTTGCTAAAAATCTCCCTCTTGTGAAAAAGTGCACTTAATAGTTGAGTGTGCACATGTATACTTCGAATCTTAAAAACTGTACTTGCAAAGAGTTAGAGTCCACATTCATGACTGTATCTTAACACACTTTCAAAAAGCGAGCTTTGCAATAATTTGCATTTGACTTTTAATGTGAAATGAAAAGTTTTTCTTTAAAGTAGCCTATATTTTAAATCTATATGTTTTTATAATATTTTTTATTAAAGTACACACAGGTAAAGTCAGTTATTGGGTGGAATAAATCACGTTTAAGATCAAGTAATTGCATTTAATATAAATGTATAAAATAATTGTCACGGTCGTGGCTGTATCAAGGAAGCGCATTACGAAGGAGTGGTCAAAATAAAACATCTTTTAATAATCAAAGAGAACACAGTGGAGAAATATATGTTTTCTTTTTTCAGCTCCATTATGTGCTTCTAGCAATTCTGAAATTACACATTTTACCTTCAGATATTAAACTTTAATTTACTTTTTTATCCTTTAAACATCAGTCAAGGACAAAACAGCAGGGATCTTGTAGCAAACATCCTTCTCGTCTGAATAAATAGACACCTAGTTATTAAAATAAATGCATATTCCATTTGAGTGGTTGTTGATTGTTTTCCAGGTGGTGATTCTGTACTTCCAGCCGAGTGTTTTCCGCTGTATCCTGCTGCGATGGGTTCGTCTGCTCGGGTTTGCCACGGTCTATGGAACGGTCACCCTCAAACTCTTCAGGTACCCGTAGAACTTGCTGTGTTGTTATTAGTTTGGTCACAGTCTTAGTAATAATTATCTTGATTGATACAAATCTTAAAAATGGAATGAGATATTGAGAACGACTTACAGTTGAGAATGACACATTGTAATCTCTGAGAGTTTTGAGATTGATGTCTCTGAGAAATAGATATGCTGCTCCAGACACACACACACACACACACACACACACACACACACACACACACACACACACACACACACACACACACACACACACACACACACACACACACCACACACACACACACACACACACACACACACACACACACACACACACACACACACACACACATTCTGGATGACTCACAGACCACAATGTTATTAAATGTCACAACTTGTACTTTCCTAATATGGCAGATGAGGTGGAACCTGCTGAGATCTTTGCCATTTCAGAATCAACGTGGAAAAAAACAATAAGGCTGGATAGGCTTTAGGTAGCAGATTGGATAGTGGGCGACAGAGTCAAAGGCTGGGCTACAAAGACTGAACAGTTAGCTAGAATTCATCTGTTCCTCATGGGCTTCAATTAGTGCTAAACCAAAAAAAAAATATTGATAGCAACTTAACATTTTTGACACACTGTTGTAGGCGTATACAAAAACGTGTTCATTCTAAATTAATTTCTGTTTGGAATAATTATATATTTTGTCAATATTATTAAAACAATATATTTTTTCCTAAAATATATATTTTAACTAAAATAGACACCGACAGTTTTCTAAATAGAGCAGGTGCTTTTATACAATTTAAATATTCTGACCCTCCAGAACTTGAAAAAGAAGTGTCCTCAACTGTACTGAATGCGCATTTCTAATGTAGGCTACTTCAATTCTTAAAAGTATAATTTAGAAAAACTATACCCTAAATACCCTAAATTGCTTAATAATAATAGAAATACAAGTTTCAATAGAAATTACATTAAATCATATTTTAGTTGATCATAAATGTTTGTCAGTACATTCAGCAGTATAGTAAAGATACATAAAGTCTTATTTAAGAGGGTCAAAAAACACTCTAAAAATCAGCTAACTGCACTTAATATTAATTAATATAATTTTAACTATAGTACATTTTCATATAATTGTAACTAACATGCATTTAAGTGTCTGAAAACGTCTCGGTTACGGATGTAACTCAGGGAACAAGGGTTACATCCGTAACTGAGACTTTCCCTTTCGTTGTCACTCCGAGTTCCGTCAGATGACGAAGAATGGGATTACCAGTCTAATCACGCCACCTTCACAGCATGTCTTCCAGTGCCCTGTGTAAATCTGAGATCCTTGTCGTGAGACTAGCAGGACTCCTATTTAACACAGGAATACCAAGGTACACTGGGGAGCATATCCCATAGTTTAGAGGAAATATGCAAAATATTGCCAGCCCAAACGGGGGGGACAGAGAATACACATATGACCCGAAGGATGCATATGGAGAACACTGGGGTGTCCAGCCGCAGGTGGAATATTTCAACCCCAGGGGTGGCAAGGTGGCTTGCCAAGGGAAAGACACATGCTCAGAGAGGCTTACAGTGGAAATACACATGTGGGGGTTGCTCCGGAGAGGGACCATGCACACGGGGAGGCACCTAGCCGACGCTCAGGCAAGAGACACTGGCGCCGACGTCAGGAGTGCAGGAGGAACTCAGGGCTTTCGGAGAAGCTCACCTGAGGAAAATATCGCACGCATCCAGTCCGTGGAGTGGAATGGCGAGCAAGCGAAGACACCTAACGGGTCCCATGTTAGCTTGAAAAAGACAGTACATGGGAGGAGACTGGCTCCACTCGGAGATCATAGAATCTGGCGAATATGTTAGGTGTCGCCCAGCCTGCAGCTCTGCATATGTCTGTTAGCGAGGCGCCATGCGGTAGATGCGCCATGCGCCATGCCATGCGCCATCCGGGTGGAGTGGGCGGTCACATCAAGGGGGCACGGTCAACCTTGCAGCTGGTATGCCAAAGCAATGGTGTCCACTATCCAGTGGGAAAACCTCTGCTTGGAGAGAGCCTTTCCCTTCAGCTTCCCACCATAACAGACAAAGAGCTGGTCTGAGGTCCTGAAACACTGCGTCCTGTCTACATAGGTGACATAGGAGAGCACGTACTGGACAGAGCAGTGCCAAGGCTGGGTCTGCCTCCTCCGGGGGCAGCGCTTGCAGGTTCACCACCTGGTCCCGAAAGGGAGTGGTAGGAATCTTAGGCACATATCCAGGCCGGGGTCTCAGGATCACGTGAGAGTAAGCCGGCCCGAATTCCAGGCATGCTTCGTCAACGAAGAATGCGTGCAGGTCCCCTACCCTCTTGATAGAGGCCAGTGCAACCAGGAGCACTGTCTCCATTGACAGAAGCTTAAGCTCCACTGATTGCAAAGGCTCAAAGGGAGCACTCTGCAGGGCAGTTAGAACCACCGTGAGGTCCCAAGAGGGAACGAGAGGAGGGCGAGGAGGATTCAGTCTCCTCGCTCCTCTCAGGAACCTGATGACCAGGTCATGCTTTCCCACAGACTTACCTTCTACCAAATCATGGTGTGCGGCGATAGCGGCAACATAGACTTTGAGGGTGGAGGGAGACAGCCTTCGCTCCAACCCATCCTGAAGGAAGGAAAGCACAACACCGATCGAGCATTTCCGGGGGTCTTCTCGGTGAGAAGAGCACCAGCTGACGAAGAGGTTCTACTGCAACGCGTAGACGTGTCTCGTGGACGACGCTCTAGCGGAAATTATGGTAGCCACCACCGCAGGTGGTAGGGTACTCAAACCTGCCTGGTCCCGTCCAGAAGCCACACGTGGAGGCTCCAAAGATCGGGACGAGGGTGCCACAGGGTGCCCCGTCCCTGAGAAAGAAGGTCCTTCCTCAGAGGAATGGGCCAAGGAGGTGCTGTCGCGAGGAGTATGAGTTCGGAGAACCAGGTCCGGGTGGGCCAGTAGGGCGCAACCAGAAGGACCTGCTCCTCGTCCTCCTTGACTTTGTGCAAAACCTGCGCAAGAAGGCTCACTGGGGGAAACGCATATTTCCGGCCCCGCGGCCAGCTGTGCGCCAGTGCATCCGTGCCGAGCGTGCCCTCGGTCAGGGAATAATACAGGTCGCAGTGGGTCGAGTCGTGGGAGGCAAACAGATCTATCTGTGCGTCGCCGAACTGGTCCCAAATCAGCTGAACCGTCTGGGGATGGAGTCGCCATTCGCCAGGGAGGGGCTGAAACCGTGAGAGCTCGTCGGCTGCACAGTTCAGGGCTCCGGGAATGTAAATAGCTCGAAGCAGCCTCAGATGCTTTTGACTCCATAAGAGGAGGTGGCGGGTAAGTTGCGACATACGGCGCGAGCGTAGACCACCTTGATGGTTGATGTACGCTACTGTGGCGGTATTGTCTGATCGGACTAGTACGTGTTGACCCCTGAGCAGCACTCGAAAGCGGTGCAGGGCAAGGCGTACGGCCAGCAACTCGAGGCAATTGACATGCCATAGGTGCTGGGGTCCTGTCCAGGAGCCCGTGGCAGCATGACCATTGCACATGGCACCCCTGCCTGTGGCGGAGGCATCTGTTGATACAACAACATGCCTGGAGGCCTGTTCCAGGGGGACACCGGCCCTGAGAAATCTGAGGCTCAACCACGGGGTGAAGGTCTGACGGCAGCTCGAAGTAACTGGTACTCGGAGCGTGCCTTGTTGCCATGCCCACCTCGGAACTCGGTCGCGAAGCCAAAGCTGAAGCACCTCATATGAAGCAATCTGAGCGGCGTTGCAGCGGCTGCAGATCCCATATGCCCCAGGAGCCTCTGAAAAAGTTTCAGTGGAACCGCACCCTTGTCTTGGATTTGTCTCAGACAAGTCAGCAGTGACTGCGCGCGCTCGCTCGTAAGCTGCGCGGACATGGCGAACGAGTCGATGTCCATACCGAGAAAAGAGATCCTCTGCACGGGGCAAAGTTTGCTCTCTTCCCAGTTGACCTGAAGGCCCCACCGAGCTAGGTGCCGGAGCACGAGGTCCCTGTGTTCGCAAACCTGGTCTCGAGAGTGAGCTAGGATCAGCCAGTCGTCAAGATAGTTCGGGATGCGAACCCTGTGAACCCGAAGGGGAACAAGGGCTGCCTCGACGACCTTCGCGAAGACGCGAGGAGACAGGGCTAGCCCGAAAGGGAGAACCGCATACTGGTATGCCTGCCCCTCGAAAGCAAACCGGAGGAACGGTCTGTGTCGAGGAAGAATGGAGACATGAAGTAGGCGTCCTTCAGGTCGATCGCTGCAAACCAATCCTGGGGCCGCACGCATTTGAAAATGCGTTTGGCAGTGAGCATCTTGAACATCGTCCTGTGTAAGGAGCGATTTAGCATGCGCAAGTCCAGGATTGATCGTAACCCACCGGTTTTCTTGGGGACAATGAAGTAAGGGCTGTAGCAGCCGGACCTCATCTCGGCTGGAGGGACAGTCTCGATTGCACCCTTCGCCAGCAGGGTGGCAATCTCTGCTCTGATGATGGGGGCATTGCCACCGACCAAAGTCGAGCGGACTCCCCTGAAGCGGGGAGGAGACCGTGCGAACTGAATCGCATAGCCGAACCTGATGGTGCAGGCGACCCAGCGGGACAGATGGGGAAGCTCTAGCCAGGCTCCCAGGAACTGAACCAGCGGGGTCATGCGGACCACAGGCGTCCCCCCGGAGGGGCAGCGAAGCGGAGTAACTGGCCCAGACGTGGACGGCATAGCGATCCAATGTGGGGGCACAGTTAGCAACCGCGCCCGGACAGAGGAGGCCAGGGAAGAACCAGCGTTCCACGGGGTACAGAGGGGGACAGGGCGAAACGGTCCGTGGACGGCACGCCGTGTCAACCACCTCTGGGACAGAGGGGGACGAGGAGAGCACGGCTTGTGGGCGGCGCTCTGTGTCGTCCGAGAACTCTGTGGGCTCAGAGACGAGAGAGTCAGTTCTTTCTGAATAAGGAAACTTCCCCAGCCCTCTACCGGGGAAAGGAGTGGTCCTGCTACCAACTCCAGGAAAGAACTGAGACTCAACTCTGAGCAGCCCATCTCAAAAGTGCCGCTTAACCCGGCATTTAGCGGGGGGGCGGGGCTGGAGAGGGCTGTGGCATCCGTCCCACGGTCTTCCAGAGCCAGGCCCGGGTGAACGGGCGGGGTTGGAACCGTAGGAGGGCGCCTTCGGCAGGGGGCAGACTTAGGGATCTGAGCGGACGGCAGGGCCGTCGGGCAGAATAACCTCAATCTGCTCACGGGCGGTTGAGAACTGTTGGGCAGAAGCACTCAACCGCACCGCCGAAGAGGCCGACCTGGGATATAGGGGTGTCGAGCAGACGGGTCCGCCGGACATCCTTCACATCAGACCGGTCAGCCTCAGACTGGTGAACATCACCTGACTCCGAGAGCGTACGGCCACTTTCGTTGCTAGGAGAGCAAGATCAGTGGCGGTGCGCAGCTCACTGAAGAGCCTCGGGTCAGTCCCGCCCTTGTGCACGTCCATGAGCATCTGGGTCAGGAGACCAGCAGAACGGTCATGGGAAGCAGTGAGGCGGCTGCCTGTCCTATGGCACTATAGGATTTCGCCACAGATTAGTGTAGACGAAAAGAACTACAGGCTTCGGAAGGGGGTTAGGATTGCGCCGGGAAGCACTCTGAGGACAAAGTAGCATCGCAACAGAGCGTTCAACCGGGGGGACCCCAGAGTACCCATGTGCAGCGGCCCGTGAGGGGAGGAAATGGTGGATGAGACCAACGAGCGGTCCCGAGAAGACAAGGGGTCTTCCAGGACTTCGAGATCTCATCATGCACGTCCGGGAGGAAAGATATTGGGGATTGCCGTGGACGCGGGTCGGCGGCCTCACCCAAAAATCAATCGTCCCAGGAAAGCATGGCCTTCATTTCCGGATCAGACTCAGGCACAGCCATATGCAGACCAGAAGGTGACAGCTGTGACGGGTCGTCATTTGCAGAAGAATAAGCCCACCTAGTGATGCTGCTACAGACACAGCATCATCCTCTGTAGCTTCAAATGAAAACACACGGGCCACCCATTTTTTTTTTTTTTTTGGGTAGACTCGTGGAATCATCAGTTCGCTAGCGGGCACCGTCATGAACGGGGGTTTGGAGCGTGGACAGATAGTCGGCGCCTTGTTCCAAACCGTAACTCTCAGATCACCCTGGCGACCAACCGAAGTAGAACCCCTTGAGGGGGCATTAGATCGGGGTGTGGCAGAGGGGACTCTCACTCTTGCGAGTTCACCGAGTCTCGACCTATATGACGCGATGATCACGTTCCCAGAGAGAACATGAGTCACCCACGAGCGCTGTTCAAGCATGATCAAAGCCCAAACACACTAGACAGCGCTCGTGCCCATCAGAGTCCGATACTAGTCCGCTGCAACCAGAAATGCATGGGCGAGCCGTCTTTAAAAAGACCGCGTGTGAGCTCTTTTACGAGAGGAGAGAAAAAACTATTTGATGTTGAAGCGCGCGGAGAGACACACACACACTGGCAGATCACTGCACAGATCAGCAGGCACTGTGAGCTCGCCGCAGATCGCCTTCACACCAACACCGGAGAGAAAGGCTCGTCTTGTAGAGTGAAGTCAGAGATGACTGTGGAGTGAAGAAATACTCTTGGCTTCGAAGCGAAAACATATCTGCATATTGCCGGCGTCCTCCTTTATACCCACGAGGTAAGGCGGAGTTACGTCATGCAAATTCCGCAGACCCATGGCATTTCTTTGCCATTGGCTCGTTTTGTAATACTCGAAGTCGACAGGTGTTCTAAGCGAAACCCCATTCGTCGTCATCCGACGGAAGTCGGAGTGACAATGAAAGGGAACACTACTTTCAGATTGCAATAAAGTATATTCTTTTAAAGTGCACCTATCATGCTATTCTAAAGGTTTCTAATTTTGTTTTAAAGGCCTCTTACAATAGGTTTACATATATCAGTGGTAAAAAAAAACACTTTATTTTCTCATAATATACATTTTACATCAGCTCATTTTTCATAGTCTGAATATGGTTAGTTTGAAGATTCAGTCTCTCTAAACTCCTCCTTTCCTCGAGCCTGCTCTGCTCTGATTGGTCAGACGGCCCAGTCTGTTGTGATTGGTCTACTTCTTACAGCACGAATTAAAAACCAAATGCCTATTACCATATCTGAATTTTCAGCTCCTCAGCACATGTACATACAGTGATACTAACTGTAACGATGGTGTCGATTTTACCATATCAATTCGAGTCCTCATTCTTTGAAAGTGCATGCAGTGGATTCGCAGCTCAGAAAAAAGCATCTTCTTCTCACCAAATTCTTCCAGGCTTCAGATACAACTTTAGGGTTTAAGGGAGGGGCAAAGTAGATGTTGTTCACGGGCAGCCAATGAAGACCATAGGCTGACATTATGCAAATGTTTTACATTGTTATTTAGGTTTGTAATTGGAAGTGAGACTGGAATTGCTAAAGGCGACTCTTTCTTTTAGAAAACAATGGCGTGCATTTTTAACTTTAAAACGTTGCAGACCTTTAACATTCACAAACAGCTGTATTACACACTGCATGAAAGGTAATATTAAAAAAAACATAATAGGGGCACTTAAAAGTTATTTCTCTGATAAGTACTCTAAAAGTGTGCTAAAGTGTACTTTTCCACAAGGGTACATGAGATATCGAGAAGCATGTATTGCTTGTTCTCTTGATTTTAGTCATTAAATAAACATTATACTTTAGCTTTGTCATCACTATTATATTTCATAAAAAGTTCAGATTCAATATTATTATTCCACAAAGACTTAAGATGCTAAAAAGAAGGTCAGCATATCTCTAATGCACTTTTTCTTACTCTTTATGGACTTGATGTCCTGTATGACCTTGCAGCATTAGCCTCTCCTGATTGAATTGTGATACCCTTTTAAGCAAAGTTAATGTTTGTATTATCTCTAATTTTCCATTAAAGTAAACGTCCTATAAAGTGTCAGAGCTGCATGTTCCTCAGCTAGTTCATCAGGGGTAAAGTACGTTTTAAAAAAAGATTACATCGTTAAACTACACAGCTAAATGTTTTGTTGGGGGAAACCATAACAGGAGGTACTTAGGACAATATGACCACAGTGTGTTACATTTTATTGAATGGTTTGGACAACAAAAGCAGGAAATGGTTCTGTCCTCCAGAAGAATGGGATGAAGGAGGATATGTGGAGGATCTTTAGGAACATTTACAGGGCTTGACAGTATGATATGCGCTGGAAATGGCCTAATGCCATTCATATTTAAGGCATCAGAAATGAATGGATTCTCTTTGGATCTGGGCAGAAATGGGATGATACTTCACTGAACACATTTCTTAGATTTTGTTTTTTTTACTAGACATTGCGGGATGTAGACAACACTTTATCATGGAGACATACATTTATACGTTTGATTGATTTGGAAAACTTTATAATAAGGTTCATTAGTTAACATTAGTTAACTTTAGTTTTAACATGAACTAACTAAGAATGAACAATACTTCTACAGCATTTATTAATCTTAGTTTATGTTTATTTCAACTTTTACTAATACATTATTAAAATCATATGTTGTATTTGCTAACATTAGTTAGCACAGTGAACTAACATGAACAAACAATGAAATTCGGAATTGTTGGAATTTTTAAAAAAATATTACCAGCCAACTGGCGATTGACACCGTTTCATATACTGTTATATATAGTGTTAATTTTAGGCCCTGGATACAGTGATTATTTTTCATTGTTTTTCAGGGTTCTCAAGGTGTTTCTGTCACGTACAGCCCAACGGATCCCATACATGACCAGCTGGAGAGTGTTACGTCTACTGTGTATAATCCTGCTGATTGTGTTATGGTTCGCAATAGCCTGGACGTCCGCTGTTTGTCAGAATCCAAACAGACATCTCGCTCTCATCAGTGTGGGCTTCACCACTGATAGGCTACAGTTCAGCATGTGTCTGCTGGACCGCTGGGACTACATGATTGCTGTGGGTGAGTGAATCTGTTACCTAAGAGCTTCCTTTATGACTATTTGGCATTTTAATGAGCATCAGCTTGAATATATTATCAAACAGAATCAAAGAGTCTGGAGGAAATGTTCCCAAAAATGGATGCTTATTTAAAGAAAGAAAGTAGAGAGAATCTCTTCCAGACACTTTTTTAAAGGAACCGTTTACAGAAAAATTAACCTAACAGCATCATTCAAACTCATACTGCTCTAAACCCGTATGACTTTATTTTTTTGCATGAAACACAAAAAGCAGATGTTTAGTAGAATGTTCACACTGCACATTTGAAAGTGAATTTAAATCGGGGCTGCCAAGCTTTAAAAAATAACAAGAAACACTATAAATGCTGTACAAACAAATGAAGAAACAAAACAAATTGATATATTCCAAGTTTCTGCAGCCACTTTGTGTGAGGATAACATAAACTGTCTAATTTCAACCCCCTGTGAAAAAAGAAAAGCGCTTAATTGTATAGATATGTGTTCAAAGTATATAATAAAATATCAAATAAAAGGGCACGTTTGTCATGCTTTACAGAAGGATACTTATTTGACTAATTAAAAAAATATGTAAATTATTTGTAACTATATTTTGTATATTTGTCAATATTACATGTACTATGTTGTAAATGTAGCCTACTATATTGCAACATAATTTTGTTTACCATAAATGCGAACATTTGTCAGAACACTTTAACTATATTTCAAAGACACTACAAGTAATTGTGAAAATATTTAAAGATGTACTTACAGTAAGTCCTACGAAAGTGGGTCAAAAAGCACTCAAAACACTTTTATAAAAGTGTGCTAAAGTGTAGTTCTTTTTTAAAGAACCTTTAAATAGCTGTTTGCTGACTGTTTGAAATCTGTAACATCTGTGATCGTCCTTGATGTGACAAAAATGACTTATTATAATCGTATGACTTGATTATAAGTATTTTGTGCTTGAGATTTCAGTAAGTAATGACAAAACTAGAATCTGTTCTTGTAGATACTGAGTTTGACAAATGAAGTGCATCTAAGTGGCATTGCCTAAATTGTAAGAGTAATGTGGTAGTATGCTAATCCGGACATAGCCATCGTGGTAGACCATTGCAGGTCATTATGTTTGAAATACAAGCCAAGGAAGTGATTAATCAAGTCTGGCTTGGCACTAATTGCAGACATATAGCGGAGCTCACAGGAAGCATCAGCCAGGCTGTGACGAATCGAATTCAACACAAATGTTTATCCTGATGTATTTTTCTCAAGCATGGCAAATTAGAATGTGCCCAATCTAACACCTGGATCAGTAAACGTCACATTGATTTGACGTTGACAGATTTTCACCGGGGGAACACATGTTTATTGATGTCAGGCCAGCTGACATTGTATAGGGTGTGCCAATAGGGGATGGGGAACTTTAAAACTTTGGACTACCTTTCACAGCTTCATTTGTAATTGTCTGTCAAGCAGTGTCCAGAGAATACAAGCAATCTAGATGTTTTTATATTTCATTCATTGAATGTCTTTTTCTCTATCATTCTGGTATTTTCAATCTAGCGCTATGTTGCTTTGTAACAGAAAGGTTTTGACATCCACATCATTCTCTGGTTGATCTGGGAACTGGTATGTCCTAGGTAGTCATTTAGGTTTTAACTTTTTACTACCTCTCACAAACAGCTGAGTTCCTGTTCCTTCTGTGGGGTGTGTATCTTTGTTTTGCTGTGAGGACCGTCCCCTCAGCGTTTCATGAGCCACGCTACATGGCCATTGCAGTGCACAATGAGCTCATCCTCTCTTTCATATTCCACATTTTAAGGTGAGTGACTGCCACCGAGGACTTCCTCCTTTCCCTCCTATCATAAATGTCTTATCATTATTAAAAGGGGGTTATGCTCCTTTTTACAAGATGTAATATAGGTCTCAGGTGTCCCCAGAATGTGTCTGTGAAGTTTCAGCTCTAAATACCGCACAGATCATTTATTGTACCTCGTTGTAAATGCCCATTTTTGAGTGAAAGCAAAAACATGCTGTTGTTATTTATTCTATGAACAAGTTAATAAAAAGTAAAAAAAAACAAAAAAAAAAAACATGCTGTTTACGTGCATTTATCTCTAAATGCAAATGAGCTGCTGCTCCCTGCCCCCTATCCAGTTCTTCATCATCATTTAAAGTCAAACCAGTTTTAACTTCTGATATATGGTTTTCTAATCGCGCACACATCTGAAGCACACGCACAGAAAGCTAGCTGTTAGACGGCTCGTCCTGTCAGTACTAGGGTGTACTCACAGGCACGGTTGCCTTGTATTATTTTAATTAATTGAAAAGTATACTATCCAATTAGTAATAGAAGATGTTTGCTGTTGAATGATGGCAGTAGCACAAACATGATTAAGATTAGCAGCTGTTCCGTGCTCCGGCTCAGTTAGCGATCACACTATAGGCCCTATCAAAGGGATTTTTATTAGTTTCAGCCCGACGCAGTTATCATTCTCACGTCCTGCGCCACGTTGTTTAAGTAGCAAATGCATTTGCACCCATTTGTGCGCCCATAGACGTGTTGGAAAAAAAAAAAAACTGTGCTAACAATGCGCTATGTCAATGCGCTTGTCAGACGCATTGTTGGCGTGTTGCTATTTTGAGGCAATAGACTGCGCCATTGACCAAAAAAAACCTGGACTAAAGTCAATGGCACAGTATTTTATTTTTTTTATTTAAAGAGCGCGTTAGTAATGTGCGCCTATACGCAGGTCCACAATGCTCATACACTCTGCAGCCAGCAGCACCCAAACTATCCAAATAATAAAAATAAAAGGATAAGAATGTAAAAGATGAATATTGTGTGCATAAAGAGAAGGTGGAATCCAGGTTGTCCCGTAGATGCTCTGCTTGCGCGCTTTAACTTCGAGCACGAGCAGATCCGTTTCCTCTCTGGAGAAGCGTTCAGTCTTTCCGCTTGCAAATTCTGCCATGTAAATAGCAACCCGCCATGGCGCAAGTGCAACTGGCTATTAAAGCGAATGGGAGATGAGACTCTGATAGTTTTTTTTGCACGTTACGCCCAAAAACACACCCATTACTCATGAAGAGAATAGGGAAACCCCTTTTAGACCATGCGCTGAGTGTCCCGACAATTTTTCCCGTCGTTAAACTAGCAAAAGTGAATTCAGACACGCCCTAAGTGCATTTGTGCCATGCGCTTTAGATCATGCTCTTAGATCGTTATAATAGGGCCTTACATGCGTATCGCACATGAGTCCCGTCGAACCAGACTTTGGGGGTCAAGCGCTCAGGCACGGTTCAGACCGCCTACTGTGAGTACACTGTTAAAAACTAAGTTCTCTTTCCTATCTTATTGAGCTTAAACTGTCATATACACAGAAAGTTATGTCAAAAACACTCAAAGTTCACACTGAAACACATGAAAAGGAGGGTTCTCTGTGCTTCTGCAATCCACAACAATCCGGTGCAACCAGGGCAGGACAGAACAAGGCAGAAAAAAAAAGGAATCGCCGGTGCAGCACAGATGTCTTCTTAATAATACATTTATTAAGGTGAATAACAATGACTAACGTTTTGATGTAAAGTTACATCTACAAACACAGTTGGTTACGTCTGTGAATGTAAACAACAGGGAAAATGCGCATGTATATATTAGATCTGTGTATTAAAGTGACAGCAGTGACCTACTGCTGTATATGCTGTTAATATGAATCAAACAACAAAAGAAAAACAGAAATTCCCTCACTGCTCTTGACGGAATAACTTTAGTAGCTTTAATAAGAATAAATGTCTTACTTGAATTGCTCTGGCGAGGAGATCAACATGGCGGACTGTGTACAGCTCACTTAAGGGGAGGAGCTAATAGGGAAGATTTCGTCGCCAGTCGTGGGCCGGACCTGTTCAAATGTGACGTCACATTGGGAGCACATTCCTGAACTGCTAATTTTGAGACACTGTTTCAGATTTATGGGGAAAATAACAAATGCAGTGGATGGATTTTACAACATTGAGGTGATTGTGTACACACAGTGCGGGCACATAATTGTGTTCAAAAACTATATAAAAGTGAATTTTGCATAATTGGTCCCCTGTAAGTCAATATCTCTAGCACTTGCCTTCACTGGAATAGATTAAACTAAAACCCAGATGGTGTTGGTATACAGACTACCAGCTGGAAAATCTAACTGCTGCATATCAAATGTTGTGTTTTGGTAGATGGTCCTTAGCATGGGATGCTTGTGATCTCAACACGTTCTTTAAGGTAACCTCTGTGAGCAGCTTTGCCTGATTTCCCACTGAAGCTAAGCAGGGTTGAGCCTGAATGGTACTTGTATGGGAGCACAAAAGGATGGAAGAGCACCATAGAAGTAGTCCATATGACTTGTGCTCTATATTCCAAGTCATTTGATAGCTGTGTATTAGGCACAGATCCAAATATAAGTTGATGTTCTGTTAATGATGTTCTTTTAGGGTATAGAATAAGTTGCAGACCTAGAGAGACCTAGAGTTGCAAAGTTACTTATAGTCAGTATAATGTCTGTTAAGGGACCATCAAACAAAAATATATATGTTGACAAATATTAAGCAGACAGTCTACTAATACTCTAAGGAGATTTAGTTGACATGTAGTTGCAAAAATACTTATAGTTAGTAGAATATCTAAAGTGGACCATTGAAATAAAGTGCAAATGAATATCCATTCTGATAGGTCAGTTTACTATTGATAGTATTGTTTAAATGCTGTCAGCCTTCTCTAGAACTCAGGCTGTGGTAAAAGTACGTGTTTGGAATAATTATGTTCATTTTGAATTCATCTTAAGGAAAAAACCTGCCTCCCTAGTCTGACGGACCACCACTGCCTTCTAAAAAATCAGTTTAGGGCTGTGGAGTGAATGAATAACTTCAGCAGTAATGAGGCACTCATTCAGGCAGGGACTTAGCTTGAACTTTTACACAAGATAAAGGTGGTTGACTTCAAAGGCAGGACATGTGATTTTTAGAAGTGTTGCATTGCTTAGTGCTCTCTCCACTGTTTCTACAGTAATTAATCGTAGTACAGAGCCATGGGATAGTGTTAGTTAAGTATCTGTATTCTTGTGTAACAGCACCCATGTTCTTTCATCATAAACATTAATTAGTATATTGTGGCAGCCAGTGTTTTCAGCATACACACACATTTTTTAGCATACACACAGTTCACCTCAGCTATCTCAGAAGGTGATGTAACAACAGTAAGAGGAAAACTATTTTTTTTAAAGGTTCTTATTTTCTTCATATGTACTGACATGTCCATACTATTCAGTGTATCGGTCATCTCAGAGAGACCATCAATTTCCAACCAGATTATAGCAAAAAGCTGAAAGCAACAGAGCTGCAAACTTCACAGCAAACATAGTCCCAGGTGAAGACAGTCTCCCAGCAGGCCAGCACAGATAAGCCTGGGGGGAAAAGACATCTATGCACAGATAAACAGCATAAATCTAAATATAAACCTGCTATATTGGAGCAGTGGCTTAGAAGTGCACAAGCTCTGACGTGTTGAGCCATTGTGTGGTCATTGCAGTTTACAATTTCAATTGTTTTCATGCAAAGATGGCAGACAAAGCTAAAGGAAATATTGACAATAAATCTCTTTTTATTCAGTAAAAAAGTAGAAACAGTAGTGGTACGAAACAGATGCATCTCGCTGAAATATTATTTCAAGTTTTCAACTAAGAGAATCATAGGATATAGAGTACCGACGTGTTAGCTTAGCTACATGCTAATCAGCAGTCAGAGTTAACCTTTGAGCATTTCTCTTTGGCGCAGGAATTCGCTCTGTGCACGAGAAAAATGCTAACTTCCGGCTTGAGGGCGGACGTTGGGTACTTCGTTTCCGGTTGCCGTCTTGTTTACATCAGTGGACCGGCGTTAACTTAGTTTAATCGTTCGCAATGGACCTAAAACATAAAAAAACTTACTGTGGCTGAGCTGGTTTAATGGTTAAAGCGTAAAGCCTTGTTTAACTCGACGGGTCCGCATGAGCCCAAAGGTGCGCGCCGCAAAAATGACGTGATTGTAACAGCAACATGGATTAGAACACCATTTACTACACACAATAGGCTTTTTTCTCTGATTTTGAAAACTCTTCGTGATCGACTTAAAATGCTTCCAAGATCGACTTGTCGACCGCGATCGACGGGTTGGTGATTCCTGTAACGTTACTGTTTTCCGGTCAATGACAAGAGTACTAATCAGCTGTCTCATGAACGTAACCAGCACATGTATCCACACATAGCAAAGCCATAACACAGCGAGGGAGAAGAACTAAGTTACATGAAACAATCCAACTACATATTTTAAACCACTGACAAGGGAAAAGTCACTACTCACGGTGTCTATAGCCGCTTTCCGCCCGGAGGGACTTTTGCAGTGCCTAGAACCTTCCTATAACCATTTTTTTGCGTGTTCCGACCGGACTAAGTTCCTATAACTCTTTCAGTACCTAGTCTAGAGCGAGGACTTTTTTTAGTTCCCTTTCCCAACGTCGGATACCTTTACTCCCTGTATTACATGTGTACTCCCTGTATGACATACTGAGAGATGTAATATTTAAACCCCTTTCTCTCTCTTGCTCTGGGGAGCTGGAGAAAAATAACTAACCAGTCGATGAACATCATCGACTCTAATATTATATTATAATATCGATTGAAATCTTCGGTTAATGTCCAAGACATCTGGAGAAATATACATAATCTGCGTTGTCCATCAGGCTACCGGAAACTAGACACCCCATATCGGTTTCGCAGCCGGAAGTAGCATATGCTAACGTGCACATAGTCTATTACAGTAGGGGGCTGTAGCACACCCTGTTTTCACAGCATTGTAAATGCAACCCAAATTGTTTTTCTTTTCTATTTTTTAGCATTTAGTCATTTATCTCTTAGTGGGTTATTAAAAAGTGTTTTTTATATTTTGAATTATTGTTTTTAAAACATACTTGCAGAGTGTGGCATCATATTGTGACAGTTGCAGTGTGCATAAAAAAGAATTTGCACACACTACTCCTTAGCGCAAATCCACCTTCGGTGTTGTGTAAGGTAGGCAGGGTTTTTTTGGCTTCATTTTTGTTTCATGTCCCTGTGCAGGCTCTTTTATTGCGCGTGACAGTGTAAACAGCTCAAAAACCCTTTTATATAAAGGCTTAAATTATGGCCCGTAGACAGGTCCCTTGCATTACGACTGCAAGCAGTATCAATAGGCTAATGTCAAAAATGTGATGTGTAGTCAAATGTCCTGGTGTGCATGATGTTTTTCTCACCGATTCGCTTGTTGTGAGTGCACTCTGCATTATGAAAAAAAAGTAAAACAAAAAAAAAATTCTTCCAATGTCTGTGGGGGAGAAGAGTGAGCAAAACTTGTTACAATAGATGCTGCTTCAAAGCTGGACAGTTTTAACATTAACCCTATCACCCACGATGGCTGTAGCGATACCATATTTTGAAATGTCATGATTCAATCACGATTCATCAGTATGTTTATTTAATTATGTATGCATTTATATGAAATAAGTTTAATTAATGAAGAAGTTAGTTGTCTGAATAAGCATTTCTGAATGTGACCAGAGTCACTTCTATGATGCACATGTACCAGACAAAAGTGAAGAGAAAGATAAATTCTGATTCTGCATATTCACTCTCTCCTTATGTTAACTTATCCCTAACCTTGGTAACATAGGACCCTTTGTCTTGTGCTCATTACGTCAAATCTGGTTAACACCTGACCCAGGAAACATAGGAATGTCTCATCTTGCACAGATTTTTCACAGTTTCAACCACGATCCAAATATGATAATGAATTGAATTGTTTTGGGAAGTACCCAAAATTGCATTTAATTGAAACTGTAATGGTTTCATTTTGTTCAGCCTTTTGCCAAGGTGATTATACATTTTTCTGTAAATCCACCCACAGGTTCACTCTAGCCCCTGAGCTGCACCCGGATTGGATGCTAATGCTATTCTTTGCTCATACACACTTGACGGTGACTGTCACTTTGGGGTTACTGCTTGTGCCAAAGGTAAACCCACCAAACAGCTTTCATTTTTTAACATTTGTTTGACTAAAATCAAATTTTACAGAATCTCTTAAATATACATGCCTTTTCCACAGTTCTTGTTTGCGGGTACACATCTAAGGGATGACATTGCTACAGAGGCCTATGAAGATGAATTGGACATGGGGCGTTCTGGGTCATACCTGAATAGCAGCATTACGTCTGCCTGGAGTGAGCACAGTCTGGATCCAGAGGATATTCGGGTAGGTGCCCTGTTTTCTTTCCTGCTTCTTTTTCCTCTTGACTCTCTCCTGCCTTAGTAATTAACTAAAATTTCATAATCTGCAAATAACTTTTGACCCCTTGTCCTATAACCGATGAAGATACTGAGCCATGGCAGTTTTTTATTGCAGACACCAGAGGAAATGGGCCAGCTAAGTTCTATTAATGGCTGTGGCGTAAGGTCTTGCGACAGTCTTTGGGAAAAACGTACCAACGTGAGCAGAGGTTTTTGTTTGTTTGTTAGAGCTGAAGAAGTCTCTCAAAGAAGACCCAAATTTTGTTCATAGGAAGGGCTTTGCTAATAGGAAAAAGTTCTGCACTTGGTATAATATTTGTCGATTGACTTTGACACGGCTGTTAAAAATGCATTGAAGTTCTTCAGAGGCTGTTTCAGACCTAACAATAAAACACAAAATTTTCATATTTGACACCGTCCCAGACTGTCCTGTCTTTAATTAGTGTAAAACAGCATGTTGGTTTGGTCTAACGTCTTCGAGGCACTGTCTGTAGTTGCATATAATGACTTCTGCATGTTTTCTGTGCAATAGAGCGTCTGCTTCAGTGTAACTAGAATCATTTTATTTTTACATTTCTACATGTAGACATGTGTTGTGAATTAATGGCCCGTTTTGTCTTTAAATCTACAGGAAGAGCTGAAGAAACTCTACTCCCAGTTGGAGATATATAAGAGGAAAAAGATGCTGGCCAACAATCCTCACCTGCAGAAGAAGCGCAGCTCCAAAAAGGGCCTAGGCCGCTCTCTAATGCGCCGCATAACTGAGATTCCAGAGTCAATGGGTCGTCAGTGTAGCCGTGAGGACAAGGACCTGGGTGAACATGGGAGTACCCGCAACAGCATCTGTGTCCTGAGAAAGAACCCTTTTGACCCCTCACACTCTGTTAAGCCTGCCAAAGATGAATCCTTGAAGAGCAAAGTTTTCTCCCTTAAAAAGTCCCACAGCAGTTATGACCATGTTCGAGACCACAGTGAGGATTCCAGCAGTTCGATGACTGACAAGATGGAAGTCGCAACCACAGAAGGCTCCCTCCTTGAAACCCTAATGGGCAAGAAGCTGGTCAAAAAGTCCTCTGAGAAGATTGATGCAGCCAGTGAGTCAACAGAGTCAGTTCCCTTGGTGTGCAAGTCAGCTAGCGCTCACAACCTGACAGCTGATAAGAAACCTATTCACCCTAGAACATCCATGCTGCAGAAATCTCTAAGCGTTATTGCCAGTGCCAAAGAGAAAACACTTGGTCTAACAGGAAAGGCCCAAGCAGTGGAAGATTCAACAAAGAAAGCTATTCAAAAGAACAAGGATGTCAAGACTTCAGCTGAAGCTGAAGAAAAGGAGGGTTATCCAAAAATGATTCTCAGCCAATCAGTGGAGTACAAGCAGACAGCTGCCAAAACCGGTATAATGAAGCCACAAATGAGCGGAAGCCAGCCCGCCATTTGCTCAGAAACAGCCAAGGGGAAAGATCTGTATGACCTTTCAGAGGTGTGCCCTTGGGAACTGGAGGACTTGCCGACCCCCTCCGAAAACAAGGTCCAGAAACATGTGTCTATTGCCCCTGAGCAGACCACCACAGTCCATGGAAGTAGCAACAAAGCGACAAAGTCGCAAAAGCAAAAAGGCACAGAGCAGTCACCCTCTATGGCCAGGCATCCAAACCAGAAAGTTGCAGATAGAACAGACATATGTCCATGGGATGAAGGAAATGAGGACCATAGTCAGGCAATGGTGTCAAAACCTAACACCACTAGTAAGCCTGCCATATCCCAACCCCAGGCTTCCGGAGATGTCCCCAAGGTTTTAAAAGCTGACATCTGTCCATGGGACTTTGAGGAAGTGTCGAGCAAGCCAAAGGACTCAGCTTGCTCCCCTGATAAGAGCAGACCAAAAAAGGGCACCACACCAGCTGAAATCAAAGGCAAAGTAAGCTCCTCACCTACTGAAGTCAAGGGCAAGGGTACTACACCTACAGAGGGCAAAGTAAAGAGTGTTCTCCCTGAGCCTACTAAATCCACAGGCAGCTCACTGCAGCCGCCCCCTAAAGCAGAAGTGTGTCCATGGGACTATGAGGCTGTCTCGGGTCCAATCTCTGAAAAGACCCCTTGTTCCTCTCAGGTTTCTAAAAAAAAGGAGACCCCTGCTATAAAGAAGGGAACTTCCCCTGTCAGAATATTAGAGATGGAAAGAGAGAACACAAAGGATCCAGATGATTACAAAAAGAAATCAAACACAAAAGACAGGTTCACCTCTGGCAAGACGAAAGAAAGACCTGTCAGCCAGTCTACAATGGCTGAGGTTTGTCCATGGGATGTTGAGAGTAGTCAGGAAATTGTCTCAACGGAAAAACAAAAAAGCCCAAATGTTGCATTAGCAAAAGGCAAGCAAGCAGATGTATGCCCTTGGGATTTCGAAGATGCCGCAACTAGTAAAGAAGTCAATAGGAGCACCAATTCATCTGCTAAACAGATAAGTTCAAATTCCAAAGGGAGAGTTACTAGTGGTGTTAAAATGGCAGATGTCTGTCCCTGGGAATTTGACGACCAAGCATCAACAAAATAGCATGACACTTTACCTGAGTGAACCATTAGTTAGTACTCATTATATGTGCTTTTTCTTTCATAAATACACCATAGAATAAAAACTTTAATAGATTTTTTGGTGATTTGGAGAAGAAAATCAACAAGTCGCACAAGCTGCCTTTCTCTTCAACCTTTTGTTTTCCCTTTGTTATTTTGGAATAAAAAAAAAAAAAATACAAAAATGCAACAACTCACCAGGCATTCCAGATTCTAAAGTATTGGTTGAACCTTTAAATAGAAACGGTAGTTTACAATTATGCAACTCTTTATGTGCAATGTAAACAAGATGCCTATACTCACCACATGTATACTCATTAACATTTGAACCCTCATAACAGCTGCATCTGTAGCCCCTCCTTGACTGTGGCTTCCACAAAAGATTGTACAAGTTCCTGAAGGTGTGGACCATGCATGAAGTGTCATGGAGTAAGCCTGATCCATTTCCTTGTTTTGATTTGATTAATACATTATTGTTTGGTTTGAGTAAAACATTTTTGCCAAAGATAGCGGTAAAATCCAATAAATCTAAGAACTCAAACCTCAACAGCATAATAGAGTATCACTACATTTGTACAGTGAGCCGAATTCATATGGCTGCTAGAAAATTAGCCTGTAGCACTTTAGTAAAGAAGAAAGACAGATGTAAACTGGACATATCTCCATTCATATTTTCCCTTGTTTGTCTTTTTGGCCTTGGTGTTTTATGCCGTTCCGCAGTGAGATCATATGTGCACATTTGCAACACTTTTTTTAGATTTCTTGACTAGAAAGAAAGCTAGTAAAAAAAAAATAAACATTTCCAATGCTTCCAAATTTGCTGATATATTATCCTGAATGTGCCTATTTAAATAGTCCTGTACCAGTCTTATTTGTATTGGGAGATGTGAAACCTTTCTCATAGCCCATAAATATTTATTGAAACACTTGATGAAAATCAGCATCTTATTTTTGAAAAGAAATGAAGTTTAGTTTATATATTAGCAATGTTGCAAAATTGTAAATGCTTTTTGAATAGGGTATGCTAGGGGAAAAACGTCCACTACTCAGTTCATGGGACCATAGATATAATTTCTCTCAGCGTAGGGCACAATCATTACGGTTTCTGCCTCGATAATGTCTTTCCTTTTTATCTTTTACAATTAGAACACATAATAAAATATACAAAACGTATCAAATTCCAGTCTAACTCATATCAAATTCTGACCCAAGCCTCAATTACTTTATCATGTGTCTGGTATCTTTAACATTTTATGATGATTACATCAGTTTACAAATAAAAATCTAGCTTTTACTGTATTGTTTTTTTTTTTTGTTTTTTTTTTTTTTTGTGGAAATTGTATCGATTTCTTATAAGAACATTTTGATACATCCCCAGAGACAACTGATGTGAATTCAACAATCTAACTAGATTATTGTTGGAATGTTAACATATCTTGTATGCCTTCTCACATGGTCATTGGTAAACTGTAATGATGTCAAGGTAATGGTGTCACAACACATGAGGCATGAACTGCTGTACAGTACGATGCCCAGTATTGAAATATTCATATAAATGTTGACATATTGCTATTGCAAATGGTTTTGACCCAATCCTATAGTAACTAAATGTTTTTTTAATGTGTTGACAGATTCTTGTGTTTTGTATGTGCGCACTATGAATTAGCAAGAATACAGAAGAATGGGTTATACCATGTATATATGTTATATGAACCAAAGAGGTAAAAAAATTATGTACCTAAATATATCATTCTTGACATTCTGTGAAAGAATCAAATGATGTCACACTCCCATCTCTCCAAGTGGGGTAAATTTACCAATGATCTCTGGGTATCTTCCCATGTTATATTAACACTGTGGGTCATTCCTGTTCTGCACTACTTTTAGTCTTTTACCAGACTTCCAGAAATATGCTCTGGTCAAGCTTGACATGATTAATTATCACTAAAGAATTTAAGGTTTAATGGATTTCTATATAGAACCCTAGGCTTCTTGACTCAATTTTAAAGAGCCTTTTATGCCACAAAAAAAAGGTGAAGTACATTTAGAAGTACACAAAGGAGAAATACATTTAATAATTGCATAATACTTTCATGTTTAATGGGTTATTTCCAAAAATTATTTAAAACTAAATTAATTCAAAGTAAATACAAAAAAATGAATCCCATGATTGAAACTCCTAAAAAGTTTGGGACCCTTTAAGCCAGGGTCTAAGCCTTTACCCATTTAGAACCATTTCTTGACGAAATGCATCTTATATTATTTCTATCTTTTAACATTGTGAGTTTAATATTTGATATAAACTGTACAGATTATATAATCTGCGGAGTAAGAATGACCCAGGTAGTATTTTATTGACTACAAAGCAGCAATCAAGAGAGTATCACCACCACCTTTCAAAATTTATATAATCTGTTTATAATTTAGAACCCAGGATTTCTGCTATCCTCATCAGGATATGTGCTCATGGATTTCTAGGTACACTAAAGGGATCTTTCAGCAACCTATAGATCTACTGCTCCTAAACTGTCTAGTCATCTCATACTCTGGTAAGAATAATACACTCTCCAGAGTCCGTTCTTAATGTATGCCTAGATGGATGTGTAAAATTGACCAACTTTGTTACATAGAGAATGTTTCTGGGAATGGTTGTTGTATCGTAGTGCATCCCTCTAGATTACAAGTTTTACTCATCTGCAGGTTGATTTCTATGTAGTATGATGTAAGCACTCAGCTCATGACCTGTTAATGTTAATGGTAACCTTGCCTATTACATTGTCTTAGTGCAATGTTTAGTTCAGTTTTTGGAGTTTACAAAAGTGATTATTTATCTATTTATGAATTGATTTTGGTTATTTAGCTTGTTTACTTGGGCCCCGCGCGTCACGTGTTGGGGGAACACTCCTACTTAACGCGGTATTGTCTTAGCTCTAACTCTCGTTGCTTCTGCATGATAATGAGAAATTAGTAAGACTGATGTTTCACTGCCCTTGATAGAACTTTAAAAAGAATCTTTGATCTTTTTTGGACTGTTACAAGTTGTATAGTGAGTGAAACTGTACCCTACCCACTGTATTATGTGCTTGTTATATTAAATGCTCTATGACAAGCTTATAGCATACACATATGGAGATATTTGGTAGATTTATATTGTGTAATATTGTGATAGCATGTACATAAAAATACCTCCTCTGCAATAAATATTTCTACAAAAAGCAATTTTGAGTTGACTGAATGAATCAAAATGATGAAAATGTTTGTTTGTTTTTTGTAAAAGGTGTACATAAAGCACCTACATTGAAAAAGTATTACTTTTCACAAGAGTCTAGTACATTTTGAAGGTATTCTGGCCTGGAGGTAAGAACTGTCCTTGACAACTATAGGCTATTTCGTGACTTAGAATTACAAGTAAATCTGCAATTGATGCGAGGTGTGTGTCTTGACACAAAATTTGAAACTGTCTCTCCACTGTTGCTGGACAATAATATTTCTGCAGATAACTAATATTCCTTTGGTCAAAACTAGTGTTTTCACTATAAATGTTTCACTGATTATCATTATTTCAATCATCGCAATTTCAAGACATGTCTCCTGTTTTCTGTACACACTCTGAGCAATCATTTTGATTCACTTGCGCATTTAATGTTGCCATTATTGTGAACAATTCATCCATATATGGTTCTCTCTTTATTTTTTTGATAATATGTTTAATTATCAAACCTCATAATGTTGAATCAAAATTTCATAACTCTCTGGTGGTGTATGCCCTTTTTCACCATTCATTTAGTCCAAAAACCTGGCCATCCACACTTAACTGCAAGATCACATTCATTTTTGAATGCATCTCAAAATCCAGTCTTGTTTTTTTTTTTTTTTTACACAATCCACTTTAATATTTCACAGTACAGAGGAAAAGTTCTGTTGACAATTCCAGGACATTAGGGGGCCATTTATATGACACTAAAAACGGAAAACGTTTAATGTGTTTTGGCCAATCATTTACACGTCAACAGAATTTTGGTGGCCTGAAAACTCAAGAATTTGAAATCTGCTTTTTTAAAGCGCAAATTTTTTAAAGCGATAGCATTATCGTCTCTGTAAACAACACAAACGCAAATTTGTGATACCTCGCAGATAGCATTTCTTTCTAAAAAGGAACACAGTTGTGAGGATACTGGCTTTTCTAGTATCTTTGACAGAAAAAGTAGATTCGAGATTGGCCTGTAATTGACTAATGCTGTAGGATCAAGTTGCGTCTTTTTAACAAGCGGTTTAATCATAGCCAGCCTAAAAGGTTTTTGGCATGTATCCTAATGACCGAGATAAATTAATGATATTAAGAAGAGGATCTGACCTCTGATAGTATCTCTTTCAATAGCTTATTCGGTATAGGGTCTAATATACATGTTGTCGATATAGATGATTTAACATCCATCCATCCATCTTCTTTCGCTTATCCGGGGCCGGGTCGCGGGGACAGCAGTCTAAGCAGAGATGCCCAGACTTCCCTCTCCCCAGACACTTCCTCCAGCTCTTCCGGGGGGACACCGAGGCGACATAACCCCTCCAGCGTGTCCTAGGTCTTCCCCGGGGTCTCCTCCCATTGGGATGCGCCCGGAACACCTCCCAGGGAAGGCATCCAGGAGGCATCCGGAAGAGTGACCCGAGCCACCTCAGCTGGCTCCTCTCGATGTGGAGGAGCAGCGGCTCTACTCTGAGCTCCTCCCGAGTGGCCAGCCACCCTGCGGAGAAAGCTTATTTCGCCCGCCTGTATCCGGGATCTTGTCCTTTCAGTCATGACCCACAGCTCATGACCATAGGTGAGAGTAGGAACGTAGATTGACCGGTAAATCGAGAGCTTCGCCTTGCAGCTCAGCTCCTTCACCACGACAGACCGGTACATCGACCGTGTTACTTCAGAAGCTGCACCGATCCGTCTGTCAATCTCCAGTTACCCAAGATACTTGAACTCCTCCACTTGAGACAGGATTTAAAGAGTTTAGAAAATTCTTCCTCTCCTATAGCAATTAATGAATCGAATACAGGGAATCCTCAGGGATACTACAATGCACTGCCTGATGCGATATTGTAGTAGACGGTAACATAGTTATAATTGTCTCCCTGATATTATCAATCTTGTAAGTAAAGAAGTTCATAAAGTCAGTGCTGCTGTGCCTGCTTGGAATTGTCTGGGGTTGAAGCTTTATTTTTCGTTAATTTAGCCGCTGTTTCAAATAAATACCTAGGGTTTTGTTTATTTTCTTCTAATAGGGTTGAAACATAAGCAGATCTAGCCGCTTTTAAGGCCTCTCTGTACTCAATTGTGCTCTCTTTCCATGAAATGCGAAAGTTTCGTTTTTTTCCAGTTGCGCTCCATTTTTCTGGCTGCTCTCTTAAGGACCTGAGTGTGCTCGTTGTACCACGGTGTTGGACTATTTTCTTTTATCTTCTTTAAGCACAAAGGAGCTGTGTCTTAAGTGCTATAAAAGAGAGAGTCAAAAGTTTCTGTCGCAATATTGAGTTCTTCTAAGCTATCTGGTATGCTGAGTAGATGAAACTGATCAGGAATATTATTAAAAGCAATCTTTAGTAGCAGAAGTGATGGACAATATATTATTTTGCGGACACCACTTAGACAGCCAGCCATTGAGTGAGGAGAGTCTACTAAGTATCTCATCACTCCGGCGAACAGGAAGGGGGCCAGAGCAAATTACAGTGCCTGACATACCTGTGAGTTCACACACCTCTTTAACGTTAATTTTAGTGATCTCCGACTGACGAAGTCGAACATCATAGTGTCGTGAATAATAATCTTAGAGAATTTACGATTAGCATTAGCCAGCACTTTTAAATTTGCTTTGATGTCAGGCGCTCTGGCTCCTGGCAAACATTTGACTATGGTGGCTGGTTTCTCTATTTTCACATTACATGTAATAGAATCGCCAATAACTAGTGCACATTCAACAGGATTATCAGTGGGTGTTTCACTGAGTGGGGAGAATCTACTTGTGATCTGATCGACCAAAACGCATCTTAATACCAGGTGTAAACAGGGCCATTGATGAAACCTTTAAAACTGTTCCTACATCGGTTCAAATATGTTGCATTTGCAAAAATCTCTTGGTTGGTTTTGCCTAGTCAGCATTTTTGCTTTCATTAATAATGACTGATCTCCCCACAAAGGCTCCAGCTAAGTGGTCATGGCCTATTCTCAAAGTAAATTTGTATCCTGGCATTCTTACTTCAAACTTAAAGGAAGCCTTTTAAAGCCTTCTACATTGTAACCACTTCAGGATATTCATATGCAAGTTTGGCTCAGCTCCGGAAAAGCTTTTATGGAGACGCTGTAGTCTTTCTGACAGGGATCAATTGGTGTTCGGTATGGGGAAAGTGGATAAGATGATATCGGGTTCTTCCTCATATTTCTGTCAATAGCCAAGCTGCTGAAGATCAGTCCAGCCAACTGCCTTTTGAATGTGGTGCAAATACTTAATTCCTGTTCAACCAGGAAGTTTGAAAGCTGTTTCAAACTGCCAAAATAAACTCCAAATGAACTTTGTGTTTGCCTGATTTTGTTCTAAATTGTCACACCAGTTCGTTTTTTCAATATTGGGGCCTTAAGCCTTATAGCACATCTCTCAGGCCAGGTTACGCACACAATGAATGCTCAATACTTAAGGTTATGAGTGTTCTTAAAGGCCCCCTGAAATCCAAAATTTAAGTTTTTTAACTTTTAGTGTGAATCTGTTAGATTTAAGGTTATGAATAAGCTGATGTGTTCCAAAACAATGACAAAATTTGCATTTAGGAGATATAAGCATTCAAACCTTACAGTCTCTCAATGTCCGCTAAAATGGATCACAGATTTTTATGACTTCAGCTTCTCATGTCTCACATCTTATGTCCAATCAAATGCTCTCTAGAATCGAAAGCGTCCCATCCCTCTGCTATAAATACCACCTGGCCAAAGTGACCATTGACACGTCACAGAGCAATATTGGTTGGAGATGTGTGTTCAGTTGCTCAAACGCTCAAGTTTTATTTACATTTTCCAATGCAACCAATGTTGGTTAAGAATGAAATGGCTAGAATTTATTCACACCTCTACAATTGAATCCAACGTATCATCAGCACTCAGATTTGCTTCCATGGTGCTGTCAAGTACAACTTGCAGTCTGTGAGGTAAACTAAATGCTATTGGCTATACTGTATAGGAGGAGAAGCCATTCAATATGTCCCGCCTTAGCTTCCTGTTTCAGTGGCAATTACGCCAACACATCATACAAAATGCGCATTCCAAGGCACTTTAGTGGGCCTTTAATGCATTTTCTTCAGTAAAAACACCATAATACTACAAAAACTTTGTCAGTGCATAATTACATATTAACGGGGGAAGATAATGGGGTGACCAAACTGAAGTCTATTTGGATACTGTAGCATTTTTCCTCTCCTTCCAACAAAGCCCAAGCTTCATCCATCCTTCGATACTAAAGGTTTAATGACCTAAGGTCGCTGTAAACTCTTTGGATTGTGAGTCCTGATGAGCTGTAATGTAAGGTAAAAGCATACTAAAAGAGTATAAACAAATCACTTTAGCATTGATTTTTCTTTTCAAGAGCACTCTGTCAGTGGAACGAACAGCCAATCAATATAGTGAGACTGGCCTCTCTTTACACTGGCGCAAATGGAGAAGAATGTTGTTTCAGATTCACTGTATCACATCTGTGTCTAAAGGGTGACTGCAGAGGTCATTTCATATGTTTCATCCGTATCATAAATTATGAGGAGCCTCTTATTTTCAGTATATTAAATTCAAATTTTAGCAATGTCATAACCGTGACCTAGCGTTTAGCACACATGCTCCAGAAAGGATGAGTGGGAGACACAGGTTTGATTCTGGCCTGTGTTATGACTCACTCATGCCCAGAACCAGTAGGGAAGTAAAGATGAATTAGGCTACTTAGTATTTCGAAATCTCCAAATACAGCAGCACTCCATGAACTAAACCTGATGATCATGTTCTCCAGCATGACTTCAGAGTGTTCCAAAGAGCATCAAATTAAATCTGAATGAATCTTCAAGTACATTTATTTAGATTTTACAAAGCCCTTCATGTTTCAGATTAAAATTTTATTTTCAGGGTTAAATTAGATATTACATTTCCTATGGTATTATAGAATGGAATAAGAATATTATATAAGATATGACAGGATGTCAAATCCACAGTAGACAATATTAATGTTATTATTTTTAACGAAGGTGATATCTCACTTTCAACTCATAAATATAAAATTTAGTGTGTGTTTTTTTAAAAATCATGTTCACCATTAATATATTTCAAATTTAGCTTGAGCTGCTTGGTTCTTTATTTATTTATTTGTTTAATTGTTTGTTGTATATAATTATGCAGTCGTTCAGTCCTTCATGAGCAGTGAAAACTAAATCAGTCTCTATAGCAAGCATTGCATTTATCGTGCAATTTATACAGGAAAATTGTTTTTTTTTTTTTACGTGCATATAGGCTAAGCAGTTTTTGCGTGCAAATGGTTCACACTTTATGGCGTGTAATACGCACGTACCCTACACCAATAATCTTACCCAAGGGGTTTACATTGCGTATCATATGCACTTAAAAATGAATTTTCACGTATAAATTGCACGATAAATACAATGCCATAGTGCGCATTTCATGAGAAATGATTCATGACATGTAGCCTCCAGTTTCCTATGTAGAAACATAAAAACCCTGCAGTCTTTAGGTGCTAATTCGTGAAGATTTCATTTATGAAGAATTTGCTTCTGTCTATTATCCAGAATGTATTATTGCTGGTGGTTTTAAAAATTAGTCACATATTCGTTTTTATCCAATAAAAGCATTGCACATTCCAACTATTTAAATGTTTTGATGTCTTATCTTCATAAATTATCAAGAAGTGCTTTTGAATGTCTTTCTGACCGTCACAGTGGGTGGTCTAATGCCCACAGAGCTCAGGGCTATAGCTAAATCCCTGCTAGCTCTGGCTGTGCTCAGAAGATAAATCCAGCGCAAGACACCCACAAGCTTTTCATTCCCCTATAGGCATACAGCCGGCCACGCATTTGTATTGGGACAATTCGTGACTCCATCAAGGTGTTCCGGAGGCGATGTGACAAATCCTACAAGGTTAAGGTCATGAATATGAATTAGGTCATGCTGACGTAGCTTGGTAAACTTCCTGGGCCAAGATTTCAACTTAGAAAGATTTAACTTACATAACCAACTGTTGAATTGCCAGTTGTCTGTCAGTAAATTAATTATTCATACCTAACATTTCAGGATTTGGCTGGTTAGTTTCAGCAGTTAGCTCCTACTGCTAGATACTGTAACTATCTTTGAACATGCAAAAAGCAAGTTTTTCCATTGACTACCTTTCAGAAGTAGCCACTCTGACTAAACAGTATATTAAATAGATATATTACCAGTGAGTTCTGGAGAAAAACAGTAATATTTTGACACTCAGAATAATTGCCTCTAGTAAAGGATTTGTGACTGTGTTCTTGTGGTTCCATCAGCCAATCAGCATCATTTTCAGAGTAATTAGTCACATGACATTTATGGCTAAGGTGATTGTCTTAAGAAATTAGGTTACATTAGGCCTAATTAATACTCATGAGCAAAAGCTTTGTTTTTGTTGAATCAGATTTGTTAGCATCTATCTTATTATAACGTTTCAAGACAACTCAGTGTAAATTGTACATTTATATTTGTTTATTTGCTTTGCCTGAAGTTTCAAGAGATTGCATGGTTTGAATAAGAGTAGCAGTTAAAACAGCAATTGCATGTCAATTATGCCTTAATTTCATTACTAATTCTTTTAAATACAAATCTAATCTAAATGAGTCACTGTTTACAGTACAGGCTTCGGTCTATGCTGCTAGTGTAAATAAAATGGCACTCTTTATCATCTAAGAGGCATTAAAGGCTTCAAAAAGCTCTTGCTTCTGTCACATAAATGAGAAACATCCATCTACAAAACTCAGTCACCAATTACACATGGCACGCATTGCTAAAGCCCAACTACAACAGCCTACATTCTTCACCATTTCCCAAATGACCCAAACTTCCTCTCAGCCATCCTCTATTTGCTATGATTAACTGTGAGGCCTTATGACATATTCACCCAATTAAAGGCCCTCTCTACACTGAGGATCATTACCATGAGAAATTCCTCAGCGCCTGGCTGTCAGCACCAACGCTACAACTCCACTATTCCACCCACGCCACACACACAGGGTGCGTTTATTCACCGAATATTCACTTATGAATACTGCACAGTGTGCATGTAAACTACTGTGTTAAAAACTAATCTCACGTGGACTTATGTAAAGCTTCACGAGTTCACCTGCCCATCCAGTCTTGATAAATGATGGTAAAGGAATTTGGCTACAAATAGGGGTTCGGTTCCAAGACTCGGCTCAAGATCTGACCTAATTAACCCCTCGGATTACGAGACTGGATAGAATGAGGTAACTTTAATCTAATTTTTTTTAGAATTAAAGGAACAAATGAGGAGTTGGGGATGCTGGAAAAGCTGTCATTGCTGCATCTTAAAGACTGCTACTTATACCCAGCAGGTCATCGTGAAACTTTGCTCTTTGGTTTAATATAGGTTATAATGTCGAGTGACCAAAATTTAATTTCAGGACGATATCTTAAAATAGCTGACATTGATATTTTGTTGGTTTTAAGTTGAGTTATGGTATTAACTCTTTTGACTTAAATTTCCGGCTTACCGTGTTTTCACTGATATACGGTGGGGGGGCGCTATTACGAATCTTCTGAAAGAGTACAGAAAGCCTGATCAAAACACAGGCAAAGAAGAAACAAGCGATATAGGCCCTGTTCCCAAATGGCACACTCCGGACTTGTGGACTTCCTCAGAGTCCACACTTTGGTGACGTCATGTAGGTCAGACCTATAGGACCCTTGGCGCGAGTCCACGAGGGCACATTGAGAGGTATTTTTGGGACAGACTCGATCGTCACGCCGGAAATAGGAAGATGGTCTGGTTGTCAGTAGCACCTCAATGCAGTACATGAGATCCACGGGGAGGAGTCGGATCAAGATCCAAGGGGTGGAGATGGGTAGGATTAGGGTTGGGTTTAGGGATCAGGGGGCGGAGTTGGGTAGGTTTAGGTGTATGTAAGGTGGGAGGAGTCGGATCTGGATCCGACTCCTCCCCATGGATTTCATGTTCCGCAGTGAGGACCATCTCCTGGTTGTTGCAACCGTGTATCACATGAAATACGTTCTGAGGAAACTGTTTTGCAAATCGCAATTACGTTACATGCCAGCATATAAGCAGTGCTATTACGTTGGTCCTTAAAGGGGTGGTTCGGAATTTTGGACATCGGGCCTCATTTCCAAGTGAGCCTTAGTGTTATCTATCAGTAGAGACATTTTTTTTTTAAATTCATCCAGTCGTCCCAGTTGTGTAGTTGGCAGGTGCTAGGCTAGCGCGAATCAATGGAACCAGTTTTAGCATGCCATTAAAACATTTTACCCACTCCACAGTACACTAAAAGCAAATTAATTATAACGCCAGACTATCGATGTAAGTGTCCGTTGAGAGAATAATGTCAGAAATCAAACTATCAGTGAATTAGAGATCATTACAGTATAGATCTTATGTAGCCCCGCCCCTTTTCAGCGCTGAGCTCGTTGTCTTTTGACTTCCGGTCTGTATTTTCACAACGATCTTTCATAGATGAATGAACTGCTCGTTTAAAAAAGTTCCCGGTCGACATTTGTTAAGACATCTGCTTTACAATGCTTGTGATAAACATTACAATGCTCAAGATAACTTTCGTTAACTCTACAATAAATCGACTTCACCAGCTAAATAGCCTACACAGATCGAGCGACCGCAAAAACAGAAGTTCAAAGACAATATTCTAAAGATGTTGGCGCCCTCGTTTCTCTCGTGCATAAGGTCTATAGGGTGGCCTGGTGGTGCGGCACTGGCATCTCCAGCGGCCAGGACTTTCTTTGGCACCTGCCGGTGCGGCGACATCTCCTGTAATCACTATTTGTTATTTTATTAACTGCATTTTAACAGTTAACACTTAACAGAGTAATAAGTTGTTAATAAAGTTTTGAGTTTCTGATTCTCCATTACATCAGAGAAAGCTGCAATTGTTCTGAGTAGTATGTGTATAAATATCCAGCAAGAAGTGTCAATGTTTCAGAAAATGCTGTTTATTAAATATTAATTTGAAATGTTATTAAATATGAATAAACGAAATGAGTTCAGTTAATACAGAAATGATTTTCTGATAGGCCTACTGCACAATTCTGATATTAAATCAAATAAGCAGTACAGAGCTGAAATTGCGGCATCTCCAACAGCCAATACTTTCTCCGGCTGTGGCTGCTGCCAAAGTCAAAGTAAGTGTGATGATACCACATTCTTAATAATTGTATACAGTTATGTTATTAATAAATTAATTGAATTTGTTTTACCATTTTGGGCTTTATTTTGCTATAAAATTGACCTTTTTTTAAATTTTATTTTAAAATTGTATTTGATATCGTTATTGGGGTTATACTGACAAGAGACAGCAAATAAATTGTAATTGTCATGAGGTTGAAGGAGAGAACCCAAACGCAGACGACAATCAAGGTTTATTACGACACAAAACAGAAAACAAAACCCACGAGGGGGCAAAACAGGACTGGAGGAGAGACCTTGACTAAGACAAGATTCTGACTTGACAGGAAACAAACTCACAATTGTTATTAAACAGGATTCAGACGATTAACACGCAATGTTTGACAATGTACCGACACAGGACAGAAGACATGAGGGGATGGGGATTATAGGGAGCAAACTAATCAGGAACACAGGTGAAAACGATGGTCTAATAATTACAACAAGGGGGCGGGGTTAGGTGACAAGTCAATGCAAGCACACAGCCCAAACAAATCGCCATGTGCTTACACATAAAACATGGGTCTGTCATGATCCTACCACAAGACTAGGAAAAATCAAGGAGATGATGGCAGAATCATGACAGTAATTGTCTAATTAATAATAATAAAAACTTGTTACCATTGTTGTGGTTTGCATGCTGAATGTTGAAGTTGAAGATATAAAGAGTTCAGATGCAAAAGCCTCTAAATGCCATCTGAAATTTTCTTCTAAAATGTTCATTTTTATCAAGCTCGTATATTTAAGTTAAATAATTTCACTTAAATGGCAATAAAAATTACCCATTAATTGTCATTTAAGTGAAATTACTGAATTTAAATATACGAGCTTGATAAAAATGATCATTTTAGAAGAAAATTTGAGATGGCATTTAGAGGTTTTTGCATCTGAACTCTTCAATAGGCTATATATATATTTTTTTTTTTAAAGTGTTAGCCCATGGATACATTTTTTGAGGGTTTATTTAATTTATTGCAATCAACAAATAATAACAATTAGTAATAATCCTTTCTTATTTCAAATTCTGATATACTTCGGCATTTGTTTCTGGTTTGTTAAAAAAAAAAATCCGACCATAAACTTATAAACTGTAATGTATGTACGAGGGGCACAACGTAACGCGGGGCTAATTGTAACACACTTGATTTAAATACTTCCACACATGACGAAACTTAGTGTATTTACTAGTTGCCATATCAACACTACATAGAGAAAAAATTGCGCCAAAATTCAGAAATCTTTGTAAGATATCACTGAACATTTAACCATAGCAAAAGTACATTTCTTACCAATGTTAATTTTTCATCTCTATTTTTTGTGTTTAGATAAAATTAGACAAATCTGATATTATTTGAATCTCCAATATGTTATTTAACAGTTTATATAGTTCTTAATGCTTCGCTAACAAGCAGAAGACACTAGCGGGGTTTAAAGTTGTGCAGCTGGGGCATGTTGTAACACTGCGTTATGTGCCCCTATTAGAACTATGCTATTCTATAGGCTACTTTTATGAATTCTGTTGAGAATACATGAGAAAAATGTAAATAAAGACTGAGAGTCAATGTTCAGAAATTAATTATGTATTATTATGTTTTGAACTATGCTGTATAGCTGTGTTTTCCGGTGTGTTTGTTGTCAAACTCAAAAATTAGTTTATTTTTAATTATTAAAAAATGCCATTATTTTATATTAAAAAGTTAATAATTGTATTTTATTGAGAAATATTTTGGTTTGACTTGTATATTTTTTTTATTAGATCAGATAACATTTTAAGCTGTCATATGGTCATGTTATGTGCCCCTCACATGTTACAATGTGCCCCACCTATGGGGCATGTTGTCACATTTCTCTTCCATTCTTTTGGGGTAAATCAAGAAAAAAGTAAACACTGTATTAATAAAACAAAGCCACATAATTGTACTAGACATGTTGGAAATGAATGTGGGGGGAAATAAATACTTTAAACCCAAGTAGATTTACACAAACAGAGAAAGTCAAAAGCGTTACGTTGTGCCCCGCTCTCCCCTAAGTTCTTATTCATATGGCAACGGTTAATGAAAGGTAGATATTGCACTCACAATAAAGTGTTAATATATTCTAAAACATCAAAGACCACACTGATGGCGCTGGAGATGCCGCCGCACTGGTGACCGCTGGAGATGCCGCCCGCCGCACTGATGGCCGCTGGAGATGCCGCCCGCCTGCACTGATGGCCGCTGGAGATGCCGCCGCCGCCACTAATGGGCCGCATGGAGATGCCGCCGCACTGGTGACCGCTGGAGATGCCGCCCGCCGCACTGATGGCCGCTGGAGATGCCGCCCGCCGCACTGATGGCCGCTGGAGATGCCGCCCGCCGCACTGATGGCGCTGGAGATGCCGCCCGCCGCACTGGTGGCCGCTGGAGATGCCGCCCGCCGCACTGGTGGCCGCTGGAGGATGGCCGCGGAAGTGGCCGCTTTCGAGATGGCCCAAGTGCCGCATTTTGCGCTAGCCCTTACTGGGGTGCTTGAGACTCTATTAGTCATTTCTGTGAAAAAATACTAACAATAATGAGGCTATATAGGCTATTGATATAACGTTAGCACACAATGACAATTTTAGGGAAATAAAGAACATTACGATGTCTAGAAATCAATTCCAATACTAATGTAACATTGGGATTTTGTCTTTTAATGACATCTACAATAAAGTTAGTGCCAAGAATTTCCACGTGAATAAATTCATAGATCCGCGAAACATTTTGTGTAGCTGTTAGAACTTTTGCCAAGCGTGTCGTTAAGGGCTCTAACTTAATCCACTATCGCATAGTTTTCCCCCTCTCATTAAAACAGAATAGCCTATGTTCATCGGTGGTTACAGTAGGGTCGTTAATAGGGACACGTGAAAACGTTTGTGTGCATTTTTGTGATGATTTCACTGGAACGAGTCTCCGCAATGGCATTAATATAAAATGTATGTCTGATATGTTGCTTAACTATTGTTATAAATAGAAAAAAACAAAGAGGAACTTTTTTGTTAATTATATTTCAGAAACGTGTTTTTATTGTAGGCTAATATCTTGATAATTTTGTTTCAGTGGTCTGCTATGCTTAATAATAAAATGTAGCTATAGGTCTAACCATCTGCAGCTGGCCTGTTATGCACCAGCTGCAAAAATAAACAATAAACAGCTAGTTTTTGTATCAACAATCATGAATTAAAAATACTAAGTCAGTCTTTGTTTGTATTGCATGTTTACTTTAATACAACGAAAGCCAGGTCTCCCATCCCTCACAAACTCGTGTGGTCGATCGTGACGTCACAATGATCGCCGCATTCCTCAGAACGTTCGGTGAGTATATGAGTGCAGCCGATTTATTCTTCTTGTAGGAGTCGGCGATTGTGTGAGTATTATTTTTACAAGGTTTGGGGATTATATATATATATATATATATAATTGTTGATAATTTATATTTCATTGACAAAACTATAGCAGATCTGATGACACACTGAAGTGATACTGAAAGCTTATTGACCTTAAGCTGATTCGTTTAATCAATCAAATTTGCCTCGACAACCGGGCATAATTAAAAACTGCTAACTACATTTACATTGTGTGCATCTGAGTTATGCATATTAGTAGGGAAATTGATAAAAAATATCAATTAACTTTAAGCTTCATTGTTCATTTTAAATACATTTAAGGAGGTCTCATCCTCCCTTGCCTCTTCTGATAGATCACCACTGGTGGGCATACACTATATAATTATTATTTTTCTTTTTTTTAGAAAATTAAAGGCCCGGGTATACTTGATTTTTAACGTTCCGCTCCATCTCGCGCACAGTCGTGTCCGCACAGCTATTTGGTGGACCAGTTTGACACCGCACAATTTCTTATTTATACTCTACCAGATGTCAAAGAGTAGTACTGAGTCGTGTCAACATTCTTCTATCTTAACAAACACCTAGCGTATGCGTTGTTGTGCACGCACCATTAGTGTGAACACAAAAATTGGGCTACACACGGATGTCCGTGGAACTTCAGATGACAAAAATTCCAGAATGCGGACGACATAAGTAACGTTGGGCTTAAGACAACAAGCTTTCAGGTTCTTGTACTGTATGTGTACTCAAATCATCTCTTCCCTTTATCTTTCTTTCATAGTGTTTTACAGATATACATTGCAAAAAGTATTGTTCACTTTAGTTCATTTTCTACATCATATCCAACATCAATATGAATATGTCAACCATGCCCACCATTTTTGAGAGTGCAGAGGAGTCCTCATCTACTGAATACTCGGATGAGCTCACTGCGGCCCTTGCTGCAGGCCGGTGGTGGGCGATAATGGAAGTTTCAGACCCCATATCTGAAGATCATGAGTATGGGGACCTCATCGGCCAGTGGGGTGGAACAGTGGAGGCAGGAGAAACATCATCCCCCACATCCCTGGTCTTCAGTGATGCATCTGAGAAGGCTCATTCCCAGCACTCGGGCTTCTCAGATGCAAAACTGAGGACCACACCGCAGTGGAGGCAGAAGATGACGCAGGGAGCAACCTTTTCCTCTAGGTCCACACAGGGAGCACCTGTGCCCACTAGATCCACACAGGGAGCACCTGTGCCCACTAGATCCACACAGGGAGCACCTGTGCCCACTAGATCCACACAGGGAGCACCTGTGCCCACTAGATCCACACAGGGAGCACCTGTGCCCACTAGATCTACACAGGGAACACCTGTGCCCACTAGATCCACACAGGGAGCACCTGTGCCCACTAGATCTACACAGGGAACACCTGTGCCACTAGATCACACAGGACACCTGTGCCCACTAGATCTACACAGGGAGCACCTGTGCCCCACTAGATCTACACAGGGAGCACCTGTGCCCACTAGATCTACACAGGGAACACCTGTGCCCACTAGATCCACACAGGGAGCACCTGTGCCCACTAGATCCACAAGGAGCACCTGTGCCACTAGATCCAACAGGGAGCACCTGTGCCCACTAGATCTACACAGGAGCACCTGTGCCCACTAGATCTACACAGGAACAGCTGTGCCACTAGATCCACACAGGGAGCACCTGTGCCACTAGATCCACACAGGGAGCACCTGTGCCCACTAGATCCACAGGAGCACCTGCGCCCACTAGATCTACACAGGGAGCACCTGTGCCCACTAGATCACACAGGAGCACCTGTGCCCACTAGATCCACACAGGGAGCACCTGTGCCCACTAGATCCACACAGGGAGCACCTGTGCCCGCCAGATTTGAGAAGGCGGACCTCACCTCATCCCTGGTTTTCAGTAATGCTTCTAAGACCAAAATGGAGTGGAGAAGGCAGAGGCCTGGGAAATATGAGGAGGGAGAACTGAAGACCACGAAGCAGTGGAGGCAGCAGACACGAAAGCACCTGTGCCTGACGGGTACAGACAGGGAAAATTTCTGCTTGTCCGGTCCCAGCAGAACTCTCCCAGTTCTAAAAAAGAGGACCTCACCTCATCCCTGGTCTTCAGTGATGCATCGAAGAAAGCTCAGCACTCAAGTTTCTCTGATGCAACAATGGCCACGGACCAGAGGAGAAATTGGCGGCAGAAAAAGCCACAGATAGCATCTGTGCCTGCTGCGTCCCCAAATGAAGCACCTGCGTCCCCAAAGGAAGCACCTGTGCCCATAGGGTCCCAACAAAGAGGAAAACTCAGGATCCCTGAACATTTGACTAAACATCTGATAAAGGCCGCTTTTGAAACGCCCATGCCCATCCAGTCTCTACAGAGGGCACCAGTGACTGCCTTAAAGGTGCTCACGTACTCCTCACATGGAGCACCCATGCAGGACAAGATCGGAGCTAGGCCAAAACTAAAGATCCCTGAGCCAATAAGGCAGGAGCTGCAGCAGCAGAAGCCTCAAGCTTTTCTGCAGAGACCACCCATGCCTGACAACATCTCAAAGAGGCAAAAACAAAAGATCCCTGAGCCTGAGATAGCGCCTGTTTGTTGTGCACAGGGGGCACCTGTTATTGACAAGATCTCAGAGAGGACAGATCCTAAAAACCCTGAGCTGAAGAATATCCAAAAGGGAGTGTATGTGCCTGCCAAGACCCCACAGAGAACACTTGCTCCACCGTGTTCCCCAAAGCAACCACCCAGGTCTCCCCAGGGAGCACCCATGTCCAGATGGAGTAAGAGCACAGAAGCTTCTGTAAGTCCCTTTTATCTCTTGTTTTTACTTATTTTAAAATTTATTCAAACAAGTAAACATTGCCTTTAACAATGCTACTATGTTTTCTAGGTCCTCAATTTAAAATCCTTTTATATTTCAAAATTATAAAAAAAAGGTACGCCTTTAGATTTAGTCTAGGAAGCACCCATTAATCCTGCCCGGCATTGCGCGATTATATCTGTTCTTTCAACAGGACAATGCAGGTCTGAGTCAGGCACGTCCACAAAAACTGTGTGTGGAACTGAGGCTCTCCAACCATCCAGCGCCTCAGATAACCCCTTCACAACCGAACCGGAGAACTCAGAACCGACTTCAGCCCAGGTCCCAGCCGACCCAGAAAAGAGCATTGGTTAGACCCTCCTCTCAATTTTACTAAGCTTTAGAAACTAAATACTTTAACAATTTAATCTGGGATGATCATGCGAATCATATCCTTTTCAATTCAGACGCTTTATATCGAAATAGTAGAAGCAATTTTTCTTTAGATTTTCTTTAAGAATGACTCAGTAATTCTGGTCAGCTTTACATGATTATGTGTGTTCCTTCATCAGGACAGTGCAGGAGTGGACAGGTCATCACCCCCACAAAAAAAGCAGCAGATGGCAATCAAAGTCAACAACCAACAGTCGGATCCAGGCAGCTTAGACCAAATTGACTATTTATGCAGCATATTTGCTAAATGTTGTGTCATTTCAAATATTTAATAAATATATTGTAATTGTACATGCCTTATATGGATGCATGTATAATTCAAAAATATATATATTGTGGCGGACTACCATCATTCTGACATCAGACGCCCCTGGCAACACACACAGAGCAGCTGACCAGCAATCAACACACACACCTGACGGCCATCAACCAACTCATCACTGGGCCCATATAAACACCAGTGAAGAGTTTTTGATCTCCCAGACATTCACTAACGTCCATTTACCCCTTTCTCTTACAGAGAGTGATTCATGAGAAGGAACCTGGAAGCCTTGATCGAACTGGTCAAGCTCACTCTCTATATCTGGAATAGCCTTCCTGATATTGTTCGTTGCCAAGACTCGCTCTCCCAGTTTAAAACTAGACTAAAGACGCATCTATTTAGCCAGGCATTCATATAATTTTTTTCTCATACAGTTACTGTAAATTCGGCCTCTAGTTCATAAACGCCAGAGGAGAACTGGCCCCCGACTGAGCCTGGGTTCTCCAAGGTTTTTTTTTTCTCCATTGGGTCATCTGATGGAGTTTTAGGACACCATTGGGTCACTTGATGGAGTTTTTCGGTTCCTTGCCACTGTTGCCTTTGGCTTGCTCAGTTGGGGATATTCAAATTAATTAACCAATCCTACCATTGATCAGCTCTAGCAAACTTGGATGTCGTTTTTCCAGTAATAAACAAACATTAAGTTGTTTTCATTGATACTGTGAAGCAGCTTTGATACAATCTGTATTGTGAAAAAGCGCTATATAAATATATTTGACTTGACTTGACTCTCTGCTGTCTGTCTGGAGTTTGCAGTCTTCACTCCACTTTCTCCAGCACAGAAGCACAAGAGCAACAACACTTCTTCAATCCTCATTATTGCACAAGAAATAAAACGCACTCTCCGAGTTTAACAACTTACAACTTAACCCCAACCGGAATATGATACAAATACTCGATGGTGGTTTAAAGTGAGCTTTAAGTAAAAGTGTAATATCAATCTTTTAAATTGTGTCATGTAGCTTGATGCTACTTGCTCTAATCCATATATATATATAGGCTATATATTTTTTTTCTATTTTTTTTTTTCTAAGAAGACTTAAGATAATATGTGTATCTTAATAGCCTACTATGTAGCCTACAAACTAAACCACCTGGAACCTAGAACTGCGGTCCTGAAACTGCAGCCGCCGCTATTTCATCCAGTTCGGTAGGTGGCGCTGTCACAAAAAAATAGGGTCCTGAAACTGCGGTCCTAAAACTGGGGTCCTAAAACTGCAGCCTCCGGGTGTGCAGGAATATACTATTGGCCTTGGTGGACAGTATACAAATGGCTGAGGGCAGAAATATGCTAATACAGGACAGTCCGTCAGCGGTCGTGGGCGGAGCGGGAGCAATATGACATCATATTGTTCAGAAAATCCAAACGGCTTGATTATTGAGAGTGTTTAGGCTTTTTGAGGATTAAAAATAATTGAAAAAGATTTTTTTCATTGTATGGTGGTTGTGTCAAAACTTATATGCAAACACCATGTAAACATGAATTTTGCATCCTAGCCTAATGATTTTTGGCATAAAAGAAAAATCGATAATTTTGACCAATGTATTGTTGGCTATTGCTACAGCTGGCTTTGTGATCCAGGGTCACATATAGGCCAACATGTTTTTTATCTGCATGTCATGTGTGGGGCTTCGTAGTTTTATAAGAGAAATCACAGGAATTTCTTATTTCTGTTGAAATTAAATTTCAATAATTTAGATTTCAATAATGTGATTGTTTTCAAGGTACATGCCATTCAGTTGTTATTGAGTCAGAGTGGAGAAATTGATTGATTGATTGATTGGGTGATTGATTGGGTTATTGATTGGGTGATTGCTTGCTTTTGTGGACCACCCATTGGTGTCCATAATGGAAATAAAAATGTTTTTGTTAAAAAAAAAACACTTTTTGCTAGTCATTAATTGATCATTGATAATCTACATTTGTATTTTTTACAAATACCAGTAAAAAAAATAAATAGATGTTTTTGATGAAAACACAAAATAATTTTCCCCCAAGTTATTTCTTACACTGGAAATTGAAAGTCAAGTTAAACACATTGCATTATGGGATATATTATTTTGAGCAATGTGCTCTGGTTGTATATTGAATATTTTGCAGTATATGGTCATCTGGTTATTTATGAACACATTTGCATACTGCACACAGTAGCCTACACACAATATATTCTGCAGAAATGGTATGTTATTTCACACAAAAGGCATTGGCAAAGACAGAGCAGAGAAGTGAAGAGAGCAAGAGAAGGGCATGTTTAGAATGTTGAATAAATATGACTACAAAATATGATTCTAGTGTTTTTATTATCAATGTTTAATTGAATAATTTAAGTAGAAATGTAGGCCTTGCTACATCCACTATATTCAAATATCCAATTTCATTAGTTCCTCAATTTATTTAAAAACTGCTGTTCATATAGAAACAGCCTGCCATTCTTCAACCTTTTTTACAAAAACATCTCTTTCGTTGCATAATGGACTGTGCCAGTATGATTTGGGATTATATTAACTCGACAGTTAATATGCAAATTAATATGCCTTTTATAAATCAATCTGGAGATCTAATAACACTTAATAGCACTACAGAACACCTCATCGATTCTGCTCCAGATGTCTAAACAATCTACTACTTTTGTAGTGTACTGACATCTAGTGGAAAATTAACAACATTGTTAGTACAGGTACAGTACATTTCTTATTGACGTCAATCACCAACATTTAGACATGCGCTTGATAAACAGCAGCATCATGCTAAGACACTACATTCACTTATCACTGATTCTTGAAACTTTGGCAAAAACATGTCCCACTAAGAAAAGTGCTAATTCTGTTGGAAATCAATAACATTTTCATGAATAAAAAGAATCAATGTTATAATCAGGGGGTCCTTTGCACATATGTAAGGTTCTTTTAAAGGTTTATTTTTTATTTTTTTATTCATTTAATGATATGCTGGCCGGTTGCCTACAAAATCAGTTGTCCTTGGATAGGAGATAATCATTTCAACTTGATTAAAAAATTAAAAAGTAATAATTGAATTGAATAATATCTTTACCACATGAAAGAGTACATTGTAATATGTATTAAAAACTACAAACAGTGAGTTTTGAACAATATTTCATATTATTTCATGGTTGCTCAAAATGTGTCCCACATATTCGTCACCACCGTCAGATATTTATAAAAAGCAATAAAATCAAGCAACTAAAAGGTCAACTACACTCCTGAGGACCCCATTTTCAAACCTTCAGCTCTACTGCATGCTTCAAGATCCTCAAGCTCTCCTAAGTTTTCTATTTTCTCTTAAACTTGTTCATATTTTTGGACACTGCCACTGTCACAACCATAACATGTCAACACCGTCTCTTTTGTATAAAAAATATTAGATTAGATTATGACATAAATGTATACTTTTTAAGAAGAGGTCTGAAGTAGCTAGCAACAGAGGGTAAACAAGATGGCTAATGTGAACAACTCATGCATATCATGTGAAAGAGTAGCTTTTTGTCACCACCGTCAGATGTCACCACCGTCAGGTTTTGTGTCTGACGGTGGTGACATACAGTCTGATGTTGGTGACAAAAACCTCTAAATGGTCCTCAACAAAGGCTAGAATATAATTGTTGATCACAATAAATACCAATATGACCTGTAATGTGTCATTAACCTCTTTTATATTTTTATTTACATAATTCTACCTATATTTCTTCCATACAGGCCTACACTGCATGCTACTATTAAGCAATATAGTGAGGATATCCATGAGCATCCTCATGAACACGAGTGCTATATTGCTTTTATATAGCAGTTCAACTTGCATCGTAACACGTTTAAAGCAATTAAATTGTGTTTTCTAACGTTCATTTAGATTTTCGCCTGCACTAAAAATTAGCTCCAAACAACCAGCTTGGTTGCTCCGAACATTCCAAGTTCAAAAACAATGAAGTTGCGCATTGCGCAGTTTAAAGCGAAAGGTGGAGTGATTATCAGCTGTTAAGATTATGGTCGAGTGAGGATGTGCATGGATATCCTCACTCATTGGGGTACTTTTATTAATGATAGCCTATTGCTAATTGAACCCATATATTTCTTGTTGAATGTTTGCCACAGTGCTCACAATTGTTGTTATCTGTTCTTTACGTCCAACAGTTTACAGTCCAGTTTTCAGAAGAACACTAGATGACAGTTTAATATTTTGTCAGTGATGCATTGTACATTATTCCTACTGGTAATGACTTTATTTTTTACTATGATGATTTAATTTTTGATGATATGGGGATGGGGTACTTTTAATAATGATATTGCTTAATTGTACTTGACAAACGTTTATCTCAGTGCTCAGGATTGTTATTTTTTGGACCAAATAGTTAAATAAAGTTGTTAAGCAAGAAGCCATTGACTTGAGTGGTATAAAGTTTGGAATTATATGTTGTAATGAGGCCACTGTCACCACCGTCAGATTAGTGTCACCACCGTCAGTTCTAAAGTCACCACCGTCAGAGGGAGTTTTATTTGTTTAAAATGAATATGCATACAATATGTTTCTTTATTGCTGTTGAGTTATTAAAGTAATAGCCTCTTTTAATACAAAAATATGTTTGTTAAATAAAAACATATTACTTTTTGTCTTTAGGCTTAAAGTAAATGTTGTATGATGTTAGATCTTTTAAGGGAGTACATGTGAAACAGTATAAAAAAATGAACAAAAGTGAATATTCAACATTTAACAGCATATATGTGTACTAAGAATGCCAGATAATGATTTTAAAACTCTAAATACATTTTAGACCAAATAAATAAAAAATAATTAGCTTTTTATTGAGTCTGACGGTGTTGACAAAAACAAAGTAATAACTGAAAAAACTCCTAGTTTATGAAAAATATACAAAATGAGGAGGTTGCACCGGTACATTGCTGAACAGCCAAGACCTTGGTCTATAATGATATACCTTCAGATTTTGTAAATTAACTAACTTTTTATTTTCAAAATTAAAACCTGTTTTATCCAAATTCCCAAGAATCAGTGTTATATCACCATTATACGTTGATTTTAAATGACCAAAATGAGCAGCTTATAAACATAAACAGCTTCATATTGACCTCAAAGCAACATTAACCCTTAAGTTACAGGTAATTGTTTACAATTGGCCTGTATATAAACACACTAAACAAGCACTACGAATTAATAAAATATCATAAATTATAAACCATATGTTCCTGTGCTTAATTTATGTACGTTACCCCAGTTTAATTTTAGATAAATAAATATGTAAACAAAAATCAATAAGTATTTTAAATGTTTAAAAGGTGTTAACATTTTTTAACACATTAGAGTTTTACAAACGGGTAACGGACATGCCTACTGCGACCTGCATAAGATAAATTAAATAATTTACCTCTGTGCGTGTTTTTGTACATTCCACTAGCATAGCGCGCTAACGTAGTAACGTTAGTAGGCTACCATCGGACGTTGGTCTGTGTTAATGTTGTCAGCTAGTTTAAAACTCAAACGCATGAGAGGTAAAAGAGCCTCGGAATGTGTACAGTGATAAAACCGTCATTTATTCGTTAGAAGTATGTTTACCGTCTTCGAACACTGATAACTGCCAATGAAGATAGTTTACTTTTTTAGATCAAGCATTAAAATAAGATTTTTTTCGGGGGAGAACACCCAGCAGAGAGACAAATCCACCAACTACAGTAAGTTTTAGTCAATTTTACCCACTGTTTCGAAAACCTACACTAATAGTAGTAGTATTCTCATCATCAAAGACATTTACTGATAGAAAGTCTGAGTTGTCTTTCTTCCTCTGAAGTGGCGTACTGAAAGGGGATTGTGTCACCTTCATCAGTCCTTTATTTACCTCTGGACATGGACAACATTAAGGGAAAAACCCTCAGATGTGTCATAACAGGATAAATGTGGCTGCAGGTTATAATGCAAATTATATGATGGTTTGATTTTGGTGTTCCAATTGTTTTTTTTGTTTGTTTTTTTGTGCTTCCCTTTCTATAATACACATTTTTCTGATGGGATTGCCATGCTTTAAGTATATGTTTACACTTTTAAGTGAATGTGCCCAGGTCCCAGCCGACCTGGAAAAGAGCATTGGTTAGACCCTCCTATCTCTCAATTTTACTAAGATTTAGAAACTAAATACTTAAATAATTTAATCTGGGATGATCATGCAAATCATATCCTTTTCAATTCAGACTCATCATATCGAAATGGTAGAAGCAATTTTTTCTTTAGATTTTCTTAAAGAATGACTCAGTAATTCTGGTCAGCGTTACATGATTATGTGTGTTCCTTCATCAGGACAGTGCAGGAGTGGACAGGTCATCACCCCCACAAAAAAAGCAGCGGATGGCAATCAAAGTCAACAACCAACAGTCGGATCCAGGCAGCTTAGACCAAATTGACAATTTATGTAGCATATTGTACATGCCTTATATGGATGCATGTATAATTCAAAAATATATTGTGGCGGACTACCATCATTCCGACATCAGACGCCCCTGGCAACACACACAGAGCAGCTGACCAGCAATCAACACACACACCTGACGGCCATCAACCAACTCATCACTGAAGAAAGATCAGTTGAGTGTTTGATCTCCCAGAAATTCACTAACGTCCGTTTGACGAGCCTAGCACCGGCGAACTATGCAACTGGAAGGACTGGATGAACATTTTTAAAAACTGTCTCCACTGATAAATAACACACAGGCTCACATGGAAATGAGGTCCGGTGTCCAAAATCCTGAACCACCCCTTTAAGCTCTATTGTAGAGCTGGTCATAGAGCCTCTTTACCTTGTTGCTCATGCCTTTTGGGTCCAAGTCCATGATGACTTTCTGGGTATATTCAAATGTCAGTTTCAATGTCTTGGGATATTCCAGATTGAAGGCATAAAGAAGGCCCAGGAGAATGGGAACAGCCTTTGCGACAGAGGGCAAGCCGCTCAGAACCTCTTGTCCATAGAATGATGCCAATGTTTGAAGGCACACCTTGTGCATCTCTGATGACAAAGATTGCCATGGCTTCTTGCTGAAGAAATTGTTCAGCCTCTTCCTTTTCTGACACCTGGAAAAGAATTCAGGAAAAAAAAAAAAGAGAAATAATAAGGAATCGATACAGGTTGTTGGGTTTCCCCCCAGATTAAAGGTTAACAACAGAGCTATTCAGATAGTTAATACATTCAGATTAGGGATGGACATTCGATTAAATTTTCTTAGTCGATCGTCGGGACAATTAACGGTCGACTATCGATTAATCATTAATATTTTTTATATTCATTATTTATTTAACTTTTTATAAATTAAAAATGCAATGAAAATACAGAAATACAGCGTGTTTTTCCTCGATTAACGTTAGATCTTTATTAGTTAAACTGGTTAAACTGGACGTTCGGTTAGGCTTGAAGATATGCGCTGCGGTGCTCTAACGCAACGGAACCTGCAGCTGCGAGTTGGCGTTCTTAAACAGAGACCCTCGTTTGTTCCAAAATAATAAAAAAAATCATGTTAAACAATAACTTAACCAAAAACCTAACACTTAGATCTGACAGGTTTTGTCAAAATGTAACTCAAAACTATCCAAGGCAGTGAAGGCACGGAGTCGAGAAAGGATGAGAGAGATAGCCTACCTAACAATCAATTAGGCTAGGCTACTTAAAGAGCCCCTATCATGGATTTTTGAAAATGACTGTTCATGTAGTGTGGAATATAGCTCTAAGGGAATGAAAACATCCTGCAAAGATTTATATCTGAAAGTGCACCGCATATAAAGTTCTTGTCTTTCAAAAGTGAGAGTCGACTCTGAGTCTATGAAATGAATTGTTTTTGAAACGAGTCATTAGCTGTTTCGTAGTGACGTAGATATGAACATTAGCATATTGGCCGCGCCCAGTTACTGCGCGTGCAGACGGAAGTGTAAACTTGAAGTCTAGAACACATTCAAATACTTCAGCTGAATAGCATCATGTCGAGAAGACGCTGTGTTCTACAATGCAAAGATAGTTCAGCCACTTTGTTTTCATTGCCCAGGGACGAGCATGTGAAGAATCAGTGGTTAGAGTTCATATTTGCAACGATACCACAAGAGTATATTTTAATTAACTTTACCTAAAGCAGTTTATAAACCACACATCTCACATATTTCAACAAGGTATCTTGCTTTATTATTTATTATGAATTTTTTTAATAACCAAACTAATACAGCATAAGGGCAGATCGTTTGAGCGCTGCTGATGACGCTGTGGGGTGACGCTCGAGTGATCCAATGTATATAAAAAGCTTTCATTCGATTCCTCCGTCCTCCTTTTCTTTCCTTGCAGCCTTCCCTGTATCTGTCCGTCGGCTGGAAGCTAGTTATTTAAGTCGATAAAGTTTTAAATATGGATATTTTTCTTACACTAACGCATCACTTCACTTCAGAAGGCCTTATTAATCTCTAGAGCCGTGTGGAGCACTTTTTAGTCAAAGGACATTTTTTTAATATAACTCCGATTGTAGGCCTATTTGTCTGAAAGAAGAATCATAGGCTACACCAAAGATTGTTTCAGGGTGAGTAAATCATGGGCTACTTTTATTTTTTTGGGTGAACTATCCCTTTAAAATGAGGAAACAAATGAGTAAAATGTCCTTAGTAGGCCTATGTCGTGGGAACAAATTCCAAATTCGTGGCTTCTATATGTGACCCTGGACCACAAAATAGTCACATGGGGTAAAAAAAAAATTTAAATTGAAAGAGTTATACATATGAAAGCTGAATAATCAAGTTTTTAGTTGATGCATGGTTTGTTAGGATAGGACAATATTTGGCCGAGATACAACTGCTTTGATTGTCTTATCAATGTGGGAGAATCAGTGCAAGAGAACTGAACCTCTCCTTGGTGTCAGTGAAGTTGCTGATCTCTACATAATAGGCTCCTGTTCTACACTTTACAGCATTCATTTGTACATTTGTGACCCTGGATCACAAAACCAGTCTTAAGTAGCACAGGTATATTTGTGCGAATAGCCAACAATACATTGTATGGGTCAAAATGATCATTTTTTCTTTTATGCCAAAAATCATCAGGATTTTAAGTAAAGATCATGATCCATAAAGATATTTTGTAAATTTCCTACCGTAAATGTTTAAAACATTTATTTTTGTGAGTGAATGCAGCACAATCGCGAACATAAATGGACAACTTTAAAGGTGATTTTCTCAATGTTTCGATTTTTTTGCACCCTCAGATTCCAGATTTTCAAACAGTTGTATCTCTGCCAAATATTGTCCTCTTAACAAACCATACATAAATGGAAATCTTATTTTTTCAGCTTTCATGTGATGTATAAAATCTCAATTTCAAGAAAATTACCCATATGACTGGTCCAGGGTCACATTTGGTCTAAACAAACAAACAAACAAACAAATAAAGTATTTGATCACTCTGAAATAAGTTACTGAAATGTGTATTATTGTCAGTAGGGGGCGCCCTTAATCCGTCTTTCTATCTATAGAATATGTGCTAAAGAAATACAAGTTTAGATACGTTATCGGTTCTCCAAACAATTGTATATGTTTGTCATATGTTTGTCAAATATATAGGTCGCATGTATTCTTGCTATGAGATATTTTCTTAACTATTAACTGCCCTTTACGATAAAAAAAAACCGTCAGAATTGGGAGATTTAAATGCATACTTAGAGTTAGAAATAATAATTATAATGTATGCAGAGGTCAAGTATAATAATGTATAGATGATAGTAATGGTTTTCAAAAATGCAGATGCCAGACCCGTTTATGCTGCCTCTCACGAGCACGTATGAAATCCATCCCGTTATTTCCCTGCGTGCTGACGTCATTTACCGAAACTCTCGCGCGTGTGGCCTGCAGTTCGGACAGCGGTCAGATCATCTGATCATCAGACACCAAAAACTCTCACCATGGGAAACTGTCAAGTGAGTATTTCATTTCATTTTTTCCTGCTAATGCACACATTACACACGCCGCACAGAGAGAGAGAGAGAGAGAGAGAGAGAGAGAGAGAGAGAGAGAGAGAGAGAGAGAGAGAGAGAGAGAAGAGAGAGAGAGTCCAGCGCATAGTTTGGTAGGGGGACTGGTCGCGTAATCGATCAACTTAAATCTGTTTTAAAGAGAAGGAAAGAAAAATGAATACAGTGACAAAAGAATAAAGACAGTTAAATATCTGATCTGATCTGGGCTGCGATGCCACGCGATGCTTTTGGGAAACAGTCATTATCGTGTAAACTGTAATTATAACTGTTATCCACGATTTTTTTTACTGTTAAATGTTGAAAAACTATTTTTTCCACTTTTCGAATACCCTATGTATTACGGTGATTTTGATTATAAGGTTATATGATATCGTAAAGGGAAGGACTGTCTAGAATCCCGTTATGAATGAGTCAGAGGAAATGCTTTGGGAGGAGACTGAACTGTCGCAGGGCCTCGGTCTAGGGTTGCGTGTGTTTGTACAGGGCGCTTCCCTGAGTTTGGGCATTCCGGAGCCGGCCTTTTGTTCATATGGGGGAGACTGAGGGGAATAGTAGCTCAATAACCTCTTCACCACACACACACACACACACACACACACACACACACACACACACACACACACACACACACACACACACACACACACACACACACACACCACACACACACACACACACACACACACACACACTCACGGATAAAAATGTTTCTGTCAAGTCAAATTATCTTTATTTATATAGCGCTTTTTACAATACAGATGGTTTCAAATTAGATTTACGGTGATAACAGGAAAATAATGCAACAAACTACTGTGTTTTTGCTGTACATCAGATCTGGAAGAAATAACGTCATAGTCCAGCTTAAGAAATTTCAGTGATGGTTCATTTCTGTTGTAACGAACGAACCGACCGTCTAATACATTTAGCAATTAATTGTCATTGAAAATGATTCGCTTTGGTTTTATTCAACAGCCAACAGTTTTTCCTTATGAAGACTTCGATGTAGTTGCCGATATAAAGGCAATCCGCAAAGCCTGCAAAGGTTTAGGTGAGATGCTTATCCCAGTCTTATATTTTATTCAGCATTCAGTATGTCTATCAAATGCAATTACAAGTTGACATGCAGTTATAGTTAGTATGCTATTTACAGGCTATTTTCATAACTTGTGGATACATTTGAATGACATTTTCTATAAAATTTTCAAGGAACTGATGAGAAAGCCATCATAAACATCCTTGCCAATCGATCTGCAGCTCAGAGAATGGAGATCAAACAAGCATACTTTGAGAAATATGATGATGTGAGTATTCTGAAAACTCTTTCATGTCAAAGAAATAGTTTAAAAAAGAGAATGCATTTAAAGGTTAATATTTTCTGTGAAGGAGTTGGTGGATGTTTTGAAGAGTGAGCTGACTGGTAACTTTGAGAATGCCATCCTCGCCATGTTGGACCCTCCTCACGTGTTCGCTGTTAAAGAGCTCAGGAAGGCCATGAAGGGCGCTGGCACCGACGAGGACGTCCTGGTGGAGATTCTGTGCACCGCTACCAATGCTGTATGTCAGTTTGTTTTGAATTGAAATCCTCTGCAATTTCCTGTGTTTTGTCACTTTTATCAAAGCAGGGGAAATGTTTGTCTATTACTAATATGTTAACAGTTAAATAGATTTGGAAATGAGTCATTTTTCTACTTTTTGTTTTCTGACAGGATATTGCCACTTACCAAGAGACCTACACCTATGGTAAGAACGAATCAACCAATATGATTTACACTGTATAAAAAGAAACTGTTGAGAAAGGCCCCTATTATGCCTATTCGAATATTATCTTTCATTAGAGGTCGACCCATAGTGGATTTTACCGATACTGATAACTAAGTGGGCCGTACTTGCCGATAACTGATTAATCAACCGATATTTTTTACAACCATAACAATCCAAGCAAAACAGTGCTGAACTTTATTACAAAAATAAGAAACAGTACTGAACCATGCAAATGTGCTAAATGAAATAAATTAATATGAATATATTCAAATAAGTTCTACAGAATAAAATTCTACAGAAAATAATTTAAACATTAAAATATTACAGGTCAAATGTATTTTTCTTTAGTTATAACATAGAGACATGTATGTAAATTTCATAGTAACACTTTGCTAGTCCTGTTTGTTGACAATGCGTATTAGCTTACATGGACTATATAACAATATATCGTGTCACAACATATCGCAATGCAAAAATGCACCAATATGTATCATAGTGACAATATGTATTGTGTATAATTCCCCCAAAATGAATATTTCTGTCTGAGGAAAAAATTCAAGTTTACAGAGTTTTAGTGTCAGTACTACATAGTATAATGTTGAATATAATGTTTAATAATGCAATGAGGGAATATTTGTGGGTCCTGATGATGTAACCCTGAATGAACATTTCAATTTTCTTTCTTACATCAAATTGCTTTAAATATGCAACTTCGCCGGCTAATGAATGCATAAGTGACCAGCTGAATATAATCTAATGCAAGTAGATGGTAACAATCATGACATTAAACATTTGGGTCGGACGGCTGGTGTTTTTGTCACATTGTTTTAACCGCTTGAGATACTACTAATATTAGCGTTAATTTAGTAAAGAATCAAAAGACAATACAATGGGTGAAAAAAACAGACTTGTTGAGACTAAAACATTTTTCTATTAAAGTCTAGTATAGATTTTCTATTGTTTTATCAAATGAAAAAACAACTGTGTGTTGTTGTGTACAGTGCATGACAGGGATTTGGAGGCAGACATTGAAGGAGACACCAGTGGGGATGTTAGACGACTACTAACATTTCTTCTCCAGGTAAATCCTCTTCATTCTGAATCAAAATGGTTGCTTACATCTTACAAAATGACTACACTGTCAGCCTGTGTTTAGTACCCCTCCCCGTTCCTCACGTCCCTATCGAGCGCTGGAGCTTGGCAGTGGTTCAGATCCCCTTTCATTAGATAAGTGGAGGCAGGATTCAATGACGTGACTCAGATTGGATTTCACTCTCTCGGTCAATACTTTCTCTCTTGTAGGGCAACAGAGACGAGAGCTACGAGGTGGACGAAGCACTGGCGGAGCAAGACGCCGTCTCACTGTTTGAAGTAGGGGCTTCCAACACAATCTCACTTTATAGATATTCATACGTGAAGCCTGGTTCTAGCACACGTCTGGAAACACAATATAAAATGCGTGGACAGCATCTAAAACATGGTTTATTTATTTATTTTTATGTATGTATAACTTTAGAGACAGATTAGGGTTACAAGTCATTTGAGGTTTATAGAATATTGCATTTGTAGGGTGATTTTGAATGGATTTACGGATCATTAAAATGGTGATTTACTGCTCAAGAAACATTTCTGATTATTATCAATGTTGAAAAGAGTTCTGCTTAATATTTTTGTGGAAATATTTTTTTTTTCAGGATTCTTTGATGAATAGAAAGTTCAAAAGAACAGCATTTATTTAAAATAGAAATCTTTTGTAACAATATAAATGCCTTTGCTAGCAGTTTTGATCAATTTAATGCATCCTTGTATAATATTTATCCGTATTTACATTAATATGTTTAACTGCATATCATTTATGAAATGTATTTAATTGAACACATTCTGTTAAATGCTGTTCTCTGTATCTAAAAGGCTTATCATGGTTTAGATGCAGTTAATAATTTAATATTTTGCTTCATTGTTTATCTCAGAGATTTCCAAAAAAATTTGACTTGACATACCTCCTGAAATTTTCAGTTAATATTTCCGTCACATCATATATTGTATTTTATATGACTTAGTGCAGTTTCCTCCAAACATACAAGTATGCATGTGTGCTACAATATACAAATACATGTTAATATGAATAATATCACCCTGGGATATTTTATGACAACATTATAATATTAATATGTAGTCCCATGTCCAGTCTTATTCCAGTTTATTAATATATGTTTTTCTGATCTGTAAGGCTGGAGAGGGCGGCTTTGGCACAGACGAGTCAACTTTCAGCTTCATTCTGGCCACCAGGAACTACTTACAACTGCAGGCCACATTCAAAGCCTATGAAGCCGTGAGTTTTTATTCCGTTCTATGAGCTTAAAGGGATAGTTCACCCTAAAATGAAAATCATGTCATCATTTACCCACCCTGGTGTTGTTCTAATGCAGTTTGCCCTTATTTCATTTTTAAACCACAAGAAGAGTATCAGATGCAAAAGTATCATAGAATGATCCCATGCAACATGTGTAGTATATTCCATGTTCTGGGGGAATATAATAGGGTTTAGTAAAAAACAAACCAAAATGTAATGTATTATAATATACAGATGAATAAAATCAAATCCATGTATAATATGCAAATCCAATATATTCACATTCACATCTGTCAACTGTCATCTGACAACCAGAGTTCAGGTCTGGAGATATTCAACCAAGTGAAGAAAGTACATGGATAATTTTTGGGGATTTCTAGTACACTTGGAATAGACGACATGTGTCGCGTGGGATCATGCTGTGATACTTTTGCATCTTTTTAAAATCTTGATGGTGGCGCTATTCACTGGCATTATATGGACAAGCATGAGCAGGACATTTGTTTAAATTGTGGTATGAAAAAGAAAGAAGGGCATACAGCATTAGAACAACACCAGGGTGAGTAAATGATGACTTCGTTTTCATTTAAGGGGAAACTTTCTTTAAAATAGTAATTTAGTACAATAAGTTTTCTTCCTTTTCTTGTAATAGCTCTGGATTACTTTTAAACTGTATGTCATGTTCTCCAACAGATCTCCGGAACTGAGATTTTGGATGCAATTGATAAGGAAACCTCCGGAACTCTGAAGGACTGCTACATCACACTTGGTTTGTATTGTAAACACTGGCCTTGTTCAAACAGGCAGCAACCATTTAGTTTGTTGTAGTATGAACTGCAAAGAAATCACATGACATCTGATTTTGAAATGGAAAATTGTGAAATCCAATGTCCAGTAGTGTCTACAGTGTCTCTCGCGAGACAAATAAGCAACCAGGCCCGTGAAAACAAGCCCAAAACAAGCGACTTTTTCTCATAAACAGTAAAAGAGCTTTTTCTGCGTGAAAAAAAGTGAAAAATAAATAATCTGTGTGCACTGTTTTACAATCCGTGAGGACGGATAGTTTTAAACTGTGGGTACAGATTGTCAATTTACATCTATGCTGTGGACAGATTGGTTAACTGTGTAATTGGTATTTTTCTTCAGTAATGAAGCTTGGCTGTCCATCTAGTGAAAAATGTTGGTACTGCGCCCAAATAAAATCTCACTGAAAGCAGTTTTTGGAGATATCAACCTAAAATTTGGAACACAACTTCTTCAGATTTTCTTGCAGTTTTAGAGTAAAATATATTTTATAATATATATAATATGTTATATGTAATATATATAATATATATATTACAAAATATAAATAATTATATTTTTACATTGTTCATTTTCATAAACTCAAACTTTTATAACTTTTTTACACTTTCATAATTTCATAATACTTCACTTCAACAATAATCTGGCAAATGACTTCTTTAAAACAAGACCAACCATAGGTCTATATTCCAAAGCATTCTTGAATTATAACCATTTAAGTTTGGATAGTGATTTTCATGTCTATGCGAAAAAAAGGAGAGTGACAGTTAAAGGGTTAAACGATATTAAACTATAATATCTATATCTATAATATCTCAAATATAATTAATATATAAAATCTCTCCTACAGTCCAGTTGCGACGGTCGTGACTCGCACATATTTTCATTTTCGTCAGTCACTGACGTTTTCCTAACCAGAAAAAAAAACGATTGCCCTGTTCTGCCTCTGATTGGCTAGTACTCGTTGCAATCTGGGTCAGAGCCAATCAGAAGCAGGATGTGGGTCGGAAGATACTCTACTGTCTCCTGTGTGTATGGGGAAAGGAGAAGGACAGACGGAACAGGCAAGACAAACTCATACGTTCAAGTAACATATAGAAAATATCTGCTTGACAACGAGCTGGTAACAAGCCCAAATAAGCAACTACACTTTAGAAACAAGCCCAAGAAAACCGCGACCCGCGACTATCAATATTTGTAAGCAACTTTACAGAATAACAAGCCCAAAGTCGCTTATAATAAGCGGACTTGGCAACACTGCTTGTAGTGTGTCTAAATTCACCCGATTGACTGAGGCCTAAAGTCACCATGAAATCACATTTTTTTATGTAATATTGCAGTATTTATTATAAATGAATTATCAGTGCACATCATTCGTTTTCAAGTGCCCTTGTAATCACTCCCCCTCCCTCTTTAAACATCTCTTCTCTTCTTGATGACGTGATTTTCGGCTGCGAGGGCGGGACAACCTGTCACTCACAACAATAGCAAACTACAACAATCCAATTTATTAATTACAATCCTTATTGACAAAATCAAAAAACAAATATCTTATTTGAGTAGCTGTTTCACTTGGATATATTGTAACTTGTGTTGCATGCTCACTTTAAAGGCCCTGATATACTTAAAAAGCAAAATGGAAGAAAAAACTGGTGTGATGTCATTTAGAACAAAATCAGGCCAAAACGAAGTGAGTTTCGGGAGTTTCTAGAAAAGTTTGCTCTGGTTGGTAAATACCTTCAAAATACCATTGGTAATAGGTAGGTGTGGCTATGAGACTCCGCCTTCTTTGAGGTGGAAATCTTCTCCGGTTCATTTCTCCTGTACAATCTGTCAAGGTCAGACGTCAGCGAGTGAAAACATGAACACACTTGAGAGCCGCTTTATTGTAGAAATTGGAAGTTGTAGTTCTAATTGAAAGAGACACTGGAACTGTGTTTTCATGTTAAATACTGTAAAGCTGCTTGCTGTTGAGCAATCTATTGTATAACGTGCTATATAAATAAATGTGACGTGACTTTACTGGAGTGCTAAATTGCAGAGCTGGTGCAAACATCTACATCTCTATGATCAGATGCTTTTCTCTTTTTTTTTTCATCTCCATCACGAGATTTGCGGACAAAGCCAAGCTGCTATGTTAAAATACTACAATACTAAAGTTTCCAGCTTTGATTATTCGTATAGCACTTGTTTAACACTTTCTATCTAACCCATAGTGAGAGTTGCTAAGAACCCCCAGCTATTCTTTGCCCGGAGGCTGAACGCCGCTATGAAAGGTGCCGGAACTGATGAAGACACTCTCATCCGCATCATTGTGTGTCGCTCAGAGGTATAATACCTTTCCTCATTTTTTGTGCTTTGAGTAGTGTTAAGGCCCATTCACACCAAGGAAGTACATTAGCGGTCCACACCAACACACAATATTTTTCTGTTTATTCTAAGCACATGCTGCAGTTTTGTCATCTGTCACTTTAAATGCTCAAGGCAGGATGAATTCTGATTGGCTGTCATGGTTTTTACCATTCATCAGCTGGAAAAAAAATCATTATGAAAGTGATTTCAATTATATTGTTTCTGTACCATTATTGTTAAAGTTGTGGTGTGGACTCTGCTATTCTGTTATATTTATAATGAATTTTAATGATCTTTGTTATCCTTAAAGTTATCGTTGTTGGTGTGAACGGGCCTTCTATCACTATTACTAGTCATTTTGGATGTGTTCAGATTGGAATACTAGAGTGTTGTGCACTGCACACTGCACAGCATTTATTAAATGCTGACATTTTTAGAAAGTAGCATGCAGTAAATATTTCAAACAGTGGTATTCATTTTAAATCCAGTATTTAAAATGTTATTCCTAACTTTGGAATATTAACAGTCATGAATGATATTACACTACTATTCAAAGATTTGGGGTTGGTAGGATTTTTTAAATGTTTTTTTTTTTAAGAAGTGTCGCATGCTCAGCAAAGGCTGCATTTATTTGATCAAAAATACAGATTTTTTTTTTGTGAAATATTATTTCAATTTAAAATAACTGTTTTCTATTTTAATTTGTTTAAAATGTGATTTATTCCTGTGAAGCAAAGCTGAATTTTCAGCATCATTACTCATTATGTTTTAATATTCTGCTTTGCTATGGAACATTATGGGCCCTATTTTAACGATCTAAGCGCAAAATCCACTTTTGCCAGTTTAACGACGGGAAAAATGTTCGCGCACCCGGCGCATGGCCCTTAAGGGTTGTCCCTATTCTCTTAATGAGTAATGGGTGTGTTTTGGGCATAACATACACAATATTAATCTTTTACATTGTAATCCTTTTATTTATTTAATATTTGCCATGTTTGTGTGCTGCTGCGAGTCCATGTGTGTGTACGTGTGTTGTGGAACCCCTATAGGCGCCTATAACGCGCTCTTTAAATAACAAAAAATAAATACTGAAATAGACTGCGCCATTGACCAAATGAAACCTGGTCTAAAGTCAATAGCAGTCTATTTCAGTTACCTCAAAATAGCAACTCGCCAACAAATGCGCCTGAACACACACCTCGCTTTCAGACCATGGGCGCACAGATGGGTGCAAATGCATTTGCTATTTAAACGTGGCGCAGGACGTGAAAACGATAACTGCGTCAGGCTGAAACTAGCAAAAAAACACTTACGTCGCTATAGTGCCCATTGTTTTTACTGCCACTTTTGATCAATTTACTGCATCCTTGCTAAATAAAAGTAAAAATTTTAATTCAAAGAAAACAAACTTTTGAAAGGTATTGTATTCCAGATATTTCATGCATGCATTTGCATACCGTGCACAGTATATAGCAAACGCTATAATTAGTATAATCTGCTATTCTGATCATAGACATTGATATTTAGCATGAAGTACATTGTACTGTAATTACACAGAGATCAGAGATTACAAAACAACCTGTAATGGACATTCTTCTGCTTGAGTAGATTGATCTGGAGACCATTAAAGACATGTACCTGGAGAAATATGATGTGCCTCTGAAAGAGGCCATCAGCTCGGAGTGCGGTGGAGATTTCAAGCGTCTCCTGCTGGCCATCCTTCACTGAGAGACGCACATTCAGACCCCGGTGCGCAACATGGACCAAGGAAGCTTTCATTATAGTCCCAATCAGGTCAAACTAACAAGTCTACAAACACATTTTTTATTGTGCTAATTTTAAAGGGACAAAACCTTCAAATACAATATATTTAATATTAATATTTTACTACACTGTGCAAATATATATATGCCTGTATAACTTATGAATATACACAGCACCACTCAAAAGTCTCATGAACAGTTGTCCTCATAAACTGAGACATGAATTTGTGTCCAGTTTCTGGGACATTCCTTGTTCTTGAAACTAAATTGGCCAGTTGAATTTGTTTAAGTGCAGTCTTGTGATTCCAAGGATTAGATAACTTTGTTAGCCTACATTATGATAATTATGAGTTGAGAAGTAAGAACATAAATGATGCAAGACCAGCAATTTTATTTACTGTCAAATAGCAGACGTCAGGTAATTTTCCTGCCAGTATTTTGACATACAAAAAGCCTCACCGTTTTACTGACCATTTCAAAATGTGCATGACAATGTGAATTCTGATTATGTGTGTATGAAGCATGCAGAGAAACTTGGCAATTACAATGTAACATTTTTGGTCAGCATAATAATGTACAAGACTTCTATGCAGCTAATATGTCAACCTGTGGTAAAATATCTGCATTATTGAAGTGACTGTTTTATTCACCTGATCAGTAATGTAACTAACATAAGACTAAAGTATTTATATTATTTAGATGGAATATTTTAATATAACTTACATTATATTTTAATATATCTTTAACACAAGAATAAAGGCAGAGTTGTGCTCCACCAACCCCCCCCACCGTTTGTTTTTTAATTTTTTTTTATCAGATTAAGATTAACGTGTGTCATTCAGTAAATGTAGAGCTTAATATTAGAGACATGACTATTAAATTAAACTAAATTTGAATAAACCACATTAGATGGATCTTGGACTATCTTCTGTATTAACACAATTGTATTTCATTCTATAAAATATCTGAATAAAAAGGCTGTTCAAAGTACACCGGCGTATCTTTCAAAGTTACTGGAGAACTAGCAGTATTAATCTATAATTTTCTCTTAATTTATATGGGTATTTTTTTATTAAACGTCTGTTAAAGGTGGGTTTAATCATCTGTGGAACGGGCAGGACTCGAAAAACTCCAGCCAATCATTTCCAAGACCACAGAATCATTGGACAGTAAGTTCGTCAATCAAATGTTCGTACCACACCCCCTCCCCCTGGCGCGCGCATACTCAAAGCCCGTGACCCAGTCACAGTCGCCCCGATACAGAGAGAAAGTGCAAGTTGCTTCCGTTTGTAGAATGGCAGACAAGACACCAACACACAAAAGAAAATCTATATTTGAGAGAGCAATTGCGAACAAAACGGCTGAGAGACACAAGGCAAAAACAAGGGTCATTCTAGGCGGTGCGTTCCAACGTTGGCGGGAACTGAAGGACCAGACAGGACTACCAACAGATGCGGCTGTGGCATTTTTTCTACTGGACAGGTGAGAAGCCGATCAACTATAACCCGCGTGGTCTGAATTTTCTTAGTATTGTATTTAAAATCATGCGCCTTTAGGGCATTTGTGGAACTAGCAACTACAACCCTTTTTGGAGGTAAATAAAGAACGTAGAACTGGGGCTACATTGGGGCTAAATCGGCTACAACTCTCATCTCGTCAGTAAAGCCGGTTCCATGATTAGTAAATCGTCATTACAATCTCTCCCGCATCTGAGTTTTCGCTCGTGCATGATTGCGCGTCCATGTTCTTCGAATGGGTCAAGCAAGGAAGAAAGAAGGTAACGTTAGGACCATTTGATTGTGTATTTTCAAAATCTGCCGGTCGTTTTCCAAATCACATACCCCACCTTTAAACTTCCTTTCTATAATTTAGTCACGTGACTACATTTCTAGTAGTCTGTCACGTGAGAGGAGTTATCGCGTGGTGTATGTTACTTTTCTCACCGATGGTCGAGATAAATGGAAATTCACAGAGAATACGGGTGTTTCTCAAAACCAAGAATGCAAAGAACGGACTTGTGTTCTTAGGGAGAATGAACTTGCAAGGTGACGAGCACACAGAACGCTGCTGACAGTTTGAGATGTGTTCTTTGCGGTATTGCGCAATACCCTCATACAGAACTCAAACATTTACGACTCGCCATACATTTTCGTAAAAATGCCAATATTTGAAATCTTCACAGTTGATTTCTCGCATCAAATGTTATCAGAAGTGAATTGAGTAATGAAATAGCATACGAAATTGTATATTTTAGGCAACAATCAAACGTTCACTGCCTCTTTTCGTCAACAATAAAACTAAATATTTTAGAAAACACCACTCTGCCTTTTTCATAAAAAAATAAATAAATCTTAAACATTAGCCTAAATGGCCACACAACGTGTAGCCTACCTTAATTATCTTAACTATAACAACATGAAATATTAAAACACAACCTTGCTGCTTTTTTTTATTTTATTTATAAAATATAAAAACATTCTTGATTTGTATTGCCATTTGTCAAAGAGAGACAGGGTTGTATCATTTTATTTTACATATAGTGAAAATAAATATAAAAAAAATATATCTTTTAAAGTATATAAAATAAAATGAACAATAAGTAGTAAATAAAATAAACAACAGTAGTATTTTGATATTACGCGGGTTTTCTCCTCTGCTATTGACGCTTGCTGGTTGGTGCGAGATGCATTCTGGGATACCTGGCTGTCTCGAGTCCGCACAAGTCACCTCTCGATGCATCCTCGTTAAACGGGGCAGATCAAGAACACATCCGGGGATTTGAACTGTTCTTGGCTAGATGTGAACTTTGAATTGGGACAGTCCTTGGGCAGCGTCTCATGACGTTTCACAAGTACAGACAAGAACGCATAGTGAGAAACGGCCTACTATGCTCTCATAAATATTTCAATGAGAAAATATAATGCCTTCATATAGGGGCGGCTCCAGGTAGTGTTTAACGCGGATGCTGAAGGGGTGCTAGATCATTGACAGGGGAGCTGCGCAATTATATAGCCTATATTGTATATTTCATTTATTTCTATATTCTCTTTTCATGGTAATGCAACACGAAATGCCACAACAGCAATTTAACAAACCCAACAAATACAACAAAAATGCATTCCATCACAAGAAGAACAGGAGTAGGATGAAGAAAAAAAAAACTTATAAACTTATAATAAAAATAGAATTACAAATTAGATGGCCTCACCGACATGACAAAAGATAACATCATCGACAAAAAAATAACAAAATAGCCCAGACCAGATATAAACTACTTTCAATTTTAGACAAACAAAAACAATGATGCAATGACAACTCTAGCAACAGAAACAACAAGAAGACCATAGGCTAATTGTAAATACAATTTATCAATTTTCACATTCGCCTTCATATAAATTAAGTATCTTCTGCTTATACTTGTATTTAATGTTTGAACAACATTTTAGATCATTTTCTAGAAGATTCCATCTTTTCACACCAGAAACTGAAACACACATTTGTTTGAGGGTATTTCCAGCAAAAGGTTGTTTAAAGTCATTATTTCTTCTGCTTGTCTCACTATTTACAATAAAAAAGGGTTTGCAGTCCATGCGGTAACAGGCAAAGTTTGGCTTTATGTAAGAGATAATCCACGGCTAGCCATGCATTAAAGGATTTTAATGCACGACGTAGAGGCGAAGAACCACCCGACGCGAAGCGGAGCTAGCCATGCATAAAAATCCTTTAATGCATGGCTAGCCGTGGATTATCCCGCTTATACCTAGGTTGTTTGCTAAGTTAAAAAGAAGTTAAAGCTGTAACTGATGTTTACAGTGTTCATTTTTTAACAGACGTGTAAAAATGACGGTTATTTTCTTACGTTACGGCTTGTTAGTTCTAGCACTCCGTCCACTTTAAATAAAGAGAGGGAGATGCGTGCGCGAGTTGCCTGTGTGCGTCTCTCTTTAAAGTTTAAGTTACAGTCCCCTCGTTGCTTAAGCATATAGCTAACTTAATGATTATTTAAAGGTGCAGTGTGTAGCTTTTTGGCGACATCTAGCGGTTCGTTTGCGAGTTTACACTAAGGGCTCAGCCCACTGCTCACCCCTCCCTTTCGAAGAAGCTACGGTGGCTAAAACGGGACAAACATCGTCGTAGTGAGCCAGAGTAAAACAAGCCACAGCTAACATGGAGTACCACAGTCCATTATAAACCACATCATGGATAAAGTTTCCAAAGCCATAGTCAGGTGAGGATCAAGGGTCTTACTCTTAATACTTAATATAATAATATTGGTCTGAGCTGTCGACACGACAGATCTCGTCACAGTTGTTGTAAATAATAGTAATCAGCTGATTGTCTCACGATCGTAACCAGCACATTCTCCCCACATAGCAAACCCATAATACAGCGAGGGAGAGAAGAACCACATGAAACTATGCAACTATAGATTTTTTCTAACAGGGTAGTAAAAGTTTAGCTGGCTAATATGAGCTGTTACTGTGGCTGAGCTGCTTAAAGCCTTGTTTATACTCGACGCGTCCGCATGAGAGCAAAGGTGCGTGCGGCAAAAATGACGTGACTGTAACAGCACGCGCGCCTCCGCATCCCAATAGACACCACTTTCTCTGATTATGGAAACTCGTTTGACTTAAAATGCTTCCAAGATCGACGGGTTGGTGATTCCTGTAACTGTTTTCCGGTCAATGACAAGAGTAATTAGCCCACTAATCAGCCGTCTCACGAACGTAACCAGCACATTTATCCCCACATAGCAAAGCCATAACACAGCGAGGGTGAAGAATTAAGTTACATGAAAAAATCCAACTACATATTTACACCACTGACAAGGGAAAACACTCACGGTGTTTATGACTAGCTTCTTCTAGCTTTCTGTGGCTTCTCTTTCAAGGTAGTGACGAAACGCGCTCTGTAACGCTGTTTGTTCGCTGTCGGCTACGGTAGAAATATGACGTCATAATATGGCGGCCTTCATAGAAGGGGATTCCCGCGCTTATGTAGATATAAATGCCTAATTCTAAGGTAATAAAAACATTACGGTTTGTTAAGTAAGTTCTTTATACACAACTGAACACATAGTTATTGATGTCATATTGCATTTCTGTTAATAAATAGTCAAAAATGTTACACACTGCACCTTTAATGGATTTATTAAAATGATGTATGAATGACAGGCAACACTGACAGTGACAAGGCAATCTTGTATATTTTGTAACGTGACGGTTTATACCTGCTCTGAGACATATCAAACTTGCAACACTGTATTCGCGTCCAGCGGTAACGTTAACGTTAGACTGAACAAAGGCATAAAACTCCCGCAATGTCTCATTTAAAAGAGAAGCAGAGTAGCCTAGGTCTTGAAATCACAGTTGTTCGGTCTTTGGCGCAAAAAGTCACTGAAAGTGTTAACGTTAAAGGGGGGGTGAAATGCTATTTCATGCATAGTGATTTTTTTACACTATTAAAGAGTTGGATTCCCATGCTAAACGTGGACAAAGTTTCAAAAATTAAGTTGTACATTTGATTGAGTATTTCTGTTCTCAAAATACTCCTTCCTGGTTGTCACAAGTTTTGGAAAGTTTTTTTCGAGTACGGGCCTGTGTGACGTCAGCTAGGCCGGAATTTCCTTATACGGGTCCTAAGGGCACTTCTCCTGGAAGGGCGCGCGTGCAGCTGTAGCCTAGAGCGAGAGAAGTAAAGTTATGCCTATCAGAGCGCTGTGCTCGGCTTTATGGAAGTCATCCGTTGTGATCGTTTTATAAACAAGGCCCAGTTCGATCGTCTAATAATGCTTAAAGATGGAGCAGTCCCAACGATAAAGGTTCACGGTCGTGCGTTGGAACCGCAGGCGGTGAGTAAAACTGCTTCAAATGTCTGTGAGTTCTCTATCGGCGTGTAAGCACAGCAAGTAAACAACATGATCACGTATAGTTAATTTCGGTCCTTTAAAAAAAATACGACGACATAAAGTGAAAATTAGTCAAAAACCGCTAAGCAAATATAAGTTATACAGTTCCAGACAGTACACACCGCATAGAGACGTCCTGCTGTAGTCGTTGCTGCTGCTGCTCGTCTTCAATTTCAGCCTCGGGATCTGATTCGGGATCAAAAATGTATGGCTGAAACTGATGGTTTGTTTTGGGATGTCACAGCTTCCAGACGCTCTCAACGTAAGCAACGTGTTTAATTAGCCTACACATTAAGCATTTTCCTCTCATAGAAAACCATTATAAGAACACTTGGCTCAATGCAGATTAGAATGTCCCAGCATATGTTGAAATAACGAGATATGTTGCTTCCAGAAATGATTATTGGGGGTGCTTTGGTCTTTCTTGGGGGCGCTGAAGTACTGCTAGCCCCTCCCTAGCGCCGCCCATGCCTTCATATATTGCCGATCTCTGTGACAACCCTATTTTTTCATCAGTTAATGTCAAACACAAAGAGTGACAACCGACTTCACTGCTGGGGTGAGCTGTAACACAGGCTGGGGAGAGATGTAACTGAGAGGTCATTTGCTGAAATAAGATCCATAATCTAAATGTATTCAAGAATGTCATTGAAGAACAAAGAATTATTTGTTTAGAAGAAAATATAGTCTATTCTTTATGAACAACATAAAGTGCATTGTTACGTTACGTCAGGGTTTCCCAGACTGGTAGGGGTGTAACGGTACATGTATTCGTATTGAACCGTTTCGGTTCGAGGCTTCCGGTTCGGTACGCATACAAACCGAACGATTCCTTGGACCATTTTTCCTGCCGACAATATCCGCGCTGACGCGAGCGCGACCACTACAACGTTGCGCAACATCACATGGCAAACGTAATGAAAGCGAAACGAAACTGCGCTACTCATTATATTGTGCATTACGGACCGTTTATCAGTTCGGACCAGCAACATAGATCTGTGCAGCGCGAGCTCTAGCGCGAGCCGATCTCGATCAAGCAACACTGTTACTACACAGCACTAAGAGATCCATTAAAGAAAGCACTTGAATTCGCCACTGAAGTAATAACGCTGTAGCCTGGTAATACCAGACTCTGCTACTTCACTTTGCTTCGTAGACAGAGTCTGGCATAGCATAATAGAGAAGTGTTTTCTCTCCCGCTAGGGGGCGATTTCTGAAGTTTAAAATCATTGGTTACCCGTAAGCCAATCAGATAAGTTTGTTTATGACGTATGTTATGCGGCGACACAGCCGTATCGAACCACAGACATCATGCATCGAACTCAAATCTATGATCAAACTTCCACTGTAAACACTTGATGCGAGCGAAATACCGAAGTGAACATGGCTGTAAACGACCTTTTTGATCGGTTAGTGATGTAATAGAATGACTGCTGCACTTGACAGGGCGCTAACAAGCAGAGAGAGAGAGAGAGAGAGAGAGAGAGCGAGCGAGCCCCGGCCGCGCGCGCACTATCACGTCTTCAAACAAACAACACGAGCGCTGTCTTGCTCTCTCTCCCACGCAAATATTAATCAAAATCAATCGACTAGTAAAAGGTCGGAACACCGCAGTTTCACGTGGAGCATTTGGAGATTTTTAGAGATTAGAGACTCTAGGAACAACATCTCAAAGAACAACATCTCAACACTAAATTATAAAGGCCTGTCTCATATAACTTTAGACGCCTGTCTCAAATACAAGCCGGTGCAGTTCGACGATTTGGGCAAATAAAAGCCCGGGCTATTATTTGAAGTTTTACGGTATTTAAGACCTGGAAAAGAAAGGAGACACTGACCTGTCAAAAGGCTCCCCAGTTTCTCGCTGACGATCGGTAATAAACTTTTCCCAAAGGGAGTAGGGCCACAACATCCCCTCCATTCAAAATGTTTAATACACACTCTTCTTGTTCGGGCTTCAGTTTGCTAATGCTTGGAATATTCTCCACAACAGAGCGAATTGCATCCGTGTCTCACTATCCGCGGTCGTTTTCGATTTCTCTGACCTAACTCTTAAACTCGGCGCTTAGCGACTACGTCACAGCTTTCAGCCCGCCTTCTGTTCGCTGATTGGCCCGGCTGTTTTCAGGCCGGTGGAAAACAGAAAGATAGGCTGCTATCTCAGACTGACTACAGGAGTGAAATGAAATTAGCGGAAGTAGGAAGTCTGACGTAGTCAGGCTAATAACGCTGCGAGATCTAGTGAGAAGTGTTCACATGTCTCCGTTATTAACCGTAGACAAAGAGTATAGAAGAACAAGAGGCGAAACTCTGATGCTTTTCTGGTAACAGCCACTAGGTGGCGCTTCGGCAGCGCGGCCGCCATTTTGGGATGAAGATTCCAACGGGAGTTACTGGACAAGAGCACAGATAACAGTTTTTTGAGGTAGTTTTTTGTTGCATTATTGAATATTTTCATTTTATGCAACTTTACACATTTACTACTATTATTAGTTACCAACTCCACTAGGCCTGAAATATATTTTGTACGTTTTAATCCCCTGGATCATGCTACAAACATGATGATCTTTATGATGCATTGCTGTGTCCGTTATCCTATAATTGCCACAATTTTGTACAGTGGCTGTGTTTTTGTTTACATACTCTTGCTTTAACGGTCATTAATATACGATATAAGAAGTTTTCTGCAAAACTATTTCTATTGCTGTTATATAGGCCTAATAGTTGTAAATAGAGAGTCTGTAGGCCTACTAGCTACTATAGGCTACGTGTTGTTGTAGCCATTAAATAAGCGCATTTAGTTTCATATTTGTTCAAATATTATAATGTGTTTTTCCCCATGTTGATTATGAAAAGTGAACAGAGTAGGATATGATATCGGGAGACATGAAGTGGGTCATACATGATTTTGAGTCATTAGCCTACGTTGTGTTTTGTAGAAAGCCTTTCTTTGGTAAAAAGTAAAAATAGAGCAGCCGCACACTCAGACACTGTGCAAGATCAAAAGATAAATTTATTAACAAGCTTTCGGTCTTGCGACCTTCTTCAGGCATACAAACAGAATGAATGTGGCCATACAAAAAGGCCCTTGTTGATCATCTCTTCTGATTGCATAATACCAGACACCTGTGTTAACATGGCTAAGGCTACAGGGATAGGGAACATGGGAAATGTAGTTAAACATCACCTATATCAAATGTAGTCTTAGAAACAGGGTCTACTGAAAACGAAACACGTGAATTACATAAAGATTTCAAATAGAAAATACAAAAAATATATTATACAAAAAATCCATTACACTACATCAACAACATATTCCATGTAAACATCAAGCTATGGCCATCATAAAACATGGAATAGTACGTAGTAATGAGATTAAAGAAACACACTCAAATCAAAGTCCTCATTAAGGCCCAGTGGTTGTAGAGCTTCTAACACATAGATCCAATATAGCTCTCTCTGACATAGTCGCCTGTCTACATCACCCCCTCTCTGAGAAGTAACCTGTTCTATTCCCTGAAACCTAAGGGAGGACAGAGAATGTGAGTGGTTATTAAAGTGGCGGGCAACAGAATAATTCATATCATTTCGTCTTATTGAACTTTTGTGTTCGCTGATTCTTTGCTTCAGAGGGCGAATAGTTTTACCAATATAGATCATATCACATGGGCATTTAAGCATATATATAACATTTTTAGTGTTACATGTGATAACCCCTCTTACTGGAAAAGAATTCCCTGTTCTAGGATGTGTGAAAGTCTTTGTTTTCCACGTATTGTGGCACTGAGCACAGTTACCACAAGGGTAATTTCCATGTTTGAGGGGAGCCAAAAGTGTCTGTCTAGGATTTGGTAATATATTGGCTCTAACCAATTTATTTCTAAGGTTTGGCCCTCTTTTAAAAACAAAAAGGGGTGGATCTTTAAAATGTTGGATAAGAGCTGGGTCTGAGGTCAAAATGTGCCAATATTTAAGGATTGTACTCTTAAACATGTGTGCCCGAGGGGTAAAGGTTGTAATACAGGTTACTGAAAAATTCTTTTCTTTCTGAATACTCTTTGTCAATAAAATCTGTCTTGATTTCGACAGGGCAGCCTGATGGGCGTGATCAACACACTGAGCAGAATAACCCTACATTACACCAACTACATTTCCCATGTTCCCTATCCCTGTAGCCTTAGCCATGTTAACACAGGTGTCTGGTATTATGCAATCAGAAGAGATGATCAACAAGGGCCTTTTTGTATGGCCACATTCATTCTGTTTGTATGCCTGAAGAAGGTCGCAAGACCGAAAGCTTGTTAATAAATTTATCTTTTGATCTTGCACAGTGTCTGAGTGTGCGGCTGCTCTATTTTTACTTTTTACCATATGATTTATTAGTAGCAGCACCTCTCCACAAGACTTTTTTGACGGATGAGCGGTGGTTCTTTTCTATTTTTTCTAACTAGAAAGCCTTTCTTTAAAATTAATTTCGTTTTGTGTAAATTGTATCTTAATTAAAAAAAAATTAATCAACAAATTACCTGGATTTATAAGCAAAAATTGCAGACAATATAATCATGACATACGGCGCGGTCACTTGCATTGCTCGTGAACTTGAGCGCATCTTATCATAAATTAACCGAAATATGCCTCAGACATGAGAAATATAGAAAGCTTGCAACTAAATCTTTAAACGAAACTATTCCAAACGAGAAGAAATAGGCTACTCTCTGATTATGTTGCACACTCACATATTATGTATGTCGAAATAACGAGATATTATGTCGAAATAACATTATAAATAATAAATCTTTAAATATATTTGATTGAATGCTGAATGTTGTGCTTATTCGATTTAGTAAAATTAAAACTCTAGTTGTGATAATTAAAATTATTGAATATTAAATATTGAAGTTTTGCCCTTTTTAATAATAGTATACAATATAGGCTATAAAAGTGCGCAGCTCCCCCTGTCAATGATCTAGCACCCCCTCGGCACCTGCGTTAAAAATTATCTGGCGCTGCCCCCTCTTTTTACATAATTATTTCAACCTAAAAATGACCTCTGCACTGGGCTAAATATATGTATAATATATGACTGCCGAGTGGCTTTCACCCCAAAATGGCGGAAGCGTAGCGCTGCTGCTGGGCGCTGGTGTTGCAATGGAACGTTCTATTGGCTTTCACTTCTTGTAAATATACGTTCTTTGCCGTAGATCTCTATTAGATCAAACAGCGCTGACGTGGAAACCAGGAGAAACATTGTGCCGTGAACTAACTACTAGTAGCCTAATAACGTTAGGCTCTAAGTCCACAGATCAGCAACATTCACCATAGCACAGTACACTAATTGTAAGTTTGGCTGGAATAGTGAAATGCTTTCAAGTACTTCACACATCTTTTTCCAGCACTTCAAAACTCAAATATTATATAAATAAATATATATTTAAATGTCATTTTTAATGTGATGACCAAAACATTATTTATTCATCCTTCAAAAATTACCCCCATTTAAACCTGAGTTTCAAGATGTAGGAAAACTCACACTTATATAAAAAAATATTTTTTTCTTTTAATAAATAGGAAATTTCTCTGGCATTTCTTTCTTTTTGCTGTATCGAAAACGTACCGAACCGTGACTTTAAAACCGAGGTACGTACCGAACCGTGATTTTTGTGTACCGTTACACCCCTACAGACTGGGGTTAGTTTGTGAGTTTAAAAAAAGCTAACAATTAAATAAATCATAAAAATTAAAATAAATAATTGTAAAATAAAATTATTAAATATAAATTAAACTATAAAATATTTTATTTGTTTACTTGCATGCTATGTGACAATTAACCGACATTATGGAACCATAAACTTAATATTTATTATTGACCTAACTTATTAAAATCTCAGTAGGTAGGCTAGGCTTGAAGTAAATATATCAAAGTGGTTCAGCTGACAACACATTATACTAAAATGTAATGTGTTTGAAAGACAAAAGCCTTCCAAAGTAATACATTAAATTACTCAACGAGTGATAATTCAAATAATATATAATGTGTGTTCGCCAGGAGTTGATTTCAGTAAATCCACTGATCAAATGCTGTCGCTCATGTTTGTCGCCAGTAAACAGCAGATGGCGCTATGTTTCTGTGACTCTTCATCCTCCAGTATCGCAATGAAGAAGAAGAAGAACAAAGCAATCCTGAATACACTCTTGGATGTATGTGTACAGGTCTGCAAGGCGCCTAACATAATGCTTCATGTGAGCGGTGTACGGGCATGGACAGGTTAGTATGGATGTTATGTATGATCCCACGAACCCCTTGAACATCTATGATATTGGAAGAAAGAAGAAACCAATTGAACCAACGGACCTTGTTCCCATGAATATAATGTTTGACCTAAAGTGTGAAAGCTCTTCAGGTGAAGAGGAAGAGACGGAGGGAGGAGAGGCCAGTTTAACAGCGCAAGTATCCAGGTGTGCGAATGTATCATCCGCGGATTTAGACGAATTAGAACACAACCGAAACGAATCTAGTACCGTAAAGCAAACAATATGGGCAGTAAACTGTTTTAAAGCCTGGCTGCGAGAAAAGCAGTTGACAATCGACTTTAAAACCGCAGAGAAGTCGGAGCTCAACCCGGTGCTGCGCGAGTTTTACGGCTCTATTCGGACGAGCAAAGGAGAGTTGTACGGGATCAGCAGTTACGTCGGGCTTCGGGCTGGGTTAAATCGGTTCTTCAACGAGCCTCCCATCAACCGTGCGTGGAATCTGATGCAGGACACCGAGTTCAGGTCCGCCAACAATGTTTTTAAAGGGGTTGTTAAGCAGATGCGACGCTCCGGTAAGGATATAACAGCACATTATCCGCCGATTTCACCCGAAGACCAGCACATGCTGAAACATTCTGCTGCACTGGACCCTGGCAACCCAAAAGGCTTATTAAATAAGGTGTGGTATGACATCCAGTTACATTTTGGACTCAGGGGTAAGGAGGGCAACCGACACCTGCAGCCAGACGCGTTCGCTTTGAACCGAGACCAAAACGGATTCAAATACTTCACCATGACATTAAACGAGGACACGAAGAACCCGCAGGAAAGGGACAAGAAAAAACGCAAGGCTATGTTTGAAGAGCCTGGCAATCCTCTGTGTCCCGTTGCCTCTCTGGAGAAATATCTGAGCAAAATTCCAGCCGACGCAAAAGCGCTTTATCTACAGCCCAAAAGGATGTATGTGGTCAGCGATGAGATCTGGTACACTGCGGTTCCTTTGGGAGTCAATTATCTGTCCCAAATGCTGCCCAAAATTTGCAAAGAGGCCGGGACGAGAACGACCTACACCAATCACAGTCTGAGGGTGACTTCAATTCAAAGACTGACTGAAACGAGGGAGATCATGGCGGTATGTTTGCACAGGTATGTTTAGCCAAAATATTGACGCAAAACGTTAAAGGCAGGGTAGGCGATTTGTTCCAGAAACATTTTTAGTTATGCTGGTTGAAAGTCTCTTCACAGCCTTATCGCAACCATTAAGTTAAGTGGTCTAAATGTTTGTGTATATTGTCTGTGGTAGATGTATGATGATGACCATTAAAAAGTTCGTCCAATCATTGCATTCGGTCCGATAGTCAACATGTATTTCCTCAGTGGCACCCTGCTCGCGCAGACATCACACTTTAACCAGTCCTTCCAGAAAAAATCCTGTTTTTTTGTTGCGGGCTAAAATCCTTGATTATGCGGTACGTTTTCTTAAAAAATGCGATTGAATATGCAGGATATTTATGCAATTTTATGCGATGAACTCGCAAAATTGCGGGAACTTGCATAAACTGCGGTTTGATGAAAAAGAAAAAAAGTGATTTTCCCAACACCCTGTTCTCACTAGGCTACTACTACCTTAATGTAAATAGTCATTTTTTTTATTATCTCCTATGATAAGCAAGCACATTACATCACAGAAAGTGCTGGGAATATTTAAGTTCTCATCTTGTTTTATTTCAGACCTTAATAAACACGCTCAAACTTGGGTAATTCAGCGTTATGGATGTGACATTTGAACTCATAATGACAGGTGAAATGTCTCAGAAAAAAAAGTTCTTACAATATTTAAATTGGAAATGCATATTCTCAGAGCACCCCATCTGGGGAATTGACAGGCAAAATATGTTTTTCTAAAATATATTTAAGCACCCCCAAAAAAGAAAATATGCATGCGTTATGGATGTGACGGGAAATGACAGAGTTTTTGGTATACTGTTCGATTTCCTTTAAAGTCTGTGAACTTTTAAATCCAATGTATAAATATTGCTATCCATATGATGAAGGGGTCTTAGCTGAACATAAAAATATCAATGTTTAAAATATATATATTTCAGGGTTTCCGCGGGGCATTAAAAAGCATTAAAAGTCATTAAATGGATTTTGTGAAAATTAAGGCATTAAAAAGCATTAAATTTGATTCTTACAGGCATTACATTTTTTTTATAGTTTTGAAGAGAATTTTATATAAATTTATTTGAATATAGCCTTCATAATTAATCATTTGTATCTGCTGTCGCAAAATATGTACGTTCGTGTGATAAATACGCGGAACCAGACCCTTCGCGTGGAGCTTGATTGACAGGTGTTCTGACCAATCATATTTCGCCATCCTTTGAACTTGAAAAACTGAATATACTGACGCCTTTCCGCGGTTAAAACAACATTCCTTCCTATGTTCATTCATGTTTATTTGATGCTATAAATGAACTAGAAGGATAAGATGATCGTTTACGAGCAGCTTTAACTGATGCTCTACAGCGATCTGCCACGATACATTATTAAAGAGCCACAAAACGGTATTTATTGTTTAAATTTCTTTTAAAAAATGACCATATTTGAAAGGTGAGACTTTGTTTAATATGTTTAATCAAAAGTAACCGAAAAGTACCTGGTCTGGCGTGTTGTCAGTCTCCTCTCTGCTCCGCGATGTATTTTTTCACTGCGTGAGAACATGAGAGTGGCGTAGCTTGTCGGACATAGCGACAGTAACTAAGGGGGGCGGGTCTTTGTGAAGGGTCTCCATCTTTCTGCAAAAAGCTTACTGTTAAAATAAAGTTTAAAAAGGGGTGTCTTTGATATCTTTTTTTTGAAAGCATGAAATATGGCTGATTGAAAATGTAATTTAAGCATTGTTGCTCACCTCATATCTGGTGGATAAACAAGGCAATTTTCATATTTTTTGTTAAAGCACATTAATACAGTATATTTCAGACCTAAATGGACAACTTTAAAAGGGTTTTGTTCTTTTGGTTAAAACTTTATTTTTTTTCATGGTAAAGATGACCTTTGCATGGAATTGCCCACTTAAAAAACATTGAGGAGTCAAACAAGTTCTGTAACTTTACAAAAGGAATCTGCTACAACTTCTGTAAAAATGAATAAATGTGTGCTTCCTGTTTTACAGCTTTTCGGTGATGTTCACGTCGCGTAATTACGTCACTTCATAATGTTCATTCCATAATGGCAACGGGGAAATGGCTGCTCTTGTGTGAAGTAAACGCAACATTTTTAAATTTTCTGCTAAGATATATGTGAATTTTTTCCAACAAAAATGCGGGGATTATGAAATCATACAAGCCCTCATATGTGACCCGCTCTGGCGAAATGAGTCGGAAGTCGCAACGTTCTATTTTAAGATATGGGCCGATTATGTGAAAAAATAATGAAATAATAAAAAAAAACTTTTTTGGCTAATTTCATTCAAAAGACATTCAAAAATAATCTCCCGAAGTTTCATAGTCCATATAAATGAGTAAATGTATTTAAATGACGATTAAAGTTTACAAAGTTGTACTAAATTCGCTGGAAATTATTGCTTTTCTCAACTCCTCTCATCACTTCTGAGCATTTCCCGGGTATCCCCTGAAACGTCACTATCTCTGCTCTCCAAATATGGTGTTGCACGTTGTATACAACCAATCAAAAAGCTTAGAAAATGTACACAAACGCTGATCATTTGGAAATGGGAAGCCCCGTTTCGACTGACCGGCACGCGATCGGTCCAGCCACCCTCCTGTCAGACTCGCGCTCGGTGTAAACAAGCTAGCAGATCTCATCAGAAAGATTAAATATTAATTTGAGAAATGTCGCTGTCAAAAGAGAGCAAAGTCACCAACGCGTTGAACTCACTGGAGGCTTCTAACCTAAGCTCTGCTGCTGATCGTGCTGCGGGAGCAGCACGCGCTATAGATAGTGCTCATGCTGCGTGCATTTGCTGTGCGCAACTGATCAGCGGGTGTACCACACACACATTTACTCACTATTTGTATTTCAAATCCAGAAATTATCATCAAGTTTTATTTTTAAAAAAGTTGTCACCAGTGCGATTCTCTTTTTAAAGATATGCACTCTTAGACGTATTCATGTTAAAACACACTTTTAACATCGCATTATTAATGCATTAGCCTACTTAGGCCTACACACACACACACACACACACACACACACACACACACACACACACACACACACACACACACACACAAGCAAAAATGTAGCACCTCTGTTCAATCTTTCTGATTTTTGTAAAAGTGCCTTTTAAATTATTTATTCAAATAAAAACTTTAAAATAATTTGAGCTTCAGTCTGGTTTAATAGCATTATATATGTCTTTGGTCAAATTAAGCTGTAAAATAAATAGTTCATCTCTTTAAATGCAATGGATTTTGAAAGATATCAACAAAAAATGGGCAAAAAACTTTAAACGCAATTTTCTCAGGTTTTCAATTGGAAAAAGAGGGCAGACGACCATAATTCAAATGTGTATATCTTTACAACCATTTAAGGTATGACTTTGACTAGGATATCATTTTAAAGTGTATGGTCTCCTCTTTCCATTAATACCAAAATCTCAATTTTGAAATTTGGGTCACTGTGACTCATTTTGCTGGATCAGGTCACATATTTTGCACGGAAATCGACAATTTATGCAGTGAAAGTGCGGCGTATTTGAAAAAATGCGGCCCCCGCATAAATATGCGGACTTTGCCTGATTATGCATTGAATTATGCGATCGGATAATCACGTTTTTCTGGAGGGACTGTTTAACAGCGCATTTCATGCTATGCAGAGATGCTCAGGAGGAGGAGGTTTCAGCTCTGTCTGTTTCAGGAGCTCTCTCTGCACCTTCTTCACCCTCATCCTGGAATAGCAGAAATAAAAAGACTATAAAATTGAAGTACAACAGTCACAGGGGTTTCACATTGTTATAAAGGCAAGATTTTTTATAAATTTGCATCATTACACTTTCAAGAGTTAGAAAACCAGAACACATTTAGAAAATATGCCGCCATAATTTTTACCTTTAAAATTTCAAACAGAAGTTGGTCATTTCCAGGTTCTAAACTGTTGGCAATTTTATATTCATGAATGCAAAAGTTATATTCTGGTTATTATAGGTGGCTTCACGCCATGTCGTAATTAACAGTAATTTGTAAAAAGCCTTCTCAGCTTCGTAGATATGGAAATTACAATTTGTAGTCTGGGAATTTTCTGACCGCTCTACCACCTGACCACTGCAGATTCATTTCAGTGTAATAGAAATGCATAATTTCAAGTCCGAGGACGTGAAACCGCTCTAAGTAGAACGTTAACGTGTTGTCATTTAATGCACAGGTAATTCCAGCGAGTTTATTAATGTGCTGCTTTTATTGAAGCACACACAGAAACTCTCGATGATATTTACACAAACTCTATCTTTATTTCTGTGTCTGATTTAAAGCAGGCAGAATGCTAGATATAACGTGCTCTAGCTGACAAAAATAACTAATTTCTTATTTCTTGACCCTTCTGGTCAACTATTGCACGGCAAACATCAATAAGAGCTTAAACTTGTCGATGCTGGCAAATGGTAAGCGGGATAATCTACGGCTGACTGTGCATTAAACGATTTAAATGCACTCTGCTTCCCATCGGGTGGTCTCCATTTCGTGCATTAAAGTTAGACATGGATTACCCCTTACTTAACTAATAACTAATCACATACAGCCGTTGATAAAAACCATGATGAAATAAAGTAAATCAAAGCTAAAGAGAAATATACTATACACACTCACCTGCCACGTGTACACGTTTGCTAGTTCCGGGTTGAACCCCTTTTTTAGTTTAGTCATTTTCGTGGATCGGGATTGTTTTGATAAGGTTGCCATCTGTATGTTTTTAGTACATTGTTGTCATGTAAACATACCCTAAGATGTGTAGACTCTAAAAGTGTAAGGAACGTTATTATTGTTTTATTACACCATATAATATTTATCAGTTATTCCAAATTTAAAACTTTTATATTTGTAAAATCAACATATATTCAAAGGTTACATTTCTTTACATTTAGAAACTGTCACATGAATGTTGGAAGCACATTGTCATCTTGAAAGTCTTTATTAGTCATTGACTCAAATACTGTTTTGTAATGTGGTATATGTGAAATATCTTTGAATATCAGCAATGTAAATTCACAAATAATGTTTAAAGGAACATGTCGACTTTTTGGGATTTTAGCTTATTCACCATATCCCCAGAGTTAGATAAGTCCATACATACCCTTTTCATCTCAGTGCGTGCTGTAACTCTGTCTGACGCACCCACCGCTAGCCTAGCTTAGCACAAAGACTGGAAGTAAATGGCTCCAGCTAGCATAAGTGACAAAATAACGCCAACATTTTCCTATTTATATGTTGTGATTTGTATAGTCACAGAGTGTACAAATAACAAGGTCATATGAGACACAGCCATCTTTTAACTGTATACATACTGGGAACTATATTGTCAGAAGGCGAAGCACTGCTACTTGGGCGGAGTGATTTGCTCGCAGCACCTGAGAAGCCCCGTGGTGAGGAGCAGAGAGTTCGCTCGGAGTGTTACGCTTATCACTCCGCCCAAGCAGTGCTTCGCCTTCTGAGAATATAGTTCCCAGTATGTATACAGTTAAAAGATGGCTGTGTCTCATATGACCTTGTTATTTGTACACTCTGTGACTATACAAATCACAACATATAAATAGGAAAATGTTGGTGTTATTTTGTCACTTATGCTAGTTGGAGCAGTATGCTAGCTGGAGCCATTTACTTCCAGTCTTTGTGCTAAGCTAGGCTAGCGGTGGGTGCGTCAGACAGAGTTACAGCACGCACGGAGATGAAAAAGGTATGTATGGACTTATCTAACTCTGAGGGATATCGGGCTGTCACTTTTGTGAAAAAATCCTGTTCGATTTTTGAGACATAAGTGTTCATTGAATCGATTGTAAAATCGATTTTCCGTGTCTAAAGATGTTTCCATTTTCAACACCAAATATAGGCAGCAAATCCACTGACAACTAACAGGCATTTAGGACGAACGTGAAGAGGGCGCTTGAGACGCGCAGCGCCCACAAGTCAGCAATATTCCTGATGATTTATTGGCGTGAAGTTTCGTGCACAATGACAAACAGGAGTGCAGCATTCAGGGATTGAAATTAACACCCTCAACTCGCCAAATGCGGGTAAAAATGAACTTTGGCGGCTAACGCTGTCAAATCAAGAGGCGTGCGTCTGTTTACTCACTTTCTTTGCTGTGGAAGTTCGTGTAAGCCAAATCTGTGTGGATTCAGCGCAAATACGCAACTCGTGAGTCCTCGTCATAGAGATATACACATCTATGAGTCCTCGTGATATATTAAATGCAGCGTATTGCGCAGAGTCTGCGCATTTCTGGCTTACTTGAACACACACGTCACTAAGCAACGGCTCTAGCAACAAATAACGGCGCGCTTGTTCACTTGCCTTGAAGTAATAGCGAATATTAAAAAGCATTTGGTTAACAGAAAAGACATTATTATTTTCCAAAATCCTACATGTTCTATTGATCTGTCCACCTAAAACACATTTTTGGTAAAAAAAAAAAATACATAAAAAAGGCCGTTAAAATCGATTCCCTATTTTCGTTTCGATACTTGTTGTTGGTTGGTCCGATCGATTGTGCAATCGATTTTCGAACGTAAAGTGACAGCCCTAGAGGGATACGGTGAATAAGTTAAAGTACCAAAAATCGGCGTGTTCCTTTAAGTAGGTTAGCTTTAAAATAATTTGAAAAGTTTAATTATGAGACTGTTGTTTGATATTGTTGTCTTACAGCGTTCCGGTTGAGATGAAGACTCAGTGGCAGCAGGAATCCGCTCCGTTTTCCCCCAACAGTGAGCTTGACTCCAGCTCCGCGAAACAGGAGAGTCCCGTGAGCAGCCACAGCTGGGTCAAACAGGAACCGGAGCCTGAAGTAATCCAGTGGGAAAATATGAACTCTAAGGCCGCCACTGATACGGAGCAGGACAAATCTATGAGCAGTGCTGTTGCTGGTATGATATTTATAATTTTTTGAGAATCCATGTCAATGAGCTCCTCATTAGCATCTCCACATTTCAATTATGGGACGTAGATTGAGTGAAAATACATGACTCTTTTTCTCAGCCGCGGACCCGAACCCGACGGAAGGGTTACCCAGCGGTGTTATGCTGACCATCACTAAACTTCAGTGTCTGCTGGAGAGCAAACAGGAGAGGATTGACGCTCTGGAGAGACAGGTGCAGGATCTACAGGAGGATCGCAGGTTCCTCCGCTCTCAGATCGAGAACCTCACTGGCGCTCGCTTGGTTCCGGTGCCTGAAGGTGTGGTGGAAAGATGAGAATTTATTTTTTTTAAATTGGCCTTGTTCAAAACACTTTGCTCAAGAATGAAGAGAACTGCATTATAGTAGATATGATATCTTGAATAGATATGATATGTGATATATTCTACCGTTCAAAAGTTTGGGGTCTGTAAGATTTTTAATGTTTTTAAAAGAAGTCTCTTCTGCTCACCAGGGCTGCATTTATTTGATTAAAAATACAAAACAAACCCAGTAATATTGTGAAATATTATTTCAATGTAAAACAGCTGTTTTCTTTAAAGTGTAATTTATTCCTGTGATCAAAGCTTTGTTTTCAGCATCATTACTCCAGTCTTCAGTGTCACATGATCCAGAAATCATTCTAATATGATGATTTGATGCTCAAGAAACATTTATGATTATTATCACAGTTGAAAACAATTGTGCTGCTTCATATTTTTGTGCAAACCGTGATTCATTTTTTTCAGGATTCTTTGAAAGTTCAAGAGAAAAGCATTTAATTAAAAAATAAATATTTTGCATTATTATAAATGTCTTTACTGTCACTTTTGATCAATTTAATGTCATTTCTGAAGAAAAGTATTAATTTCTTAAAAAAAATAAAAAATCGTATTGACACCAAACTTTTGAACGGTAGTGTATTTCATATTTTGTGTCAGCACAAAATTATTTTACATTTCATGACATTGCATTTGGTTAGAATTACTTTACAGTATAGCATTTTACTACACGCAAAATTACAAATAAAGTATAACCAACATGACATGCAGTTTTCTTTAATGATCTACAAAACATTAAAATAATGTTCTAGCTAAATATACCAAGACAACAAATAACTGTAGTGTCTTTTTAACTGACCGTTCGCATTAAGATTCCAGAATCTTAGATTCTGAGATTTCTCAGTCATTTCATGTAAATGTATGTTCAGCTCAAATGATGCATGAATGAGTTTTGCAGTTGATGTTCTATTTCCTGTTGTCTTGTTTACTATCATCTCGGTTCCTACAGCGAGCACATCAGTGTTCTCAGGGCCAGGTCACGTAAAAGACGGCGTAAGAGCTCGTCCAGCTCGTATGCCACTGATGAATCCAGCAGCTCTTCTTCATCTGAAGAGTCCAGCAGCGTCAGGAAAAAGAGACGCCACAAGAAGAAAGGGAAGAGAGGTACGTGACAACTCGCACTTTTACAGTAACTTGGCAAATGTTCTTCCAGAATCATTTTTGGATTGTTCATAAATTCACCTTAGCTGTTAAGGTCCATTGTTTGCACTATGGAGAGCATACATTTTTCTGTTTTTGCAGCGTTTTTTTTTTTTTTTCAAGCAATGTAGTCAATCCCAAATATATGCAGATTTTGTGAACGCAATGGCCAATCAGAGGTGTTTAAGTCAGAATCCACTCATTTTGTGTTCAGTGCTGAGCAATAAATGACTCATTGTGCAGTGTAGACAGCTTTATTGATTATAGCGAGGTCTTAATTTAAAATCAGTGACAGCTTTTTTTGTGATTTATAAATCACGCATGCAGTAGTCTATGCTTGCTTTTGTTCAAATTAAGTTGTTTGTGATGCTTTAATAACAAATAATTTATCGGGAGCGTTTATGTTGAGTTGTGGCTAGGCGTCACGTTGAAACTATTTCACTGAAGTTTCATGAAAGTACTGAAATAATCTATGTATGCTTTTACTTGCGGGTGGGAGCAGGACAAACATGAATGTTGAGGGTGGGAGCAGGAGAAAGTGAAGACATTTTGATTTGAGCTGTATTTCAATTTCTTCTCAACAGGGTATGTTTCCCAGTGTGACTAGGTCTTGATCTGCCTTCATCAAGAAGTAGAAGAGTATGAGTTGGGCTTTCCATCCAAGTCTGTCTATACCGTAAAAGGACCTTATTTGGGCCCTCCATCTCCTGGCCTGGGACAGCGCTCCTGGTCGACCCTCCCTGACTGTCCATAACTGGTCTGTTCCTCTGGTGGGTCAGGCCTTGCGAGGAAACACCCTCAGCGTCTCTGCAGAGCTGTTCGGTTTGTAATTCTACAACCTGGAAAAGACTCAAGATTTCTGAGCCTTGACCTAGTGGGTTTTGGTTTATGAGTACATATGAGTGTTCCTTTTGCTTTAAAAATGCAAGTTGCTATTAAGGACTACAATGATTTGTCATAGTAACTCACATTCTTATTATGCTACTCTGAAAACCATTAGGACAACCCTAGCCTTCCGGGTTGGCCTACGATATCACAACTGAACAGCTGTTTTGTGATGAAGAAGGATGGAGCGGATGAAGGCTTCTAGCACTGCTGAACAAACGAGCATTCTCCGTGTGTGGACACTAGAGGGCGCTCTGAGACTATTGCAAAGTGAAAATGAGAGGCCCTGGAAGGAAATAAAAATAGTGGATGACATTAAAACACGTTATGCATAATCACTAGTTTTATCATATGAATTACCGTGCGTCTGTCTCTTGGAAGTTTTAAGTGGTTTGTGTAATAAATGCACAGATCTCTTAGAACTGTGCTTTTTTTTATCTTGTTGCATACAGTGAAGTCGCTCATCCAGTCCACTCGAAGCACAGATTTGGTGTGTATGTATGCGTTGCTTGCATATTGTGTCTGTTTTTTGTTTTCTTCGTCACACAAGGTTGTATTCTCTAACAATTCCATCACCTGTTCGTTTATGTCAGGGTAATTTAAATCTGGCCCTCGTGGTCCACTGTCCTGCAGAGTTTAGCTCCAACACACTGAACTCACAGGCGTGTGAGTGGGATTAGGTTTAGAGCTAAACTTCCCTCAAGAGCCAGAGCTGAAGAACACTGATTGTGGTTTATTTTCATTCTGTGGTTTTGAAATGTCTGCAGAGATGTTTTACAATTAAAGGTGCTACTAGTGATTTTAGCCGTTGTGCTCTCTAAAACCAGGGATATTTGAATCATTTTAATGTCGCTGACCTTTAAATATGTTCTAATTTCCTTACTAATAACAATTGTGTATATATATTTAAATATGTTTAAAGAGCCAGTTGTAAAATACTGTTAGAAATGTGTACAATATTATCTGGAAAATATTTACATATCTCTGTTTTTCTACCTACCGTTAGTGTACTGTAAGACATAAACTTGAAGAGAAACAGAAAACAATAAAAAGGCAGTGCTGTAAATGTATATCTAGTATAGTTTGAAACCCATCTGAAACCACATGTTCTCTATAACACCTCCTCTAAACAGTGTCTTTCAACTTCATGTCTACAACACCAAATGCCCAACATAACTGACAGGAAGGAAAGTTCTTTGATTGCAGAAAATGGGTATTTTATCTATCTATCTTCACTCATACCTTAAATTTAAATTAACTTAATTTTATTTTGAGCTGTTGCTCTTTTTATTTCAGGTACACACATGAAGGAAAGTACACCTAGAACTCATATAAAGATATTGCGTTATGTTAGATGTTCCTCTTTTCTTATTTTCCCCATTAATACAAGAGACTACAATGTAGGCTACTCTTATTTTGTCATCATTTTTTGGCTATCTAGAAGTATGTCCGTCCAGAGATATGAGGTCACATGTTGCAAGTATCAGATACTAAATCTTTAGAGAAATATTGCATGTCCTGTTACCGACCCGTTCATGCTTAAAGATATTGGCAGCACTTTCTTTGCCCTTGAACAGTTCCCTTTGACGACCCTGGAAGGGACGTCCGACTCATTTCTGCAAATCGGTTCCTATGAACAGTACGATTCAAAGAACCGGACAGTTCGGAGATTATTTTTACGTAATTACGTCATTACGCTGTCCCTTGCCATCCTGTTACACAGCTGTTTATTATGGTCTTTGAATATAAGATTTGATTATTTCATGTGTTTGATTAAGCCACGATTAAACTCCAAAACAGTCATTTAGAACCTAAATACATTTCGGATTTGAAGTAAACAAGAAGTAACTGCTTTTTTTCATGTTTTAATAAAATGCAAAAAACATGTAAGTTTAATTTGTAATAGCAATTCAGTTATTAAATAAAACTTACTTTTCTCATAATCGGGCAGTAAGTTTGACCATGTCAAATCCCTGATTCACTCATGCTGTTATCAGCGCTAAGGTTCTTGTTCAAATGAGTCAGTTGAGCAGTTGACTCGAGAGATCCGCGCTGAGTGATTCAGTCAGATTCCAAACCGTGAACGAAGTGTTCAGTCGGGAAACCCGTGCAACTAATTCCTTGAAAGGATCCAGCAAAAACAATCGTTCACGAATAAGTCATCGTCCCTTAATTGTTTTAGCTATTTGACATGATTCCCTGAATTAAAACGCATCTTGATATTTTGTTGTTGTTGGTGGTGGACAAAACATGTCTAGGTGGTGTAACCGTTGTTAAATTATGAATAAGAGAAAGTCTTAGCCTTGAAAACCAACGCACGAAGCAGTTTATGATAAGTATTATTCCAATGAGAACGTGTAGTGAAGCTGTTCTGTGTGGTGTGGTGTAACCAGAGCCCCTCCCCCATGGCTGGTGTAACCGACGACACGGAAAGCCGTTCTGCTGTCATGTGACCGTGAAACAGGAAATGGTATGACTGCATGAGAAGAACACTGCAAATCCTCATGGCTATGTCAAGGTTAGTATGTCTTTCAAAATAGCTGATCATTTGATCTTTCTATGACATGGCAAGTTTGTTGAGGTTCACATATAAATGGAAATGTCTTTTGAAATGTTCATAATTCAAAAATCCTTTTTTTTTCAGAAAAATGTGGAAACTAAAATGTCATATGGTGTAACCTGTCACCCCATTTGATTCTCATGGATATATCTCTAGCACACAAACTATGGTGATTTATTGATGTGAAATGTAGCCTAAAGGTATGTCCCATTTATATTCTTGCCTTAAAATACAATTAAAAATTATAATATACAAAATAATTGTATTGTAAAGTGTTTGTTTCTTCTATTTGTAGATGCCACTATCAAACAATGAAAAATCAGCTCGACACAGAGCGAAGGTGAATGCTGATCCTGTTGCCAGGGCCAGATACCTTGCAAAAAGAAGAGAGAGGTGTTTGAATTTTATTCCACAGCAAATTATAAAATTATTAATAGCAAACAATTAGCCTTTCGCCGAGCCCCGCCCCCCTTAGTTACTGTTGCTACGCCCGTCAAACAAATGGTCAAACACGACAAGCGCGACAGACTGCCATGAAGGGAAGAGGTATACCCGTGCGTGTCAGTGACCTTTTTTTGAAACAATACCTCCGCGATATCCTCCAGATCGAGGCACAAGGAGTTACAGTATGCAGTGGAGGGATATAGTCAAACTATAAAAATACGAAATATGAGACACGACTACTATCGAGGCTAACGTTAATGCTTACCGGTCTCAAGCGAAATCTGAGAAACCCGACCTGTAACTTTACCTCAAATGCAGCCAGCACAGCCTTGAAGAAGTTTTTATAAGCTGGTTCAGTGGCTAATTGTTTGGAGTTAGAAATATATAACTCGCGCTGCTGCATATTTAGTAATTTTGCCTCAAGATACAGGATTATACATTCGCTTTAACAAGCAGGTTGTTCATTAACTTACCACGGCAACCGCTTGCGTGTCATGCTGAATGCGATTTTCGTGTTTAAAAAAAGTAACTATACATAAGAGACGGAAAGATTCAGATAATCATACATTATTTAAGGTTATTTCTATTCGTTACGACTGATGTTGTCAAAGTAAGCTTCATGCTTCCCCCGTTGCGAGCGTGCATTCCTCTCTAAAGTAAACTGTAGTCTACTACGGGCGCTGCACTGCTAGTGACTGCTGCTCATTTCCCCCGAAAATATCATGTTAACAACAACCCTTTAGAAAACGTAATTGCTTTGTGGATCCTCTTGATCTGCTTTCTCTATGTTTCTTTGACTAATCTCAGTGTCTCATTCTCACGCACACTGCACGCGAGTGAACCATGTTCGACATGTATCTGGGAGCCGTCCACACTGTTTTTATCCATTGTAGGCACCGCTCACGTTGTGTTTTCGGCTTTGGGAACGGATAGAACACAAGTCCTCCAGACAATCTCTCGGGGTATCTAGTGTCCGGTTTACAAACGCCGTGGGCGAACCGCTTCACCAGCTTGCTCAGAGTCAAGGTTTGACGGAACTGCTCACATAGTAACGGTTGCTATGATGTGTGATTGGACAATGGCCGTTTTGGGGGAGGAGCCGGCGAAAGGTCAATTGACTTATTCAAATAACCTTGATCTTATCCTAAGTTGTACTATTATATATTACCATAAACAATAGTAATGTATTGTGCAAATATGAAATTATTACATTTTAGTACTATGCAATACTAAAACAATTTTGTTTTTGAAAATTCTTAGCTATCAACGAAGAAAGACAGAGGGAAAGACGAAACACCCTGCAGTAGCTGAACTCTCTAAGGAAAGACAGACAGAACTGAGGAACAAATGGAGACTCTACCAGAGAAGCCACAGAGACAAGATTCGTAGTTTACCTCTGCAATCCTGGTATGTTCCTTCAGTTGTTGCAAAACTGAATATGGCAGTAACCATTATTTTGTATCATTTTCATATGTCTTTCTAGTAGTATGTCTTTCCTGTTGTAATTACAAAAAAAATGGATTAGGCCATGATAGAAGCTGCACAAACACAACCACTGTTGTCGTGAATATTCTCATTATCCACTGTGTCATGGATATTTATTATTAGTGATGTAAGAAAATAACATGTAACCACTTGACAAAATAAGTTTTTAAAGATTTGTTCATCATCTTGAAAATCCTTGAATAGTTATTTGTAAACATAAATGGATATAATGTAAATCAACACGCTGTATTCACAACCCATTATACTTTCTCTTTCTGTTTTTTTTTTTTTGTTGTTGTTGTTTTTGTTAATTACATGCATATATGAATCATGCACAAAAATATCACTATAGAGGTTATGCATTGACGTCACTTTCCCGCCGGAACAGCCGGATTGAGTGGCAGAAGAGCTTCTGCGTGACTGGATTTAATAGAGGAAACTGCGAAAACGAGAGTAAAACAAACAATTAACAGTTTAAATTAAAGATTGAATAGTGTTCCTTACAACTTACTAAAGATCCAGTGATCCATGGATATTGACATGCAGCCAGAAATCGTGTTTCCTGATATATATATATATATACATGTGTCTGATTCTAACACCGGGGAAATAATAAATAATAATATAGGTAGGCCTAAATCCGTGTGAACCCTTATATCAATGTTATATATATCATCATATTGTCTATACCTAAAACTTGTATAGTTTTTTGTCAGTGTTTATTTGAAAATGTCTAATTATGCAGAATATACAGTGATACATATTTTATTGATGAGTTGTCAATACAATATACAACAATACAATATAAAGGATATGATTTTACCCCTAAATTCAGCAAAGTGTCACAAATAACTGCAAATCCACCTTTCGAGTCCAGTTGTTTCTATGAATTGCAGCGATCCATTTGCTTCTCTGTTCTGTAGCTTTCGGCAGTCTGTAAAAATATACCTCAAATTTATTGTCAAATGTAGTTGTGCAGTCAGTCTCAAAGCTATTTCCCATCTACTCTATCTATCTATCTATCTATCTATCTATCTATCTATCTATCTATCATCTATCTATCTATCTATCTATCTAATCTATCTATCTATCTATCTATCTATCTATCATCACCTATCCTATCCTATTCTAGGCTAACCTCTCCTATCCTTTCATGTCAAGGAAGCACTGTGTCTATTAATGGGTAAAGCTACAGTAACATCTTTAGGTAGTCACCTGACTATATCTCTTAAGCCTAGTAATGAATGTTTATGAGCAGTAGGAGAACCATATTCAGTCACACAAAGCCGAAGCACAACCAAAACAATGTTCTTCTGCAAAAATGCATGCAGTTTTGTTTTTTTAACTACTAGAGGACCAAAGGTTACATAGTGCACCTTTAAAGTAAAATATTAAAGTAATATACATAAGAGGAATTATTCCATGACTGTTGTATGATATTGTCTTCCTGCAGCTCTCAGGATGAGATGAACTCTCAATGGCTGCAGGATTTCGCTCCGTACTCCCCCAAAAGTGAGCTTGACTGCAGCTCCGCGAGACAGGACAGTACCGAGAGCAACTACAGCTGGATGAAACGGGAACCGGAGACTGAAACGATCCAGTGGGAAAATATGAACTCAGTGCCAGCTGATAATTATACAGAGCAGGACAACACTCCGAACACTGCCGTCTCCAGTACGTGATTTTTCATTTACTGAGAATTAATATCAATCTCCAAAATGCAATGATGGGACAGGGTTAGAGAGAGCATTTAAGTATTGTCTGTAGTGATGTCAGGGCCGACCCAGGCTTTGTTGGTGCCCTTGGTGAGATTTTAGATTGTGCCACGAGCATATTATATGATGACCTACTGATTTTACAATTCAACAAAAAAGTGCAATACACTAGCCTCTGTGTCACTGGGGAATGGTCTACTTAAACTTAAATTATTGCAATTCATGAGGGTTGCCCAATCCTGTTTCTGGAGATCTACCTAGCGTTCTGATCCAACACACGTGACTTAGAGCTTAATTAGCTGGTTCAGTTGTGTTTGATTAACTTTGCAGGAAGGAAGATCTCCAGGAACACGACTGGGCACACCTGATTTATGCCCGGCACACATTGTACGATTTTGAGTTGTCCCAGACAAAAGATGACCAATCGTGATTTCTGTGGTCGTGGCTCCTAAACCGTGGTCCAACGTCGTTCAGTGAGCGAGGTTCAAAGACGGTCGTTGTCACGGTCATGAGTCCAAACATAGACGGCGATCATTTACTGACAGTGTCAGAAATTTAGCATGATTTTCTCACAGTGTGTTTGCTGATATGACATACGTCTACCGACTAGCCAATAAAAATGCAACATGAAAGGACGTATTGATCATGCGACATGGTGATTAAACTTAAAACTACTTGCAAAATTGTTTGCCCAATTGGCATGCAAAGTTGGCCCCTTTTCTCTATCCATATTCTCCTCTATCGCTTCCTCCTTTTTAAGCGCACATAAAAACCACAATTGCCAAAGTGTGATTCATCTAGCTTTATTTGTTATGATGTTTTATTCTTCTGTACTAACTTGTGGTGTTCAGTAGGTCATCATCCCACAGTTTACATGCATGTCGTTCCCAAGTTTATTAGATCCTAGTCATTCAATAAAAAGGGGGAAACAACATTACAGAAACTTACATTTATTTGAAAGAAAACACACTGCACTTTACTTGCATTTCAAAACAACAACAACAGTGTCACTCATCTCAGTTCATCGCGATCTCACAGATTTCTGTTATAATCAATGAAGCTGTCTCACAGCACAATGACTCTCTTATTTACATCGTGTCTACACTTGGTTTGCTATAATGAGAGGACAAAACTCAGACGTGTTAATCGGTGAGTGGATTCTGACTAACTTAAACACCTCTGATTGAACACCTCCAATCCCAACCAGTCAATTGGGTTATTATTGGAACGCTGTGATGCTAACTTTTTTTTTTCTACTGTCCATTGTTTCCTTTTTTCTCAAAGTGTATAATTAAATCAGATAATGAGAGAATTTTTCTTTTGTAGGAACAAACACATATATTTAGACAATTTGTTTTGTTTCTATCTTTCTCAGCAGTGATACCACCGATCACGGAAGGGTTACCCAGCGGTGTTATGCTGACCATCACTAAACTTCAGTGTCTGCTGGAGAGCAAACAGGAGATGATTGACGCTCTGGAGAGACAGGTGCAGGATCTACAGGAGGATCGCAGGTTCCTCCGCTCTCAGATCGAGAACCTCACTGGCGCTCTCTCTACTCACGTCTGTCGAGGGGTTTCAGATGAAGCAACTGGAAAAAGTTAAATGGTTCCTATGAAAGTCTTCAAGTCAGTGCATAAACTGTAACTGAATGGACCATTAGGGCCAGATTTACTTACAGCTTGGACTCTTTTGGGGTTAAAAAACTATTGTCAGGATTTACTAAAGACAAGCAGTGAAAAATGAACACCGAAAAGACGTAGACAGTTATTTTTTGCGGCTTGAAAAAATCCGGAAAATATGGAAATTATCCGGCTGTGTCTGTGTTCTTTCATTTTCTTTCCACTCCCAACAACGCTTTTATGGGTTTGTGCTCTCAGGCTAATTTGCCCTGTTAAGTAAATCTGGCCCTTTGTTCAAACATTTTATAAAAAATGTTTTTGCGTTTGTTATTTTATCATTGTTACTAATTTATTTGAATGAGTTTTGAACAATTACCAGTATGTATTAGCTATTCAATATGTATTGTTGTTATCATTATTAGGAATAGCTCATCCTAAAGAACGTTCTTTTTCACAAAATGAAAATTTTGTAATTTACTGAGAGAATTGCCTTATGTCATTCCAAACCTATATGACTTTCTGGGACAATAAAACGTCTTTATTTCTGGCGCTAAAGGTGTGTGCTTATTTACTGGTGTTTAGCTAATTTTCTCTGGCAAAATTCAGTCATTGGGAATCCACGCAATCTGGATTTTTTTTTTGCCGTAAGATTTCTATGTCCATATTTTGCAACTACTTGGGGTTCGTCATAGGGCTGTTTTCGACTAAGGATTTTCATAGTCGAATCTGATTCGTTAGATTTTGCCGTAGTCGACTGATAGTCGATCCTTTTTTTTTTTTTTTAGATAGCCGCTTGATTTTTTCCATTCAAACAAAAGAGCTAAAAAAATTAAAAGAAAAACATGGTTTGTAACAAATACCTTTTATTCATCTAAAGCCAGATTAATAATTTTACATATTATAGGTTTCGTTGAATAAGCGCAAGAGGTGGAGAGAGCGAGCGAGAGAAATTGCGTGTGTGTGCTAGCATTAATTACACGCGCGCACAGAGAGGGAGAGCGCGAGAGACCTTGCGTGTGTGTGCTAGAGAGTAGGCTACTCATTAATATGCACACGTCTCCCCAAAAATTATACTAATATAGGGTTTATGTCTGTATTGACAAAAGAGTGGTAGAACTGTTTGTTTGTAAAGTTAACAAGCCTTACCCGTTTCAAATGAGCCATGTTGTGTCGTGTGATATGAAAGAAGCTGCTGGCACAACTTGCACTTAACTTTCAAATTCTTTGGGTCATCTTTAACCTTCTCGAAATTCTCCCACACTTTTGATGACTTTTTAGAAGCCATTGTGAGCCAATAAATCCGTAAATGTTAACAAATGTGGTCCAGACGTTACAGGCATGTAGTGTGCTGCTGCTGCTTGGTTGCATACCGCACGCGGCGCGCCTATTTTGAAATAACGAACTTGAGCGCGCAAAAGACGCGATATGTGAACACACCCCCTACTATTCGACTATGAGGTTCATAGTCGAATCAGACCTCTCCGAATCGAATCGTCGAATCCTCGACTATTAGAAGTCAGCCCTAAGTTCGTCATGCAGATTTGCATTTTTGCTAAAATCTCACAGGCTAAATTTCACTTGTCCATTGTCAGCAGTGTAGCGATGCATGAAGCCCTGCTCACATGGATTATCTATATACAGCAGTCTGACAATTCTTCACCTGAGAAACGGCAAATGTCCCTGCTGAAAGAAACCGCTAAATCCAGTCTAAGATTATTGGCTGGTCTCAGCTGGTTTAGCAGGATGGATTTAGAAGGGTTTTGCCACTTCATTAGCTGGCCAGGCTGGTTTTAGTGGGTCAGGCTGAGAGACCAGCCGAACACCATCTTAAACCAGCCAGTCAACTTTAGGTTGTACCAGTTTATTTATTTTTTTTTTTTTCAGCAGGGGTGGGTCCTTCAGTCTTCATTTTGGTATTTAATCAGTCGCTGTTTGATAGCTTACTTATACCAACATAAAGAAAGGGTAATGGGTATGCTTTCCATTTGTGGAGAAACCGTTTTTAAATAATATAGTAGACATGCATATTTTAATAAAGGATAGTTGTTTCTATCATAAGCGACATTCAACGATATAAAGGCTACATGGACAGTCACTCAAATGAAAACCGACACAACACAACTTCCTGTTAGATTACTGTCGAGAAATCACGCGCGAACTCCACGCCTAGACACTAGAGGGCGCTCTGATACCTCTGCTGGATCAGCTTGTCATCAAAGCCACTAGACCGTTTGCTTGTTCTTTCTGTACAGAATCAGAAGAACTTTGTTTAGTGGTAAGTGGGAAGCTAGATAAGAAACATACCATGTTAAATGAAAATTATGTCATAATTTTAATTCATTCCAAACCTGTATTAATTGTTTGAAGTACATTAAGATGTGTTCTACCAAAGTCCTTATATAAATTGTCTCTGGTTCTACTGATAACTTTTTTAAGAACTGTTCACTTATTTAAGGTTTTTTGTGGTTCCAGAAATGGATCTCATCACCTGTCAGAAAGTTGTTTCTAGACTAAAAACATCTAGTTCTACAGGTTAATCACTTCTGTGGCATCACTGTGAAACCACACTTTGGGAACCTTTAGATCCATTTTCATAGTTGATGTAACTTGCTCTGGTTTGCTTGCTCATGCATTTGTTGGAAACCTTTTACCATGTCTTCATCATTTAGCTATTTGTGCTACATTTAAAATGCCTTTTATGTTGTTTACCTTTGCCCCAACATTTCAATCTTAAACCATGAAAATAAACATAATTATAAATACTTTTGTCTATCAGCTAAACAAGTGAAATATTGATAAACCATGTTGGTATTCTTTAGTTTTCCTTTAATTAGGCCCTGACATCATTTCCATGAATCTTTTTGCCCCTATACAGTTGAATCAAAAGTTAGTGTACTTATTTACTCATTAGACAAGAAGAACATGAGATGAGACACGTGATGTGTGAAGAGAAAATGAAGAAAAACCACAGTAAATATCACTTGCAAACGGAATTGTTTTTACATTCTTGTAGAAAAAACATAACTGTCTTAGTGGCTGGAATGCTGTATTGACAAATCAACATCCAAGGCAGCTGCTATCCATTTTATATGTTTATTCTGTATAAATCTACTCTAGATGTCTATACACAGCTGATGTCTCTCTTCACCAGTAGAATGAGCCCCAGATGAAGGTTCGTGCGTGCTTGTCTTTGGGGAGCAGGAAGTGACAGTTCGGCGTGTTTTCACTGTCTTCCTGCTGTTTGCCGTTCAAGTGGAGTGACAAATTAGTAGTGCAAAGTCATTATAGGCCTCCACTGTGGCTGTTTATCTTTCTGTGGGACTTCTCTCTCTCTCTCTCTTCTCTCTCTCTCTCTCTCTCTCTCTCTCTCTCTCTCTCTCTCTCTCTCTCTCTCTCTCTCTCTCTCTCTCTCTCTCTCTCTCTCTCTCTCTCTCTCTCTCTCTCTCTCTCTCTCTCTCTCTCTCTCTCTCTCTCTTTCCAACTAAAGCATTGCCATTGCAGTCATTTTTGATGGGATGACTTCCGATAAATAAACAGGCTGAGTGTGTGAGAGTGTGTCCACCTGCTGTCTTTTCAGAGCTGACAGCTGTAGTCCTCTTGCAGACGGCTGAGGGAACCGGAGGGTCTCGCTGAAGGGGACGCCATGCTTTGAGCCTAATGGAGCCTGAAGCATCCTAACGGACGTGACTGGAATGAGGACCGACCGCAGCTGCGGCTATGAGGTCCTGTAAGTGACAGATTTCACAGGGTGGTTTCGTACGGGCTGAATGTGTGGCAGGTGCAGTGGCATGATTTTGAGCCAGAGTTCACCATCCTTCCTCCCAAAACTGCGCTTATGTAAGATCCCAAACACTTGATGAATAGAGCACACCTGCAGGCTATTTTGACCAGATGACCAGTCATGGCCACTATATTCCCTACATCTGTCAGATTGTTATGAGAACATGTTTTCAGCCAGGTTTTTCATGTTTTCATTTTCTACAGTCATTACAGTAATACATAAAATATGACAGAAACCCCATCGACTAACTTTAAATCGAATGGTGTTGCTCCTGTTAGTCTTTTTCAGTATAATACATGTTACTATGTGTACTTACTATAGTAATAACCAAACCCTGACCGTAACTTTATAGTAAGTAGCCTTGTAATGTAATGCCCCTACAGCCCCTTTCGCAACGATTAATAGACTTTTAAAACCAATTGGCTGTTCTGCTTTGACTCCCTCGTTGGAAACGTGAAATGTTTCAGACATTTTTTATGGAAAAAGTGGAGAATTAAATCTAGTCTTCCTAGATTGCCGATTGAGACTGTGTTGCTGACAGCTAGTGTCAAGAGTTTTGACCTCTTTAAGCAGGTGTCAGTGTTTGAAGCCTACATCTGATGATTGTAATGTGGCTCCTTTACGCCTTCTCAAGGAATTGGTGGATGTTGTTGGGCCAAGTATTGCCTCTATTATTAACAGCAGTCTTTATAATGGGATTGTTCCAATGGCCCTCAAGCAAGCGGTTATTCAGCCGCTTATTAAAAAGCATAACTTAGACCCATTTCAATAAAGGAATTACCAGCCCATCTCAAAACTTCCATGTGTCACGTTTTGATGTGTTTAGTTCTGTTTTGTGATCTTGTTTTCCCCTGTCTTTTGTGATTTTGGTTTAGTCCTGTTAATTTTTCCCGCTCCTCGTTTGTGTTCAGTTTCCTCACCTGTTTTCAGTTAATTATCTCATTTGGTTCAGTTCATTTAAGCCCTGTGTTTTCCCTCAGTGTTTGTTGGTCATCGTCTATGAATGGTTGGGTGTGTCTAGAAGTCCTGGAGTCTGTTCTTTTGTTCCTGTTTGTTTTCGAAGTTTAAGTTTGTAAAATAAATTATTACATCTAAACTAAACTACATCTACCGTGTCCTCGTCTTCGGCAACCTGCACAGCAACCCTGACAGAACGACCAACCCGTACAAAATAAAAGAAAACGAAGATGAGTAGAAGGAAGAAGAAAGAGGTGAGCCCCTTTGAAACACCTATCCTCTTTCAAGAGGAGCGCTCTCTAGAAGAGTATGCGGGGCGGTACATAGAGTTTTATGATGATGTGACCCAGGATGAAGAAGAACTTCAACAGAGTTTCTGGGGTGGACTGAAGGACCCGCTAGCCCAGATAATTCTGGTAAAGGATCTAAATATGTCATTCCTGGAGTTCGTGGATCACACACTGTGGGCGTGTGGATCCAGTTACATGGTGGAAGATCTCCCACTCCAGCCCGTTCCAAGTCCACTAAGTCCTGAGCCCATCATCTATCCTCCGGAGCCCGTCGCCTGCCCGCCAGAGCCTGAGCCCGTCGCCTGCCCGCCAGAGCCTGAGCCCGTCGCCTGCCCGCCAGAGCCTGAGCCCGTCGCCTAACCGCCAGAGCCTGAGCCCGTCGCCTAACCGCCAGAGCCTGAGCCCGTCGCCTGCCCGCCAGAGCCTGAGCCCGTCGCCTAACCGCCAGAGCCTGAGCCCGTCGCCTGCCCGCCAGAGCCTGAGCCCATCGCCTGCCCGCCAGAGCCTGAGCCCGTCGCCTGCCCGCCAGAGCCTGAGCCCGTCGCCTGCCCGCCAGAGCCTGAGCCCGTCGCCTGCCCTCCAGAGCCTGAGCCCGTCGCCTGCCCGCCAGAGCCTGAGCCCGTCGCCTAACCGCCAGAGCCTGAGCCCGTCGCCTGCTCGCCTGAATCTGAACATGTGTTGTCCGCCCTGCCAGAGACTGTTCATGCTGCACTTGAGTCAACTCAAGAGGACACAGCACTGATTGTGTTATCTACAGTTTTTCTGTGTGTGTGGGCAGCACACTCCATTACGGCCAATGAGTCCACCCCCAAGCTTCCTTCGCCGCTGGTCCCATCCAGCCCTGAGCTTCCTTCCCCACTGGTCCCATCCATCCCTGAGCTTCCTTCGCCGCTGGTCCCATCCAGCCCAAAGCTTCCTTCGCCGCTGGTCCCATCCAGCACAAAGCTTCCTTCGCCGCTGGTCCCATCCAGCACAAAGCTTCCTTCGCCGCTGGTCCCATCCAGTCCTGAGCTTCCTTCGACGCTGATCCGGCCCAGTCCAGAGCCTCACGTCACGCCTGCCGAGCCAGAGCCCGCTGATCCTGCGCAGAGCCGCTGATCCTGCGCCAGAGCCCGCTGATCCTGCGCCAGAGCCCGCTGATCCTGCGCCAGAGCCCGCTGATCCTGCGCCAGGAGCTCGCTGATCCAGCGCCAGACCCCGTTGACGTCAAGTCTGTTCCTGTCCTTCTCCCCAAGAAAATTTTGGGGGCCCACGGAGGCCTGAAAAAATAACACCACCACGGCCGCCCGAAGGCTCCTCGCCACCACGGCCACCCGAAGGCTCCTCGCCACCACGGCCACCCGAAGGCTCCTCGCCACCGTGGCCACCCGAAGGGTCTTCACCACCGTGGCCACCCGAAGGGTCTTCACCACCGTGGCCACCTGAAGGGTCTTCACCACCGTGGCCACCTGAAGGGTCTTCACCACCGTGGCCACCTGAAGGGTCTTCACCACCGTGGCCACCTGAAGGGTCTTCACCACCGTGGCCACCTGAAGGGTCTTCACCACCGTGGACGCCCGAGGGTCCCACAGCTCCGCCCTGGACGCCCGAGGGTCCCACAGCTCCGCCCTGGACGCCCGAGGGTCCGCCTGCTCCGTCCTGGACGCCCGAGGGTCCGCCTGCTCCGCCGTGGCCACGCCCACAGCCTGCTCCGCCCTGGAGGCTTCCCGGACCTGCACCATGCCCTCGTCAGCCTCCAGGGCTTTGGATGTTATACGGCGCGAGGACGCGCCTTCGGAGAGGGGGGAGGTACTGTCACGTTTTGATGTGTTTAGTTCTGTTTTGTGATCTTGTTTTCCCCTGTCTTTTGTGATTTTGGTTTAGTCCTGTTAGTTTTTCCCGCTCCTCGTTTGTGTTCAGTTTCCTCACCTGTTTTCAGTTAATTATCTCATTTGGTTCAGTTCATTTAAGCCCTGTGTTTTCCCTCAGTGTTTGTTGGTTGTTGTCTATGAATGGTTGGGTGTGTCTAGAAGTCCTGGAGTCTGTTCTTTTGTTCCTGTTTGTTTTCGAAGTTTAAGTTTGTAAAATAAATATCCTAAACTACATCTACCGTGTCTTCGGCAACCTGCACAGCAACCCTGACACCATGCCTATCAAAGGTTTTAGAGAAGATGGTTTATGCACATCTGATGTCATTTTTAAGTAAACATGAGATCTAAGATAAATGTAAACATGAGATCTAAGATACATTTCAGTCTGGTTTTAGGGCAGGTTATAGTACAGAATCTCTACTCTTGAGAGTTGTTAATGACCTTCGTTTAATCCGAGATACAGGTAATGCTGCAGCTCTGATTTTATTGGACTTGAGTGCAGTCTTTGATACATAATAGACCATGTGATTCTCATAAAGCGGTTATCCCAACTGGTTGGAATACATGGGACAGTTTTAAAGTGGTTCAAGTCTTATCTCAGTGAACTGTGGTAACTTTGTTTCAACAACAGTGCCTGTCACTTATGGAGTTCCTCAGGGTTCTGTTATTGGCACAATTTTATTTTCTTTGTACATGTTGCCCCTGGGTTTGTTTTTTTAAAAATATGGCATGTCTTACCATTTGTACGCCGACGATGACCCATCATTTGGTTCAGTTAAATCAAAGTAAAACTGAGATTATACTTTTTGGCCCTGCCAGAGGATGCTTCGATATTGCAACACATTTTGGCACATGGTCAGAGTCAGACTATTGCCATGACCAAGTAAAAAATGTAGGTGTTGTGTTTGACCCAGAGCTGAAATTTGATAAGCAGATTAATGCCGTGGTTAAGAGTTGCTTTTTCCAGGACTATTGCACGTTTAAAGCTTATTCTCTTGACAAAATTTTTAGAAAAGGTTATTAATGCCTTTGTTCTGTCTCGGCTTGACTATTGCAATGTTTTGTATGTGGGGTCCTGTCAGACCACTGTGTCACGCTTGCAATTAGTTCAGAATGCGGCGTCACGGCTGCTGGTGGGTGCTAAGAAAAGTCTTCACATTTCTCCTATTTTAGCTTCTCTCAGATGACTAGCAGTGGATTTCAGGATAAAATATAAAACTCTGCTGTATGTTTTTAAAGCAATGCATGGGATAGCTCCTGCTTATGTATCCTGTTCATAAGGCACCTTTAAGAGTCTTTAAGATCAAATAATAAGTCATTGCTTTCTGTCCATCGGTCTCATTTAAAGTTAAAAGGTGATCAGGCCTTTGCTGTTGCGGGTCCGAGGCTTTGGAATAGTCTGCCTCCTGAACTAAGAGAGATAACTTCTTTAAATGTGTTTAAAGGTTGTGTTAAACATATTTCTTTAGCTTTTGAGAGGTTGGGCTGTATCAGTAAGTTGCATGTTGTTTTTATGTGTTGTTTGTTTTTATGCTGATTGTACAGCGTTTTGGTCTGCAGGTGCAGTTGTAAAGTGCTTTATAAATAAAATAAAGTAAGCAAGCATATACAGCTACTGTGTATTACGCTGCTGGCACTTTAATACACATATCTAATATACACATGATTTCTTTACTTGCTGTTTATGTGCACAGACATAACCGACTGTGTTTATTCAATTCACATTTGTCCCCGAGGGGCGATTAGTATTGCTGCAGTAGCAAAGAAATTAACATACAGTACAAGACAACAACTCAACATCGATTAAAATAAAATACAGGGTCAGACAAATGAAAAGGCTTCTTTGCACCAGTTAAAAAAATATGGTAGTACAGGGCCGTGAGATGTTTCAGTTTATGGGAACTTTGTGTTTGCATGAAAACCTTGTGTGCATGAAAAACGGCGATGTCACATGAGCTTGACCGCGATAGAGATGATAATCAAAACCAAACAGATGTTTTAGTTTTTGTAAGAGTATTAGAGACACGAGCTTTAAAGGCTACGACCTTTTCTGGAAAGCAGGGTAGGAAGCAGTAGCTCATTCGTATTTAAAAATACATTTAAATTTCCTTCCACTCAAAAATGGGCATTTACAACATGATACAATAAATGATCTGTGGGGTATTTAGAGCTGAAACTGCACAGACACATTCTAGGAGAAACTAAGACTTCTATTACATTGTGTAAAAAGGGGCATAATAGGTCCCCTTAAAACACATTTCATGTATTGTTTACCTTAAATGTTTAATTTTAAAATATTACTGTCCATCATAAACATAACAATTATACTATCAACTAAACAATAATAAACAATTTCCATATGTTTTGTGTGAAAATAAACTCACAAATTGCAAATATATTGCAAAATATATATATAGGTAAAGTAAGCCCTTGAAAATCAAATATAACATCAAATTTCTTTTTTCTTCTACCAAATCACCCCGCAGTATGGGATGCAGTGGGATCATGTAGTGTTTCCCTGCACTCATCGGTTTGGTTTGCTGTTTTTGTCCAGCACGAAATCTCTCTCTGTCATTTGCAGCTATTGTATCACATGCCAGTTTGGCTCTGGACCGCCACACCATCCTCTAACATTGTTCGTGCTGTGTGTTTGTGTGCCACAGGGTGTGCGACTGGTGTCTTAAAATAACCAACACACATTTCTAAGTGGGTCAGAGCAGGAAGTGGACGCCAAAGGCCTACACATGCACCAATGGACACACTGAGCTTCATCCTGGTCATTTTCCCTGCAAGCAATTGTGAAGAATGATACTGTGTCTGGTTAATGCAGGTCAGTGTATCATTGACAGTTACATTATAACAGAAATAAACAGTGGACAGCTATGGATACTGCTCTGTTTTTGACATTGTAGCCATTTTAAAGGTACACTATGTAACTTTTTTTGTTAAAAATTAAAATAATTGAAATGAGTCAACACATCATCAATCCTTCTTCTAAAACCAGTTTTTGTCTTGCCCTGATTCACTATGGTTAGTCTATTATATGCTTGTATACTTTAGACCTAATGGGATTGATTTTGTGGGAAATTGCCAACATACATCACTCGCCCGGGTGTTTCCCGTCATAAACGTAAATAGAGAAAAGTTGCTCCGGTGTTACAATATATTCAGTTACTGAAATATTTAGTTCCACTGGGTGACGCTTTTATGTATATTCATGATATCCTCCTATTTCGAGCATGTACTTGAGACAACTCTAAAACGAATAGAACTGAAAATATTACTGCACGCTCCTCAATCGCAACTGTTTAATGGGTTGTTTCGAAAGGGTAATAAAAGTTTTAATGTTAAGCCACAATGAAAAATGTAAAACAATATGTGGAATGCAAGAATGCAAAATTAAGATCACACACTGCCAGAGCTACCAGTTACTTTAGCTCTCACATCCAGTCTGAAACAAACAGCGACTTTACAAGATGATGAGTATGAGGAAACATCACAAAAGCAAAAAACAGCTTATGCTTTAAAATTGAAAATAGGAGGATATCATGAATATTCATGAAAACGTGATCCAGTGGAACCAAATATTTCAGGAACTGAATATATTGTAACACCGGCTACTTTGCCGCGTGTACGGTGTGGGATTGGCATAGATGGACAGAGGAGAGTTTGGTCTGCTGGCAAAAAGAGAACGCGACAGAGCCCGTAATAAAATGAGAATCAAATCTGACTGTTTTTTTGGAGATGGCGAGAACTGAGGGATTTGAAATTTTATAAAAGCGACACGGAGATGATGTTTTTATTACTAAACATGCGAGTAAGGTATTTTATTGATAAATTGCAATATGGAGCTCTCTTAAGAGTTCATTGTTGTAAAGCAGCATCTGTTGTGAAGGGTCAATTCATAATGGCTGTTGTAGCGCTGTGCTGGAATTTATCTTCAAGAAAGTACTGACTAACATCAACATCTTTTGTTGATCATAGAACAACAATTCTGTCCAAAAACATAGTTCTAAAACCTGTGTGTGTGTGTGCGGTATATAATTTGAAAAGACAATTTGGTAGCACTTCATTTTACATTCCTGTTCCCCATGTACGTACTATGCACTTATTATAGTAATTACAATAACTGGGTAATAACTAGGTACTAACTCTGAACCCTGAGTATTCTATATATATAATTAATATTATTTATACAGATTTTTTCACATTACTGTAAAGTGAACTATAGGATTTAAATGGGCTTATTTATCATGAAAATGTTTTAAGAAAATCATAGAGATCCTAAAATCATTATTTCTTTCTGATTTTTGGGTGAAATATGCCCTGGACGTTCCTCAATTATTTTCAGACACAAGGGGGCAGACATGCATTCTGCTGTAAAAACTGAATTGTTACATGTCTCTATGGCATATGCAGACATACATAATTATTGTGGTTTTTTGGGGATGTATTTGTAGAATGTGAGTCAATTGGATGCTTGTTGGGCTTGGACTGAAGTCAAACTGTGAGATTATGTGTCTCATGTCCTGTAATCATGTAACTTGCATCCGCAAAATTCAGTGTTGACGTCTTCATTGAACACAAACGACGCATACACACGCTAGGAAAACAAAAGCCATCAAATACATTAACTCATTGTTTCTAGCCATAAATACGTACCAGATAATGCCTTCAGTGTCTTATACATATTCAACAATTAACTACATATTAATAAGATTTCATTACTAACCAAATCAAGCCAGTAAACCTCACAATCTCTTTTTAATTCAGATTTCTGGCTGTGTTGTTTTATCAACAAGTCTGCAGGTACTGACATCGCTCACATGTTCTCCATCTGGTTGACACTGATAAGAACTTCCAAAGGGCTTCTGGGTAATAGTCTTCACTGACTTAAAAAGCTGGAACGTAATGTATTCTGGTTGAGATGGCCCTGCCGGCAGCCTGCGTCTCCTGCCCTGAACAATCAGCTGTGAAGTGTGCGGTTGTTAGAGACTCATGATTCATACTGCACCCCCATTTCAGAGAGAGAGAAACAAAATGGCTGCTTTCAGGGCCAGAGGGGGAGCCAAAAATCTTCACAGCAAACTGAAAATTGCGGCAGAGGTTGAATGGAAAAATACTGTTTTGCGCTTCCAGACTAAACCACTTCAATTTAGATATCATGTCTACATTTTTTTTTCATGGCATGTTTTTGATAGATTCACCCATGTCAATGCATTAATATACATGCAATATACTAACTGCAAGTGTCTTCTCTGGGTGGAGTCTGTAACCATGCTCATGCTCAGAGGCTTGCAGGATGGAAAAAGGACACAACCTCTATTTTCTGGGTCATGAGCTACGGTTTATGCCCCAGGAGTCAACTTCGCAAGGTGCATGATGGGATGCCAGATTGTATAGATATTACATGATGGGAGGCAGGAGGGGGCGTATATCTGGAATTTTCCAGAAAGTCTCAGTAACTTTCCAGGCTTAGTTGAATTTTGTATAACACTGTAAAGGTGAGCTACTCTTCTACATTAGCATCCTATAGATTTTAAATTGATAGTTTGTATCACATTTTGTTATACACACAACAAAATTTTATATAATATAGATTTATATATAATCTCAAAATTAACGCACTAATATATATATATATAATATATATATATATATATATATATATATATATATATATATATATATAATATAATATATATATTACCACCTTTCTGGTTAGCGAATTTACCCATGATTCATAGCGGGTTTGAACCGGAATCCGGTTGTCCTTTTCCGGTTCTAAGCTTTATGAAGATTGCGCCGCTTGCTCAGAACGCCGCAGTGATGTGCTGATTAGAAAATATGTGAAATAAATAAGTAGGGCTGCCCCTGCCCGTGCACGACTGAAGTTGGGTTGGAAGTTATGTATACTATATGGGAGAGAATACTAAACCATAATGAGCGTTTTCGTAATATTGCCTATTCTGCATCACAACGCACGCATAAGCTTGCCACAATAAAAAAACGGCAAAAGTAATGATTATGCATTAAACATTTGAATTGTTTATTAATAACTAGTGTTTTCTGTAAGTATCGACTGCAAAGATAAATTTGATGATGCTGACTCGCCATCTTCGCAGTAGTGAACGCGCCTAGAGAGAAATGCACACTTCATACGAATTAACCTACATAAGCAGAGAGCAGCCCATTTCTGCTCGTTTTTAATTATTTTGTTTAAAAGTACACATTTCAAGCTTTCTATATACTTCTCATGTATGTGAGGCAAGTAGCCTAACTTATACGCTGAGTTTCGTTTATTAATAAGACGCGCTATATTTGTCATATGTCATATTTATTATTCTAGGCAATTTGTGGATAAAACATTGATACAAATGAAGATACAATTTTTACTAAACGAAATTCACTTTACAGAAAGGCTTTCTACAAAACAAAACTTAATAAGTGGTCAAAATCATGTCTGAGCCATTCCAAATGTTTTCCGATATATTGGGCATTATGATCATATCTGACTCATCTCATGCGGTTCCCTTTTCATATAATCAACATAGATTAAATAAATAAACAAATAAATAAAAAACATTATATTGTGAAACTTAAATATAAAAAGTATGTTTAGTTTTTTTTTTAAATATTTATTATATTTATTTAAAAATATGTAGGCTATGTGTGCGTGATGTGATGGAGGGGTGCTATTTTCGAATAATAATTGAATAATACCCAGCGATCTTCGAAAATTATTTTTGCTTGAAATGCCCATCCATACTGGTAACGTATTACACCTTTTTCGTTGGATGCTTCAGTTTTAGCGCAGCTAACCAAAAACGTCTACTCTCTGGCACTGAATGTAGCTGATCCGAACCGGACATAGGCATTCTCTGCTTTTAATCTTATGCTCAAAGCACCCAGTTTCTAAAGTTTTTTTTTTTTTTTTTTATCTTCTTTGAATTGTAAAATCAACCAACAGCAGCACATAGATAGAGCCTGAACTCATTCTCTCACTGCTTATACAGTGCAAACCGGAAGTAGGCAACCGGACTCGTCGTCATGGCGGCGCGCATTGTTTAGAGCAGAAAAAGGTGGATATAAAACATAGAAAAGTAGTATGGTTAGTTTTTAGTAATATAATAGTGTGTGTGTGTGTGTGTGTGTGTGTGTGTGTGTGTGTGTGTGTGTGTGTGTGTGTGTGTGTGTGTGTGTGTGTGTGTGTGTGTGTGTGTGTGTGTGTGTGGTGTGTGTTTGTGTGTGTGTGGAAAGCAATGCTTACAATCATCATCAAGACAAAGAAGGCTGATGACATTATGCAAAAAAGCAGCAAAACGCCCCTTTCCACCTCCTCGACACAGTTGGCTCCAAGCGCTATGACGAAAGACAGAACAGACGTCAGCAAAGTACGTAGAGATATCTCTCTCAGTCCCCCCTCGCCACTTCTTTTTTTTTTTTAGTCAGACACATTTTCAGGTTTCATTTCTTTCTTTTATCTTTTACAACATTTCAACCCCTTTTTTTAGAATACGTGATGCATTGTGCTCTGAAAAATATCGTCTGGTGTTTGACCGCCCTGTGTTCTCTCGCAGGATTTAATGACAGGGAAAATTAGAGGACTGAAATTATGTAAACTGGTCATTATCAGCCAATCACAGCCTGTCCTATCAGCCAAAACAGATAGAAGGGGTGCAGAGGGGTAACCAATGGAAACACGTTGGTTTGTGCGAGTGTAGATGGTGGTGCCTTAAAACACAAAGCCTTTCAGTGAGGAGCGATGGGATTTTAGCGGGTAAGGGGCAATGATTTGCTGTTTAAGCGCTCCATGATCCTGTTAATGGTCTTCGGAAATGCATAATCGTGCCCTTTGCGAGGAAAAGGGATAAGCAGATGCCATGTACTTTACTTTCTCTCTCAGTTTGACCCTTACGATGAGCTTGGTTAATGACACGACGATGGGCTCACCTGTTCAGCCACAAAGGAAACGTCTGCTGTTTGGGTTCAAGAGCATGCGCGAGCACTCTGGCAGCATGTTCTCTCTGAACCAAGGCATACTGAATGTAAAATTACACTTTCCTGGAGACAGTATGATTGGTGCAAAACTCACTATTGCTAGAGGGTGTTGCCTAAATGTGAGACGTGACAATGAAACAACACAAGGTATTTAGGCTTATGCTGCTGTCTTCACTTGCTGTCGGAAATGTCCTACTTCCCACTTCTGAAGTTGTGATTACGTTTTTGTTGCATTCAAGTGCTTTCTTGTCGGAAAAAAACAGGAATCATGGAGGTGTTGTTGCAAAAATTCTGTTAAACATCATCACTGCGTAAGACAGACTCAGAGTCAAATTAATAAAAAGAGAAGTATTTATTCTTGCAAGAATAGGCCCAGTCGCCAACACAGCAGTTACCCTGTGGAGTGAGTGAGACACTGACAGGAAGAGCCGGGCAACCTTTATACTATTCTCAAGGTCTTTACTCAGCGGGTTTCTTTTCCCCATGCACGTTCAAGATAAGACATATGCTGTTGCATATCCTTCTATTCATCAATAGTTAACACTTAAGACCATCAAAGGTAAATACTAGGGTCAAAGGTCCCTTCCCAGCGATTCCCAAAGTGTCTTACTCCTGCATTACGATAGGTATACAAACATTTGTAATTACTTTGTAATACCTACTAAGGGTCAATGAATATTAAAATTTCCACAACAGAGGACACCAGGTTTATTCATGTCTATTTATTGGGAAAATCTTATTAAAGCCAGAATGGTATTTAGCATCCCATTCATTGACAACCATATAAACATTCCCCGCTCTATTTATATAGTCAGCTTGCTGACGATTCTGGAATTTCAGCAAATCAGGCTATTCTCGCTGTGTATAAAAAATACTCTTCAAAGGATTATTCATTGGCCTATATTTAAATATTCACTAATTTTAATGACAAGACAATGCGATGTAGCTGTTGTTGAAAAAAACTAATAAAGAATAGCAGTCACAGCAGCAATCGTTCTCCCCTCCGCCATGTTTAAAGTTTATGGCCTGCCAAACTCAGGAATTTGAGTCTCAAAATGATCCCAAAGCTTCCCAGTGCTAAATACGACTTTAGAAGGCATTCATGTCCCATTTTACGATAATTCCAATAGCAGGCTATAGGCAGCATTATTTTAACTTGAGCAGCGCATATTTATGTGCAAGGCACTGAAAAAGATGGGAGCTCAATATTCAAAGCTGTCTGTCCGTGCATAGTTAGAAAAACAATGGAATGCAAAAACAAGTTCTATTGGCGCTTTTCCACTGCATGGTACGCTCAGTTCGGTTCGGTACGGTTCGATTCGGCGCGGAACGGTTCGGTTCGGCTTCGCTTTTCCACTGCGTGGTACGACTCGGCTCGGTACAGCACGGTTCGGTTCGCTAGCCCGGTTGCTTTTCCACTGCAGTTAGTACCCATTCAAAGTGGGTGGGACTGATCGTTACACTGTTTGTAGGTCCGGTGATAGCCGTGTGCGGCTAGAGCTGAGCTAGCTGCTACTTCTTGGAACACTTTTTCATTCTGTTTTGCCCCATCCAGCTCTCGCTGGACCCGCTCCTAGGCAACCAACGAGAGGAACGTCTGCACCTCGACCACGATTCAGCCATTTCCTTTTTAAAGTGTTGATCTCTTCTTTTTTTTTTAAGTAAGTAAAACACAGGTGCTACCGTGTTGGCTGTTGTCTACTGGTTATATGACTCTGTATAGCGGTCTCGTGTCGCAAATCCAATGACGCTGGTAGTGACGATTCTGTCTGTCTGACCAATCAGTGATTTGCAGTGTTTCACGTCACATTTTAGTACCGGTACGGTACGCTTGGAACCTCAACAGATCAGGTACCATTTAAAGCGCGCCGAAGCGCACCGTACTGTACCGTACCATGCAGTGGAAAAGCACCACAAGTGAGCCGTACCGAACCGAACCGTACCGTACCATGCAGTGGAAAAGCGCCAAAGCGTGCCGTACCGAACCGAACCGTACCGTACCATGCAGTGGAAAAGCGCCATTTGTGAATTTACACATTATAACTAATTTTTTGACGTATAATTCAGGCCTGTAGCTAAAAGTGTGTAAGACGAGTTACACCCTGAACTCCAGTATGAGCAATAGTGACGCTTGCATTAGAACACCACTGATTCTGATTCAAAGTGTAACCTTTTGCTTTCAGTTGAAAATACTGAAATGGAATATTTCTCTAGCTGTACCCATTAATGAGTTTCTAGCTTGGATACTATTTCTGTCCATTTTTGTGGTGTTTTCCATTGATGGTGTCAAATGTGATTACTTCACGGTGGCGTATCTGCAGGAGGGTGTAGTGAAATATAAACGTTAATCTGGCTGGCTGGCTGTTAGTCGTGCTCAGGCGAGGTGACGCAGACAGCTGAGAGACTAATCAAACCGAGGCACGAGCTAGATGAGACGGCTGGAAAATCCTCCCTCAGGCCTGAGGGAAGCGGGAACCAACGAGCCGCTCAGCCCCCACACATTCAGAACGTCATTTCTTATGATTTACGCAACATTGTAGAGGTCCTGCAAAAGACGACACCAAAATAGATGTTTTGATTGGATATAATTTTGATTATTCCTAATTAATGGTGTTAATGGTTCATACTTAGGGTTAGAAGTTTGTTCAAATTATTAACCATGAGTTCTGAAATTTGAGCTCTGTGTAACTTGTCCTGCAACATTTGTGCTACAGACATGAATGATATGTCAAATTTTGGGGCTTGTTGAGAAGAGGTTTGCTATGACATTTCTGAGATATCAGAGATCCTATTGGACAATAAAACAGGTAATAAAAAATCCCATAGACCCACAGCTGTATCTAGAGACCAGACCAGGGGTGTCCAGTCCTGCACTTTCCTGTGAGTTTAGGTCTAACACTGTTGGGAAGCTTCTAGACTGCATTCAAAATCACATACTGTCACTATTTCAATTCCTTTATCTGAGCTCTCACTATTCTTTAAATAATCCCTGTTCTAGCTTGTTCTATTCTGATTAATGTCTGAATCTTTGTATTACTTGTAGTTTTGGTGTTTCTTGCCTCTTTAAGATGAATCGCTTGTTGTATTCCTCATTTGTAAGTTGTTTTGGATAAAAGTGTCTTCTAAATGAATATATGTAAATTGAATGAGGACTGAAATTCGCGACTACTGTATATAGTATTAATGTGTGTAGCATAAATAAAATCCAGGAGCGCTACATCTGCCATGTTGTCATTATCATGTGACTTCGTCAGTTGTGTCGCTTCAATGCCATTCACAACTCTCCAGTGGCCTCATGGGATAGTGTCCATCAGATGCACACTTCAGAATCCCTGGGGAAGTAGTAAGCCATCCCGGTACTTTTTGGCTGCTGTTTTATGAATGCAATTAAATTCGGGCATAAAATGGTTTTCTCATACTGTTTTTCGTCTACTTTATAGTAGGGAAGTAGGCATATTCAGATTCAGCGCTAGTAATCCTGAAGACCTTGATTCGCTGGTTCAGGTGTTTAATTACAGCTAGACCTAAACTGTAAGGTGATCCTCAAGGAGAAAGATTGGATTGGCGTTTGGAACTTTTACCAGTAAATAACCCCAAAATTACCGAAGCAACCCTCTAGCAACCACTTAGAATGGCATAACAACTTAGCAAAACGCATAGCAATGCCCTGGCAACCACCTACACTCTAGCATCATGGTGACGACTTTTTCATGTGCAACATTGACGCAATTTTTCTAAAAAAAAATAATTGTTACTGTACCACTGGAGTTAGTCATATTGCAGTATTCATAAGGCTGGGAGTAAGACTCATACTTATGGTGGATTAATATGGATAAAGTGTTATACAACTCTGAAGGCTTGATGAGCCATTCACACTCTCTGTCAAGCGCCTCTCTCTGACACATAATGTCATCTCCAGCTATCTAGTTAGTTGTCAGCATAACCAGTGGTTATGAAACGGCATAACATTTTTTGGACATGGTTTATGACGTTTTTTTGTTGTTGTAAATAATATTTAAAAGTCCATTTTGAGAGCTCTTACAAATGAGCCACAGGAGGCCTAGCTTCAAGCAGATTTAGCTCTAGCTGTAATGAAACACACTTGAACCATGCTAATCAAGGTCTTCAGGATCACTAGAAACTTCCAGGCATGTGTGCTGCAGCCAAACTGCAGGAAACTGGTCCTTCAGAAGCAGGATTGCACACACCTGTTATTCTGGGAATTTTGCGGGCAATATAAAAGTAAAGCATGTTTTATCTTGTTTATGCACTGTTTTCTCCCTTAAGCTGGATGTTTATTCAATTGGCATTTATTTGGGGATATTAAAGGTTTGATCAAATCATTAAATAAATGAATAATAACTATTTCCTGAGAAAACTGAAGTTCACTTAATATGTAGAATAAATGTAGAATTCATTTTGTACATCAAAGACATCTATAAATTTAGATTCAATCAAGGCACTGCATAATGACTTCAATCGAACCAGATCAAATGCAATAAAATTCAACAGCCTGTGTTAACCAGCCTCACAGACTGGGTTAGAAGGACAGACTAAATTTGGGTTTTCTTCCTTTTAGTGACGTACATCCGAGTGAAATGGATTATAAAAAATTTAAAAATGTAGGGCGTGGACTTTAGTTTATGCATCGGTTGTTGATTGGATGAAGGCAGATCTAAATGCGAGCTTGAGGTTAAATCTTAAAAAGGGGTTTAAGGGTTTAAGAGAAATCTTGACAGTTATGATATATTGGTCAAAATTGTATTGGCAAATGATTTTTTTTCTAAATGCATGGATGAATCGTTCACAATAAGATCATCACATGCTTTTAGACTATAGATATGGTTATGTGGAACTAGAGTCTAATGTGAGATTTTGTAAACTAAAGATTTCCATAAAGATGCGCATTTCAGCAAAAGATTCACAAGACCATTTTTAGCATTACCTCATCATATAGGCTCTGTTTACACCTGGTATTAAGATGTGTTTTGGTCGATCGGACCACACTTTTAGCCACTTCTGTCCTGATTTTTTTCAAGGGGAGGGTCTATGGGTGGGTAAATGTATGGGCTTTTTCAGATCTTTCGATTTAATGTATGATATAAGCTCACGCAATTTACATATGAATCCGACTGGAAACGGCGGAAAAAAAACGCAGAGTGTATCAGCTTTAGTTTCTGCTCTGACAACCGCAAGACCAGCCGAACGCTGTGTGTGTGTCAGAAACAGGAATTGTGAGAGAACATTGTGCTTGGTATGTTTTTTTAGACCTCAAACCACACTTAGGTCTTAAGCCAATAAAGTTTAAATCCCGTCTGGCTAGTGTGCATCTCATAATGTTTATGCGTTAGGTCAGTAGGCGGAGCCGGAGAGTTGGTAGTCTTTTGTGGCTGTTCGAACACATTTGACCACATGAGCGTCTACACTATGAAAGCAATCCGGGCAAATGTGTTTTTCGATTACTTTTGGAAATGTTCGAAAGTGGACAAGCTCAAAACGCATTAGACTATTGTAAACCAAATTTAGAGTCGTCTACTTGTGATCCTGAGGTCCCACTTTATATTAAGTGGATTTAAAGGGTACCTATCATGGAATTTTGAAAATTACCTTTCATGTAGTGTGTAACATAGATCTAAGTGAACAAAAACATCCTGCAAAGTTTTAAATATGAAAGTTCACCGTATACAAAGTTATTGTCTCTCAAAAGTAAGAGTCGACTCTGAGTTGCTGATATGAATCGATAGACAAACAATGCTTTCTCTCTAGCTTTCGTATGTCACTTGTACAAGTTATTTGAATTCGACACGCCCACTCAGTGCGCGCGCCGAGCAGACAGAGAAACCTGACAACAACATGTCGACGAGACTCTGTTCTGAAGTGCGAATCAAAAGCAAACTTTTTTTTTCACTGCCCAGGGACAAGCATGTGAAGACTCAGTGGCTAGAGTTTATATTTACAACTATACCACACAAGTATAGCCACCTTGAGCTGTGTTCGCGTTATTTTAATGACGATCGCTTCACAAACACAAATGCTTTCACGTGTGGATTCGCGAGTCGGCTGATAGGAAGGTTCAATACCAAGTTTATTTAGATCAGCTTCCTCCTCCGAATCACAACCTGTAAGTACTATTAATAATTGTTGCTGTTATGTATGTGTGTGTGCGTGCGTGCGTGTGTGTGTGAGAGTGAGAGTTACGCTCAGCAGCTTCTAGGTCTCCAATGTCATTTTTTTTGTTTTTTGAAATATGTGAAATTATGTGAAGCGTATTGTAGTACTGCAGTGCTTTATCAATATGTTTAAGCTTTGGGTTAACGCAAAATATAACTGACTGGGTCATCTGACCAATCACCGCCGATTAGCGTCACGCAAAGGAGGGGTTTGGACAAATGAGTCGTCAAACGAATCATTAGGGAGTCGGTGAGCAAATCAGGTAAAAATAAATGCATATTATAAGACAACAAAAGTGTTTTTTGTCATTGCATGCATGTAAAACTGTTGTTCTGGAGTCCCAGAACATTATTAGGAACATTTTAAATGCCATAATAGGTACCCTTTAAGTACTATGTACTTACATTGGAAAATAAGTACAATATACTTATTGTGTTCATGTTGTATTGTAAAAGACTTGTGCTGCTATTGAGGTGTGAAACGGGTAAGGTTAGGGTTAGGTGTGGTGGTATGGGTCGGTTTAAGGGTAGATTAAGGTGTAGGGGAAGGGTCAACAGTGTAATTACAAATGTAATTACATACATTTATTACAGCTGTAATTACATGCAGGTATTTTCAAAATATAAGTACAATGTAAAAAAAATGTATGTACACACTAAGTCTATTGTATCAAATTATTAATTTCAATGTACGTACATAGTACTTAAAGCCACTTAATATAATAAAAATACTAACATCTGAGAGAAAGTAAAGAGACAGAACTCTAATGTCGACAGAAATCTGAAAGGAATATGATATCATGATATTGGTGGTCAAATTGATCTTCTTATGTGAATATGGATTTTATAAACCAGTACATCTGCTATCTCCAGCGGCAGCTGGGCTGAGTCATGCTCTAGTAGCCCCTCACAATGGTGAGCAGATTTAGCAGCGCTCCAGCAGGAACACATTCATCTCACGTCCCCCTGCACGACAATGGCCTCATCATTGGCCACATCAGTCTATTGATGCGTGCCTGCAACCTTCAGAGCCCATCAAACCTGCCAAGAGAATCTATGGCTTTTCACAAATCTTTTCCAAACACACTGTCTCTCTCTCTATCATAGCAGAAGTAAAACAAATTTCAGAATTTAGAAATCACTTTACAGGTGGATGTCTTTGTTTATTAACAGCATAATAATACATTCTGATCAGTTGATTAGCATATGTAATTGCTGTGGCCAGCTAGTATAGAGCTGTGCAAGTAAACTTCACTTCACCGGCCTCAAAAGTTGCACTAGAAACTAATATGGCTGCGGTCTATAACGTCCTTGTTAGCATGCCCGTCTCCCAAGTTGGTTATGCTGGTTCGAATCCCGCCTAAAGCAGGTGCAAGTAGGACCACTTACATAAGTAATGAGTTTCAGGAGTGAACACATTAACTTCCAAATGTCTCAATGGATTGGTTACAATAGTAGACTGGAATTTTTTTAAAGCCAAATGTTTGGACATGCATTATCAGTAAACCTATTAAGACAGAAATTAGATTAAGGAAGTTCCTAAGCCTAATTTCGGGCGGAGTGAACCCATCTGATCTTTCGGAGCATATAAACAGTAGCTAACCTTGCTCCAGCGTCAGCTATTTTGGCATCCCTCCACCTCCCCAACTCCACCAACATCATTTAGGCATCTTGCTACCAGACTCATCTTCCAAGCATTAGTAATGCCACTGTGGGGTATATCTAAGCTCGAGTTCCTCAAGCCCCTCCACTGTTGACAGCAAGCCAAATATGTTTACCTTAATAGCTTATTATATGGGCAAACAAACTTGTGAAATGAAAAGCAAATGGAATGTTTAAATCTCCTGCTTCTCGGATGTTTCTTCTGCCAAAATTTCCAACCTGATCTCACATGAAAACATAACAATATTACAAGCTGGTGACTTTGTATGAATCTGTACAATGTGAATCATACACACATTTACAATAAAAATAAGGGCCATCCCTAAAAATACCCATTCCTGGGGCATAAGCAGATCATACAAAAACATAAGGATGAGATCGTACAAATTCATACAAATAATCCACCAATTTGCCAAAATGTAAAATAGTTAGAAATTTCCAGAAGAGATCCCCAAAAAAATATTAAACTGTGTTCGGATTTGTCAAGATTAATCTGCAATTAATTGTCAGAAATCTCAACCATTTCTCATCAAATTCTTCCTGACCTATTATCTGAATTATGCTTTTTTTAAAGCTCTAGACTCTTTCTGTATGTCAAGAATTGTTTCATTTGTGTCCTTTTCTCATTTTCATTTTGGAGAAACATCATGGAGCAAACTTAAAGCTTAAATGAAACACTACTGAACTGCAAGAAGTCTCTCGTGAAATGCAAGAATGCCTGAGCAATGTTTCATAATGCATGTTTTTTTCATTTTAGATTTGCTGTCCTTGTTTCCCAATAGGTAAACTTCTTATTCATTCTCACCAATCTGACATTTTATGATGAAGATGTTCTGAATGATGGTTATTATGATGATTATCTGGTTGTGAGTCCAGTGTGTGGGCTAAGATGCTTTCACCCACAGAAGCCACTTCACTTTGAATGAGATAATTGTGTTAAAAGCAGCCACACATATCCAAATCGCTCCGTGCAGAACTGTCCAACCATGCCTGGAGACAGCTGCATTCACCTCTGGTAAGAGCTACACTCTATTTCCACCATAGATCCTCTAGATTTGATATCTTTCCAGGAATCCATCATTTTGTCATATACCTCATATAATGTTATCTGGCAAAACATTGATCATCTTCACCATCTGTTTGCACTAAACTTAATGTCAGTCAGAACTGTATTTTGCTAGCTGATAGTCACTAGAATAATTGATTGTTCTGAAGAGGGTCAAGTGTCTTTTCTTAATTGTTCTTATTATTGTTCAGATGTTGCTCTTGCATAGCTGGGTAATAGAATGGAAACCGTTTATCTCAGATGTTTCTCCTAATATTTCTTTGGAGAAATACAATTAGAGATATAGCACATATTTGGTCTTGAAGAAATATCTTGAGAAATGTTTGAGGGCATATTGAGATTGTTGACCTTGGCATCTTGGCACCTCTGAATACATTTTGCGATATTGTTGAGATTTCTTCTGAATCTAGAGGAGATATAAGTGATTACTGGTCTTTTTCTCAACATCTGAGAAGCAGAGAACTTAAGCAAAAGTCTCAAACTGCTCTCTATTTAATCACAATGTTATCTAGCTGAAACTAATGAGATATTAAAGATCTCATTTATGGTTTCTTTACTATGAGTTTTCTTTGTTAGCCCTTTCTCAATCTTTTTATCCTACACTGTTCTTGGTCTGAATATTTATTGTCTGTATTCCAACCACATAAATCCAGATCATTATTAATTGATTTTTTTTGTTTGTTTGTTTTTGTGTGATTTCACAACTTCAAGAAGGTGCATTTGAAAATAATTGAAATGGTTAGAAGCAATGAAATGGTAACTGTAGGGGTTTTTCATGGCCACCCTCTGATGTACTCACAGAAATAAGCAATTAAAGTCTTAAAGGCTTGCTAACTTTTGTGATACAGACATAAATTATATCTCAAATCATTTGGCTTACTGCCGAGAGGTGTGTAAGATTTTTGTAAGATTAAAAAAATGCAACCACATAGTGGCATGCTAACAGAACAACCCATCAGAACAACTTAGCAATGCCTTGACAGCTATTGACTTTCAGACAAGTGCCATCATTCTTTCAGTTGTTTTTGTTATTTTTTTTCCTCAATTATTTTCATTTATTTATTTACATTTAGAATTATTTTCTCAAAGTTTCCTACACTCTATACAAAATTCTGGGTTGTTGCAACCCATGTTTGAGTCAAAAATGGACAAACCCAACCAATTTTTAAACCCAATGGTTGGGTTTGTCCATATTTGCCCCAAACCCAGCATTCTTTTTTAGAATGTAGGATAAAAAGAGCATTTAACTTTACATATTGGAAAATCACAAAAAGTCAAATCTTTACTTTGATGAGTAAATTAACCTTGGGTGGCCCATCAGTGGTGGGGGATTTGATGAATTTGACATACTTGTCACCCCGAGGCAAAGCCATTTGAATCAACACCTGCCTCACAACAGCCCAGACTCAAGTGTGTATGGAAACAATCACAATGCCTGTGTAAATACACTGGATCTCCAGCTGTGATGCACTGATTGTGGAAAGAAGCAGAAAAAATGAGACGAATATGAAGAGACAGCTGTGTGTCTTCTGTTGTTGAAGCTAATAGTGTACACAAATGATGCGCGATGAGTCGAGGATCAAATGTTTCCCTTTTGCATAAATAGCCACTGATTTTTCATAATCAAAATTGCTGTATATATTGTTTATTGAAAATGAAGTATGATGTATACTGGTCATTCCTGTTATGTAGTTCCTCTGGAATTCTGTAACTTTATGCTTGCATTGCAATTTAAGGAAATATTTCTATAAAAGGGTAAACTTGATTTATTAACACAGTGGTAAGAAAAATAATAGAATAGAAATAAAAAGCTGAAGTTTTTGAGCCAGGATGGAATGGTTAAAAGTGAGACAACCTAACTGACATTGTTGTCATTTTGGACTTCTTTTTAAATTGTTGTATGTGGGTTGATTTTTTTCTTTTCTTCCGTGGGTTAAATTCAGTACAATTTCTGCGCTCCAACACCCTAAACCCCCCTATTGTCCAAAACCCTCCAAACCAAATGATATCTATTAGATCAAGAATTGTTTTTTTTTTCTGATACATACAGTATATTATTCATACATGATAGGGACATAAAAATGTCTGGCATAACAGGAATGAGCTCAATATTGTATCTTCATAACCATGAGCATCTTGCATTAGGCATCTGTCAGCATGGCTTTTTTTCTCATTATGATCTTCATTGTCATGTAAGGAAATGGCAAGCATAAAATGTCAAACAGTGAGTGAATAATGTTCTGAGTGGGATGATGCACCGCAAATCTATGACATATGCCTAAAGCATTAGCACACAGTCTAATGGATAGTGTAAAATGTATGTTCCTTAGTACAGACTTTAATTCATCTTCATAACCTGCTTTGAATGGGTCTTGCTGATAATTTCACACATTTGATGATGTAACCTGTGAAATCCTTTTAATTACAGAAGACAAAGGATCACCAATAGATTTATATCATTGGTTCATTGCAGAATAGTTAAACACTGCTGGGCTGGTTGATGTTTGGTAACCAGTCGGTAGCTCTGTCTCACAAACAGCTTCTTATAGCCAATCATCACATTAAGTAGCTTATTATTGGGGCAGCTCTAAAGGGCCATTTACATAGCACTCTAAAAACAAAAGAAATTGTATGCCTTTTGCCCATTCATTTACACAACAACTTCGTTTTGGGGGCCTGAAAATGCAAGCTTTCGAAAATGGGTTTCAAAGTGCAAGTTTTTGAAAACAATACCATTATCGTTTCTGTGTAAACTACAAAAACACAAATTTGTGAAAATGGTGAGGTCATGCGCATGCTTATTACATGTTCATTCTATAGAGCCGTATACAAACTAAGTGACATCGCCAACTACTGGCCTAGCATGAATAATACAGTGTTTTTAGTCGTTTTCTCAGATCGTTTTGTCGTCTGGACGTTAAAAAAAGGAAAAACATTTCCGTTTTTAGTACATTGTTGTTGTGTAAACGTACCCTAAGACTGACACTGTGTCTACAGACGAGACCAGTGTCATGTCACGCTGCACCGCAACAACTAGAAGCTGTCTACACTGGAAGCGACACAGCAACCATTGCAAATTCATTCGCAAATCCTTCGAAGTAGCGAGAGTGCTTGGATCACGTCAGAAATAGAAAGGGGCATCAGTTTACTGTTGCGAATTTGTCACGTTGCATCATGACGCTGCATCCAGTGTAGACAGAATCACTCATTGTAAATAGGCTCTATTTGCTTTTGTTGCATCGCATGTCGCTTACATCTTATGTAGACCCTGTGTAAGACTAAGTGCAGTTTCCACCTTTTTCAAGGTCTTAATAAATATTGTTTATTAAGACAAGTGCAACTAGCAACTAGTTTAGTTTAGTTTAGCTTAGCATGTTTAGTACAAGTACAAAACAATGCAAGGAAGGAACAAAGCCACTCTAGGCTTGTACAGAGTTCCACTCCTGCTCCTATTAACTCATGAGTCATGCATACTAAACAAAAAAAAAAAGAATAAACAAAACTCAAAATAAAAAAACAAACAACAAACGATACCAAGCAATTCAATACAAGCAAACAATACCTAGAAAACTACATAAATGTGTCAGGCTAGCAATAGTCTTTTTAAATGCTTTTTAAAAGCTGAATAAGAAGACATTGATCGCAACGATGGACTTAAATCACTCCAGCTATTGCTATTATAAACTATTGCTATTGCATGTAGTTAGTAATATTGATTGGAATAAACCCCTAACCCAAATAGACCAGAATATAAGTATCCATGTGTGAAGTAGGAATGCAATCTGGACATACTTGATCCGCCATGCCATCAGGACCTACGGCGTTAGCTGCATAATGTTTCCCTGCCATTGACGACTATCTTCCTTTGGCCTCATTGTAAAATAGTAAAGTGTTCATCAGATTGTTCTTCAGAATCTTACTGTTGGGCGATGATGTGTATTTAGACATTAGACTACCTTTTTGACACAGTTTTTCATATACTAGGATATTCAGATAGAGGGATAGAGACTTGGAGTTTTTTTTTACCCAGCTACGACTTAGCATACTCTAGCAACCACCCAGAAAACCCCAAACAACCACATAGCTATAGGCTAAAAACAACTTAAATTTTACCATGGTTTTATTATAGTAAGTAACCATAGTTTTTTGTCAGATTGATTACCATTTGTATAACCACAGTTTTACAACAAATACCCTGGTTAAACTATGGCTAGTGTAGCAAAACTATAGTTAATTTGTAGTTTCCATGGTTTAACTATAATAACAATGTTTGTTTTTAATTATTTGTTGTACAACCATGGTTCATTTTCCTAAGGAACACCTTAGCATTGTTGTTCTGGCTAGCACAGTACTTTTTGATGGTTAAATCATATTTTTGATGGTTAAATCATAACCACCATAAAAAGGGACTGGCGATTCTTAGAGACTGTACTTCTCTGCTTGAATAGAAGCACAGAGCAGGTAATGTCTGTCTGGCTTACTGTCTGAATTGGGGGGGGGGGTCTTGGTACGGAGATTCAGTCCAAGTAGGTTGTGGGCCCAGTGCCCACACTAATCAAGGGGTCATTATGGCCACTGCTGTGTCTCCGCCTGTGGGTTGGACTGCACCATTTGTAACCCAACAGAGCAGGAAATTTGGCACTTCAGCTGTGGTAACTCAAGCCTGTGAGATCCAGTTGAGGGAGCACCACTTAAAGAGGCTGATCAAATTGGGCCCCTTTAGAAATGAAGGCCGTCAGAGGCCAGGGAGACCTAAAGAGGGGGCGGGGAGGTGTCACCGTGATGCATGACGAGGGGCCTCCTCGTGGGTCGGGACGTGGACGACTTCATACAGAGTTATTGATTGCCTGTGGTCCTCCCATCAGCCTGTGATTGATGGTCCTCTTTCTAGAGGTTGAAATATCAGTGCTGGCTTCTCCTCACTGCTTCGAATTATGATGTTTGCCTGGGCTAGTCAAGAGAAAGTACTAAGGAGAGAGAGTGCGAAGGAAAGAAAGAGACGGGAAGGGTAAAAAGAGATGATCAAGGTGCACAGGAAGAGGTAGCGGCATCTTCTGACGTAGTCTTCCTGGGTTGCACACGGCAAGTGAACAGCATGGCATCTGGCGTCTCCTCCGGTGTGAAAACTGAACCACGGGGAAGGGAGGGACCTAATGAACATCACGGGAGATTTATAGCAAACCAAGAGAAACAGAGAAGCAGCTATGAATATTTCAGCTTTCTGCAGCTCTTCAGATATAATGCTCTATCTCTGCAGGCCACACAGATAAACACACACATATAGAGGTTGGACAGAAGCCCCTGTTGGTGAGTGTTGTCCCCAGTGAAGTGTGAAAAACTGCTGAAATTGATTGACAGAGAAGAAGATGCTTTTCAACGCTTGGCAATAATTGGATGTTATAATGGGAGTTGAATGCTGTAACTTACTGGACATCCAGTCAAGCAAAGAGAGGATGGAAGCTACGGAAATACTTCAAGTCAGTGTTGATCGATGCAGAAAAGGGTAGAATGGATTAATGGCTTGCATTTGTATGAGGCATGCAACAAATCATTGAACCGATAGGTCTAAATTGGGTCTTAGTAACACCTTAGGTTCAGCAGAGAACTGTCTTGAGAGTTCTTGAGGTGGTTTTCTAAATCACTAGATGGTAAAAATGTCTTTGTGGAACTTAAAAAAGTTTTACAATAACACCAGGCTTTAAAACCCTTAAATGAATAGATGGTAAAATGTTCGGTGGAAAAAAATCTAACTCAAGAACTGTCTGTATAAATGTGCAGCGGGAGTGAAGCCCATATTATATTCATGACTATCATTCGTAACCACAGTGACAGTGACTAAAGGAATATCAAAGAAGATGACTTAAACTTCTAAGTCTTCTCACATTACTCCTAACGTTTCATCATTCAATTCTTAATTAGCAGCTTTTATACCTGAGTAGAGAGGGGAGCATGAGTTGCATGCAGACCACAAAACTGACCGGAGCTCCAGTGGAAGACAGTGTCTGGATCTAAAGCATTCAGCTGACACATATAATGCCCATATAATTACTAGATTGAGCATATCTCTCCTGTTCTGTTCTCTATCACACTGGCTTCCTGTTAAATATTGAGTATAGTACAAAATTCAGCTTCTCATTATTAAAGCTCTTTACAATCTTTCTTGCATCCTCATATCTCTCCGACTTGCTTCATATTTACACCCCCCAAGCGTACTCTTAGATCTTCTTCATCTGTTTCCCTTGTTCGTTTAGTCACTATGGGGTCCAGGGCGTTCAGCTGTGCTCGTCTCTGGAATTCTCTTCCACAACTTATATGAGAAAGTGATTGACTGACTACTTTTAAATCACGTCTTAAACCTTATCTATTTAAATGAGCTTTCTCTGATAAATTTTTAATTATGTAATGTTAAACAGCTGTTGTTTGTTGTATTGCTGTCTTGTGTTATGACTATTACTCAACTGTAGTACGGTGTCCTTGAGTGTTCTGAAAGGCGTCTTTAAATAAAATGTATTATTAATATAATGTACATCTACACATCTGGTAGTTACTAAACCACAATTGGAATCTTGTTGTGTTAAATGTGATAAGGCTTTCCAATTTTATGGATGTTGCCATCTTTAATATTACTTTAGTCAATGTTACTTCCATGGTTACAAGCAGTGCTCAGTATCTGATTACACTGTAATCTGGATTACGTAATCAGATTCCAAAAATTAAGTACTTGTAATTAGATAACATTTTAAAATAAAACACAAATATGATGTTAATCTAAACTTTTGTTTCTTATTTGGTATGGTTTAATTGGATCATCGAAGGTCAGCAGCAAATATAGTGACATTAAATACATAAAGTATATTTGTATTATTTAAAATATTTAATTATTGGTATCATGTGGGAACTTACACATATGGACTGGCCAACAAGGCAGTGCTACGTATGGAAGGTCTCTGTCGAGGATCCAGCCTAGCTAGGGTTAGGTCAATACAGAACATGGACGGTAGAGGGGCTCTGCCCGGGAAAGACACGGGCTTGCCGGCAGGGGAGTCGTACCGTGGAAGAATACACATATGGGATCGCTGCAGGAATCACAGCATATGGGCACCTAGTAGGGGTGGGAATCTTTTGGTACCTCGCGATTCGATTAAAAATTTATTCTCTATTTCGACTCAAATTTGGATTTGAAATGTGCATAGATTTGATTGTAGTTTAGTGTTTTGTGTTACTTTTCTTATTTGACTGTGGTAGACAGAGTGATGTGCTCTCAGGCGAGATCCCAATTCGCCAGTTCTGTTCTGACATAACTTCAAAGTGACTGACTGAAAGGGAACCACCTAGCAATGCCCTGTTAACCGCCCACAATACTGTAGCATTTACACACAAGATATACAAGAACAACGCTTATTTTCTTATTAAAATGTAAGAAATCTGTTTCGTTTGTAAGTGTTTCTAGGTGGCAATATCTTAAAGGGGTCATATAATGGTCCATGCACTTTTACAAGTTGATTGTACTGAAATGTGTGTTGGCAGTGTCTGTACACAGCCATCATATAATGATAAAAATCCATCCAGTGGTTTTGTTTTAATCTCCTTATATGTTTTCCCCTGCCTCAAATCGAGCCGTTCGAGCCTGTGACGTCACAAGCCCGCATGCCCCTCCCACGATTGTTGATTGACAGCAGCGTTTCAACACAGACCCGCCCTCGCTCGTGAGTGAGATGTCAATCATAGTTCGTCATTGTTGATACACTGGAGCAGAATGGCGCCTAAGCGATTGTGGTGTTCTGTTCTTGGGTGTAATAAGGAACACAGCAGTCATTTTAATGTTCCTAAATCCGAACCGCTGAAGACGCAGTGGCTGAGTTTTGTTTATGAAGGGAATATTCCGACGAGCAACGTCAATGCGCTCATGTTTGCGCGAATCATTTCTCACCAGACTGCTTTTTAAACGAGGGTCAATATAAATCAGGTTTTGCTAAGAAGCTGCTACTGAAAAAGGAATCGGTACCAACTATTCGTGTTGCTGCTGGACCTCCAAAAGAAGTGAGTGTAACCTTGTATTAACCTTTATATTAATCTTTGCAAATCCCTTGCACGCTTCACGATGATTGTGGCTAATGTTTACACTCAGGGTGCATTACTGCATGTATTCTATGTAACGTTACTACGTTCTCAATATAATTCATAATCCCACGTTTATAATGAAAAACGCGTTATAGTTATTGTGTTATTAAAAATTGTGTACGCAGGTGTTACAGCTAACGTAACAGCAATATTAACAGGAATATCAATGCAGTTACAATAATATAGATGTAGGCCTACTTAATAGTTTTCTTAAAACAAAAACCATTTTCGTGCTGCACTAAACATAAACATACAACAAATTCTTAGGTATCCTTCAACTACTGCTAGAATCATTAATGACATGACCTCATGTCAGTGTTTCAGTCACGATAGTTGTACCTAACGCTGAGATATTGTCACGCATCACTGACAAGCCTACATTTACAAAAAGAAAAGTTTTTCAACATAAATCTGTCAACGAACTAACCTATAACTTATAACGTTAAACACATAGCGTTTGTATCTCACAACTCTAACGTTACCCTGCCAGTACAAAATAGATCAAAGTGACATTGTTAACCAACCATTCAGAAACGTCCTGTTCGAGCCTTAATTGTCGAACTTCTTCAAGTTCGGGCCGTCATCTTGTTTCGGGTCCGACTCTGGTTCAAACTGATACGGTTGCACAGATGTGTCCTCAGAGAGAATCCCGCTGCCATAATAAACCCTCAACTGTTGTCAAGTAAACACTCCACGTGCGTTGTGTTACAGCGCCCACAGAACAGAGGGGCGGAGTCAGCGAAGCTCATTATCATTTAAAGGCATATGCACTTAAACGGCGTGCTGAAAACAGAGCTGTTTTTGAGCAGGTAAAATGGGTGTTTTCTTAAAATACTAATGAGAATTTTTAATAAAAGTATATTACAAAGTTTTCATTTAGACCCTAAAGATTCATATTAACTTGTACAAAATGGCATTATATGACTCATTTAAGGTAAAACCTTTTTTTGCAGTTACATAACTAAAGATGTTTTTTTGAGAAAATCTTTTTTTAGGGGTAACTTGGTGGCTCAATGGGTAAAACTTTTCCCTCACAGCAAGAAGGTTGTAGTTTAAAGTCAGGTGGCCTTTTTAATGACATGCATGACAGATTAATTGGAGACACTAGGCCAGCTTTGTTTTGTCTCGTCAATAAAGTTCTATGAACTTAGATAAATGCAGCAATATCTAATAAATAAAATGATCTATACTCACCATACTGACACTGAAATAACCCTGTCTACTAGGTCATGGGGTTGTCATTGGCAGAGGTAGAGACACTAGATGTCTCTCTAAGATAGATAAGTAACATTAAATCTTTGCAACAGTGTAGACTTGGATGTAGTGGCAATCACAATACCATCTGTTGCTCTGTTAGTCATTATCGGCTGAGTCAAATCACAGAACACTGGCAATAATACTCAAATGAAATCAAGCTGTTTGTCCTAACCCTTCTTTTACCGAGTGCCTGCACTGTAGGTTGAAACACTATCACCCTACTCTATAGCCTGAAGTCTGGTGTTATGCCCTGTTGCACTTTTTTTTTACAGTACGGGTGTCCAAACAGATGCCTGTTTTATTCTGTCATCTGCAAGTGATATTGCATGTCTTCGTTCATAGGTCACCTTAGCCAAGTTGCAACATCGAGGTGACATTAAAGCAACAGTCAGAAGCCAAGCATGGTGGGATATTGTACAATATTGTGTTACTTTTTGTTGATGAATAATACATAAAACAGAGAGATAACCTAACTGTAGGCTGTAACAAGCACAGTCTCCTTCCTCTGCGACGGGAGGCTGTGACTGATTGATACCTGAGCATGTAGAGGCAGCGGCAAACTGTAAGTTGACATTAGTTTACTTGCATGGTGCGGGCTTTTACCTTTTGTTTGAAAGTTTAGATCTTAAAGCAGGTGTTCACATGTTATTTTAGAGTTTGAGAAACTGCAGTTTTATTATATATATTGTAGCTTTTAGCTTTGCAAATATAGAAAAACTTGTTTTTTTTTTTTTTTACAAAAGACAAAGCATTAGAGCTATACGTGGAAGTATCTGTATTGCATTTGAGGTGTATAAGTCATGCTGAAACCATTTCTTTCAATGCCTTAGATTATCTTAGTAAGGGCAGGGCTAGATAACCAAATTCGTCCGATTTGCTTATATTCAGGTGTGGGTTTGGCTGCAATTTGTTGCTTTGAATGTGCACGTGTACATGTGCCTGTGTGTAATAGATGTCTTAGCCACAACGAGAAACTATATAGGGATGTGGTTCTGATTTGCATCTAAAGTGTCAGGTAAAGATCAGTTACATGTTTTTGATTCAATGACAATAATTGACCTTGGGAAGCAGTTGGTATGGATAGTAAGGGCTGGGTATTTTTGAGGTACATCTATTTATAATATGTGAGGTCAAATGTAACATGTTTGGAGTAACAAAAGTAGGAAAAAAGTTGCTATTGTTGACTTCTTAATGTGCATATTTATAATGTATATTTATGTAATGTATATTTATAAGCATAAAACAATGCTTGTATTTCCTTACCTAATTTCCTAAGTCCCCCCCCCTTCCTTTTTTTGTTGCAAATATACAAATGCTTAAATTTAGCTTGATATTTATTTTAGTGGCTTGAGGATCATTTGTAGTAATGCTGTAAATGTGTCTTACAATAAGTCGTTTTCCTCTGTATACTCTGTCCCGCTAAGGTTAAACTGAAACCTCAACCCGCTCATAGCCTTGTAAATTAGCTCAGGTCTCTTGTCTTTCTTTCCCTGGCGGTCCTGGCTCCTGTTTCCTTAGTCTCCTCAAGTTGCTTCGACTTTTGTTCTTTAAAAAGGTGAAACAAGGAGACAAGCCTTACCATAGAGCAAAATGCATTATCTTGTAATGTTTCAGAGTGCTGAGGACTTTCATGAAGGTGATCTCTGGATGCAAAGCAGGCAGAGATGACATCTGGCCAAAACAGGTATGCAAATGTTGGGTGAATTCACCATTGCACTACATTTACAATTGCACCAATTTTGTGCACAGTATTTCAGTGCAAAACGCTGCACCCGCAATACAGTTTAGCTAGGTGCTAAGCGCTCTAAAATAGTGCTGTGCCACATTAAAATTATGTCATTGTCATATTTTTAATAGCAAACCACTTCCTTTCTATGCAAATTAGCCTCATTATGGATTGTACGTATTCACTAAGATTTGCCTTTAACTATTATTATCGCTGTGGTAAAAAAAGAATTGGGTAACACTTTACAATAAGGTTCGTTAGTTAACATTAGTTAACTACATTAGTTAACATGAACTAATAATGAACTACACTTATACAGCATTTATTAATCTTTGTTCATGTTAATTTCAACATTTACTAATACTTTATTAAAATCTTGTTAACATTAGTTCATGCTCTCTGAACTAACATGAACAAACAATGAATCGCTCTATTTCTATTAACTAACGTTAACAAAGATTAACAAATACAGTAACAAATGTATTGCTCATGGTTAGTTAATGTTAGTTAATGCATTAACTAATGAACCTTATTGTAAAGTGTTACCAAGAATTGCATTAATAAAAGAATACATTCTGTTGTGATGGCTGAAATAACAGGCAAATCATGTAGATGATCGTTAAAATAACCAGGCAAATCCAGATTTGTTGTAGTACACAATTTTAGTATTTTTACTTTACCTGATTTGCATAAATTCTTTAGTTAACCAGATGCTAAACCAGTGAAGGCAGCATGTGCAAATAAAATGGTACCAGTTCTCATTCATAGCGAATTCTCCCTGGCTAGTGACATTTTGCTTTGATTTAGTAATATATCCTTATGTACCAGTTAATAAGGTACAAAATTAATGCAAACATACATTGCCTACTTCACTTTTGATTGCTTCAAGGATGGTGAGTCTTGCTGCTAACAGTTTAGGGTGGGGGTTCTCATCTCTGGGACTCGAGGTCCACTTTCCTGCACAGTTTAGCTCCAACCCTAATCAAACACAAATGAACAAGCTAATCAAGCTGTTCAGAATTACTAGAAATTCTACATTCACGCCATGTGATAAATATCGTAGTCGCGAGATGACAACATATTTAGAGCTGTTCACGTCCTTTGACAATATGGCTCCACTATCAATGCCTAAAGGAATCATGGTGTGAACGCACCTAAAGATATTAGCAGGTGAGTATGATCAAGGTTGGAGCTAAACCTTGCAAGAATGTGGACCTTGAGGGCAAGAGTTGAGAACAAAGGTGTTCTGGGAGGTTGCCAAGAGTGTGGTAGTTGTTATGGTGTTCTGTGTGGTTGCTTGGTGTTTGCCTAATGGCCCACATGAAAAGAGTCCATTATCATTAATGCCTCAAACCCTGTATGAGCAGCAATAGTGATGCTTGCCTTTGCAAGGCCATTTAAAAATGCATACGCTAATGCATCTAATAACCCCTAAGTACCTCAGGTAGGGGAGGTCATGTTACATACTCACACCCAATGTCTTGTAATTTGTGAGTGCTAAGGTGGGCTAGTCTTATCTTTTGGTCTCTCTTGTTCTCGGTGTCATGGAGTTTTGTAACATACAGAAGCTCAATAAATTATTAAACGTATCTGGAAGTTCCTCGGCTACTATACATTGAGCTGTACATGTGCTCAGTTACATGCAATGTGGCCTCGCTGTTTAGAAGGCTAATCACTTGGCATAAGTAATGACTGATAACCCACATAGCAAAATTCAGTTAAATCAACGTTGAAATATGGTTTGGCAGAAATGTTGAAACTACGTTGAAGCCTAACATTGATCCGATGTTGAAAGTGTCCCCTCTACTTTTGTGTTGAATCAACATCGGATTTTCAACCATACTGACATTGAATCAATGGTGATTCAACCATCATCTAAATGAGAATCTACATTTAAATTTCAGTTGATTTTATGTTGAAATAATGTTACTTAATCAATGGTGAATCAACCATCATCTAATGAGAATCTACATATCAATTTAAGTTGATTTTATATTGATTTTATGTTGAAATAATGTTACTAAATCAATATTGGTTCAACCATTATCTAAAAGGTATAAAATTAATTTATATGCATTAATATAATATAATATAATATATATATATATATATTAAAATGAGTGATGGGCATTGTATCTTGCAGAACAATCAACATCAACCTCCATTGAAAAGACACTCTATTTAGCAGTAGGCCTAAGACTGCCACCAACAATAGGACTAACCGTATAATAACAACAGACACATTTTGGATTCATTTAGTTATATGGATAAAAACATTTATTAGATTTTTTAAAGATTTTTTTTTAATGCAACAAACAAAACATGAAGAACAAGGGGGTGATGCTATGTGTGTGAGTGGGCTTGTATGTGTGCAGGGCCATAGCACATCTGAAGAGGACACTGTGGGAGAGAAGCAGAGACAACATGTCAGCACTCACGATGAAACATTTTGCAGAGCAACTTATGCAACAGCTATTTAGTAATATTAGGAATATCAAATTCACTTACATCTAATTTTTCTTTGAGCCTCCTGCACGCCAAGGGGCGTAACGTAGCCAGTTCTTCACGATGTCACTGAAGGCCTGCTGTGTGAGCTTCCTGTCACACTGCCGAGAAGCAACTGAAAGACATGAATCCAAAATGGTTGTTTAAGGAATGATAAGATACTCATTGCATCAGTTGGGTTGAAATAACTTGTTGCCAGCTGAAAACAGCACAAGGAATATTAAGTTAAACTCACCAAACATGCAGTCTTGCAGGCAAGTGTCCCTAAATGGCAGCTTGGCCTCACTGTGTTTGTACGCTTTCCCTGCCCAACTAAATTTACAGGCCAGGCCGTTTGTTAAGGCTGCTGCCAGCATCCTCCTGATCATGCAGGTCGAGCTGGTGCCTCCCACCATGGCCAAGTGGACAATCTATTGAGATGTGAGGAAAAATGGATTTAAGTACAATTCCAGTTTGCCTGTTGATGTAACTCAATTGGAACACTGGTGTTAAAGGTCCGACCATGTGGAACAAGGATAAAAAACTGTGAAATGTTAAAATGTTGAAAATGTAGAAATGTTGGGAAATCCATTAAAGGAACATGACTCTCCATGAGCTAGGGGAAGGTGTAACATCTGTCGTTGCATGTTTAATAGCATCTAGAGGACATAAGCTTTCAGAAAATGTAAGTTTTGAGTGGTATATTGGATTTCCCTAAATAGTAGAGACCAAAATGTAAAGTCTTTCTACTTGATTCACAAGGCGAATCTCGATAATGACCGGTGTTCTATACATTATCCCTTACTTAACATTCTGATCAATGTTCAGCATGGTCAGACCTTTCAAAAACAATTGGTTTTGTTGGATTATGGGGTAGGGGGTGGGGTGCGCAGTAAGGCCCAACAGCACCTGGTAAGGCCCCACCTAATATGCAGAATGTCTCATTATGCAGCTCAGTTTATCAAACAAATTACCATCTTTTGTCGGACTGCCTCTGTTTTTAAGAGGGCTTCGGCCTCATTTAAGGCCTCCTCGTTTGTGATAGGCAGCTGGACGGGGAACGGCTCTCGGCTTGTGGCTGGTCCACTAGCTGGGGTTCTACCCTCGGCCATTTCCCCCATGATGAACTGCACATCTCGTGAAAGTTCCTTCACCACCACTAGCACTTCGGCAAGCATCCCTGTCATCTTTTGGATGGCGAGGTCTTAAACAAGGGTAAAAACAAATTGTCATGAGATAAAAATTTGCAAAATACTTCTGTGGTTACATAGCACAACATTTTCTAATAGACTTGCCTTTCAAAAGCTGCCCATTTTCACCTTGTGGGGCACGAAATGGAGTGTGCATGGTCCCATATGGTGATATACTGGCACCTGCAAAACAAAGATATTAATTTATTTATTGGGACCATCAACAAAACTTTGAGAGGGCAGATTGTGTTGTCAGCTACCAAAGGACGTCATTTTATGTCATGCTATGTCAATTTCATTGTGGAATTCTGTGTCCACGGCTGTACAAAAAGTGTTGCTGGAAGTATGGCATCATACCCTCTCTCTGTGGGACCTGCAGCTGGTGCGGCCCAGCGCCACCCTCCTTCTGTGGGAACATTTTTTACTAAAGATACAGGACTGCTGCAGACAATGAGCTGCCAACCACCATAATGTAATAGCAACCCAAAATAATGAACTTGCTGTCCTTATATATATATATATATATATATATATATTTGTGGTGTGTTTTATTATTATTATTATTATTATAGTTGTTGTTGTTACTTGAATAGTCAATATATTTCCCTTATTTGTATATGTCTATGATATTAACTGAAAATATAATCCACTGTAAACAATCAAAGTGGTCATATGGATTCTTTGCATTAACCAACTCTTAGGCCTAAATATTACATTCAATGTTATAGAAAATAATCTTCATGACAGAAATTCACAAATATAGCCTATATACATTTGAGAACAGAAACGCATCACGTAACTGTAAAAGTAAAAAAAAATAACTACGTGCTTGTTTGTAAAAAGGCTGTGAATTAGTATTCAATACGGTGACAAGTCACGTGACAAAAGAACGAAGGACTCAAACCCGAAGACTCGAGAGATGAACTAATCATTTCTCTTTCCCGATACTGACAGCATAGCCTCTATGGGACTGACAGGAAGAACGAAAGACTCGGACCCGTCCCGAACCCGAAGACTCAAGAGAGATGAACTAATCTCAGAACCCATTATGTTGCGTAATGCGCATGCGCGGTCAACACAAAATGAACGAATCACTCTCTGAGACAACTCGGTAGGTACAATTTGAACGGTTGCTGTAAGTTAGTTTATGGGCGCATACATTTTACAAGTTTTCTGTTAACTTTGAAACGTTATACGGATCTGATCCCCTCCTCGCTAGTGACACACTCGGCTCGCACTTTTGCAACAATATCGTTGACTTGTTGTCACTACAGCAACTGTTTAAATTGCAGCTAGCGTTACCTGTTAGCTAACTAGCTCTAGCACTATTCACATAAATCAATCATGGTCATTCCCTTATTGAGTGATAAAATTTCCATTTAACGACAAAGTGCCAAAACAAACAACATATTTATTTTTATTTTTTTTAAAACATAAGTCAGTTAAAACTTACCACAAGCAGGAGTGGGTATGAGCAGTCCCTGGAAATGGCGCTGCTAACTGCAGGTCTAACGGTAGCAGCTAGAAACTGATATGGACCGTTCCAAACAAATATGTTTTTTGTTTCTTACTTGTTTTTTATTTGTTCTCTGTACAGGTTATACACATAACCTAAGATACATGTTAAAAAAACCATCACAATCAATCGTCCAAGCATTGTGTTTAATTAAAAATATAATAATTACAAATATATAAACCCCCTCATCTTAATGGTCTCACCTAGCAGTAACCGCCACTCCTCGTGCGTCCCGCCTGTTTAACTTTGACAGCATTGATTAAACATTGATCTAATGTTTGCAATTCAACCATTAAATTCAACCATAATTCAACGTTGATTCAATGACATTTTTTCAACTTTCTATTCTTCAGTGGTTGATTCACCAACACATTTCAACCATAACCATAAATCAACCATTTCAACCAAAATTCCATGTTGAAATAACATCTTCTGCTATCTGGGAATGTTCTATCATGCTCAAATTACATTTTATAAAAGCTTTGGTTGTTTTTTAAACTTGTTGGTGTAATTTATGCTGGTTTTTACCGAAAGCAGGCATACCAACATGCTCACTTTGACTGCATACTGAAACATATTAACTTAATTGCCACTTTCTACAAATGGGTGCAAAATATGAATGAACTTGAAATTATGCAAAAGGAACCACTGACAACAAACAAATGTTGCAGGAATAGGTAATAGGATTGTAGATTTAGCCTAGATTAAAATGTCCCTCAGTAGGGAGCTACTGTAATTAATTTGGGACCAAGCATTGGTTTGTGGTGGTTGATAAGCGCATATTTCTGTTTGATCATTTTCTTAACACATTAACTCTGGTAATGATTGACTGGGTTGAATGATAGAGCGAATTATAGAAAAAATACAGCCACTACAATTTGTGTAAAATTAAGAAAATCGAAAGAGTCCTTCCACCATGTAAAATGTATTTTTATGGAAATAAATGTTACAATTTCAAGGAATCTACATACATAATCTTTCATTCTAAAGACAATGGAAGGTGTGTCTTTTTTGCTTAAAATGTAATGGGGCATTAATTGTACTGTAGGGGAAATGGCAAAAGTGGGTTACGTAAATACTAAACACATCATGAAAAAGCTTTCTTTGGTGTACAACTTTTAACTAAAGGATAAGGATACTTCCTAAGCTGTACTCTGTCTAGTTACTTTCTCTGGGTTAGAGAGGTAGTCCCCCTGGCGTTATATTCTTAGTTGTTGTAACTAGCTTTGGCACCTTTATCAATGAGAATCTAAATGAGGAAAGGCTCATGGCGTAGTCAACTAATTCCTCTTAATCCCAACATATCTTCTGCTGCTTAGCATTGTTTCTGGTGCTAGGCATGGCTTGCTGAGATTAGCTTTAGCTGTGGTTAACTCCTCCACAAGTGTTCACACGGCACGACTGCCTCAACAGAGTCAATATGGACTTATTCAACAAAATGTTCATCGACCATTTAAGAAAAGAATGTAAGTGACATGTTGACCTTTCTGTTTTCATCCTAAAGTAGGTTTAATTGCAGTAAGAGTAGAGAAAGAGCTGGTTGAACTTTCACCCAGTAGGGTCACAAATGGTGAATCTGTTAGACAGACAGTATAATAAGATCAGTGATTACTAACAGTACTTACAGAATGGCAAGTTTGCTTAGCTTTTGTGTAGACATAATGTGTTGTTCTTCTTTTAAACTACATTTTCTAAAGTAGTATTTATGTCTGATATTACTAACATGGTGCCTTAGCGTATTTTGCTATGTGCAGGTAAACTCATGGCAATTATAAGAGAAGTCACAGATAATTTTGTTTTTATTTCCATTTTGTTTTATTTGAATGGAATCCGCAAACAGTGATTGAATGTCATAAAGCTGAAAGTAAAACAATGATTCAGAATCATATGCAGAATCTAAGCTGTGACTTTGATAATCTGGTTTAATTCTGATAATTTTGTTTTGGCTTGTAGAAGTTCTGAATGGCAGATAACTTAAAAAATTAGGAGCCATATTGGCTGGTGAGTGTAAAAAGTTCATTTCAAACCCTGACTGTTATAACACATAGGTCTTCAACCCTACCCCTGAGGAGCTACTGTCCTGCATAATTTACCTACAATATCCTCTAATCAATGTGCTGAAGCAGGTAATAAACTGGAAATAAACTTTGCAGGACAGTAGGTCTCCATGAGCAGGGCTGAAGACCTCTATTATAAACAATTCATCCCATTGCAAGGTAACTTTGTTTAAATGTAGATCTTTCTTTACCTTTTGAGTGATCAAACATAAGATTTGCTCTTGTGGTTGGATATTATTTGAATTTTAATGATTACGATTACGATTATGCTTATCGATTCTGATTCTTATTGATTCCAATAAAGTAAAAAACAAACAAAAAAAACGTAGATATGCACATTTATTCTAAGTCTTATTGCAAAGCATTTAATTGTTAGCCTGGCATGCCAGACCTACATCAAGATGTTAGGTCTGGGAACTCTCCATTGACATACCTCAATCCGAGGGGCGGGATAAACGGTTGTCTTTCAAAATCCCTCTGCACGCAATAGGACAGCGCTACAACCAACCAGAGCAACGAACGGCTGTGGCTGAGTGAGTCCCGTGCGTTTTCCCACTAGCGGAGCTAGTTGATATATTAAACTTTTGCCGTATCCGGTCGTCAAAACTCCGAACACATCTTCCTTTTCTAAGAATGACTTAAGTGGCGTTCTCTTAACTCCAAGTCCTCCAGATTCGCGGCCAAAGCCGATTCGAAAGACCGCTGCATCTTCATTGTTTTCAAGCAGCAGGGAAATCACCTATGGAAATCACGCGGAACGTCATGAACTGTGCCGTCATTGTGTTAAGCCCGCCCGCCGACTCTATACACGATGTGATTGGCCTGACCCGAAATTGGTTTTTCCAACTAAAAAGTCTATTGAGAGTTGCTAGACCACACTGGCAGCGAAATGATTTTCGCGGCCGCTAGGGTGCGTCTAGATTTCTAGGCTATTTAATTGTAGCTGATACCATGAACAAAAATCAACAGGCTAAAGAACACTTACACAATGGTTTAAAAATACCATAGCAAAAACAACTAGCCTAACTAATCTAAATTTCAAGCATTATTAAAGACAAGTTAACACTTATAAAAAAATAGCAATTGCACAAATAAATACAACTAAACAAAGATACGAGTGAAATAAACAGTGTTTTAAGATTTTCTGGTATTCAGATGCAGAAACTTTAATCAAATGTAAAATAACACTGCTCTTTAATGATAAAACATACATTACATATAGTATAGTTACAAAACTTATTCAGTCAAGAACAGCAAGCGAATTTTATTTTTGTCTTTTGTTGTTTGATTGACGATGTTATTGAGACGGCAGCAGGAATATTAGGCTACTGTTACTTTAAAAGCTGCACCGATCCAATATACTGTTACACATGTTTTCTTTGTTTGAAAATTTGGGCAGCTGACTTGTTGCCCCGCTGCCAGGCATTGACTTTGCAGGCAGTGTTTGTGTAAGAAGGTACCTCTCACAAAGCTGATTTCAGACAGACTTCTGAGGCAGTGTAACGGTTTAATGATCTACAGCAAAATAAAGCGAGCTTTGGTGAAAACTAAGAGAATATTTATTGACTACAATAGTAATTTCTCACTAGAAATGACATCATAAGTGGAAAAAGTTTATCAAAAATGTACATTTACACACAAACTGACCACAGCCGCAACTTTCAGACGCCATCTTTATTTTTCTAGCTAAACTGTCACAGAATAGAAAGCTCTGGATTGTGGGATATCAAAGGCAGTGAAGGATACATCTATGCTGCCTTTAAAAATCGATCAGATGAAGGTTTCTCAGGAGACAGAAAGTGAAACTAACATAGCATTCAGACATGCCTTGAGGCCTTCCGATCTTTTAATGCATCCTCCGAACGCAGCATTTATCAGTTTTCAGACGCAGAGCGAATGTGTGGGCAGCACAGAAAACAGCGCACAAGTCTTTTTGTGCTTGAATGGTTCAAAATCTAATTAAAATCACTTTTTCTGTGAGTGCACTTTGGATGTGTGTGCAGCACAGAAAACAGCATGCGGGTCTTCTTGCGCTTGGAAATTTGAAACCGGTTCTCGATATCCAACCTGGTCAGGGGTGTCCAATCCTGCTCTTGGAGACCACTTTCCTGCGAGTTTAGCTCCATCACACCTGCCTGGCAGTCTCTAGTTATCCTGAAGATCTTGATTAGCTGGTTTATGTGTGTTTAATTAGGGATAGAACTAAACCTTGCTGGAAGAATAAAATAGCAACATTTGCATTGAACGAAGCACCTCCGAGTCATAGGCTATCTAGAGACCAGAATGGATGTGAGCTCTTTTGATTTAGGCCAGTGATCAACCACCTAGCAAACACCCAGAAAACCTCAACCACAGCATAGCAACACCCTGGCAACTACTTAAGAATACTCTAGCATATTGCTTTGCACAGGCAAAATGCCTAATGTTTTCTTCAGAACATGCATAACTCTGCAACTGGGTTTCTGTCAAAGTTGTTGCATTGTGCCAAATAAAATGTAATCAATTTCTTTCACTAATTCATATTTTCTGAGGAGGACAGGCAGTTTTTGTTGAATTACTGTACCTCAACATAATGATGCCTTTGAAGGACCATAACGTCTGGCCCTTTGGTAAACTGGCTCACTGCATCCTCAGATCTTTCAACCTTTGATCAGATCTTCCTACTTTTCTCAGACATTGAAAAGGGATTCACAAATTCTTACATCAAAAAACCCTTGAGACATAAATTTAACCAAAACATTTTAGTCCAAAACAAGTTTTCCATCCTCAATAACAGGCAAAAAAAGCCAACAGATTTTGCAAAAGTCTGAGGAATATGTTAAGTCAGACATTATAAAGGGTGTTAAGTAGGACATGTTACTACTCATATATATTTTTGTTAATCCTGAAGTAACTTTACTGTCAAACAGAAATAGCCCTAGATTTCCTAAGACTAACTAAGCCCATATATACATATATGTATTTTTCATGCAGGGGTTCTTTTACTCATCTTATCTGACCTGTACAGGCGTCACAAGTGATAAATCAACTCCTGTGTTAACCACCATAAGTCAAATGGGAAAACAGTGAGTGGGTCGTCTATAACTGCAAAAAAATCATTTGGCTCAAGATTCGATGTGCTCTTTCTCCTCAGGAGATCGTTCGGGAAGATGTTTCCTCGCTCAGGGAAGTCCATCGTCTTTGACAGCTTTCCAGATCCATCTGATACCTGGGAGATCATTGAGACTATTGGTAAAGGGACTTATGGGAAAGTTTATAAAGTGCTTAACAGAGTCAATGGCAGCAAAGCCGCCGTCAAAATATTGGATCCAATCCATGTGAGTAAAACCCTACTAGATAAAACTTGTATGTGGTGTGTTTTTAGGTCATAAAGAGAGACAGAGTCATATCACAAAGTCACTATTTTTAAACACAGAGAAAACTCAAGGTCAGATTTGCACAGAATGGTAGGGTCATTAAGGGAAGGGTAATTTTGGACCCTTCAGGTTCAATCAGTTCACATTTGTCTGCATCTGTATGCATGCTTTTGCACATTTGTTTGTACCTGTGAGAGTGTTTATGCCTTGAGAGAGGCCTGCAGGCAATTCCACTCGCCACTGTCATATAAGAACAGAACATCTATATCCTGCAGATAATGACCAAAGGCTCTCTGTGTCTCTGTCCTGCTTGTTATTTCTCCAGCCAGACACTCTTTCTTTTAGTGATTGGGCAAATAAAAGAACCTCTAACAGCATATACCCAGACTAATCATCATGAGATGGCTTTTCAGAAGATGTGCAATTTGTGTTAATTTACCTTTCTCCAATTCACCCTTTCAAAGTCCTGAAAGGAGGCTTGGAAGTATTTCAATGGACCTTTGGCTGCCAGTATATTTAAAATCACTCATCTAGATCAAACAAATCTTGGCTTAATTTAATAGACTGCAGCTGCCATAGCCATTGTACCTCGGATATTCACAAATATTTATTTGCACTGCTTTCAAAACGCAGGAAATGCTGTAATCATGTGTAGTAATAGATATATGGAGCATTTTTGAAGCCAAAAGGCATCACAGAAAAGACCTGTGTACCATATCCATTAAAATTCACACTCAGAGGTTGTTTTTCCTCAGGCTCAATCAGTAAACAGTAATTTTCCGATGTTGGTCCAAAAACCTTGAAGGACGCGGAAGCCAAAAAATATTATTTCGGTCTATGCCTCATGTAGTTCACTGCTGTGATATTTTATTGCCTTTCTGGCTTTGCTAAATTCAATAGATAAAATGACTAGGAAAAAACTTTTTTTTTTTTTGCATCAGTGCCTCCATTTGTGTTATTTGTGTTGAATAGTTGAAGAAAAGTCTTTGTTCTCTCAAAAATGAGAATTGACGTTTGAGCCATTGCTCTGTGTTTATTTTTCTTTTTTTTTCTTAAAGGAAAAGTTAAACCAAAAATTAAATTGTCATTCTGTCAATGGAATTCTGTCATTATTTACTCACTGTCATGGTATACCAAACGAGTATTCCTGTTTTCCTTACAACATTAAGAAATATAGCAACACGTTTAAGAAACATTTACAATGGCTCGCCCTTACTTTAAAACAGTAAATAGTGTCAGTTAATTCAATTCATCTGTTTATTTCAGGATATTGACGAGGAAATTGAAGCTGAATATAACATCCTAAAAGCTCTCTCAGACCATCCCAATGTCGTCAAGTTCTTTGGAATGTTCTACAAGAAGGACGCCAAGAACGGGGACCAGCTTTGGCTAGTGCTAGAGGTAAAGTTCAATTCTATGTCATGCATGTGCGTCTCATTTATTTAAGCTCGTTGTATATCACACATGTGTTAAATTGGGCTTGTGACATTATCGTAAACACATTTTTAAATGCCCTAATCAATTATGGTTATTACATTTGCACCAGGAACACATGCAAATGCTAATGTTTTTGTAAATCATAGCAAAGTTGTGTACTGCATACTATATCATTATCACATGATGGATTTATTGCTGCCATTGCAGTGTGGGTTAATGGGATACGTATAGCAGTGAAAATCTGTTTATAGAGGATTAGCAAAATAGTCTGATAATAAAAGGCTATTAGTGTCAACACCTCTGTAAATTTAGGAGCACGTTTAAATTAGAACATACATGTTTGACTGCTTGAAAACACACACGTTTGAAGGAAATGGGATGAGTGTTACATAAGAGACTTTAGTCTCAGTAGGTCTGGAGTTTTTGTGGCAGGACAGGTATGGGAGGGTGGAGATGACTGCTAATGTGAGATGAGCAGGTTCAGATACCAACTCTGCATTCAGACACACTGGCTTTAGCTGGAAATAGATGGTCTACCACTGTCATGGGTCCCACTGTACTAACAAGTGAGGTCACTTTATATTGCACTGTACTGTAACTATTGTTGAGTACTGCTCATTAGTTATGCCATTCGGCAGTAATTATTCAGGAAAAATATGTGTTCAGACAGCCTATGTACTTTGTATTGAATTTTAAAAAGTTACAAGTGTGTTATTACAGCTGAATCATACAGTAATTAGAATGTGCCAGTACAGGAATAGAATACTATGTACACCATATTTAATGTGTATTATTTGTATTCTCAAGTTTAATATGTAATATAATCAGTGTTACATTTTTAATAGCCACACAACTCCTTGTATGGTTATGCACAAAAACAGTTATCATTTCATTTTTAAAGTTTCATTTTACCAAATTGCAGAAGTGCCATAATGCTTAATACAACATATCAATATTCTTAATTGTGAACAGCTTTTTTTTTTTTTTCAAAAATTATTTTGGCATGTTTTAAAAATTGAAGCCTATTGTTGGATTTTCATAAAAGCACCATGGAACAGTTATGGTAATACCGTGTTAGTCAAATGGTATACAGTACCATGATATTTACATAAGACTCCAAGGTACTTCAAATTGAATGCCATGATATTATCATGGTACAATAACGGTAGTGGTAGTGTTGGGAGTATACTTGTTTGGGTTTGGTGGTGTCACATGTTGGTTCCATTGTGTTTTGGTTTGGTTTGGTTCTAGTTCCTGTTTCCTTTGTTCTCATTTTCCTGCCACTTGTTAATTTGGTGTCTAATTCACACCCAGAGTTGCCACAGTTACTTTACAAGTTACTTGATTTTAAAACTAAGTTACTTTACAAGTTACTTGATTTTAAAAGTAACTAAGTTATTTTTATTAGTTACATTCAGCAGTTGCCGACAACACCCCTGCGGCACCACCTCAACATAAAAAACGACAACAAGTTTTGCCAACACTCACTTTATTGGAAGTGTATTTTTAACAGTAACATCAACAATCTTTCTCCTGATATTTAAACTTGAACTTAAAAACTATTTCCTGAAAAAAGTCTTTCTTGACTTCACTTAATATAAATACTTGTTTTTATAAAATATATATTGTTTTTTTGTTTTTCTTGACCCTGTAATTTAGTAACTGTAGAACACGTTAACTGTAATTATGCGTATATGATGAAATTAATACAGTTTCTTGTCAATCTATGTCTATTTTAATGTGAACAATGTGCTGCCACTTTAATTCAGCGCGGTGCAGCACAGCAATAGACTGGTGCGGAAACGATCTCTGCACTGCTGTATACTCACGCACCTGAAACAGATCGACGGACCGCACCCGCGTGCAGTGTGAAAGCTCTGTTAACATGGGTACGGGAAAAAATATGCACCGCATACGCACAGCAGACGGAGACAAGTATGTGTGAAACGGGCATAAGTTTGACTGTGCGGTGCTGCGACTCCATATGTTTTTTCAAATTCGACGAAGTGTTTCTGTAGGTATAACACTTTGTCGCCACCAGCACAGAGTTTACAACGGACCTTAATGTTGCCATCTTTAGCTGACAGACACAAACTCAAAATAGTGATTGTATTTCCAGCTAGAAAAAGCGCATCTCTCTCTCCTCCCTCCATTGTTGTTTACGCTTGTGTCGCTGCGTGGTACGTACACGTGACGTGAACCTCATGCTGAAAACGTGACTTGTCGCGCACACTCCCCGAGATGCAAGAAGAAATAAATATATATTTTTACTAAGGAAAATGACAAAAATAGTAACGCACAGTGACTTGGATAAGTAACTTTAATCTGATTACTGGTTTTGAAATAGTAACGCGTTAGATTACTCGTTACTGAAAAAAGTGGTCAAATTAGAGCGGCATCACTGTTCACACCTGTTCCCTGTTCTTAGGTTCCCTTGTGTATTTAATCCCTTGGTTAGTGTTAACATTTTGTTATAGCGTATAGTGCTTTGTTTCCCTCTATGTTTATTAAAAGTCAGTTTAGTCATCCTTCTGAGTTCCCGAACATAATGCATGATGCCGAAGCGGTATTCGAGAAGTGTGGGTTTAGTGTGCATTAAGGGCACTTGGAACAGCCTTGCTCACTTACTTCCTCAAGTGTGGGTATTTTGACGGGGAGTTAACAAGTCTCATTGTTCTGTAACCTTCTGAGCCAGTTTTTGTGTAGAAATAAAAAGGTAGATATGCCTGTACATACCGTAGTATAAAGTTGTTTTACTAATGTCAGCAATCACAAAGTCTTCCACATGAGTATGTAAAAAAGCATGTTAACATTAAAGTTAATTGAAATCACCCCCCCCCCCCCCCCCAAAAAAAAAAAAAAACATCAAAATTTAGTTTTAAATAAATAATAATTTAAATAAATATAATTTAAATACATTTTAAATGCTAAAACAATAATTTCAGGAAATCTCTGGTATTACTGTACGGTTTAACATTTAGAAATTCTTAAATGTGTGTTTGAGGCCGCTGTACAAAAAAATAATATAATTTTTTATGAAGTGCTTAGATATTTCTGCATAGCCGTAGCGCAATTCTATTTTTGATGGAAGTGTAACAGCATGGCACGTCTCACTTTCCCTGAAGAAAACGCATTCTGTTTCATCAATATGGATGTAACACAGTTACCACAAATTACAAAAGCAGGATTCTTCTTTTGCAAGGCTTTAAGCAAGTTCCTCCATCTATATTAGAGGGAGGGATATTTTTTTCTCCCCCCCCCCCCCCATGTTTCCCTAAAGAGCTTTGCATTTCTGTATGCAAACTCCTGCATGCAAAATCCACAGTCAGCAATCCAAATGTGGAAGTTAATCCCCTGGCTGAAATCATAGTCGAGTATTGAAGCGTTCAGCAGCAGCCGAGATGTTAAATTGCCATGGTTACAGTCGTCCCCTCTGAACTGTAATTTTCTGCATTTCAGTATGATCTGGGAAGCAGGCTCCTCCATATGGAGTGACCCCTGATTACAGAGAGGACTTGCACAAATTGCGTCCTCCACTTTGCGGGCTCATCAGGCCTGGTGCTTGTTCCGCCTTTCCTTTGTGTTGTGGCTTGTAATTATGGGTATTTGGGGGCTGCTTTCATCTGTACTCATTGGTTTCTCATCGTATAAGGGGCCGACTCCACTCCGTCATATTAAAACTTCAAAGATATCAGAAGTGATCTCTATTCAGTTTTGTTCAAGTTGGCTTATAGGTTCCAGTTGGTGGTTAATGGCTGGGAAAGGACTAATGACAGCGGTTCATTGTTGTCGTTTCACATGAAACAGTATGTCTCTGTGCCACTGTTATTGAAGGATTTCATTTTTTTCTTTTCAAATGCATGGTCTTTTTGTAGATATCCAGTTGTAAAAGCTTTCTTTATTAAGTGAATTTATTGACTGGATTCGTAGAAACTGGAGAATATCAATATATGCTTGCATCATTGCTTAAAAAAGTTATTTGCAATATGATCCTATAGATTTATAGTATGCAGTGTGGCAAATATGAAATGGCAATGAGCAACATTTATAGGAAAAGTTATCAGTTACATTTTATTTGTAATTAATAGTTTTATTCAGCAAGGACACACTGAATTGATCAAAAGTGGCAATCAAGACTTTTTCATTATTACACTTTTTTTTTTTAATAAATGCTTTTCTTTTCAACATTCTTTTTGTAAAAAAATAGAGAAAATTTTTGTTTCCACAAAAATATTAAGCAGCACAACTGTTTTTAACATTGATAATAATAAGAAATGTTTCTCGAGCAGTAAATCAGAATATTATAATGATTTCTGAATGATCACGTGACACTGAATACTTCTTTCAAAAGTATTAAAAATCATTACTGACCTTAAACTTGTGAACAATATATGTATGTGGGTTTTCTTTGGATATGAGGTGAATTATTCATGTGTGTTTTGCCCTCTCGGTTATTTTCAGTGAAAGCAACCCACTTTTAATGAGGGTTTATTTATGAAGTGGTTATTATTTCACAGGTACTTTAAATCCAGCTCATTGATGCTATCTTTTATATTAGTGTAGCTATATATAAATATTAGTATGCCTCATCCAGACTAACTCACATTTATACATTTCCTTCACCCTCTGACACAATGCTTAGGTGTAGGTGGTCTCCAGGGTGTTGTAATGCAATGTTATGGTGAAATGCTACTACAGGTCATTTTTATTAAATTAACACATTTAAACCAACAGTTCAAACTGTGCAATGCTGTTTAATTTCCCTCATTCCCTTAATATAGTTAAGGTTTTTGGCCTTGGTTCTTGTATATAATGGCTGGTTCTTTGGCACACCCTTTGAAACGAAGCCCTTTTCGAACTATGTCGTATGTGTCTAGCTTGTGCATGTCATTAATTCACAATGAGATTTAAAATGCCATTGTTTGTTAGGGCTTTTTCATTAAACGCTGAGAGAAAGCAGACACCTAGCTCATTATTTGAGTGTAAATGATAAGGTCGTTCAGACAAAATAGGTGTTTTTTTTCTTGAAAGGTGTGAGGGCCACACACACGCTAGCTAAAAGAAAGCTTCTGATTTGATCATTTGCTGCACTTAACGAAAAATTTAGTTAAAATAAAATATATCAACGCATTCTCACCCCAAGGCGTCATCTAACTGACAATTTTGACCATGCTTCAATATTCGACGCTAAAGGTACCCTTTAGCGTCAGTTAGATGACGCGGGTAGGTTTAGGTCTGGGTAGAAGGGCGTCATCTAACTGACGCTAAGGGTACCTTTAACGTCGAATATTGAAGCATGGTCAAACTGATTCCCAAGGCGTCAGTTAGATGACGCCCTGGGGTGAGAATGGGCTGAATATATTTAAGGTCAGAAGCTCCAGGTGTGTTACTAGCAAGTAACTAATCAACTGTTTTGAGAACTTGAGAGTGGATACCTGCAAATCAAAGGTTTAGCTTGGTATTTTAAAGCCCATGTTAAGACTTTGAAAGGCATTAGCCATGCTGGCAGTGGGAGGATGGCAGAATTAGTCTCGAGTCTTTTCATCCGTAGCCTATGTGAGGAATTATGTTGATGACTCGTCAGTGGATGACATTAATAGCATGTTCACCACAGCCTGAGGTAATCCAGAGTGATATGGTCTAAAAATAAAATAATATCAGGAAGAAATTAAAACAAAAAAGACTGATGATTTTGTCATGTCATTTCAAACCCATGTGGCTTGCTTTCTTCTGTGGAGCACAAAAAGATGAATGTTCATGCTCATCTTTTCCAAACGGTTAAAGTGAATAGGAGCTCAAAAAATAACCATAAAAAATAGTCCATACAACTCATGCACTAAATTCCCAGTCTTCTGAACCATAGCGTTATGTAAAGAATGGACTAAAATTGAGCGGCAAGAATTTCCCCGGACAACACTATGCTATAGCTTATATACCATAGACTTTAGAAAAATATGGACGTAGTGTCCATGACGTCACCTGTAGGTGTATTTTTGAGGCGGAGCCGGCCGCCGCCGTCTTGGCAGCGCATCACTCCCGGATAAACTAAAATGGGCACAGAGGCGGGATTAGCCGAGTTGACGTGACGGCAAACAGACACCAGACAAACGGCTAGTAGTGACATCAGCGGCAATCCACCTGTCACTCAAGTGACCACACTCTTAATTATGCAGAACTTTAAGGCTTAATAACCACAGCAACAAACTTCACCTAACTAAACACACACATTTGGAAACGTATGAAATGAGTAATGGCATATAGCGATTAGTTTACTAGCGTACATTTAGCATTGTAATATGTATGCATGTTCTGTAATGCTGCTCTGAAACGATCTGTATTTTGAATAGCGCTGTACAAATAAATATGAATATTTGCATAGATATACAGACTGGCCCAGCAATTTGTATATAGTTACAATTACAAATTTACAAATACACTGGGTACAATTTGCCTGAAAAATTTTGGTAAATGTGTAAGCTAGATTTATGCCTAATTTTTTACATCTTCATGGACACCACAATGATTTCCTTCGTGTGGTAATATATTTCCTTGTTATATCTGAAGATCGGTAGATAGATATATAGATCTCGAATCCGCCATGGCACGAGCACAACTGGCTTTTAAAGGGAATGGGAGATGAGACTCTGATTGGTTTATTGCACATTACGCCCAAAACACACCCATTACTCATTAAGCGAATAGGGAAAACCCTTTTAGACCATGCGCTGGGAACGGCGACCATTTTACCCATCATTAAACTAGTAAAAGTAGATTCGGACATGCCCTAACTGCATTTGCGCAGTGCGCTTTAAACCACGTGCTTATATCGTTTTCCCTATAGATAATATCAGTATGAACATTCTAATCAACAACTGACTGAGATTTGCGTTATAACTTTTACAACTTTACTGAATAAACCTGAACCTAAACCTGAAACCTGAACGTTAATGTTAAGTGTTTAGTAAAACATTCAAGTTGCTCTTTGTAATGTCTAACTCTCTCTGTCTGTCTGTGTCAGAGTGAAATTTAATGATGGCAGATGATCTCTGGCTGAGGTGGCCATGACGTAATGAGGTCAGCTTTGCTCTTTAGTCTTCATGGCACTGTACTAGTTCAATGGTAAGAACTGAGATTCAGAAGAACTTTGGTTGATTTATCGCAGGGATTTAAGTCAAGTCAAGTCACCTTTATTTATATAGCGCTTTTTACAATAAAAATTATTTCAAAGCAGCTTTACAGAGATAACAGGAAAATAATGTTGTAATAGTACTGTTAAATTCAAAATTAAATATTGAATGTCCCCAACTAAGCAAGCCAAAAGCCAATGGCGACAAAGGCAAAAAAGGCGACAGTGGCAAGGAACCAAAACTCTATCAGGTGACAGAATGGAGAAAAAGACCTTGGGAGAACCCAGGCTCAGTCAGGGGGCCAGTCCTCCTTTGGCCAACGAACGAACAATGTATGATTATGATTTAGGCAGCATAATAGGTCAGAAGTCAGATGGCATCAGAACTTTCACGATAATTATCCAGTTCATCTGGTTGGGGGTCGGAGTCATCACGCCGGTGTGGAGATGAGTGTGTTGGGTGTCCATGAGGCCTTCACAGTCTTGATGAGGCTGGCACTTCAGGGATGCATTGTCGTCGTGTCCAGGTGATGGTCCTTCCTCAGATCTGGATACGTCCTGGATCCGGCGGTTTGCGGTAAACCTCGGGACAAACAGAGAGACTAATATTAGCGTAGACGCCATCCTTCTTATGATGTACAAAGTACATCAGGATTTAAGAGAAGTGTTCCCGGTTCCGGCTGATCTAATCTATGCAGCCTAACATTGAATTATAGAAATCTATAGTGTGTTATGTGTATGCTAAGCCAAAGAGATGTGTTTTTAGTCTAGATTTAAACTGACAGACTGTATGTGCTTCCTGGACTGTGTTAGGAAGATTGTTCCAAAGTTTTGGTGCTAAATAGGAAAAGGATCTACCGCCAGCAGTCGATTTTGATATTCTAGGTATTATCAACTGGCCGGAGTTTTGAGATCGCAATAGACGTGAAGGACTATAATGCGTTAAGAGCTCGCTCAAGTACTGGGGAGCTAAACCATTTAGTGCTTTGTAAGTAATCAGCAATATTTTAAAATTTATACGATGTTTAATAGGCAGCCAATGCCAATGTTGACAGAACCGGGCTAATATGGTTATACTTCCTGGTTCTGGTAAGAACTCTAGCGGCTGCATTTTGAACTAGCTGTAGTTTGTTTAATAAGCGTGCAGGGCAACCACCCAGTAGAGCATTACAATAATCTAGCCTTGAGGTCATGAAAGCATGAACTAATTGTTCCGCATTTGTCAGTGAGAGCATATGACGTAATTTAGATATATTTTTAGATGGAAAAATGCGGTTTTACAGATACTAGACATGTGACTTTCAAATGAAAGATTGGTATCAAAGAGCACACCCAGGTTCCTAACTGACGACGAAGACTTAACAGAGCAGCCATCAAGTGTTAGACAGTATTCTAGGTTATTAGGTGAGGAAGTTTTTTGACCAATAATTAGAATCTCTGTTTTTTCGGAATTTAGTAATAGGAAATTACTAGTCATCCAATTTTTTATATCAGCTATGCATTCCATTAATTTTGTGAATTGGTAAGTTTCGTTAGGTTTTAAAGAAATATACAGCCGAGTATCATCAGCATAACAGTTAAGAGTTAAGTTAAGAGCTGGCATTATTGTTTCTTCTACATTTACAGTTGTAAATATTAATGATTGTTTTATATGTAATACATTATTTATTATCTGGTCAAAATAGTACAAAGAAGACTAGGAGTGTATTAAAAATCGAAGTAAACGTCAGATTTCCATATTGACTTTAAAGATCCTTTAAGGGTTTCTTGTATTGAACAATCTGATTACCAATTACGTTCAGTCACTGTATCAGCAACTCAATTGAAGCATGTTTGCCCTCTCCTCTGTGCTCGACGCTGAAGCGTTTACTGTAGCTATAAATGAAACGGGCTGCTCCCTGCAGTTAGCTCAATTAACTTTGGTAAATGGTAGTGAAACATGAAGGTGTTTTACAATGCCAAAGTCCCCCGTGGCACGGTAATAATGAGATTTCAAAATGGGCCCTAAAGCTCTGGGAATTTTTCACTTCACACCTACTAACATACCTTGTTGTTCAGTTGTCCACATTTCACCTTTACTGCTCAACCCAATGACAAATGACCCTTTCAGACCACCACTTATCAAGCTTGGAAGTCCAGAACAAGTTAAACTGGATGCTATGCTGCCATTTTTGAGAGGGGTTATGGAAGAAAAAAGACAGGAAACACAAATAAACAACATTTAGTAGTTTCTAAATTTCTTGTAACCATGGATTCCTGAGAAGGGGAAACGAGACACTGCATCATGAAGTTGACTAGATCATAAACACAAATCTTTTTCAAATCTTTGCACGTCCTTGAATATGTATATCATCTCATATCCCTTAAAACCACTAATGCCATAATGAGTGAGTAGGAATGAGTGAGATTTAACAGATGAAATAACTACTAATTGTAAAATACAATTGAAGTAGGCTACACTACACAGTGATGAATCCTAAAACAAGCTACAGTATAAGTTGCATTGGCATAGCAATACCAGTGTTTCATACAGGATTTTTGTTAAATCTGTGGTGGGTGTACCTTGATCCGTCTAGAGGGGTTCGGGTGCATGCTCCCCCGAAAGAAAATTTTGTGCTTTTTAATGTTAAATTCAGCCATCTGGTGCACTTTAAGAGTAAAAAATTAAGAGCTCCAACCCATATTCAGTGTGCAAATTGAACAAAGAAAAACTCAAACCTCTTTTAGTCTTATAGTGTCTGTCTACATTACACTACTACATAATAATAGTTATAATATTTAATCCCATGACAGTAATATACATGTATTGTAAAACAAATGCACTGAAAAATAAAAGAAACTTTCATAGTTAGTTTCGTACTAATTTCTATACTTATAGAGAAACACGTGATCTTTTATTTTGACAGAAACGGCATCAAACTTTTATTTTGGCGGAAAACATGGTTTCCAAACGCGTCTCATTACAATCCTAGTAAAATGCGTAATCATCAACTATGCAGATGTGGAAATAATGTAATGGGTTCTACACTCATAGCCTTTAGGTGTTAAAATAGCCTAGTTCTGCTCACCACAGTCCTCTACACTCACTCATTTCTCTCCTGATCCTCCTCACTCCTCATCATCCACTTGAAGGGCCTGAGTCTTTTTTCACGCTATTTCCCTGCACTTTTCTTGCGTTTCTTCTCCATCGCTCTGACGATTTAAACAGATACTGCCGGCTCGCGCTCGCTCAGAGCCCAAAGGGTGAGGTGTTTCAAGATGTGATTGGACCAGCCCAGTGTCAATCAAGAAAATAACCAATGGGCCGCTGATCTACGCGTTTCATGGGCCGGTCTGAGAAAAACAAAACCTAGTGACTTTTTTTGTCCAATGCACCGGTACAAAGATCCCAGCGCCGCCAGTTGATCAAAACTAAACGAATGGGCCGCCGATGTACGAGTTTTATGGGCCGGTCAGATTAAAAAAAAAAAAAAAAAAAAAAAATATATATATATATATATATATATATATATATATATATATATATATATATATTATATATATTTTTTTTTTTTTTTTTTTTTTTTTAAGTTTGAGATGTATCGGCCCAAATAGCACGTCGGCCCACCGGGCAAATGCCTGAAATGCCCCCCCAGAGGGAGGCGAGACGCGAGTGCGAGTAATTAAAAATGCTCCAACTACTTTAAAAGTCTACATCTGGCCACATCTTGGCTTTTATGAACAACCTGGTAAGCACGACCTGGAGAAGACACACGGTGTGTGCGCTCATGTCACGCACAAATAGAATATGCAGGAGGTAATACTACTAACTTAATAAACCACGTTAGCCGTTTTCACCCGAGCTGTTAACGTCTGCAGAGTTTGATTAAGCGGATGAGCTCCACGTCATCCGAATCTGCAGCAAAAAAACAATCATCCACCCGACCCAATAATGTTCTCTGATTTAAGTATCCGCACCCGATGGTCAAATTACAATTATTCTGTGTTACGCGTGATTATAAATGGATGATCGTCACCTTCAACAGCGGACTCGGCGACGGTTGATGCGCGGGTCTCTAGGGTAACATTATACACTGATGAATGAGCGCTGCTTTTAAATGAACATTTATTTAAAACAAAATTGATTTGACAGAATTTAATTTTCTTAATGGCATAAACAGGCTTTACTCCCTTGAAACGTAAACTGGAATGTCACTGTTTCTGTCACTGTGACTTCCCGAACAGGCGAACACGCACACACGCGCGCGCACACACACACATCACTTTTGAAGTAAAATTGAAAATTGAGGATGCGGTGCATCACAATGCATCGAGATATCGAATTAAACTAAATCGATGACATGATAATCGTAATCGAACCGAACCGTGAGACCAGTGTAGATTCACACCCCTAATGCTTTAGACAACGGCTCACAAGTAGTGTTCCCATATACTCCATGATGCAGTGCAAAGATCCACTTTGAAATAGAACTCGTTTTTGTCTTCCACTGCCTGGGTCGACTTTTCAGTCAGTAACGGTAGGCAGTTTTGATTTATGCCGTTTAATGTTGATGATCTCGTTATTTTACATACGCACATAATTTCATATGCTATCGCTTGTTTCTGCTTCTTCTTCTGCTGTGTTTTGATCAGGCGATTCAGTACTCTTTAAGAAGATGTGTAATAGCACCCCCTACCGTATAACAGTGAAAACGCGGAGAGCTTCAAAGACTTCAATGGTGGGGAAAGAGTTAAAATGCAAAAAACACATTTTGTGTGAATGGCCACTAAGTATTATATTTTGGCAAGTGAATCCCCGCAGGTCTGTTTTACAGAAATGATTGATTCCTCAAATTGTGCAGCTCATTGGAGTTCTATTACAAAAAACAAAACAAAAAATGGATTCAATGCAGTTTTCCCCTGGCAGACAAATAAACTTTTTACAGACAAAAAAAAGTAAAATCAGGAGATTTGGCTCTGTTGACTTGAGTCAGTCAGTACCTAGAAACAACAACAATACTTACTTTTCAGAAAATGTAGAAATGCAGCTTTTTTTGTATTTCCGTTTGCTGCCACTAGTGCCACAGAAATGACACAATTTAGCTTTACATAATTGTCCGTTCTGCAGATGTTTGAGCTTTATGCATAATCAGGGAAGTCAAGCCCCTCCACCCACTCATCTGAACTTCTTGGGGTCCGTCTTGGAAATGGAAGTAAATGTATTTGAAAATGTAAATGACCTCTCGGGACATAAAGTGTTGTGAGTCATTGATGTTCTCTTTGAAGTGTTCAGTGTTCTGCTAAAAGGCCGGATCAAGCAGAATCTTTTCAAAGGATTTGTAATTGGTTGCATTAGTAACGTTAGGGCCAATTTGCTGTTTTTCTTTATTGGTTAGACATGTTTTTTTTCTTAACCTACAAGGTGCACATCACTGCCTCTGTATTTTTATTTCTTCCATCAAAATAAAAGGCAATAGATTTATGGATATTGTGAATAAGAGTCTGTCAGAGCATTCATACAAGCATTTTGTCCCATTACAATAGCAGCGGGCCGAAGACAGCCGTGTTTGCCTTTGGTCGATTTAAATGGCTCTAAATAAGAGGGTATTGTTGTTGCCTTGGCAACATACTAGACAATTTTATGTAATTTCAAGAGGGCTTGCCTGGGAAAAAAAGAACAATTTTCACCTCCGTGTCCTCCGACTGAAGGCAAACTATTAGCATTGATCACAGCATCAACCCAGTTAGTTTTACAGGATGTTGTTGCTACAAATATAATGTGTTAGACTTTGTAAAGCAATGGAAATTGGCATTTTAAACATGCTTCCCTGGACTATTTAAGACCTCTCTGAACATTATTACTACAGCTGCAACCTTATTATATTTCCTACTGTTAACTTCAGCATTTCCATGAGGAATCTATTATTTGACACGCTTAGTCTGATTGATGAAAAAATAGCAGTACTTTAGTGTTAAATCATGAAGAATCAGAAAATGATTCATTTGAATGTAATGTTTGATTAGGCCTTTTAAAAGCAAGTGTTCTTTAGAAAGTTTGTTTCAATATTTAAGAAATATTTATCTATTTGTTTATTTATTTATATTTACAGAATCAGGTTGTATGTGTTTTGTTTATTTATTTACTAAACAATAACAATTGATTTGTATATTCATTTGTTTGCAGCTGTGTAAAATGACAAAAGCATAACAAAATGACTAAAATAAAATAAAAGTAAAATAAAATAAAAAATAAAAGCTAATTACAAATATTGATAAATACTACAAAAAATACTAAAATAACACCGGTGTATATTGGATATTTTACAGAAAATATGGCCCATCCAATGTGAGTCTTTATTTATTTATTAACTATCAGTCAGGACCAGTTATATATTTATGCATGTTATATATGTTATACCTATTACCATATATAACAGGTTGCTTTCTATGTTTGAATATTTTTTTTTAATTAAATGTATTATATATATATTGCAGCTTTATGTGTAAAATGCAATTGATTATGTGTAATCAATGCACATAAAGAAATTACTAAATCTTAAACTAAACTAAAATATTAAAATAAAAGTTAATTCAAAATATGATTAAGTACTAAAATAATACTGTACTTCAATAATACTAAAAACATGGGTGTATATTGGATAATATGTGTCATCCAATCTGAATTAAGAATCTTTATTTATTTATTTATTTTATTTAACCAGAAACAGGCTGTTCTGCCATATATAACTGCCATATGTACTGCCATAAAACATGCTTGCATATATGTGTTCTTTAAATGAATGTATGTATTTCTATGTTTGCAGCTGTGTAACGGAGGGTCTGTCACAGATCTGGCTAAAGGTTTGCTGAAAAGAGGAGACCGCGTGGAGGAACCCATCATAGCCTACATCCTACATGAAGCTATCATGGTAAATCTCAAAAACCAACCTGGATTCCTCTATATTTTAAAATGCACCTTTTCAGTGAGTCGTTTCACTGCTTGGCTCTGTAACATGTGCTCGTGTCTCTGAAGGGTCTCCAGCATTTACACATCAACAAGACCATCCATCGAGACGTCAAGGGCAACAACATCCTGCTCACCACAGAAGGAGGAGTCAAGCTGGTTGACTTTGGTGAGGAAGTTGTTCTTTTATTGAGAAGTGACTGCTGGCTGTGAAAGAGACAGCCTGAATGAGTGTGCGTGCGTGCGTGCGTGTGTGTGTGTGTGGGGTTGTGTGTGTGCAAGTGAGAGACCGATAGCTTGATCAACCTTGTTCTATACACAGGTCAAAGCCATTACTTGTGAGTGTTTCAATGCTAATTGAATAGCACTTATTTCTTCTCATCAATAGCAGTGCATTTACATGTACGCTGTTGATGGATGACTAACACACTTGCATTAAAGCCCCTGACTGTCATCATGTCATTGGGACATTGACATATTGTCTGCTTTCAATTACTAATGATTTTGCTTCTAGCTTTCCTTGACCAAATGAAGCTCTCTTAAATAGAGTGAGTTAAAACAGAGATGCATGATTGTGATTGGACTCCAGGTTCCAGAATCAAATCACTGAGGGCGCTTCTGAAATTAGTGAGGGTTCTGTAGTAAAGTGCAGATGTAAGCAATGGCTCCACCATGACAAGAATAGCAATGTACAGTGAGACATTTACAAGATTATTTAGAAGTCATTACTTTTAAAAATAACTGGAATAGAATTTCAATAATATTGATACGAAAATGGACTATTTTTCTATTAATCTATTAGTCTGCATTTTCATTGCTTAATGTATGTCTATTTGGACATATTTTTGTCCCTTGCTATTTTAAGAGTGAATAACGCAATTATATGTGGATGTCGCTTTCGAAACTTTGCAGTGTGTGATTGGCCATCGTCCCTCTTAGCAGCATGAAGAACAAAACTTTTTTTCAAATTCTGAACAAATGATAGGCTATAGTATAGAAAGTGCACTGGACCCGTTCCCTTTTTGCCATATGTCACTCATTTCAGTTTATCGCGATCTCACAAAGTTCTGTGATAATAAATGAAGTTGTCTACACTGCACAATGAATCTCTTACATAGAGCCAAGTCAAGTCAAGTCACCTTTATTTATATAGCGCTTTTTACAATACAAATTGTTTCAAAGCAGCTTTACAGAGATAACAGGAAAACAATGTTGTAATAGTATTGTTCAATTGAAAATTAAATGTCCCCAACTAAGCAAGCCAAAAGGCGAAGGCAACAGTGGCAAGGAACCAAAACTCCATCAGGTGACAGAATGGAGAAAAAAACCTTGGGAGAACCCAGGCTCAGTCGGGGGGCCAGTCCTCCTTTGGCCAACGAATGAACAGTGTATGATTATGAGTTAGGCAGCATAATGTCAGGAGTCAGATGGGATCAGAACTTTCACGATATTATCCAGTTCATCTGGTTGGGTTGGGTCATCCGGCCGGTGAGGAGATGAGTGGTGAGGTGTCCATGGGCCTTCACAGCCCTGATAATGCGTGTCGTTGTGTCCATGTGATGGTCCTTCATCAGATCTGGATATGCCCTGGATCCGGCGGTCTGCGGTAAACCTCGGGATAAACAGAGAGACTAATATTAGCGTAGACGCCATCCTTCTTATGATGTACAAAGTACATCAGGAATTATGGGAAGTGTTCCCGGTTCCGGCTGATCTAATCTATGCAGCCTAACATTGAATTATAGAAATCTATAATGTGTTATGTGTATGCTAAGCCAAAGAGATGTGTTTTTAGTCTAGATTTAAACTGACAGACTGTATCTGCTTCCCGGACCGTGTTAGGAAGATTGTTCCAAAGTTTTGGTGCTAAATAGGAAAAGGATCTACCGCCAGCAGTCGATTTTGATATTCTAGGTATTATCAACTGGCCAGAATTTTGAGATCGCAATAGACGTGAAGGACTATAATGCGTTAAGAGCTCGCTCAAGTACTGGGGAGCTAAACCATTTTGTGCTTTGTAAGTAATCAGCAATATTTTAAAATTTATACGATGTTTAATATGCAGCCAATGCAGTGTTGACAGAACCGGGCTAATATGGTCATACTTCCTGGTTCTGGTAAGAACTCTAGCGGCTGCATTTTGAACTAGCTGTAGTTTGTTTAATAAGCGTGCAGGGCAACCACCAAGTAGAGCATTACAATAATCTAGCCTTGAGGTCATGAAAGCATGAACTAATTGTTCCGCATTTGTCAGTGAGAGCATATGACGTAATTTAGATATATTTTTAAGATGGAAAAATGCGGTTTTACAGATACTAGACACGTGACTTTCAAATGAAAGATTGGTATCAAAGAGCACACCCAGGTTCCTAACTAACGTCGAAGACTTAACAGAGCAGCCATCAAGTATTAGACAGTATTCTAGGTTATTAGGTGAGGAAGTTTTTTGTCCAATGATTAGAATCTCTGTTTTTTCAGAATTTAGTAATAGGAAATTACTGGTCATCCAATTTTTTATATCAGCTATGCATTCCGTTAATTTTGTGAATTGGTAAGTTTCGTTAGGTTTTGAAGAAATATACAGCTGAGTATCATCAGCATAAGTGAAAAGTGAAAGCTAATTCCATATTTCCTAATTATATCTCCTAATGGTAGCATGTACAGAGTGAAGAGCAGCGGTCCTAGTACTGAGCCTTGTGGTACGCCATACTGAACTTGTGATCGATAAGACATCTCTTCATACAAACTGATATCGGTCAGATAAGTATGATTTAAACCATGCTAGTGCAATTCCGCTAATGCCAACATAGTTTTCTAGTCTATTTAAAAGAATGTTGTGGTCGATAGTATCAAATGCAGCACTAAGATCAAGTAACACTAATAGAGAGATACAACCACGATCGGATGATAGGAGCAAATCATTTGTGACTTTAATGAGAGCAGTCTCAGTACTATGGTACGGTCTAAATCCGGACTGAAAATCCTCGCAGATATTATTTCTCTCTAAAAAGGAACACAGTTGTGAGGATACTGCTTTTTCTAGTATCTTTGACAGAAAAGGCAGATTCGAGATCGGCCTGTAATTGACTAATTCTGTAGGATCAAGTTGCGTTTTTTTAACAAGCGGTTTAATCATAGCCAACTTAAAGGTTTTTGGTACGTATCCTAATGACAAAGATGAATTAATGATATCTAGAAGAGGATCTATGACCTCTGGAAGCATCTCTTTCAGTAGCTTAGTCGGTATAGGGTCTAGCATACAAGTTGTCGATTTAGATGAATTAACAATTTTGCAAAATTCTTCCTCTCCTATAGCAACAAATGAATCAAAATGTTCCTCACAGAGACTACAATATACTCCCTGATGCGATACTGTAGTAGACGGTTGCATAGTTATAATTTTGTCCCTGATATTATTAATCTTATAAGTGAAGAAGTTCATAAAGTCATTACTGCTGTGTTTCTTATAAACTTCTGGGCTTGAAGCTTTCTTTTTTGTTAGTTTAGTCACTTGTTCAAATAAATACCTAGGATTATGTTTATTTTCTTCTAATAGGGTTAAAAAATAATTAGTTCTAGCATCTTTTAAGGCCTCTCTGTAAGCAATCGAGCTCTCGTTCCATGAAATCCGAAATACCTCTAGTTTTGTTTTCTTCCAGTTTCGCTCCATTTTTCTGGCTGCTCTCTTAAGGGCCCGGGTGTGCTCATTGTACCACGGCGTTGGACTATTTTCTTTGATCTTCTTTAAGCGCAGCGGAGCAACTGTGTCTAAAGTGCTGGAAAAGAGAGAGTTAAAAGTTTCTGTTGCAATATCAAGTTCTTCTAAGCTATCTGGGATGCTGAGATTATGAAACTGATTTGGAAGATTATTGATAAAGCAATCTTTAGTGGCAGAAGTGATAGGTCTAACATATTTATAACACGGAGTCGGCTTTGCAGCCTTGGCTAAATGTAATTTACACGAGACTAGATAGTGATCGGAGATGTCGTCGCTCTGCTGCAGAATTTCAACGCCATCAACATCTATTCCATGTGATAATATTAGATCAAGAGTATGATTACGACAATGAGTAGGTCCTGACACGTGTTGTCTCACTCCAATTGAGTTTATAATGTCTTTAAATGCCAATCCCAATGCATCTTTTTCATTATCTACATGTATATTAAAATCACCAACAATTAGGACTTTATCTGCAGCCAATACTAATTCTGATAGAAAGTCAGCAAATTCTTTGAGAAAATCTTTATGGTGCCCTGGTGGCCTGTATACAGTAGCCAGCAGAATTCTCAAACGTGATTTATTGTTTACACTATAAATTTTTACATTAAGCACCAACACTTCAAAAGAAGTATATTTAAAACTAGATTTCTTAGTGGTTTTCAGAATATTACTATAAATTACAGCAACACCTCCCCCTTTGCCTTTCGGACGAGGCTCATGTTTATAACAATAATCTTGCGGAGTGGACTCATTTAAAGTAATGTAATCGTTTGGTTTTAGCCAGGTTTCTGTCAAACACAGCACATCTAGGTTATAGTCTTTAATCTTATCATTAACTATGAGCGATTTTGAATTAAGGGATCGAATATTCAGCAACCCAAGCTTTATCGTTTGCTCATCTGTATTATATCTGTTTTTTATTTGTTGAACATCAATTAGATTTTTAACCTTAGAAAGGTTTGGCAGTTTTTTGGATTTCCAAATTCGGGGAACAGACACAGTCTCTATATGATGATATCTAGGTGAAAGAGTCTCTATGTGATGAGATTTATCTGACCTTGGTGACGTGAGGCCGCTAGCAGACGGTCGGTTTAGCCAGTTTGTCTGCTTCCTGACCTGAGCCCCAGATTGTCATGTTTTATCTCTAAGACTATGAGCCAAATTACTAGAGAGAAGAGCAGCACCATCCCAGGTGGGATGAATACCATCTCTTTTCAACAGGTCAGGCTTGCCCCAAAAACTTTTCCAATTGTCTATGAATTCTATATTATGTTGCGGACACCAATTAGACAACCAGCCATTGAGTGAACACAATCTACTAACTATCTCATCACTCCTTCGAACAGGAAGGGGGCCAGAGCAGATTACAGTGCCTGACATCGTACTTGCGAGTTCAAACACCTCTTTAATATTAATTTTGGTGATCTCCGACTGGCGAAGTCGAACATCATTAGTGCCGACGTGAATAACAATCTTAGAGAATTTACGATTAGCATTAGCCAGCACTTTTAAATTTGCTTTGATGTCAGGCGCTCTGGCTCCCGGCAAACATGTGACAATGGTGGCTGGTGTCTCTATTTTCACATTCCGTGTAATAGAATCGCCAATTACCAGGGCACAATCAACAGCATTCTCAGTGGGTGTTTCACTGAGAGGGGCAAATCGATTTGTTATGGTAACCGGAACAGAAGAGTGGTTTTTTGATCCGCGACTAGAGCGATTTCTCACCGTCACCCATCTGCCTGGCTGCACAGGCAATAACTCAGCCGGAACCGAATCATGTAAATGGTTCACTATGCTAGGCGCATCCAAAGTAGTATCTAAAGCTCGAGCACACTTACTATCCTCAATTAAAGTTTGGATGCGTGTCTCTAATTCTGAAATCTTCTCCGTCAGCCTGACTGTCTCCTTGCATTTATCACATATAAACCCTATGCCGACGGGGAAGGCTATGGTAAACATATGGCATGATGTGCAAGTGACAATAACAGGACAAGACATTACTCACCGTGTTTGTTGACTGATTCTTACTCACCTGGGCTTTTTATGAACTCAGATGTGCGGGGGCGCACGAGAAAAATAAATAAATAACTGAGCGCACGGGTGGCGCCTTAACAGGCTAGCGAGATACTAGCGTGTTGTGCTAACAATAACGGAAGCTAGCGATGTTAGGTAAACTGTAATTAGTAGTATAAACAACTAGAAATGATAGTAAACGATGGTTCAAAACAGAAAAACCACAGCATCACAGTCCCGCCCACAGCCGGTGCCGGAAGTAAAAATTCAATACAATTTCTCCATTGACATTTGGGATATAAGCCATAAAAACGTAACCACACATGGTAGACTTAAAACCAGCTACGGCTGTACTAAGTGTTTGTATATGCTCATATAAACGCCAAAAGTTCATGGGGCACTAACCTTGTTTTAAGATAAATCCCTTTTATTCGCGATGTATTGGATAAGTACTTCATTACCCACAATCCTGAACAATCCCACAATCCCACAGTGATGCATCTGATTGGTGGAAGTCGTGTCACGTGTCTGAAACCCCGCGAAGGCGCGTGAAGACTGAAGATCGCTTAATGATGTAGGGCTAGCTCATTGGTCGTACCTCAGAGACGACCCCGCGCCATTGGATGTGCAGTTGCCGCAGCACAGCCTATGAGCGAGCCAGATGCCCTGATGTTTTAGCATGTGCGTAAGCTTCAGTAAATCGAGGAAAAGGAGTTTCCCTGCACATTCACTATATAAAATTCACTGGAGGAAAAGTTCACGTTGCCGTCGTCAGATTTGGTAGTCACTCAAAAGGCTCTTTCACGGTGGCTTTCAGTCAACTTCAGTGAGGCGCGGTGGTTTATGGGAGGAGTAGTTCCTTTGCTCGGAAATGAAAATATGTACACAGTCTTGTACCTTTGACTTTTTTGGATTTTCTCTTAGTTTTTTCACTCTAAATGATATGTTGTATGCTTATGAGTTCAGCCGTAGCTGGTTATCCTCAGACATGCTCTTATACTCTTTAGATATGGATTTTACAAAATGTCAATGGGAGAAATGAATGGGAAATTTACTTCAGGCACCAATGCTCTCTCAGGCTGTGGGCGGGACTGTGATGCTCTATTGCGTCAACAATTTTCTTAAACACACATGATTGGCCACTGCGTTCAAGAGATCAACAAACATGTCTGTGATTGGCTACATTGCTCACCGTTGCAAAAGCATGTTGTAAATGCGCAAAAACAAATACACACTGGAGCGTTTGTCAAATCTGTTTCGTCAATATGATATTATCAACTGAGAGTGCTGTTCATTTGAGGGTGCTTAAAATACATACAAATTAATCAGTTATTCTGTATTTTCTCAAAAATGAAACTTGTTCCAAATAAAACCAGCTCTTGAATCCCAAGCAAAAATACAATAGTGAAACAGACCATTCCCGAATGCCTCTTTTCATTACGTTGGGGAAACGTGTGGCCTTTTTTCGAGGCTGTAAGTCAAGCATTTTTAAGAGACTCTGCCTGAATAGTCATATACAAGAGCTTATAAACCTTTAGAAAGCCAGTAAATGCTTTTCCTCGGAATAAACAGCCAATCGTAGGCTTTTGTGATCATGTCACACAGACTAGCGTTTGCTATGCTCCACATATTCCCTTCACCCCCTTCACTATTAATTTCCAGCCTAAAATCCACTTTAAATGTAATCTCTTCTTATGTTATTCTCTAGGCCGCATTTAGCCCCTGAGAGGAGATATTTACCCCCCCCCCCCCCCCCTCCCAAAGCCCCCTCCTCTGCGTATCAGTCCCAGAGCAGAGGCACATAAAGCCCATAATTAGTCGACTGCATCCGAGGGATGCGGGAGATAACGGGACATCCTCCTCTTTTTAGGGATGGGTTGGGGGATGGGCATGTGGATAGAGTGCTGTGGAGACAGAAAGACAGAAAAGACAGAGTGTGATAGAGTGATGAGTCATGCAAGAAACTCCAAACTGCTGTAGCAAAGTTGCTGTCAGCAGGATGAGCTTTCTTTTAGAGTTTGTCAAGGACAGGGACTGAACTCCTCAGTGACATCACAGAAATTTGACCAATAGAAGTCCATCAGCATATAGCGAGTTGCTGCGTCACAGTTTACCTACTCATACTACACCCTTAATGTATAAACTTTTTTTGTGAAGAAAAAGTACTTACTTACTATATACTTCATAATTGTGTCTTTAAAGGAGAACTCTGGTCAATTTTATCATTGAGCTCATTTTTTGTACATTTGGAGTGCTGTCAGTACAGACAAAAACAACCAAAATCGGTGTTGCCTACACCGTGTTATCCTCTTTTTAAAATTCACACCCTGTTGACTTCAATGGGGCAAGTTCTAAACCTGCTTTTAGCCTCTTAACATCCTTGATTTGTCATTACAAGTGCACAGCCATGTGAGTGGTGTTATTAAGAGTGACCACGGTCAATCTGACTGCAGTAGATGTGAAAGATATGAATAAAAATTATGTTTATTCAGCCAGCTCACATACCTGTATTTTCTTCCTGTTTTCGGTCGAAGTCCACAGTAGTCAATTGTCGAGTTTGCGCGCACGATCATTGGTAACTAGATAACTAAGGATCGCGCGCGCGAACTCGACAATCGACAACTGTGGACTTCGACCGAAAACAGGAAGAAAATACAGGTATGTGAGCTGGCTGAATAAACATAATTTTTTCACCCAAAAATAAAAAAAAATGCTCTTAATTTACTCAACCTTTTTTTTTTTTTTTGAATTTTTTATCTGAAAATACATCAATGGCTACATCACTTTGAGAGTCAAAAAACAACAACATGCAACACAATTGCACAAAAATAGTGATTACACAGCCATGCTTTTACAATGAAAGCTTATGGGTCAAGGCATTGTTAAATATGAAAATGGTTCTGGTTCAGTGGCAAAAAATTGCCAACCATGATTATATCACTGAATAGCGGTCGCTTCCTGCAGTGTCCTTTAAGGGCAAGTCGAGTTTGTCCACTTTTAAAGGTCATTAATTCTACTTTATGATGGTTGCCTCCAAAATTCAAGTAATTACAGTAGAAACCCACTTTTAAGTATTATTTTTATATGTATTTTTCTCTAGTTTTTCAGTTGAAAATTTCCTCACGGTTTCAACATCCATCCTAAACATCCTTTTTAAGCCATTTCTTTCCAAATATATGGTTTTCAAATCTGCATAATTTAACATGAAGCATTTACATAAGCAGTGCATGCAGAGGGGCTGATTAGTGTTAATGCAACCACATAAATGCTAAAGGGTAATGTGGCATTAGTGCATGACTCAAAGAGATGTTTTTGAAAGGTCTGTAACACTTTAAAGGCCTTATGAACAATCTTACATTTCTAGCTTTTAGTTGAGGCCATATATGTTAGTGTACTTCTAAAGGTTGACAAAATAAACTTTTAAAGGTGCCCTAGAATGTGAAATTGAATTTATGTTGGCATAGTTAAATAACAAGAGTTCAGTACATGGACATGACATACAGTGAGTCTCAAACAGCATTGTTTTCTCCTCCTTATTTAAATCTCGTTTTTGAAAAACACCCCTGAAAAACAGGCGAATCTCCACATAATACCGACTATGACGCAATAGTCGGGATCATTAATATGTACGCCTCCAAAACTTTGTATATGCCAGCCCATGTTCAATGCCAGGCACTGCGCAGCCGAACCATCAGAAGTTCTGCAGGTGAAGAAACAAGCGAGGATCATAGGGAAAATGGCAGATAAATGCTATGTTCCAGGCTGTGCAGGGGATGTGAGGACTTTTCATACCCTTCCCACAGAAAAGAAATGTCAACAGGCGTGGATGATGTTTATCTATAATCGGATACCGCAACAGTTTAATTCGAAGTTGTTAGTTTGCTCTGCCCATTTCACCACAGACTTATTTTCTAACCTGGGACAATATCAAGCAGGCTTCTCTCAGTGAATAAATAATATACAGAAAGCGATCAAAGAACAATCGTTCCACACAGCGCAAGTTTATCTGGACACTTGCCAAACTCGTTATGAAATCAATGGCGCATGTTACACTGCACAACGAAGCTCTTACTGTATGTACATAATCGTGTTTGCATTGGTGAAAACATTAGAGAGAGTGCAGAAACTGCGTTGCAATGATAAGATCTTCATTCTCGCGATCAACAGACTGTCATCTGCTCAATGCTCACGGCAACATTTTATGTGATGTAAATAGATTTAAATACTTTAAAAACATCTCACGATTCGTTAATCTCGATAGCTGTAATAGTAAAAACGTATAACAGCTGTAGTACAAGTATTCGAGAGAGTTTCACATGTAATACGTAGCTATTTCATATGCAAGCATGTCAGCCAATCACAGAAGACACACCCCTTCAAACAGAGTGTTCAAATCAGAGGCTAAAATCAGGCTAGGAAAAATGCCTTTTATTTCTAAATTATGACTATTTTTTATCTAAAAAACATACAAACACTATAAGGGCCACCCAGGAAACATTATAAAATAATAAAATAACCCCATTCTAGGGCCTCTTTAACAGATATACTCATTCAAAATGTAGCATTTCTTTTGGCCCAAAATATTGATGGCATATTCTCCCTCACAGTGATTTATACAAATGATGGCACCATACAAAAATAATAGTCCTTCATTAGTCACTGTTTTGAGCTGTAAGTAAATAAAGCATAAAATATGTTACCAGACAGGTCAAAATATACATTTGCAAAATGAGATTAGTATGTTTTCTGCTAAAATGAGTGTGTTAGAATGCACTGCTACTTTTGAATGGCCATAAAGAATATATCCAAAAAAATATATTTTTTTTAACTTCACAATGGTGGTGTAGTTGGCAGGAAAGGCAGGAAAGAAAGTCATGATTATCAAACCATGGAGTGGTTGATGTCATGAAATAAACAAATCATTCCCAATTTGTATATCATTTTTTAAGCTTCATAACCAAATCATGTACACTGGCTTCATTTCAGACAGGGCTTGAAGGACGCTGCACTCATATGGAGTAGAACAATCACACTTTGTGCTTAGCTAGCTAACAAGACTCATAAACATAAACAACTGAACGCCATCTTTTTATACCAATTATATCTTAAAAATATGATATTAAAATACACAATATTCCATTTACCAGATTTATTTCAGATTTATTTACTTCCATTTATTATGTTGTCAGCATCTAGCTAGTTAGCTTATGTTATCAAAGGGTGAAAAAGCCTTTCAATATGGCTAATTCAGCAATAAGGTATGAGAGGCAGTGTTATGTGTTGAATATAGTCACGTTAAATGTTGCTTGGCTCGACATGCAGTGTAAACCACTTCAGCTATGACTATATTCACAATACAGCACATCCTTGAGATCATTATGTTCTTTTTTCACACTAAAATCACTATTTTGTTTTTCTTATGTGGCTATTTTATATATAAACGATATGTTTTAATGCTATATAGAGATATATATATAATATATATATTATATATATATATATATATATATATATATATGTACATATATATCTTCCGTGGATGTCTCAGGACCAAAAAATGTCCGTCCAATCATTGCATTGAAGTCAACGAGCGCTGCTTTGAGACATGAGGTAATTTAACTCATCTCTCGTGATGCTTTCCAGACTCTGATGTGTGTGTTCATGTGTTTTTGGGGAATGCGTGGCTTTGGAGATGCTCTGAAGGGAATGTGGGGTGTTATGTATTCAAATGCTATTGCTAGCCTCTCTGAAACTGCCTTACCTTTAAGTAGTTCGGTATCAATGGAGGGAAGTAGTTTTCACCAAAAGATCGAGTTATGACATTTTGATTAAACATTGAGGTCAAAACATAAAAAAAAATGAAACATACAGTATGTATGAATGAATTGTTCACAATAAAATCAATAACATACATTTATAAAATAAATGTCGACTTTAATTTTTGTGGTGCACAAAAGTTGTAAATAAAACAAAGATTATTACAAAAATGTCACAATTACTATAATTCAATATGTCACTTTCCGTTACTTTGTAATTATTTGTGAAATTTACTAACAATTTCTGAGTGGGAGATAGTATATTGACCAATCAGCACTTAGGATTGCAACCATGTTATAATAGACTATACAATATGTATGTTGCAAGTAACTATCCATGTTATAATAGGCTATAAAATCTGTGTAACCTATTGTGAAAACAGGATATTTGATTTAGTTCCTTTCTTCTTCAAACCACACAAACCTCTCTTGTACGTAGCTTAGTTTACCATCAACCTAATTTTTCCAAAAAGAGTGCATTCGTTGAGTGCTTGGCCAGAGATGTGGCTGGGGGCGATATCTGTCTCCCTCTGTCAGAAACATAGCATTGGCGTGTGGGTGGATGTCGGACCGCGACTGTATGCAGGGGTTCCACATGCCCACGTCTCAGAGCACGCTCAGAGTCACGCAGGGCTAATGCGTTATCCGTGTGAAGGGGCTCACGCTATGCTGAGCAGATAAAGCCCCCACACTGACTCATCTGAACGAAAAAAGCTGCATTATTAGACAAAAAGAGCAAGAGGAAGGGATGGAGGAGGAGGGCGCTTTGGTGGCTTTGTCATGAATATTCTAATTGGCAGTGTTATCTCTGATGATTATTAAGACCAGCCCCGGGGCCCCATGCAGATCTAATGTAGCAGAAAGGGAACAGCCGCAGGAGACTGTTTAGTGGGGGGGGGGTGTGTGTTTTTGTCTGTTGTTCTTCAGTACATCTATTGTCTGCTGTCCATTTTCAGCCCACAGCATATGTGAATCCATGTTTTTGTATTTGTTTCTGGTGTTGTGGGGATTTAATGTGGTCGTGGGTCTTGTGAATGCAAGGAATCCTTTTTGATACCGCCAACAATGGGATGTTTACTTAATGCTGGTGATTCAAAAGCTATAATCGGATCAGAAAGGAAGATTCCTTTAAAAGATTCTAAATGATTCATGTGTACATAGTTAATTTTAGCAGCACAAGATGTTTAATCTGCTCTAATCTAGACATTTCAGAGTATTTGTGATTAACAGATTGCAATTGAATGTGGTTATGTTTCATGGTTCTTCACAGCATAAATACAATTCGTAATATCTTGTTTCCCAGGGAAAATGTTCTAAAGTTTGTGCTCAGAACATATGAAAAGAATAGTGTTCATTTTAGGTAAGTATGTCACTAGTATGGGAATACCAGACCACACAAGAATGGAGATTGGCTCTATAAATGTAGCTAGTGTTGTCACGGTACCAAAATTTCAGTATTCGGTACCAATACCAGTGAAAATCCACGGTTCTCGGTACCAATTTCGGTACCAAAGCTTAATTTTGATTAAATGTACATATATTAAAGTGTATATCATGGTTACAAAGATGGAAACTTTAGTATTAAAAACACTTTACAATAAGAAGATTCTATTTGTTAGATAACATTAGATAAAATTACCTAAAAATCAACAATAGTAGTTATATACTGTAGCAATTATTCTCCTTGGGGTTAATTTAAAAATGTACTAATACATTTTTAAAATCAAAAGTTTTATTTGTTAACATTATTTAATGCACAATGAATGAAGTGAAAAAATATGAACAATCAAGTGTTTGTATTAAATAACATTCACAAACATTAGCCTAATTAATGTTGTAAAAATATATTGTTCACTCAATGTGTTGATATTAGATAATGCATTAATGTTAATGAATGTTATCTTATTGTAGTGTTACCAAACTATACAGGAGATAAAACATGTTTGTTTGACTTGACTGTAGCCTACTTTTATTTCATCCAAAACTGCCAAAAATGTCACTCTTGGCTGTCTTCAAAACTTGAGAACCCTGTGGCTGATTTCTAAAGCAAAGGCAAATAATTCTTTGCTGATACTTCCTCGTCATCACGGAGAGTGCAGTTCGCACCGCTTTCTCCTTCTGTCCACAAGCGCTTGCTCTCGCGTGTCTCCGCTATGCAACCGTGAAGTGGCGCACATGGAAAAACAAGCTCGCACGTCGCTTCTATTAGTAGCGCGCTTGCCGCGCACCTACATTTGAAATTTGCACGCGCAAGAAACGCGCTATGTGTACGTGCGATCGGTCCTTTATGGCAACGTGACATTAGCCTAATTCAAAATATTTCCATATGTGGCTATTTCCTCCTTTCATGTCAACAAGTGGATTCAGAGCCACCGCATTAGCAGCGCCGCCGGTCGCCGTTTTTATGAAGAGGACGCAACTGTGACAGCGCATCAAGAACCGGGTTAACTAGGTACTCGGTACCTAGAAAAGCTGGTACCGTAACCGTTTTTTTTTTTTAGTACCGACTTGGTACCGAAGTACCGAGTTTTTTGACAACACTAAATGTAGCCCCGATGTGGAGTACTTGGAGGTGTTTTCTGAGCATCTTCCATTGTGCCACCTTCAGTGACATCACGCTCATGGAGGGGTTCTGGGTCGGACTCGATGGCGAAAGCCGGATGGTGATGCCGAGAGAAAACTCTTGCTGGACACTGGCTGAGTACGTCAACTTCGCCTTATGGGTGGAAGGATCTTCTTTTACGGTGGGCGAGGTAGATGAGGATCCCACCGCCAGTGTCCAGCCCCACTTACCATCCATCACCACCCCTGACCCAGCGCCCACACCCACTGTGGAGATGAAGCAAAAGAAGGCAGAGGCCGAGAAACCCAGCAAATGCCACCCCTAAACGGCTCCTTCGGACTTCTCCATCCCTCAGGCTTCACCGGGGGACTCGCTCACACCGGACTCACCTCTGTCCACCGGCCCCCGGGCTCCACTTTGACCGCTCGTCACTGGGACTTCCCCTTGGCTCGTCCCTCCATCAGTTCTGCTGTGTGGCACCCTAGTCTGGCTACCTCTCCCTGTGCTCTGGGCTCTCGTCGGCTGTCTACTCATTCATGGATTCTTCCACCATCCACTCCACTGACTGACATCTCTGCCTGTTTCCAGATCTTCTCCAGCACTTCGTCCACCTCTAGAGCACCGTCCTTCCCCCCGCATTCGAACTGCCGCCCCCACCCCGTTTTAGTTTAATTTTCTATTTGTTTCTATCAGTTATCTGTTTTCCTTTGTTACAATTTCCCGCTCCTCTTTTGTTACTATGGTTTCTTATTAATGAGTCATCACCTGTTTGTCATTTGAGTTCAATCACCTTGTGTATTTATGTTCCTCCTTTCCAGGAACTGGTATTGTTTGTGTGTGTGAAACACCCTTCCTGCAATTGGATTACCTAAATTTGTTTTATTAAAGTACCTTTTGTATATGGAAAACTGTTTGAACTTTTTTTTTATCTGGACCAGATTGTGACAAAGTTGGTTTTAGGCTATGGTTTAGCCTTTTAGCTAGCCTGACTTCGTCATACTCATATTCTTGTCAGAATGTGAGTCTGATACTGCTCCATTGGGCTGTGATTATGGAGCGTGTGTCAACCGAACCAGGAAAAAAAAAACTCTGCACTCAATTGGATAGACCTACAACCAATTAGAGCAACGGAGTAAGTGACGTATGTTGAGAGATAGATTAAAGTTGATAGATTAAACGTTTTCCGAATCCCGTAGGATTGACGGCATAAACATCTTTTCCATCGTCAAATGCCTTGATCGCGGTTCTCTGTCCCTCTTCTAAAATGAATGCGCTGTCTATATCTTCTATAACACATGCGATAGCGGAATATACACAACTTAATACTCCAGCGGCAGCCATGAATTCAACCCAAGCGCTCTGATGACGTGGATGGTTATGTTACCGTTGCTCACATAGATATGATGTGTATGGTTGCTCATCTGTCCATCATCGTATAAAGCCCGCCCTGACAATTTGATTGGTCCAAACAATTTTTGATCGGGCATAATAGCTCCTCAACGGATCGAGTCCAGACCGAACTTCCCGACCAAAAAATGTTGTGGGCGGGGTTCGGGCTGGCAGCCAGGCTAGCATTTAGCTGTTGATGACTATAGATATTTAAATAGAAGCAAATAGAAAAGACCAGCCACAATTCAGAATGCAAATAGATATAAGAAAGAAGACCAGATTTCATATGTAAGGGATGCAGGGGTTGACCGCACCATAATATCTAAACCTACCTAACAATAACCACTCTCTTTGTTTTGCCTTTCCACAACCACCATTGTTTTACTTTCCTTTCCAGTCTAGTAAAAAAAGTCCAGTGAAAACTAAAGTTATTATCTTACACAATCGAGTTTGTGCAGGGATGACGTCAAAGCTGGAAGACTAATTCGCCTCTGGTTCCCTTGAGATTTTCCTAGGGGTTTTATAATGGGGTTTTTCAATTTATAAGTAAAATATGGCCTCTAGTAAACATAATTTGACAGCATTTCGATATTTTGTTTTACAACGTAAACTAGACACACTCACACCCCAAGCTTTCTTATCTAGTTACTTATTAGAAACATACTTTTAAAAAAAGAAAAAGAAAAGAAAAAGAGAATAACAGTTTAAAAAAAATGTGTTTTGATATGGGTGTGTGTAATTTACATTGTAGAGCAAAACGTTCAGTTGTAATAAAGAGCACAAAGAAAGAGTAGAGAAACAATAACAGTCTTTAAATTAAATAAACAAGGAACACTCAGGAGATCGCTGGAGAATACATAACACAATAAAAATCACTAAGACGAAAATTAACACCGAACAAAGAACTGAAGGCTTAAATACACGAGGGAGGGCTAATCAACAGAAACTAAAACTGGTGCGTAACATAATCAGTAACCAAGAAAATTAACTAGTGACATGAAAATGGGAACAAATGAAACAGGAACAGGAAATAGAACTAAACCAAAACAACATGCACGTGACAGTTGTTTTCCACTGACCTTATTTTACTCATAAGTTGAAAAAACCCAATTATAAAACCTCAAAGGAAAATCTCAAGGCTACCAGTGGCGAATTAGTCTTGACAGTTTTGTCTCTATTTAGCTTCTCATCTAAATTTCTCTAGTTTAAATGCATAGTTCACCCAAAAATTATAACTCTGTCTTCCTTTACTCTCCATCATGTCTTTAAAATAAAACTTCATGACTTATAGCATAATGCCCATGTTGCTCTCACAGTGAAATAACGACTTCTGTTTCATTCAGAAGGCTTGAGGGTTAGTGTTAGGTTACTATGATCACCGCAGACCAAGACAACAATTTTTTTGTTTGTAACCTTGTTTGATCTCTATTCAAATTGTTTCCATTGCCAGTTGGCTAAAAGCCAGTTCATTGTCTGTCCATTGGGTACTTGCAGACCAATCCAAAGACATTCCTTAACCAGCAGTCTTCCATCAAATCTTGTTGAATAACCTTACATAAAACTTATTTTTGAAGTTTGTTTTGTGTTTCTTCCTCTCTATAGGAGTATCTGCCCAGCTCACAAACACCCGGCTGAGGAGGAACACTTCTGTCGGTACACCGTTCTGGATGGCTCCAGAGGTGAGACCCATTGGCAAGTCATTTGCAAAGCATGGAGGTGACTTTGTGGACTGCAAATGTTTTTGTTAGCTTAGTTTTTTCCATAAGATTTCCATATGAGACGGGAAGAGGACAACAGCTCTGAAGTAGTTTTGAGTGTCGAAGCCAAAATTTCCATATGACTCAAGGGTTAGAGGCTTACGTGCCTCAATTTGTTCTAGGTGTCAATACAATCAAAACACAAACAGAGATTTATTATTAGTGCGCTTTTAGATTCCTAAACATCTGCAGTGAACATTCTGGGTTCATCTCTGGACTTAAACACATGGATTTTAACACATGATGTTTCTAATTCTGAGGTAAGACCACCTGCAATTCCATTCTCTGTTTTCTTGTTTTCTATATTGTGCAATTTTATAAATCAATAAAGAGATGTAAACGTAATTCGCTTAATGGATAAATAAGCCATTTTGGTAGCACTTTATTCTACAGTGTCCTTGTTATACATGTTACATTTAGTTACTATAGTAATAACTATAAATTATGCATAATTACATACAACTAACACTAAACCAAACCTTAGTCCGAACCCTAAACATACATGTAATTACGTAATATTACTCAGTACATAAATGCATAATTACACTTCAACACGAGCACCTTAAAATAGTGTAATCGCCATTTTTCATCATTTTATACAGAAAATCTTTTTAATTTGTAGCTCTTTTGCCTGGGATCCATTTAATTTCTCTCATCCTCTGTTTAATCATATTTTTAATTTATATTTTCTATATATTTATGAATATAAACTTAACATGCTTTTTGATTGTGTAATATTCCTGTGTGTTTTCTATACTATTAAGCATACAGTATGTAGTAGTCATATTAACATATGCAAAAAGTAATATAATCAAGAATGCTTAATATCCCAGAATGCTATTGAATTTAATTTAAAAAGGTAACACTATATTTTAAGGGATGTAGTTACAGATTACTACATGTTACTTATTTTAGTAATAAAAGTAAATTATGGATAGTTACAAGTAACGAACCCTAAACCAAACCATAACTCTTAAGTACATACAGTTTATTAATATTACTCAGTACGTGTTTGATTAAGTACAATGTAACTACATCACCTTAAAATAAAGTGTAACCAAACTGATCCAACTGATTAATTGAAAGAGAGACCATTCATACATTTTATCCATCACTGCACATTTGAAAAACTGGATTTTATTCACATATTTTTTTAATATAAATAAATACTATACATTATAAGAAGTAATTATGCCTTTAGATTGGTAAAGCAGAACTGTGTTAAATATACAAATTACAAAAACCATGCTCTTCAGCATTTTTTGGCATTTAGTAATGTACCCTGGTCAGTGTGTTCAGCAGGCAGGGTCCGTTATGAACATTTGCAGTTGAGTAATGAATGTGTTTGTGTATTTGACCAGGTCATCGCGTGTGAGCAGCAGCTCGACTCCACGTATGACGAGCGCTGTGACGTGTGGTCTCTGGGTATCACTGCCATAGAGCTGGGTGATGGAGACCCGCCCCTCGCTGAACTTCATCCAATGAGAGCTCTCTTCAAAATTCCAAGGTGACCCGTCCTCATTTGAGTACATTTATGACACTTTTTGATATTCAGACACAGTCCACAGAGTCACGTTTGTATCAGTGTTTGGAATAATTTGTGATGTTAGCACAGAGATGGATGACACTGCTGTACAGTCAGGCCTTGGCGCTGTCAGAAACCAGAATATGTTCATTCTTAGGGCTTTTATTTATTTATTATTTTTTATGTTAGAGCAGCTTTAATGTATGTCAGATTCTTGAAATACATGTATCTTTGTGGAGACAAGAAAGAGACCAAGCAGTTTTTCTTTCCATTGTGCATCCACTTGTCTGAAGGTGAAATTTGATTGTTTACTGTTTTCGGACTCAGAACAGAAACTGTTATCACTAGTGTCATCCTGATGGTGCAGCACTTTTGTGTTCTAATACTCTCTCTCTCTCTCTCTCTCTCTCTCTCTCTCTCTCTCTCTCTCTCTCTCTCTCTCTCTCTCTCTCTCTCTCTCTCCTCTCTCTCTCTCTCTCTCTCTCTCTGCTGTCAGAGCAGTGGTGTGTGTGTGTGTGTGTGTGTGTGTGTATAATCACAGAGGGGTGTGGTAATGTTTTTGACTGCTCATGTACACACTGCAGGCTGTCTTTGTTGGGTCTCTCTAATGTTCCCGTTTCCTGCTTATAAGAAAAAACACACCTTACACCCCTCACCCATCCAGACTTATTACGAGCAATGCAACGTGACAAAACTGGAACGCAGCCATTATAATCTCCAATTTGTATATTCTCAAAATATTTCACTCAAGATTAATTTTAAAATGTATATTTATATTTGGATAAACACTAGCACTTTATTTTACAGTCCTGTGCTGATGTGCTTATTATAGCAATTAAACTCTGAACCTACCCCTAAACCTAACCTTTACCCATGCAGTTACCTTATATTACCCAGTTTCTTGGGCAAGTACACTGTAAGTACATGTACTGTAAAATAATGTGTAACCAAATGTTTTGAAAGAAGTTTTTTTTGGCATTTATTTGAACAAAAATATAGTAAAAAACTCTACTTGTGAAATCTTATTAGACAAAAGATGAATGTTAAGTTATTATTTTATAGTAATGTAATGTATTCCTGTGATGCAAAGCTGAATTTTCAGCATCATTACTTTATTTTTCGGAGTCACATGATCCTTCAGAAACATTTCTGATTTTTTATCAATGTTCAAAACAGTTGTGCTGCTCAATATTTTTCTAGAAACTGTGATTTTCTGTGTGAAACCATTTTGTTTTTGATTCTTTGATGAATGCAATGATCAAAAGAATAGCATTTATTTGAAATATAATTTTGTTGTTGTTGTTTTACTGTCACATTTGATCAATTTAATGCATCCTTGCTAAAACAAAAGTATTTTATATATATAAAAAAAAATATTTTAAGCAATAAAGATTTATAGTTCAGGCTACATTTATATATTCAAAAAAAATATATATTATAAAATATATTACATAAAATTTACGTTTTATTATCTATTTCGGTAACACTTTATTTTAAGTTGACGTAGTTACACATTATATACTATAGTAGTTACATTCTCTTAGTAAGTAAATGTTAACTAATATTACTCAGTACTTATTTGAGTAAGAACAATGTAACTGTCTCCATAAAATACTGTAATGTTTAAAATCAGTTCCCTTTCGTCCTGGGAACTCCGACGTGTCGTCGGGGGAGTTCCCTGACGAATTGGGATCACGCTAGGGAGACCAATCGACTTCGAGTGAAACTAAAACGAGCCAATGAAAATTGGCATGCAAGATTTGCATTCCGCGACCCGCCTACCAGTGCGGGTATAAAAGCCGGAAGCAAACGCATCCAAAATGCTTTTTGCTTCGGAGCCGACCAGTTGTGTCCTCTGAGTGTTATGAGCTTAGGATTGTGCTTTCTGAACGCTCAACGAGTCTGCTGTTTCCTGAGATCTCTCTGTGCTGGTGTGACGGCGCTTCAGCGGTCTTCGCGATCTCCCGTCTGCCTGTTGTTACTACACGCGCTGTGTTTACAAAGAGCTGTTTTAACAGCTGGTATTCGGTTGAGTGCACACAGTGGGCTTGCAGTTTCCCCGCTGTGTTGCCGCGTTGATCCCTGTGTGCTTCAGCACAACTAAAGAGTATTTCTCTGAAAGAGCAACACGGGTGAAGATCGCGTCCTTTTAAGGATGACGTTTCATCCGTGTGTTTCTGGATGCGGTCAGATTCTGCCTCCGGTTGATGGTCATGATCGCTGTCTCTCGTGCTTGGGCCTCGCGCACGCTGAGGCAGCTTTCATGAACGAGTCATGTTCCCATTGCGGGAATATGACCGTCGCAGTGTTAAGATCGAGACTAAGATCCCTCTCACGAGGGGGAGTCCCTTTGGAGATTCCCCGATCTAGTTCGTCTTCTGGTTCATTTCAGAAGCCGGCTACTTCGGCTAATCCCATTGGTGGTCTGAGGGTTACAGTGAGGAATAATCCGCCGGGTGAAAGACCCCCACGGACCCCTCACTCCTGCACACTGCTGCCATTGGAGCCCTTGGAGGAGCGCGCTGGGCCATCTCGTATGGTCCCGGTCGTTTCCTTCGGGGCTCCGCCGGAGGATCAGATGTCGATCGCTGCATCGGAGGGAGAGCGGTCATCTTCTGGGAATGACGACTTGGCTGCGTTGCCCCCTTCTGGTGTGGTAGCGTTGTCCGAGCCGGACCCGGAAATGGCCGCTATGCTTTCCCGGGCGGCCGCAAGCGTAGGGCTCGTGTGGAACCCTCCACCGTGTCCCGAACCTTCGCGGCTCGATGATTGGTTTCTCGGGGCGGCCCGTGCTGGTTCTCAGCGCCCCGCCCCGGTGCCTTTCTTCCCGGAAGTGCATGAGGAGGTGACGAAATCATGGAAGGCCCCTCTGGCGGCCCGACATAGGTCGACTCCCTCCTCCTCCCTTACCACCCTCGATGGCGGGGCAGTGAAGGGTTATGAGGGCATTCCCCCGGTGGAGCGGTCGGTTGCTTTACAGCTGTGCCCTAAATCCGCTTCCACCTGGAGGGGTGACCCTACTCTCCCCTCTCGCGCCTGTAGGTTCTCCTCCGGTCTGACCGGTAAGGCCTATAGTGCGTGTGGAGAAGCTGCTTCTGCCCTGCATGCCATGGCGCTCCTCCAGGTCCATCAGGCGAGAGCGCTTTGCGACATGCAGGAGGGTGGTACCGACCCAGGTTTGCTCCAAGAGCTGCGCACGGCGACGGACCTTGCCCTCCGGGCGACGAAAGTCACCGCGCGTTCCCTGGGCCGAGCGATGTCCACACTCGTGGTCCAGGAGCGACATCTCTGGCTCACCCTGGCCGATATGACGGAGTCAGACAAGTCCAGGTTTCTGAACTCCCCCATTTCCCAGGGTGGCCTATTCGGCGACGCGGTCGAGGACTACGCCCAACAGTTCTCCGCCGCCCAGAAGCAGTCCGAGGTGATCAAGCACATCATGCCCCGGAGACAGGCTGCTGCTGGCCCGTCCCCTCCGGCTCCACCTCGCGCTGCTCGTCGCCGAGGGCGCCCTCCTGCCGCCGCCTCCGCCCCTGCTCCGCCTAAGCAGCAGCCTCCTAGGCAGCAGCCGGCCGGCCGCAAGAGAGGTGCCCAGCCCGCCCGGGGCTCGTCGAAACCCCCTGGTAAGAGGAGAGGTAAGCGGCCCTGAGACGGGCGGCCCAGAGGACCTGACTGCTGCTCTTCAGGAGGGTGCTACTGCACCCCTCCTTCCCCCGGAGGAGGGCCGGGTGGAGAATCCTTTGTTTCGTTTTGTTTTTCTTCCGCCGCTTCCTTCAGCGGTACCCACTTTATCAATAAAAGAGCAGTTTCCAATTCCTCTGGGTCTATCTCGGTCGAGACTGACTTCTCAGTCTCCCCCATCCGAGGGGGTCAGAATGACAGTATGCGCCGCCTCGTTGCCTCGCCGCTCTCGTTCCCCTCTCCCCAGCGCTCAGATGACAGCTACGCCGCCTCGGCCTCGTCGCTCTCGTCTCCCGCTGGGCAAGGAGGCGCGGAAACCTGGATTCGACGCCCCCGAGCCTCGTTCCTCGTTTCCCCTCCTTCCTTCGCCTCCGTGGAAACAGGTAAGTGTTGCCTCGCACACTCAGACCTCTCTCTCGGCCGCAGTAATGCCTCCGGAGTCCGGTCCCTGTCTTCCACCTCGCTGCCCCTCCGCGGGTACGCCGGTGGTCCGAGTGGGCTCCTTGGCACGGTTCCTCGAAGCCTGGCTAGCGCTTCCGAGGCCGTCCCGCTGGCTCACCCGCACTATCCGGCTCGGCTATGCAATTCAGTTTGCCCGCCGGCCTCCCAGGTTCAGAGGCGTCCACTTCACCCGGGTGCGGAGTGTCGATGCCCCTGTCCTGAGGAAGGAGATCGACGTCCTGCTGGCGAAGGACGCGATCGAGCCGGTCCCTCCAGCCGAAATGAGGTCGGGGTTTTACAGCCCTTACTTCATTGTACCCAAGAAAGGCGGGGGGTTACGACCAATCCTGGACCTGCGAGTTTTGAATCGGGCCCTGCACAAGCTCCCGTTCAAAATGCTCACGCAGAAACGCATCTTCGAGTGCATCCGTCCCCGGGATTGGTTTGCAGCGATCGACCTGAAGGACGCGTACTTTCATGTCTCGATTCTCCTTCGACACCGACCTTTTCTTCGGTTCGCGTTCGAAGGTCGAGCATACCAGTACAAAGTCTTACCCTTCGGCCTGGCCCTCTCGCCCCGCGTCTTCACGAAAGTCGCGGAGGCGGCCATTGTTCCCATGAGAGAACATGGCGTTCGCATTCTCAACTATCTCGACGACTGGCTCATAATAGCTCACTCGCGAGATCTGTTGTGCGAACACAGGGACCTGGTGCTCCAGCACCTCAGCCGTTTGGGTCTTCAGGTCAACTGGGACAAGAGCAAACTCTGCCCAGTGCAGAGGATCTCTTATCTCGGTATGGAGTTGGACTCGGTCGCTCAGACTGCGCGCCTCACCGAGGAGCGCGTCCAGTCAGTGCTCAACTGCCTCAAGTCCTTTCAAGGCAGGTCAGCGGTCCCACTGAAACAGTTTCAGAGGCTCCTGGGGCATATGGCAGCCGCAGCCGCGGTGACGCCGCTCGGTCTGCTCCATATGAGACCGCTTCAGCGCTGGCTTCACGATCGAGTCCCGAGATGGGCGTGGCAGAGCGGCACGTTCCGGGTCAACATTACCCCGCACTGTCGCCAAACCTTCAGTCCTTGGTCAGACCCTGCGTTTCTACGGGCCGGAGTGCCCTTAGTCCAGGTCTCCAGGCATGCTGTGGTTTTCACAGATGCCTCTGCCAACGGATGGGGGGCCACGTACAACGGGCATGCAGTTTCAGGTCTGTGGACGGGGCCTCAACTGCATTGGCACATCAACTGCCTAGAGTTGCAAGCAGTACGCTTAGCCTTGTCGCGCCTCAAGGGGCTGCTTTTACACAAGCACGTACTGGTCCGTACGGACAGCACTGCGACCGTTGCGTACATCAACCGTCAGGGTGGTCTACGCTCCCGTCGTATGTCGCGACTCGCCCGCCATCTCCTCCTGTGGAGTCAGAAGCATCTGAGGTCGCTTCGAGCCATTCACATCCCTGGTGTGCTCAACCGTACAGCCGACGAGCTTTCACGGCAGCCACCTCTTCCGGGAGAATGGCGACTCCACCCCCAGTCGGTTCAGCTGATATGGGAAGTCTTCGGAGCCGCTCAGGTAGACCTGTTTGCCTCTCCGGACACGACTCATTGCCGGTTGTTTTACTCCCTGACCGAGGGTTCTCTCGGCACGGATGCACTGGCGCACAGCTGGCCCCTGGGTCTTCGCAAGTATGCGTTTCCCCCAGTGAGCCTTCTTGCACAGATTTTGTGCAAAGTCAGGGAGGACGAGGAGCAGGTCCTGCTCGTTGCGCCGTATTGGCCCAACCGGACTTGGTTCGCGGAACTCATGCTCCTCGCGACAGCCCCTCCTTGGCCGATTCCTCTGAGGAAGGACCTCCTTTCCCAGAGACGGGGCACCTTGTGGCACCCGCGTCCAGACCTCTGGAGACTCCATGTGTGGTCCCTGGACGGGACGCGGAGGTTTAAAATGTTTTTTTTTTTTGGTTTAAACACTAGACTTTTTTTTCGTCCTGTGTGATGTGCTTATTATAGCAATTAAACTTAAACCTACCCCTTTAAAAAACCTTTACCCATGCAGTTACCTTATATTCCCTTTTTTTGGGGCAATACCTGTAAGTACTGTATGTAAAAAAATTTGTTACCAAATGTTTTAAAAAAGAAGTTTTTTTTGGCATTTATTAAAAAAAAAATTGTAAAAAACCCTATTTTGTGAATCTTATTAGACAAAAGATGAATGTTAAGTTATTTTTTTTATAGTTTTGAAGTTTCCTGTGATGCAAAGCTAAAATTTTTCAGCATCTTTACTTTTTTTTTCGGAGTACAGATCCTTCAGAAACATTTCTGTTTTTTATCAATTTTTCAAAACATTGTGCTGCTCAATATTTTTCTAGAAACTGTGTTTTTCTTGTGAAAACCTTTTTGTTTTTGATTTTTTGTGAATGCAAGATCAAAAAAATAGCTTTTATTTGAAATATAATTTTTTGTTGTTGTTTTTACTGTCACTTTGTCAATTTTTTAATGCTTTCCTTTGCAAAAAAAAAGTATTTTATAAAATTAAAAAAAATTTTTTAAAGCAATAAGATTTATATTTCAGGCTAATTATATATCAAAAAAATATATATTTAAAATATATTACAAAAAATTTTACGTTTTATTACTTTTTTCCGGAACACTTTTTTTTTAAGTTGACGTATTTTACACATTATATACTATAGTAGTTACATTCTCTTAGTAAGTAAATTTTTAACTAATATTACTCAGTATTATTTGGTAAGAACAATGTAACTGTCTCCATAAAATTTACGGTAATGTTTAAAATCAGTTCCCTTTCGTCTGGGAACTCCGACGTGTCGTCGGGGGAGTTCCCTGACGAATTGGGATCACGCTAGGGAGACCAATCGACTTCGAGTGAAACTAAAACGAGCCAATGAAAATTGGCATGCAAGATTTGCATTCCGCGACCGCCTACCGTGCGGGTATAAAAGCCGGAAGCAAACGCATCCAAAATGTTTTTTTGCTTCGGAGCCGACCAGTTGTGTCCTCTGAGTGTTATGAGCTTAGGGATTGTGCTTTCTGAACGCTCAACGAGTCTGCTGTTTCCTGAGATCTCTCTGTGCTGGTGTGACGGCGCTTCAGCGGTCTTCCCCGATCTCCCGTCTGCCTGTTGTTACTACACGCGCTGTGTTTACAAAGAGCTGTTTTAAACAGTGGTATTCGGTTAGTGCACACAGTGGGCTTGCAGTTTCCCCGCTGTGTTGCCGGCGTTGATCCCTGTGTGCTTCAGCACAACTAAAAAAGTATTTCTCTGAAAAAAGCAACACGGGTGAAGATCGCGTCCTTTTAAGGATGACGTTTCATCGTGTGTTTCTGGATGCGGTCAGATTCTGCCCCCGGTTATGGTCCATGATCGCTGTCTCTCGTGCTTGGGCCCCCGCGCACGCTGAGGCAGCTTTCATGAACGAGTCATGTTCCCATTGCGGGAATATGACCGTCGCAGTGTTAAGATCGAGACTAAGATCCCTCTCACGAGGGGGGGTCCTTTGGAGATTCCCCGATCTAGTTCGTCTTCTGGTTCATTTCAGAAGCCGGCTACTTCGGCTAATCCCATTGGTGGTCTGAGGGGGTTTCAGTGAGGAATAATCCGCCGGTGTAAAGACCCCCACGGACCCCCCCACTCCTGCACACTGCTGCCATTGGAGCCCTTGGAGGAGCGCGCTTTGGGCCATCTCGTATGGTCCCCGGGGTTTCCTTCGGGGCCCCCGCCGGAGGTCAGATGTCGATCGCTGCATCGGAGGGAGAGCGGTCATCTTCTGGGGAAAGACGACTTGGCTGCGTTGCCCCCCCTTTTGGTGTGGTAGCGTTGTCCCCAGCCCGGGCCCCGGAAATGGCCGCTATGCTTTCCCGGGCCCGGGCCCCAAGGCGTAGGGCTCGTGTGGAACCCTCCACCCGTGTCCCGAACCTTCGCGGCTCGATGAATTGGTTTTCTCGGGGCGGCCCGTGCTGGGTTTTCAGCGCCCCGCCCCGGTGCCTTTCTTCCCGGGAAGTGCAGTGGAGGTGACGAAATCATGGAAGGCCCCTCTGGCGGCCCGACCATAGGTCGACTCCTCCTCCTCCCTTACCACCCCCGATTTGGGGGGGCAAATGAAAGGGTTATGAGGGCATTCCCCCGGTGGAGCGGGCGGTTGCTTTACAGCTGTGCCCTAAATCCGCTTCCACCTGGAGGGGTGACCCTACTCTCCCCTCTCGCGCCTGTTGGTTCTCCTCCGGTCTGACCGGTAAGGCCTATAGTGCGTGTGGAGAAGCTGCTTCTGCCCTGCATGCCATGGCGCTCCTCCAGGTCCATCAGGCGAGAGCGCTTTGCGACATGCAGGAGGGTGGTACCGACCCAGGTTTGCTCCAAGAGCTGCGCACGGCGACGGACCTTGCCCTCCGGGCGACGAAAGTCACCGCGCGTTCCCTGGGCCGAGCGATGTCCACACTCGTGGTCCAGGAGCGACATCTCTGGCTCACCCTGGCCGATATGACGGAGTCAGACAAGTCCAGGTTTCTGAACTCCCCCATTTCCCAGGGTGGCCTATTCGGCGACGCGGTCGAGGACTACGCCCAACAGTTCTCCGCCGCCCAGAAGCAGTCCGAGGTGATCAAGCACATCATGCCCCGGAGACAGGCTGCTGCTGGCCCGTCCCCTCCGGCTCCACCTCGCGCTGCTCGTCGCCGAGGGCGCCCTCCTGCCGCCGCCTCCGCCCCTGCTCCGCCTAAGCAGCAGCCTCCTAGGCAGCAGCCGGCCGGCCGCAAGAGAGGTGCCCAGCCCGCCCGGGGCTCGTCGAAACCCCCTGGTAAGAGGAGAGGTAAGCGGCCCTGAGACGGGCGGCCCAGAGGACCTGACTGCTGCTCTTCAGGAGGGTGCTACTGCACCCCTCCTTCCCCGGAGGAGGGCCGGGTGGAGAATCCTTTGTTTCGTTTTGTTTTTCTTCCGCCGCTTCCTTCAGCGGTACCCACTTTATCAATAAAAGAGCAGTTTCCAATTCCTCTGGGTCTATCTCGGTCGAGACTGACTTCTCAGTCTCCCCCATCCGAGGGGGTCAGAATGACAGTTGCGCCGCCTCGTTGCCTCGCCGCTCTCGTTCCCCTCTCCCCAGCGCTCAGATGACAGCTACGCCGCCTCGGCCTCGTCGCTCTCGTCTCCCGCTGGGCAAGGAGGCGCGGAAACCTGGATTCGACGCCCCCGAGCCTCGTTCCTCGTTTCCCCTCCTTCCTTCGCCTCCGTGGAAACAGGTAAGTGTTGCCTCGCACACTCAGACCTCTCTCTCGGCCGCAGTAATGCCTCCGGAGTCCGGTCCCTGTCTTCCACCTCGCTGCCCCTCCGCGGGTACGCCGGTGGTCCGAGTGGGCTCCTTGGCACGGTTCCTCGAAGCCTGGCTAGCGCTTCCGAGGCCGTCCCGCTGGCTCACCCGCACTATCCGGCTCGGCTATGCAATTCAGTTTGCCCGCCGGCCTCCCAGGTTCAGAGGCGTCCACTTCACCCGGGTGCGGAGTGTCGATGCCCCTGTCCTGAGGAAGGAGATCGACGTCCTGCTGGCGAAGGACGCGATCGAGCCGGTCCCTCCAGCCGAAATGAGGTCGGGGTTTTACAGCCCTTACTTCATTGTACCCAAGAAAGGCGGGGGGTTACGACCAATCCTGGACCTGCGAGTTTTGAATCGGGCCCTGCACAAGCTCCCGTTCAAAATGCTCACGCAGAAACGCATCTTCGAGTGCATCCGTCCCCGGGATTGGTTTGCAGCGATCGACCTGAAGGACGCGTACTTTCATGTCTCGATTCTCCTTCGACACCGACCTTTTCTTCGGTTCGCGTTCGAAGGTCGAGCATACCAGTACAAAGTCTTACCCTTCGGCCTGGCCCTCTCGCCCCGCGTCTTCACGAAAGTCGCGGAGGCGGCCATTGTTCCCATGAGAGAACATGGCGTTCGCATTCTCAACTATCTCGACGACTGGCTCATAATAGCTCACTCGCGAGATCTGTTGTGCGAACACAGGGACCTGGTGCTCCAGCACCTCAGCCGTTTGGGTCTTCAGGTCAACTGGGACAAGAGCAAACTCTGCCCAGTGCAGAGGATCTCTTATCTCGGTATGGAGTTGGACTCGGTCGCTCAGACTGCGCGCCTCACCGAGGAGCGCGTCCAGTCAGTGCTCAACTGCCTCAAGTCCTTTCAAGGCAGGTCAGCGGTCCCACTGAAACAGTTTCAGAGGCTCCTGGGGCATATGGCAGCCGCAGCCGCGGTGACGCCGCTCGGTCTGCTCCATATGAGACCGCTTCAGCGCTGGCTTCACGATCGAGTCCCGAGATGGGCGTGGCAGAGCGGCACGTTCCGGGTCAACATTACCCCGCACTGTCGCCAAACCTTCAGTCCTTGGTCAGACCCTGCGTTTCTACGGGCCGGAGTGCCCTTAGTCCAGGTCTCCAGGCATGCTGTGGTTTTCACAGATGCCTCTGCCAACGGATGGGGGGCCACGTACAACGGGCATGCAGTTTCAGGTCTGTGGACGGGGCCTCAACTGCATTGGCACATCAACTGCCTAGAGTTGCAAGCAGTACGCTTAGCCTTGTCGCAGCCTCAAGGGGCTGCTTTTACACAAGCACGTACTGGTCCGTACGGACAGCACTGCGACCGTTGCGTACATCAACCGTCAGGGTGGTCTACGCTCCCGTCGTATGTCGCGACTCGCCCGCCATCTCCTCCTGTGGAGTCAGAAGCATCTGAGGTCGCTTCGAGCCATTCACATCCCTGGTGTGCTCAACCGTACAGCCGACGAGCTTTCACGGCAGCCACCTCTTCCGGGAGAATGGCGACTCCACCCCCAGTCGGTTCAGCTGATATGGGAAGTCTTCGGAGCCGCTCAGGTAGACCTGTTTGCCTCTCCGGACACGACTCATTGCCGGTTGTTTTACTCCCTGACCGAGGGTTCTCTCGGCACGGATGCACTGGCGCACAGCTGGCCCCTGGGTCTTCGCAAGTATGCGTTTCCCCCAGTGAGCCTTCTTGCACAGATTTTGTGCAAAGTCAGGGAGGACGAGGAGCAGGTCCTGCTCGTTGCGCCGTATTGGCCCAACCGGACTTGGTTCGCGGAACTCATGCTCCTCGCGACAGCCCCTCCTTGGCCGATTCCTCTGAGGAAGGACCTCCTTTCCCAGAGACGGGGCACCTTGTGGCACCCGCGTCCAGACCTCTGGAGACTCCATGTGTGGTCCCTGGACGGGACGCGGAGGTTCTAGGTGGCCTACCGCAGGGTGTGGTAGACACCATCACTTCCGCCAGAGCCCCCTCTACGAGGCGCCTCTATGCGTTGAAGTGGAACCTGTTCGTCGAGTGGTGTTCTTCCCACCGGGAAGACCCCCGAACTTGCCCGATCAGAGTCGTGCTTTCCTTCCTGCAAGATGGGTTGGAGCGAAGGCTGTCTCCCTCCACCCTCAAAGTGTATGTTGCCGCAATAGCCGCGCATCACGATGCAGTAGAAGGTAAGTCATTGGGAAAGCACGACCTGATCATCAGATTCCTTAAGGGTGCCAGGAGGCTGAATCCACCTCGTAGTGTGCACCCCTTACCCTCTTGGGACTTGACTCTAGTGCTTAGTGCACTTCAGAGCCCCCCGTTCGAGCCCTTGCCTTCAGTCGAGTTGAATATCTTGTCTATGAAGACAGCTCTCCTGTTGGCTTTGGCTTCTTTTAAGAGGGTAGGGGATCTGCAGGCATTTTCGGTCGACGAATCGTGCCTAGAGTTCGGACCGGGCCTTTCTCACGCTGTGTTGAGACCCCGGCTCGGATACGTGCCCAAGGTTCCTACCACCCCGTTTGTGGATCAGGTAGTGAACCTGCAAGCGCTGCCCCTGGAGGAGGCAGACCCAGCCCTAGCTTTTCTCTGTCCCGTCCGCGCTCTGCGCTGTTACGTGGACAGAACGCAAAGCTTCAGGACCTCAGATCAGCTCTTTGTTTGTTACGGAGGCCAGCAGAAGGGGAAGGCTGTCTCCAAGCAGAGGTTGTCCCACTGGCTAGTGGATGCTATCGCCCGGGCTTATGAGTCCCAGGGCGTGCCTTGCCCACCTAGGTTGACGGCACACTCTACTAGGAGTGTTGCCTCCTCCTGGGCTTTGGCGCAAGGCGCCTCGCTGACAGACATCTGTAGAGCTGCGGGCTGGGCGACACCTAACACGTTCGCTAGGTTTTATAGCCTTCGTGTTGAACCTGCTTCCTCCCGTGTACTCGCTACGGCCGGTAGCGCGAGGAATTAGGTTATGTCGGCTTGCTACGCCATTCCCGCCCCGTGGGCCGGATACGTGCGTCTTTTACTCCGTTGGTTCCCCAACATACGGCTAACCTCGTGAGTTCCTCCATCACCCCTTCGGCATCAGGCGAGGCGGATCGCCGGTGCCAGGTCTATTACCTCTCGTAGGAGTTGCTATTAGACTGGGTGGCCTTAACAGTGGTCCCTTCGGCGACCCATTTTTTCCACGTTCCAGCTACCCTCCGGGTTAGCTCCGTGTCTTCCTCTCGACAGATCCCTCTGTCGTCCTTGCTGAGTACGCTCCCACCCCTCGGGCTGGGACTACCTCAAGGACTTCCGTATGTTGCACTACCCCACGGGTTAGTACATACGTGTATTCCAGTGCCTCCCTTCGGGCGGGCAGGGGCTCCGTAGCGTTCCCTCCTACGGGTTGGGCACGCTTTCCCAGTGTTATCCAAATCCACTGAGTGGGTCTTGCGGAACAGCAGTGTGATTTTTCCCTAGCTAGCTCCCGCATCTTGTTCAAGAAACTGCTGCAGGGTAGCTTAGCTGGGCGCTGGAAGGGGTCAGCACCATGGCGTGTTTGTAGGGATCCCAATTCGTCAGGGAACTCCCCCGACGACACGTCGGAGTTCCCAGGACGAAAGGGAACGTCTCGGTTACATTTGTAACCCTCGTTCCCTGAGTTCAGGGAACGGAGACGTGTCGTCCCCTCGCCACGTTGCTGTACCTTCGCGGAGGACTGGACACTGTTCGGCTCCTCAGCGAAAAAGCATTTTGGATGCGTTTGCTTCCGGCTTTTATACCCGCACTGGTAGGCGGGTCGCGGAATGCAAATCTTGCATGCCAATTTTCATTGGCTCGTTTTAGTTTCACTCGAAGTCGATTGGTCTCCCTAGCGTGATCCCAATTCGTCAGGGAACTCCCCCGACGACACGTCTCCGTTCCCTGAACTCAGGGATTGAGGGTTACAAATGTAACCGAGACGATAATTTTGTATTGCTAATTTGGGGGGGGGGGGGGGGGGATTCTTTTAGTTACTAAATCTAAAATTGATCTAAACGATCAGATCAAAATGAGTCATTGTTTTGGGTTGTGCTCAGTTATATCTTGCCACTCCATATGTGTCTATTGCAGAACTGTCATGTTTCAGGCTTGCATTAGTCAGATTTGAACTCATGTCTCTTATGTTGAATGATTTTGTCTTGTGTAGAATCAGAGTTGATCTGGTACGACTGCAGGGTTTGAGAGTCGGTGCCCATTGAACTGCACTAGGCCAGTGGCACATGCTGATGGCATGTTAAGTGTTACGTTTGTGTGACCCAGATTAGAGCAGACTAAGCCTCGAGCCATGGAGCATGTCTGCGTTCAGCCCCCCTGCCACCAGGAATACACACATTTAACCACTGGAAGCCAAAATGAACCAGAAATAAACACATCCAATGACATGCTCAATCTGAATATGCCACTGACACGTGAACAGGTGCAAATAGAACAAAAACTAAGTGTCTCAATAAATGCTTATTAATATTCCACTTGCAGTGTATTCATAGACAAAAATATTAAAGGCAGACATTTTTTTCATCAAGAAAATAATAATTTTATTCAGCAAGGATGCATTAAGTTGATCAAAAGTAAGTGAAGACATCTATAATGCTTCAAATAAATGCTGTTTTTGTACTTTCTATTCATAAATTAATCTTGAAAAGATGGATCACAGTTTACACAAAACTATGAAGCAGCACGACATTGATAATAAAACATGTTCTTAAACTGATTTAATTGTTTCTTAAATCAGCATAATAGACTGATTTCTGAAGGATCATGTGACACTGAAGACTGGAGTAATGATGCTGATTTTTTTTTTTTTTTTATATTGATAATTTAATTTATTAAATTAATGATAATTTATTATTTATTGGTAACATGATTAACCAAAACAAAAGCACATCCCAGCCTACTTTATTGCTGTTGTCTTGTGGTTTTTGAATGCGGTGCTCTTAACATCGTGCTCTAAATTGCAGATGACATGTTGTTTTCATCTGTAATCTTTTTGTTTTATGCTGCTGTGTTTTCGATAAGGATGCATTTTAATAGTCCAAGCGTTTCTCCTGCCGTTTCCATTGACACCAGCTGTTTGTGTGGGGTGCAGCGTGAGATAAGCAGAGATGTACGCCCCCCCATTAGGGTAATGAATCGCTGTCAGAGGCGCAGAGCGCGCTCCTGACGCACTAGCCGTTGGGCTGGAGTACACCTCCTCAACCCTGCTCTCCCTCTGTTAATAGCACCCTTCACCAGGACACCAAATGATGGCTAATTAGCTCTATTGTTCCACAGCAGGGAATGCTTGTCAGGTCCTCCGTGACACCGTTTAAGTGTCTATCTCCTTACTTATTTACATGTACAGGGAAAAGCTTTCGTGGACAAAGCTTTTCACAAGAACACAAAATGCTGTTTCACTTGTGCAACCTCAGCCTTGAATATAAACCGTGATGGAGACCAGCAATTACCCCCATTTAATATTTCTCAGATTTTTTTTTTTTTTTTTTCTGTATAGACACAAAGCTTCCAGCTATCACTACAAAACATCACTAGTTGTTCATTAGTTATTGCCCAGGGAAAAAAAAGATACAGTTCATTTAACCTGCTGCGGGACACGTTATCCCACACATTCAGGATACAAACGGGTACTGATTTAATGTGAATAACTCTTTTCAAATATGAAGTAGTATCTGAAGTAATAAATAGAAATAAATCTTCTACAACAAAACTCAATAAATATTGGTTATGGTGGCTTTTCGGTGAAAGAGCACCCAAAAAAATCAAACATAGTGTAATTATTAGATAAAATCAAAACAAAAAAAAATAAAAATGTGGATATTGTGGATATGATATCTTGTACTTGTTGTTCTGAAACCAGCATAGATATAGCCTGACTACGTCAGACTTCCTACTTCCGCTAATTTCATTTCGCTCCTGTAGTCAGTCTGAGATAGCGGCCTATCTTTCTGTTTTCCACCGGCCTGAAACAGCCGGGCCAATCAACGAACAGAAGGCAGGCTGAAAGCCGTGACGTAGTCGCTAAGCGCCGAGTTTAAGATTAGGTCAGAGAAATCGAAAACGACCGCGGATAGGGAGACGCGGATGCAATTCGCTCTGTTGTGGAGAATATTCCCGGCATTAGCAAACTGAAGCCTGAAGAAGAAGAGTGTGTATTAAACATTTTGAATGGAGGTGATGTTGTGGCCCTACTCCCTTTGGGAAAAGTTTAATTTATCAACTATTGCCGATCGTCAGCGAGAAACTGGGGAGCCTTTTGACAGGTCAGTGTCTCCTTCCTTTTCCAGGTCTTAAATACCGTAAAACTTAAATAATAGCCTGGGCTTTTATTTGCCCAAATCGTCAAACTGCACCGGCTTGTATTTGAGACAGGCGTCTATATGAGACAGGCCTTTATAGTGTTGAGATGTTGTTCATTTAAATGTTGTTCCTAGAGTCTATAATCTCTAAAAATCTCCAAATGCTCCACGTGAAACGGCGGTCTTCCGATCTTTTACTATGTTGTCGATTGATTTTGATTAATATTTGCGAGGGAGAGAGAGCAAGATAGCGCTCGTGTTGTTTGAAGACATGAGAGTGCGCGCGGCTCTCTCTCTCTCTCTGCTCGTTTGCGCTCTGTCAAGCGCAGCAGTCATTCTATTACATCACTAACCGATCAAAAAAGTCATTCACAGCCGCGTTCACTCCGGTATTTCGCTCGCATCATCAAGTGTTTACATCAGGTTACAGTGGAAGTTCGATCATAGATTTGAGTTCGATGCATGATGTCTGTGGTTCGATGCGGCTGTGTCAGCGCATAACATACGTCATAAATAAACTTATCTGATTGGCTTACGGTTAACCAATGATTTTAAACTTCAGAAATCGCCCCCTAGCGAGAGAGAAAACACTTCTCTATTATGCTATGCCAGACTCTGTCTACGAAGCAAAGTGAAGTAGCAGAGTCTGGTATTACCAGGCTAGCATAGATAACTACTGCTAGAGAAACCCAAAAATAGGTCATTTGTGTGAGTTGTATAGATCCACAGAGTTTTCGAAATTAGGACCATGTTTTCCACCAAAATAAATTCTCTATAGTTTAATGTTTAAAAGTAATTAAGACAGCCTTGAATATTTGTATTGTTATTTTACTGTAAAATAGTATCACATTAATATATTTATTGTTTCATTTGTTTATATTTAATAAAATGAAAGCAATATCTTAATAATATTATTATATACATTATCATTATATATATTATCAATAATGTATTATTGTTTTTTATATTTTTTTTATTATCATCATATAAGTAATACTTATATATGAAAGGCCGTTGAATTATTCGAAAAATAATGCACATCCAAGGTGATTTTTTTCGATTTTTTGTCTTTAAAATGCTCTTGTGCGTTCGACTAATTTCAGACTAATGCACTTATTATTACTGTATCACGTGTAGTGTAGTGTCTTTTGGTTCTGTTTTCCCTGTTCTCGTCTACTTGAGTTTGCCTGTGTTCCCTAGTTAGTTCCCTTGGTTGTTAATTAGTCCACCAAATTCCATTGGACCTCAGTTCATTGTCCAGTATCGTAAGTGTTAAACGTGGTTGTGTTTATTTTGTTTTCTCCTGCGATCTCCTGCGTTTTCTGTGTGGATTTAAAAAGACTGTTTTTGTTATCTACTCCTTTCATCGTGCACTTAATACAGCAACCTACCATGACACAGAGACAGAAAGAGAGATTAAGCGTGTGTGTGTTTCTGTTAATAGAGAAGCTGTAAGTTTAACTGCTTCAAGAACAGTTACTACCTCACTACTGAGAAATGTCATGTAGCTTTTCAGTTGCGGAACTATTTTACTGATAAAGTTGCTGGGCAGCGCTGACAAGAACTTTCAGTTTGTATCCGTGTGTGTGCGAGTGTGTCTGTACTGTTCAACAATACCCTCACATTTTCAGCAGTAGTATTTTTTTTTTCATTCATTATTCCGATAGGGAATGTAAACATAGTCTTCATTAAAGCGTTATAGTTATAAGCCTTGAACCAAGCCAATAAGCTATGAGGTGTATAAATGTTGGATTTATACAACATTTTGTCATTCGCAGTGCTTCATGGGAGTGGGTGGAGCTAAATAGCTATTTTGGCACGTGTTGCTCTCTGATTGGTGTAATTGTCTGTAGAGCATCATGGGTTAGGTAGTTTTTCACCAAGAATTCCCATTAAACACAATTATCTTTAAAAATAGGCTTAAATAATGTGGGCTGGCGGCTTCAGCAGAGACAAATAGCATTGAGTAACAACCTCATAGCTCACAGTAGGTCTCTCTTTAAAGGTTTATAAGTTATGATTCAAAATCAATTTCTATAGAGTCTTGCACTCTACTGCACACCTTAGAACATTCGCCAACCAATCAGAATCAAGCATTCAATAGCCCCATAGTATAATATTTATATTATTATTTTTTACATCCCTGTTTATCCTTAATTTGACCTTCAAGTCACTGACATAAGTGACAGTTTGCAGCAGTCTCTCTTATTTTTACATTTTTCTTTGCATATACGCTATATTGTCTATCTATGCTTATTAGGACCATTTCAATTATTCATCTAAACAGCAGAAAAGTTTAAACAGTAATCTAATAATCTTATCAAGTGAGGAATGTTTTTCCCTTTTGAAATTAATGGGATCAATTTGCTGCGAGCGGTTGTCTCCTCAATTCTCATCTCACACTTATCTTTGCCTATTTATCTGTTTTTCTCTGAACAGAAATCCTCCACCCACCCTACATCAACCAGAGCTCTGGTCAAACGATTTTAACGATTTTATATGCAAGTGAGTAACACAGATTAAGTGCAATTCTATTTGTATTTGCCCCTAATGCACAAAGATTATAAAGTTTGATGGTTGTAAAAGTTTTGTTAGTTTTTCTTTTCTATACCGATTTTGTAGGTTAATAACTCCCACAAAGAGCTTCTCATGAGGCTTCATCATACTCCAATGAACCGCCTACTGTTTTACCAGAACATTGTTTGTAACTGAATTATTCTCAACAACCTTTATAGCTTGTGTTTTTCCTGAATCTGGTCCTTATCATTTGCCATTTGATGTGACATCTTGGACATTTCAGCACAAATTCTCCCATTTTTCGATTGTGTCCCCTTCAGGTGTCTGATAAAGGATTTTGAGCTCAGGCCCAATGTGTTTGACCTTCTTCAGCATGTCTTCATCAAACAGATTGTGGGCCGAGAGAGGATGTTGCAGAAGCAGCTGATGGAGCTAATCGACCTCAACCAGCAAATCGGCGTTATTGAGAAAACAAGGTAATAAATATCAGCTCTATTGCTTTCTGTGAGTAGTCTTGCGTGATGACATAAGGTCTGGGCTCTATAGCTACTGCGTTTGGCCAAGAACCGCCCTCTTACTCAGGAAGAGGTCATCGGACTTATAATTACTTATCATTTTTTAAAACTTACATAAACATTTTTAGCCATTGTGGCTGGACCAGTTAGAAGGGCCGAGACCCCCATCATAACCCCTGCTATGCCTCTGCCCGGATTTTGAGCTGTCCCAGATGAAAGATGACCAATCGTGATTTCTGTGGTCGTGGCTCCTAAACCGTGGTCCAACGTCGTTCAGTGAGAGAGGTTCAAAGACGGTCGTTGTCACAGTCATGAGTCCAAACATAGACGGCGATCATTTTCTGACAGTGTCCGAAATTTAGCATGATCTTCTCACAGTGTGTTTGCTGATATGACATACGTCTACTGACTAGCCAATAAAAATGCCACATGAAATGATGTATTGAACATGCGACATGGTGATTAAGCTTAAAACTACTTACCTCAAGCTCCATTTGCTAAATTTTGCATGCCAATTTGGCCTCTTTTCCCTAGCCATGACCTCATCCACATTCTCCTCTTTCACTTACTCCTCCTGTTTTCAGCGCACATAAAAACCACAATTGCAAAAGTGTGATTCATCTTGCTCTATTTGTTTACCACTAGCGCATGCTAATGACATTTATTCTTCTATACTTACTTGCCTCATCGTAGCCTACGATTCAGTAGGTGTCATCATCGTACAGTCTACATACATGTCGTACCAAAGTTTATTAGATGCATGTCGTACAGTGATTTGTAAAGGATACCGAAATGGCACAGTCTGAAGCAGGCATTAGATATTAACTTTATTTTTATCATTTAAGCCATCTTGGAATGACAGAAAGGAGAGACAGTGATTCCAGGTATGAGATATTGACTGTCACATGGGCTAGATCAACCCTACTTCATGTGGATGTAGTAGTAGCAGCTTCCTGTATCTGGCCATGTGTTGTGGTAACTCCCCTTGTTACTTTCCCGAGTGGTTATTGTGTTCCCAATGTTGTGTTCTTGTGTTTTCACACTGTTTAAATGTGTAAATACATGGTTTGGCCTAGCGTTAAGGGTCTGCCTTGGATACTTGCTTTACCCAGTATTTTTTTCAACTACATTACATACAGCTACCTTCTAAGACAGCATTTGTTACTCACAAGAAGCATGTAAGGGCTTGTCATTAGCATGTTGCTAAGCTAACAAAATTTGTGTTTGATGTGGAAGGACCTTTGGAAGCAGAAACAATACATAACACTAAAACTGGGTAAACTAGTTCAGCTATATTATTTATGGGTAAAACTAGTTGAGATATTTTAATAATACCATTTAGGTTTTTTTAAAGCATTGTAAGTCAGCATTTCTTTGTTAACATATTCGACAAGTTTTTTTTTCCCTCAAAGCATTCTGAAATTACTGTCTACATTAAGGTATCTTATAAGGCAGCATAATTATTAATACATATGCACATGTGCAAATGTTTTTAAAGGAGACTCTTCTGCTCACATTGGCTGCATTTATTTAAACAAAAATAAAATAAAACGTTTTCTGAAATATTATTGATTATTGATATTAATTTAAAATAACTGTTTTCTATTTGAACAAAATGTAATTTATTTCTGTGATGAAAGCTGAATTTTCAGCATCATTACTCCAGTCTTGAGTGTCACATGATCCTTCAGAAGTCAATCTAATATGCTGATTTTCTGGTCAAGAAACAATTCTGATTATTATCAATGTTGAAATCCGTCGTGCTGCTTAATATTTTTTGTGGAAACCATTTTTTCTTTAATGAATAAAATGCTCAAAAGAACACCATTTATTTAAAATATAATTGTGTAACAATTTAAAAGTCTTTGCTGTCATTTTTATCAATTTAATGGATCTTTGCTAATACAAGTATTTATTTATTTTGGGGAAAAAAAAATTATTGACAAACCTTTGATTTAGTAGTGTATTTTATATGCTTGTTACAGCATCTATTTTTAGTTTAATGACATTGTCAAACTCTAAAATGTTGAAAAATGTTGTGATAATTATGTTGTGTAACTTTTAAAACAAAGCTAAATAGTAGTATAACCTTGAAATAAAGATTAGTTGTGGAGCTCTTAAATGAATTGGGTGAAAAAGCAATTTTTATTTAACTATTGATTTTTATTTCATCATTAACTTTTAATGCCTTTATCAATAATTCCAACAAGGTCATTTCTATGAGTAATTTATGTAATTTTAACTTCCATGGTTGCATTTCATAGACTTTAATCCTGTGTTGCAGGCATGAGCGTATCCACACCAAAAAAGGCAGCCACATGAAGTCTCAAAGCCAAACGTGTGATGACGTGGAAGATCTGGCAATCCTAGAGGTTCTGGATGAAGTAAGAATATATATATATACAGGCCCCACAAGAGAAAGGCCAAAGAAACACACACACACTAGTTTTGATCATCAATACACAGACCCAGGAAAGAGGAAATTTCCCATCCCTCTGTCAGACAGCCCATTCATTCCATTCATTTTTCTTACATTTTCCAGCAGCATTTTTCAGCGAGACTGTCAAGTGACCATAACTCTTCCTAGCAGTCTTATATTTTAACTGTCAAGTGAATAAATAGACAGATTAGTGAACAATAACAGTTTGTATTGGAACACATTTAAGGTGATCTATCAATTCAGAGGGGGTCTCATTGACACTAGATATATTTTCTCATCCATTATGGTAGCAGTTTTGACAGGAAGCGCTTGAATTATGCCTATGTCCTTGGACTGATGTCACCAGATGGAGATCTGTGATGTGTGTAACTGTCTTGTATGGTCATATTAGGCGCATATGGCAACAAAAAGTACATAGTGTGCAGTAATCACAATGTAAAGAGTTCTGAATGCAGTAGATAGATAATGAATCATCTTACTGTGTCTAGGTTCGGTCATGCATGAAAATGGAGACTCCTGTGCGGTACTGGTGGTTATTTTGTTGTGCAGTGGTGTGCAGTGGTTTGATGGGATGGCCATCTGTGATGTGTAATTGTTTCTCTGTTAGAACACAATCACCGAACAGCTCCAGAGACGTTACACAAAGGAGCAGATCTACACGTATGTTGGAGACATCCTTATAGCGGTCAATCCATTCCAGAATACGGAGCTGTATACGCCTGAGGTGCGTGTATAATATTTCATTATGGACGCCATCAACATTTCATAGTCGGCTACATTCCATTTGCTGCCAAATCTCTCACTCGCTTTCTTTCTCACCCGTCAGTTTTGTGTCTTGTATTCTGCAGAAAGAGTGTATATTTCATTTCCCTTTTACATTCATGCACTGCACATTCTCTCCTCTCTCTCGATTCCCTTGTAAAAAAAAAAAAAAAAAAAAAAAAAACAGAGTACTTATTACGGAAATAATATACTTTAAAATATAAAGTTGTGAAGTAAATAAAAAAAATTCAGGCACTTCAGCTTAATTATATGTTTATTGGCAATGATTTTTTTAAATAATTTTTTATTTTTCTGACAACCCTTTAAAGACCCTAGCTAACGCCTCAGCAGCCATTCATAACACGCTTAGCAATAGCAGCAATATGCTAAAAACACTTTGAACATCAAAACAGCGATCTAGCAATGCTAGTTGCATCTGGAATCCCCTTGTTGAATACTTTGTTTCTCTGGCAGCATTCTAAGATTTACGTTGGAGCCAAAAGAACTCCAACCCTCCTCATATATATGCAGTGGCAGACATTGCATATCAATCCATGGTGTCCTATAATGCTGATCAGGTAGAGTATGTTCCTCTATGAGCTGCTGGAGTGTATCAGTCATGGTCTGAACCGTGTTCATCTCTGTGTTGCAGTGCATTGTCATCAGTGGAGAGAGCGGCTCTGGGAAAACAGAGAGCGCCCACCTGTTAGTCCAACAGCTGACCGTCCTCGGAAAGGTTTGGAGAGCAGCTTTATCTTCTCACTGTTGTATTATGTCAAGTTGTTATCATGCATTGTCTCATATCACTTCTTGCTTTCTTTCTTCTCAAAAAATACAATTCTTTCAACTCAAATAAATGTTATGCTCATTTATTGGGAGTAACCATGTAATAAGTGTGTGTTTGGTCCTGATCATTTCTATTTTGCAATAATGGCTAGCTGACCAGTTCTTTTTGTATTTTTTTTTTCTTCAGGCCAACAACCGGACTCTCCAGGAGAAGATTTGTTGGTCAATAGTCTGGTGGAAGCCTTTGGGAATGCCTGCACTGTGATCAATGATAACTCCAGTCGCTTTGGGAAGTATCTGGAGATGAAGTTCACCTGTGGAGGCACAGTGGTGGGAGCTCAGATCTCAGATTACCTCCTGGAGAAGTCTCGGGTCGTACACCAGGCTGTGTAAGAGTACTCTCGTCGCATATGACCTTGACCAAATTCAGCATGCATACTAAGTCAATTATCAAATGATTGGATTGATCAAAATGACTGAACACAATCCTGTTTTATCAGTTAGCACTTTCAATGAATTGGGTATATCTTTTGTTTAAAAAGGAAAAAGACCATTTTGAGCAACAATAAATTAAGCATTCATTGTTTTCATCAAATTATATTACCTTATTTCCCCTACATTAAAGTTGGAGATTGTGATAGGCTAGTCTTTTCTTCCCTGTTTTGACATATATCTGACTAAAACAGCCTCTTGAACAATAAAAAATATTGGGCAGGACTTGATTTTGTCCATCAGGAAATGGTTGGATGTTGTGGTTTGCTATTGGTGGATCTCATGTGAGTGACAGGTTGTCCCGCCCTCACGCTAGTAAACACGTCATCAGAGAAGAGATGAGCTGCAAGAGGGAGGGGAAGTTACTTTAATTAAAGGGTACCTATCATGGAATTTTGAAAATTACCCTTCATGTAGTGTGTAACATAGATCTAAGTGAACGAAAACATCCTGCAAAGTTTTAAACATGAAAGTTCACCGTATACAAAGTTATTGTCTCTCAAAAGTAAGAGTCGATTTGAGTCGTGATATGAATCGATAGACGAACGATGCATTTTCTCTAACTTTCGTACGTCACTTGTACAAGTTATTTGAATAAGATACGCCCACTCATTGCATTAGGAGACACCAGGGAAAACATCATGTCGACGAGACGCTGCTGTGTTTTGAAGTGCGACGCAAAAGCAAACTTTTTTCATCTGCCCAGTGAGGAGCATTTGAAGACAGTGGCTACAGTTCATAACTATACCACAGAAGTATTATAGCCCGAACTCGTTCTGTGTTCGCGTCATTTTGAAGATGATTGCTTCACAAACCTAAATGCTATAAAGTATGAATTTACGAGCCGGCTGATACTGAAGGAGGGAGGTTCAGTACCGAGTTTATTTGGATCAGCTTCCTTCTCCGAATCACAATCTGTAAGTAGGCTGTTGCTTTTATGTTTGTATCATGTTCTATAATTATTTTGTGTGTTGTGTACGCACAGGCACAGCGCAGCTTCTAGCAGCTAACTTAGGTCTTCAATGTCAATTGTATTGAAATATGTGAAGTGTTTGTCGTTGTTAATGGAGTTGTCACAGGGCTCTCGAGTGTCACGCATCACGCATTGAGCGTGACAGTCACTCATTTCGGTCTTTTGTCACGCTCTCCGGCCACACATTGTATTTCTCACGCTGAAAAACTATTTGTAATATATTTAATATGCCGCAGTGCCCAAAACTCACTCACTGTGGAACCGGCAGGATTCAAGCGCGTCTCCTCCAGTGTTGCCAGGTCCGTATGCCTGCACTGTTTCCCGGGTTGTTTGTGTAGTGCACGCTGGTTGACGCGATTGTTTTATCCACTGGAACATGATTGTTATTGAGGAAACACCCGGGAACGCTATTTGAATATTTTTGGCCGTGATTGGGTTAGTTTGATGAGCAATTGGGCTGGTTTTGTTGTGCAGACCTGGCAACCCTGGTCTCCTCTGGTGTTGTTCGTCTGGTGTTGTTAGCCAATCAGAAAATAGCACTGTTGTATCTGGGTAAGATCTAGCGCAACAACCAATGACACCCCGTCGGCTGGGTGTCTAACATATCACCACAGATTAGCGTCACGCAAAGGCGGGGTTTGGAAAAATGACTCGCTAAACGATTCATATGGGAGTCGGTGAGCAAATCAGGCAAAAATAAATGCATATTATAAGACAACAAAAGTGTTTTTTGTCATTGCATGCTTGTAAAACTGTTGTTGGGGACTCCCAGAACAATATTAGGAACATTTTAAATGCCATAATAGGTACCCTTTAAAGATTATGAGGGCACATCAATTCAAAAAAGAAAAGAAAATAATGATGTGCACGTATAAATAATCTATAATAAATAATGCAATATTCCGTTTAAAAAACAATAATTGTCAAATTTGATTTCATGTTGATTTTAAAGTAAAACATTTGTTTGATTTTTTTTCTTACAATAAATGGTGTAACAAGTTTTAAAGGTGGATGGTTGAGCTTCATTAATCCAGTAAAGACTACAATATATGTAAAAAATAAGTATTTACTTTCCAAGTGTTCACTTATCATCATTTACCACCAGCAATTTTAATCAATTGCTGAGATGCTAAAATCTACAGAGCCCCCAAAGGGACATGGTGAAGGGGAAAAAATGAGATGAAGGAAAACATATTTGTCAATGTTTTTGCATTATCTCTTCCCCCGAGAAACTTTGCATTCCCTCAAAAAAACGTTTGTGTTCCGCCAAGAAACTTTGCGTTTGCTCGCAAAGAATTTAAAAGGTTTTGCGAGTGAGCGCAAAGTTTCTCAAGGGAATGCAAAAACATTGACTTATTGGTTTATTACTAAAAATCCATTCTATAACCAAGCATTCTTTCCATCAGAGGGGAGCGTAACTTTCACATCTTCTACTATATCTATTCCGGTCTGGCAGAGAGGAAGAAACTCGGCCACTACAAGCTGTCTGACAGCAAAACTCCAAAGTAAGTTCTTGAAGACCTGATAACAGCCTGCTGCTTTTATCTCTATCCTCATCTGACATCCTTTTTTCTATTTTGTACTCTTTGTTTTTCTCAATTTCAGGTATCTCCACAATGAGAATGTTAAATTAGTGCCTGACATTGTGGGCAATTCCTTCTATAAGGAGCAGTTTGAGACTGTGGAGCAGTGCTTCAAAGTCATCGGCTTCACCCTAGAGGTATATACAAGAATACTAGTATATAGTGACATTTTTAATAAGTGTTCTTTGCTGCAAAGAACCTTTATTTTTGGACTGTCTTTCTAGTAGAGTCAGCGTTTCAATAATACATTTAGAACATTGATTTAGTTTTACATAATTTAATGTTGTTTCTTTTGGAGAAGGGGCTCAAAGGCTCTTATATTTACAAAAATAATGAAGGGTGATAAAGTTGCAATCAAAATGATTCAACCCCCATTGCAAATCAGGTTTGTTGGCAAAATTTACAGACTTTAAGCTGTTTGCAATGAACAAATCAAACAAAAGAAATTGAAATAGCTCAACACAACAAATGTTTCAAGTGGTTTCCCCAAATGCAACTGAAAATGCAACTTTTAATGACTTCTGCAGTCTCAAAATTATTCAAACCCCTGAATAGAATCCCTCACAACAACACAAATCTGCAAAACAATTGTTGTCTCAAGCACACCTGGTGAAACTAATCAAGGGCTTCATTAGTTGCACCAAGTGTTCTTGAGCTATAACACATTAAATATATGAACTGGCTAGGTTTGTTGAGTGTCATTTTTTTTTTTTTTTTTTTTTTATCTTTTATTTATATAGCGCTTTTAACAATGTAGATTGTTTCAAAGCAGCTTTACAGAGACAAACATGTAATTTAAGGTAACAAAGAATGGTTTGGTTTTATAACGGTTCTTGAATATGTTGTTTCCAGCTAAAGTTAGTTTTGATTGATTCACTTCCGTCGAAATGATCATTTGTTATTAAATTAGGGGCCGCTAAGACGACGCCGTTCTCTCTAGACTTTAAGCGCGAACCTGTGATAAACGCTGATGGCGTTCACATGCGCGTTAAGAATTGATTCTATAGTTATGTGCGATTGAATATATGTGTGCGCAGGTTCGTAATTCGCTACAAACCATGCCTAAACAAACTACTTGTCTTGCCTATAAATTTTGACGCAGAATTTAATTTTATCAATTCGGCGTAGGGACGCAAAACCGTAATTTCATAGCGCTTTATCTGTAGAGTGGAATAGGGATCCTCCATAGGTAGAGGCTAGTTGGCACTTCAGCACTGCGTTGTCATCGGGTCCAGGCGAAGGTCCTTCGTCAGATCTGGAAACGGCCTGGATCCGGCAGGCTGCAGGAAAACCTCGGGATAAACAAAGACACTAAATTAGCGTAGATGCCATTCTTCTTATGATGTAACAAGTACATCAGGATTTGAGGGAAGGGTTCCCGGTTCCGGCTGGCCTAATCTATGCAGCCTAACAATTAATTATCGAAGTCTATAATGTATTATGTGAATGCTAGGTCAAAGAGATGTGTTTTTAGTCTAGTTTTAATCTGACAGACTGTGTCTGCTTCCCGGACAATGGTAGGAAGATTGTTCCAAAGTTTTGGTGCTAAATAGGAAAAGGATCTACCGCCAGCAGTCGATTTTGATATTCTAGGTATTATCAACTGGCCAGAATTTTGAGATCGCAATAGACGTGAAGGACTATAATCCGTTAAGAGTTCGCTCAAGTACTGGGTGTCACGGGTAGGTTCAAGCAACGAGGAAGCAGGAGATGGTTGAAGCAGTATTTATTAACAAAACTCAAAGATCTCCAAAAGGAACAAAGAAACATGGATAGAGATAACCACCATAAATGCAACGTTCACGACAGACAAGGGATAGACTAAAACCCAGGGCTTAAATACACACAGAGAACAGATCAGTGAAACCAACAAGACACGGCTGGGACAAATTAACTCATAATGACTAATTAACAGGACAGCAGGTGACAGGGATAACATAGAAACACACATGGGCAAACACTAAACGTGACATAACTCCCCCTCCCAGTAGGCGCGTCCTCGCGCCGTATAACATCAATAGGGGTGGGAGGGTGGGCGCCCTGGAGGCTGACGAGGGCGTGGCTTAGCAGGACAGGAAGCCTCCAGGGCGGAACCGGCAGTTCAGGGAGGAGCCATGGTGGTGCTGGCAACTCAGGAAGCCATGATGGTGCTGGGAGCCAGGGCGGGGCCATCACTTCAGGTGGCCAGGGCGGAGCTGTCCCTTCGGGTGGCCAGGGCGGAGCCGTCCCTTCGGGTGGCCAGGGCGGAGCCGCCCCTTCGGGTGGCCAGGGCGGAGCCGTCCCTTCGGGTGGCCAGGGCGGAGTTGTTCTTTCAGGTGGCCATGGAGGAGACCTCCCTTCGGGCGGCCACGGCGGAGATGTATAGCCCCCCCCCAAAAATTTCTTGGGGGGAGCTATGGGTTTAGGCTCAGGGACAGGCTCAAGCAATTCGATGGATGGCTCCGGCTGTTCGGAGGAAGGCTTTACTGCAGGTTTCACCGGAGGCTTCGGGGGTTCTGCTGCAGGCCTCACTGGAGACTTGGGCGGTTCAGACGCTTGAGCAGCGGCCATCTTGGCTGGAGTCGAGGGCTCAGGCGTGGCGGTCTCGACGTGGAGCTCAGGCTTGGCGGGACGAGACTCTGGGGGGCTGGTCTCGGCGGGACGAGACTCTGGAGGGCTGGTCTCGGCGGGACGAGACTCTGGAGGGCTGGTCTCCAGCGGTGAGGAGGACTCGGCTGGACTTAGGGTGGAAACATGTGGCTCAGGAGAGAATGGAGCTGAGGTAGCCGACAGGGAGGCATGTGTGGCCCAGACACACATAATAGCAGCAACATACAGGGAAAGGGTAGCCTCTTCAACCTCAACAGAACAGACATGAAGAGCAGACTGCTCAGGGGTGGCCTCCCAAATTCGGGGAACGCAGGAAGTCCTCTTCCTCCTCCGTTTACGAGAGCGAGGGGGTGCTGCAGCGAATGAAGACTCTGGGTCGACTGTGCATGCGACTGGCCCTGGATCAGCTGGGCAGGCGACTGGCTCGACTGGGTAGGCACAATGCGCGGGTTTGGCAAAAGCAGCACACTTGCGGGCCCCACGGACAGACATAATGGCTGGATCAAACATTTTTAACGCCAGATCAGCGCTATTTGAAACCAGCTTACGTGCTCTTGACCAGGAGATTCCCGCGACCAGTCCGGAGCGGATACGGGGCTCCTGTTCGGTGGATCTGGCTGAGCTGACATGAAGAGCTGGCTCGGCAGGGCAGATGACAGGAGCTGGCTCAGCTATTTTTGGATCAGCTGGAGTTACTGTGAGGGAAGAACCACAAACCCAAAGAGCTCTGTCCATAAACTCAGCAAAAGGTCGATTTAAGTCTTCGAGCAGCAGTATCTGGGCTAGTGGATCATCCAGTCCTCTCCAGAACCGCTGCTTTAAGAACTCTTCCTCCCAGTAAACGTCCTGATGCAGATGCAGGTAAACTTCAACAAATTCCTCCAGAGAACTCCCATTCTGATCAAACAGAAAAGCATCCATCGCATCGTCCTCCATTACTTCTTAGGTCTGTCGTTCTGTCACGGGTAGGTTCAAGCAACGAGGAAGCAGGAGATGGTTGAAGCAGTATTTATTAACAAAACTCAAAGATCTCCAAAAGGAACAAAGAAACATGGATAGAGATAACCACCATAAATGCAACGTTCACGACAGACAAGGGATAGACTAAAACCCAGGGCTTAAATACACACAGAGAACAGATCAGTGAAACCAACAAGACACGGCTGGGACAAATTAACTCATAATGACTAATTAACAGGACAGCAGGTGACAGGGATAACATAGAAACACACATGGGCAAACACTAAACGTGACACTGGGGAGCTAAACCATTTAGTGCTTTGTAAGTAATCAGCAATATTTTAAAATTTATATGATGTGTTAATAGGCAGCCAATGTAGTGTTGACAGAACCGGGCTAATATGGTTATACTTCCTGGTTCTGGTAAGAACTCAAGCGGCTGCGTTTTGGACCAGCTGTAGTTTGTTTATTAAGCGTGCAGGGCAACCACCCAGTAGAGCATTACAATAATCTAGCCTTGAGGTCATGAACGCATGAACTAATTGTTCCGCATTTGTCCGTGAGAGCATATGACGTAATTTAGATATATTTTTAAGATGGAAAAATGCTGTTTTACAGATACTAGACACGTGACTTTCAAATGAAAGATTGTCATGTTTGCCTCCATGATAGAAATATGGGTAATTCAAAGGAATGGTCCAAGAAGTTAACAGAAGATATCATTGCCCTTCACAAACAAGGAACAGGATACAAAAATATAGTGAAGGAACTAAATGTTCCTAGAGACACGTTGGAAGCATAGTTTGCAAGTTCAAAGTTAAAGGAACAGTGGTTACACTACCTGGACGGGAGAGAAAAAAACGAAGCTATCAACAGCTGCAACCAAATTTCTGAGAAGGCAGGTTGAAAAACTCTTGATTGACTGCAAAAGACATGCAATAAGACTTGGTGGCAACAGGCACTGAGGTTTCAGCTTGCACCGCAATACGCGTACTAAACGCATGCAGTTTCCATTCAGAACTACAAGACGTACACCACTACTGACCCAAAAGCACAAGAAAAGTTGGCTCCAGTTTGATCAAAATCATTTAAACTTGTCAGCCCTGTGTCAGCGGTATGTCTGGAGGAAGAAGAATGAAGCATATGCTGAAAAGAACACTCTGCCTACAGTTAATCATGGTGGGGCTCGGTGATGCTCTGGGGCTGCTTTGCATCCTCTTGCCCTGGAAACCTGCAGCGTGTGGAAGGCAAGAGGGATTCATTGAAGTATCAGGAAATCCTAGGGGAAAACGTCATGCTGTCAGTGAGGAAGCTGAAGCTTGGGCGTCTTTGGACCTTCCAACAGGACAATGATCCCAAGCATACCTCAAATTCCACCAAGGCTTGGTTGCAGAAGTTTCTACAGTGGCCATCACAGTCACCTGACTTGAATCTCATAGAAAATCTCTGGTGGGATTTGAAGAATGCAGATGCAGCACGCAAACCCAAGAATATTACTGAATTGAAGGCCATTGCTCATGAGGAATGAGTTTAGATTCTTCAGAAACGCTGCCAGAAGCTGGTGTCTGGTTATACATTTCGTTTGCAGCAGGTCATAACAGCAAAAGGGTGTTCTACTAAAGATGCTTGTGTAAGGCCTACGACAGTACCAATCGGTCCAACCACAGTTTCCGATAAGCGGGTGAAGGTTTACTGCGTGTTATTGTCTTTTCAGCATGGCAAAGTAATTTAATTCCAATTAAACTTTTATCTGACTCCCTTTATATACCTTAGGTAGGAGGAGCGCTGATGTGCAGTGAGCGTGAGAACAGCCTGTCTGTCCATTTGAGGTCCAGTGCTCTGAACATTGTTGATGGCCTATGCGGAGGGTTATGTAGAAGTTGTGACCCAGTGCTCTAATGCCATCTGTCTCCACAATTACCATCAGCCGAATCAATGATACATGCTGGAATACATTACCAGAGCACGTTTTATCTGGAAGGCCACATCCAAGCTTATCAGTGAAATAAGATATCCCAAGATCATGAATCTCTAACAACAGAGCGCAACAGTTGGGTTTTGAATGTAAAAACCCAATTAATGTTCTTCATAGAGAAAAGCAAACACATGAGGTTAAGCGAAAGTATATTTTAGAAGCTACAAATAAGAAAGGATGTAAATAGCCGAATTCTTGTGAAGAACTACACAGTCCATAATCTTGGAGAGAGATTGAGCAATCCGAGAAGTTGCTGTCACCCTGTAAACAGAATATTAGAATAAATGTAAAATATATTAAATCTAAAAGAATCCACTGTTACGCTTTATACCAGGCCAACATCTGAGGGATAAAAACGTGAATGTTTTCTATTGAAAACTTATTCTGTCTCTGTAATGTCAGTTTAGGTTTCCATTTCTCAATGGAGATAGAAGTAATCACAGGCCTTTGACTGACAGGACTGTGACTTCTGTGACATTACTGAACATGATATTCTTAAAGGAATCCACATAATCAAATAAACAGACATGGCAATGTGCCACTTGATTTTAGAAATATGCAGCATATTTATTCCGCTGGGCCAGGATGCTTAAACGCAGATGTTATTAGTAATAAATCACGTTATTGATGACATCTCTTCTGTGGTAAATGACATCTCTTCTTGTAAATTAATGCATATTATTTATCCATTAATATGACCAACGGTGGTGCATTTGTATGTCATAATTTCATCAGGAACTCGGGAGCGTTTACAGTGTCTTAGCTGGGATCCTAAACGCAGGTGATGTCGAGTTCACATCAGTGGCTTCTGAACATCAGACGGACAAAAGCAACATTTCCAACATGGCAGTGCTAGAGAGTGGTAAGAATTAACATGTATTCCAGTTTTTCAAGGCTGACATTTCATTCTGTACAACACAACCTCTTGAGTCTGAGCACAGTTATATAATCAGTCATGGGTGTTGTGTGTTTATGTAATTCTAAAGAGCCATAAAAAACCCTGGGTAAATCCCTTATTTGAATGCCTTCGGAAAAATATCTCCATAAACAAGCCTAAGGTGGTTTGTTGCTCTTAGCTGACTTAAAGGCACAATATGGAACTTTTCGGCTTTCAAAATAGCAAAAATAACTGTATCTATGTTATATATTTCTTTTAGTTGTGTACTAACATTATCCCAAAAGTTCCCACCAACTTTCAAATCCGGAGAAATTTATATTTTAATTTGAAGACACGGGCCGTGTCTTTATTTCCGTTTCGTCGCCCGTCTATGACGTCATATAACTTTTGACTCTAGTTTCTCTAACTTCCTGCGGATCCCGGCCAAAAACCGCCAAACGCAAATGTAAACACCGGACGCACGTCACTAAAATAAAAGACGACGATAAAGAATCAATAGTTGGATATCAATAATGGACCATGATTATGCTTTGCCTGCACGTTCTGCTGCTGGAGGCAGATCCGTAAAGCGGAAACGCACGGGTGACAGAAATGACTCGAGAAGGGTTTGGGCAGGAGAAGAGACATGACTCGCGTTAACATTGGAGTTGCATTTCCACGAGCTTCGTAACAAACTGGAACTACAGAGAGATGCCGATCTCGCTTGCATTCTAATAAAACAAGTAAGCACCCATTCAGCTAACTATATCTATCCGTATCTTATATGTTGTGAAACGATGATGGCATGTGTAAAACGCAGACGGACTAGCTCTCATGTAGAGTATAATGTAAATTCACATTTGTTGTAGATATAGCTGCAGAAAGTAGCTTCATATGCAGTTCACCATCTTTTTCAATATCATAGTATAAACGTAATTATAATTATTAACGAAAGGTGACCGTGTTTTTTAACATCTATTAATACTAGCTAGGTGGAATATTGATTCAATAGCCCTGATAATTCATATATCTCTCCGTTCGAAGAGACGTGATTTTAAAAACACTAAGTTAGAATGAGTGAGGAATGTGGGGAGCGACAGAGCGCGCGTGTTCATTACAATGGCATTACATAAAGTTAATAGCCGTAACTAAACGTAACAAGAATAGAGATATAATATAAATAACAACACATTACCTCGTCAGTGAACATGTTATCTGCTGGAGATGCTAGATGGCTGGGGAATGACAGATCGCGCGTGTCCCAATGAACATCGTATAGCTGGTTCGCGCGCGCACTCCCTCTCTCTCTCCCTCTCTCTCTCTCTCGACAACGACAACAACTCCCATGAGCACACGGTCTTTCACGACGTCATCAGAATACGTCTTTTGCTATTATTTTGATTGAGTGACCCCTGGTGGCCAAAAGTTACATACTGTACGTTTAATAGTTTTAGAGGGTTTAAGGGCACTTTTCACCAGCTTATCCAGAGCAGCTTATCCAACTAAAACCAGCAAACCACATTAGACTAGTTTTTTTACACAGGCATCATGGGTAGTAGATAGTATGTGGGGTTAGTGCATTTCAAATCATACTGGGTTAATTTCGTAAAGTCATTTCACCCACAACCCCTTGCGCTACAATGATTCGCCCATTTTTGTTGCAATAGGTTTGAAGGTGAAAACAATTTTCTCGTTTTCTCTGCGCAAACCTCAAAAATGCAAACCCGCGAAAACCCAGACGGCGTGCACATGTGCATCACGTGTTCAGTCGATAGGGATGCGCGTTTGAATATATATGTGTGCAGGCGTGTAGTCCTTCACAAATCAACCCTCAACAACTACTTGTCTGGCCTTAAAAATGTATAATACATACATTTTTGTCGCGTCTGCGTAGCCACGCAAACCGGAATTATCCCGACAACGTTTTATCTGTACAGAGGTAAAAGGAAGGAGGCCTTCACAGGGAGGGACTAGTTGACACTTCAGGACTGAGTTGTCGTCGTGTCCAGACGCAGGTCCATCCTCAGATCTGGATACGGCCTGGATCCGACGGACTGCGGTAAACCTCGGGATAAACAGAGAGACTAATATTAGCTAGCTGCCATGCTTCTTGGTGTCATATATTATAAATAATACTAAAATTACACAGCCCTAATCATAGTACATTAATTTCCTATATTAGCCTAGCAAAGGGGTTTTTGAATTAATTTTAAGATAATTTTAACAAATTTGGCTAGATGTTAAAGCTAACAGAGAGTAAAATAAATTAGTTAATTAAAACACTATTATAGTTTTTATTAATATTTTAATTGTTTTTAGTTTAAAATGTTCTGTTTTAATTTGAAAGTTTTAGTAATTTAGTCAAATTTAGTATGTTTCTTGTGTGTTTTTGTCATTTTTATAAATCTTTTTTTATGTCTTTATATTTTTTTTATTTCTTTTTTTTTATTTAATTTTAGTGCATCAAGTTAAACGAAATGAAAATGAGACATGTTGGCAACTATCTGAAATAAAATAAGTTACTTTTTTATGGTTTTAGTTTTAACTATATAGTAACCCTGGTTTGTGGTATACAATTTTTCTGCAATTTCATGAGATGGTAGCATGCCCCTACTGGTGGACTGGCTTGTCACATGTACTGAGATTATGTACTTTAAAATCCCCAATGCAGTGCAAACTTTTTGCGTTTAGTAGACGTGGCATGCAGCTCCAACATACAAATTGAAGCAGATTGTGGTTATGTTTGTATGTGTTTGTGCAGCTGCGTCGCTGCTGTGTATCCGTGCAGATGAGCTACAGGAAGCACTGACCTCTCACTGCGTGGTCACACGGGGCGAAACCATCGTCAGGTCAAACACAGTGGAGAAGGCCGCTGAGGTGCGGGACGCCATGGGCAAAGCTCTCTATGGACGCCTGTTCGGCTGGATCGTCAACCGCATCAACTCTCTCCTGAAACCAGACAACCAGTCAGGGTGAGAGAAAGAGAGTGTTCTCAAACGGTGCTTGGATTTCAACGATTTCAATAAAAAAAATTGGATATCTCAATTTGCATCAAATTGTTCATCCAAGATTAGCGTAGATACAACTTCTCCTAATTGACCGAATACTATAAAGAAATGGCTGAGGCTATTTGCAGTTAGTGCAAATAGCAATGGATGCAATTTACTTCGTTAAAATTTCAGTATTTTCTTACCATCTATCGCTATTTACAAGTGAAAATAGCAGTATTTTCTTTGCACTAAGTGAAATCAGGTTGTGCCCACACCACTGCTCCTGTTATCAGATTATCAGGTTTCTTTCATAATATAGTCTGGCTCAACCAGACATTGGTTGGTGGAGTTGGTGTAAATAGCCTCTGGCAACAAGGCAGGCTATTTGCACTTGGTGTAAATAGACAGTCTGGAAAGAAATAATGACAACTCTTTATATATTAAATTCTATGTAAAAAAAAATCTGATTCTATCCTTGGATTTCTCTCCAGGGAGGAAGACAAGGGTCTGAACATCGGCATCCTGGACATCTTCGGCTTTGAAAACTTTAAGAGGAACTCTTTTGAGCAGCTCTGCATCAACATCGCCAATGAGCAAATCCAGTTCTACTTCAACCAGCACATCTTCGCCTGGGAGCAGGTACATCCCGACTCTGATAAAGTCATCTCATCCAATCCTGAATAGTTTGAGAGCTTTTCTATGCCTTTTGGGAGCATTTTTATTTCTCGATCTCAGCATAACCTTATTTCCATCTAAATGGTGGTAACACCTCATCATTTATGGTTTCACAGGGCTATGAGAGAGGGAGGGAGGGGGAGCAGAATATTCCGTTTTCTTTTTACGCAGACAAGCGTGGCAATTCCCCAGACTGACTGGACTGACTGTAGCCTTGGGGGGGAAAGTGATTTGGTGCCTCTAAACGTTTGAGACTAACCCACATTAGTGGCTTCATAAATCATCCGAAACAAGGGTTACGTCAGGAGCCGCTGACTCTGCTGGTGTTTCTATAAGCAGACAGCAAATGCTGATTTACGTAAATGTGTGAGTGTGAAGTCCACATATATGTGGTTTATGCATAATTCATTGGTAAATCTCGCAAAAAAAACATAGGAAATGTCCAGGTCATATACAGTAAATTAGTTTGTTTTATTTATTTATTTAAATCAGAATAAAACATTGCACTACAAAAATAAAAATACTTTTACTCAGAGCGCTCAGGAGTATATAGCCTCAAGTGAACACTTGAGAGCATGTTTTCTGTTATTCTTGTGGTGCCCGTGTTGCTTTGAATTGCTGTTGTTTTTTCATCCCTGAGGCTTTTATGTCAGCAGCAGTCTTACTGTCCCAATAAATGAGGCTGTTCCCCATTCGCTGGATGGCTTTACTGCTAGAAGCTCTAATCTACGCCAGAGATTTGATTTCCTGGACAAGCTTCTGTATGTGTGTTGATGCATTTCGCCAGTGAACAATTTTGGTCCATGTGTGTATTGTAATTGATCAACATGGCAGTCTAGAGACAAGACAGACAGGTCATATGATCTTCGGGTTGAGTGTTTTGCCTGACAGGAAGTCATCGTATAGCAGTATGAATTGCCTTTAGGAGGTTACGGAGCTCCAGGCGTTAGCCAGCAGAGTTCAACAGTGTTGTTGAGAGCTTACAAATATTTGAGGATAGAGGAACAGAAATTCTTTCCCCAAGGAGAAATTCAGGTGCAAAACAACAGCATGCATCAAGCGTAAAGGTCACAAAAAACATCACATTCAGAGACATAGTCTAATCAAACAAGACATTTCAAAATATGAATGCATTGTCTGATAATAAAGGGTTTTCTTTTGACATTTCGAGTAGAATTAGTCACGCACGACCAGAACTTTTGACTGTATGTCACGCAGGTTATTCTGGCCAAAACCCACACTTAGAAAGAGACCATCTAGTTGACATGCAAAGTGATCCATCATACTTAAATTTGTTTTTAATGCTGTTTTGGGGGTGAGGAATTAAAGAAAACACAGTTTTGGTCTGAACCGGATGAAGAAATTTTCATAAAATTGTGTGTGGACTTTAAGGTTCAATTTTTTTCTATCCAAAAGAAATAAATACTAATAGGTTTACAGCTAAACTACCATTCAGAAGTTTGGGTTGGTAAGGTTTTTTAATATTTTTGAAAGAAGAAAAATTAACTAAAAACTGTAATATTGTGAAATATTTTAACAGTTTAAAATAACTGTTTTCTATTTCATTATATAAATGCAATTTTTTTCTGTGATGGCGAAACTGAATTTTCAGTATTACTCCGGTCTTCAGTGACACACGATCCTTCAGAAATCATTCTAATATCCTGATTTGCTGCTCAAGAAACGTATTATTATTATCAATGTTGAAAACAGTTGTGCTGCTTCATATTTTTATGGAAACCGTGATAAATTGAAAACAGAAACTGTGCAGATGGTTCAGAGATGTGATTCCAGTAACCTCACAAAGTTTATCAAAACGTGTGGCTTCTCTGCAGGATGAGTATCTGAACGAAGATGTGGATGCTCGAGTGATCGAATACGAAGACAACCGGCCACTGCTGGACCTGTTCCTCCAGAAGCCCATGGGAATGTTATCTCTGCTGGACGAGGAGAGTCGCTTTCCTCAGGCAACCGATCAGACCCTCGTCGGCAAGTTCCCCTCCCTAAAACATCATAGAGCTTCAGGGCCCTATTTTAACACTCTAAGTGCTTGTTCTAAAGCGCACGGCACAAGTCCGAATCCACTTATGCTAGTTTAACGATGGTAAAAATGGTCGGCGTGCTCGGCGTATGGTCTAAAAGGGGTTTCCCTATTCTCTTAATGAGTAATGGGTGTGTTTTGGGCGTAACGTACAAAAAAACAATCAGAGTCTCATCTCCCATTCCCTTTAAAAGCCAGTTGTGCTTGCGCCATGGCGGATTCGCTATTTACACAGCGGAATTTGCAAGTGGAAAGACTGAACGCTTCTCCAGAGCGCAAACGGATCTGCTCGTGCACATTAAGGTTAAAGCGAGCAAGCAGAGCATCTACGAGACAAGCCGGATTCCACCATATCTTTATGTACACAATATTAATCTTTTACATTGTAATCCTTTTATTTTTAATATTTGGCATGTTTGTGTGCTGCTGCGTGTCCTTTTGTGTGTAATAAGCAGAGTTTACGCTCATTGTGGACCCGCCTATAGGCTCAAGGTGCTCTTTAAATAACAAAAAAAAAGAGTTTATTTAATAGGTTAAAAATAGGCAGTCTATTTCAGTTGCCTCACAATAGCAACGCGCCAACAATGCGCCTGAACACACCTTGTTTTCAGACCAGCACTCCCATGGGCGCAAATGCACTTGCTATTTAAACAACGTGGCAGTATGTGAAAATGATAACTGCGTCGGGCTGAAACTAGAAAAAAAAACACTTCTTGACCGCCTGGCCCCGCATTGCACCGAGTGTATGATAGGGCCCTTAATCTTTAGCTGTGTTCACCTGGTGGGTTATGACCAGAGATACACTTACACTCTTGCTCACTCTCTCACTCACACACACACATACTCAGACGTATGGTCCGACCCACAAGAACAAGGGAGAGACAGTCATCAAACATTTACTTGCATGCTAAGTTCTCTTCTGCTTTCTCCTGAGGACTCTCTCAATGGAGTCTTTAACTGACAGATTAATAATTCAATATCCCAAGACTAGACGCCTAGCTGGTTTTCCATGAGCTAGCTTTATTCCTTTCTACTGAATGAAACTGATGGATGAATTCATTCACGCGTGTGTCATGATATCATGAATGGATCAATGAATTATTGAATGAGTGTATGGTTCAGGTCGGTGAATGAGCAAATGTAGGAACGAGTGAGTGAATGAATGAGTAGATCAATGAACAGTTAATTGACTAAATAAATGAATGAGCTATTGAACAAATGAATTAGTGAATGGATGGGTGAATTAATGAATTGTAAACAACACATCTTTTGTTTAATCAGAGAAATTTGAGGACAACTTAAAATCTAAAAACTTCTGGAGACCAAAGAGAGTTGATCTGGGATTTGGAATCCATCACTACGCGGGCAAGGTAGAAATATTTTGTATTTTATCAATATTTATTTAAGCTTGTTTTAGATAATTGAAGTTCTTCTGTGCAACATAAATGCATTTGAAATAATTTTGGAAACAAAACGAATCGGTTACCTAACGTAACCTCGGTTCTCTCTAGATGAGGGAACGAGTATTGCGTAAGCTAGCTTACGCTACGGGTAAGATTCCATCTTTCTGAGAAATTGAAGCCAAAAAATTATCCTATAATTTTGTATCCATTGTCAACGCAGTTCAGCTGCAGCAGACCATGAGAGGGCTAGCTAGCCGCTCATTGGTTCGCTCACGGAGAACTGCTTAAGCCTATGAGGGAGCACGAGTGAACCCGCGACCAATGAGAGTCTGTCTCGCTCTCAATACGTCACCGCCCGCCGAAACGGGTGTGGACGAGACTATAAATATCCCGAAATAGGCTGAATAATCTGGTTTTTCATAACTGAAGCGAAAATCGCCAGTAGCACAAGCACGGCCAGGAACGCAATACTCGTTCCCTCATCTAGAGAGAACCGAGGTTACGTTAGGTAACCGATTCGTTCTCTTACGAGAGGTTCTCTCGTATTGCGTAAGCTAGCTTACGCTACGGGAACACCTGGTCAACGCCGTGCGTGCTAAGCATCCACTATTAGTCCCAGGGGGGGACCCCGGGGAACTCTGTAAGTGGGAATGAATATATGTACCTGTGACAAAAGGCCAGCGGAGCGGGCCGGTGATTGTGAAGTACATAAGCACATTATGGAGAGGGAACAGAGCGAGCTCGGTCTGCGTAATTAACCCCCTATAGTGCAGCTCAACCAGAAGAACTGAAAACATACTAGACTGCTAGTAGTTTAGCCTGCAAGGCGGGTACTTCCAGATTGTAAAATCTGACAAAGGTGGAGGGGGAAGCCCATCCCGCTGCCACGCAAATGTCGTGAATGGAAATTCCACTGGACCATGCCCACGATGAGGCCATGCCTCTAGTGGAATGAGCCCTGATGCCCAGAGGGCATGGCAGGTCTTTAGATGCGTATGCTGCTGCAATGGCATCGACAATCCATCTAGATAGAGACTGTTTCGAGGCGGCCAACCCCTTGGTGCGCCCACCGAACGAAACAAAAAGCTGCTCGGATCGTCTGACCGGAGCAGTGCGAGTAACATATAATCTCAGGGCCCTGACCGGACATAGGAGATTAGAATCTGATTCGCTGTCGGATGCAGGCAGAGCCGATAGGGATAAAACTTGTGCCCTGAACGGGGGTACCGATCGCTTTGGGGACATAGCCATGCCTAGGTTTGAGAACGACTAAGGAGTCATTAGGACCAAACTCAAGACAGGACGCGCTGGTGGACAGCGCGTGTAGGTCTCCCACCCGTTTTACTGAGCGCGAGTAGAAAAACGGTCTTAAGCGACAGGTGCTTTAGGTCCACGGTGCTTAACGGTTCGAATGGGGGAGCTTTCATAGCATCAAGAACTATGGAAAGGTCCCAAATCGGCACCGAAGGGGGGCGAGGGGGGTTCATCCTTCTAGCTCCCCTGAGGAAGCGGACTACCAACCCATCTTTGCCCAGTGACTGGCCGCGCCGGGGTTCAGCAAACGCCGCGACGGCTGCCACATACACCTTAAGAGTGGACGGGGATCTGCCCTTGTCCAGCATCTCTTGGAGAAAATTTAGCAAGGAGGGAACCTCGCATAACCGTGGGTCCAGACCCTTTTCGGTGCACCACTTTGAGAACACAGACCATTTTGACGCATAGAGCCTTCTGGTAGAAGCCGCTCTAGCCTGTATGATCGTGTTTAACACTCCCTCTGGCAAAGCAACGGGTAGTCGTTGATCACCCACGCGTGTAGCGCCCAGCGCTCTGGGTGGGGATGCCAGATCGCAAAGCAACGGGTAGTCGTTGATCACCCACGCGTGTAGCGCCCAGCGCTCTGGGTGGGGATGCCAGATCGTGCCGCGAGCTTGGGAGAGGAGATCTGCTCTGACTGGAATGGGCCACGGCGCTGTCTGTGACAGCTGCGTGAGCTCCGGAAACCAAGTCTGACCCTCCCAGCGCGGGGCTATGAGGAGCACCGAGTGCTGCGCTTCTCTGATTCTCTGGAGCACCTGCGGTAGCAGAGAGACCGAAGGGAAAGCATAAAGCGGGCGGCTGGGCCAGGTTTGGGCTAGCGCGTCCTCGCTCTTTGAGAAAAATATTGGGCAGTGGGTGTTCTCCGCCGAGGCGAAGAGGTCCACCTCTGCTCTGCCGAATAGACGCCACAGTTTCTGAACTGTAAGAGGATGTAGGGACCATTCCCCGGGGGGAATGGGGTTCCTGGACAGGTTGTCTGGACCGTCGTTCAGATGTCCCGGCACGTGCGTCGCTCTGAGCGAGAGCAGGTGACACTGAGACCAAACCAAGATGCGTTCTGTCAGCTGGAAAAGATTCCTGGATCTGACTCCGCCCTGACGGTTTAGATAAGAGACCACGGCTATATTGTCCGAACGGATCAGCACGTGGTGGCCCTGAATGCGCGGGAGAAAACGCATGAGCGCGTTCTCGACCGCCAACATCTCCAAACAGTTTATGTGAAGGAGGCTCTCTTGAGCTGACCAGGGGCCGAAGGCCGGTGAGCCCTCGCAGACCGCCCCCCAACCCGTGTTGGAGGCGTCTGTCGAGATGACTTTTCGGCGTGAAACTGTCCCCATGGAAACGCCCCGCTGAAACCATTCTGCCACTGACCATGGCTGCAGAGCTGTGATACAGGTCTGCGTTACTTTTATCAGCTGGTGGCCCGTGGACCACGCTCGGTGAGACACACGGCTCTTCAACCAGAGCTGAAGCGGGCGCATGCGCAGTAACCCCAGCTTGAGTACCGCGGAGGCTGAGGCCATACAACCCAACGCTCTCTGAAAAGTTTTCAAAGGCGTGAGTCTGTTCATCTGAAAGGATGCGGCGAGACGCTGCACACGGTGCGTGCGCTGCGTCGACAGACGCGCCGTCATCATAACCGAGTCCAGCTCTATACCCAAGAAGGAGATAGTCTGACTGGGTTGTAGTACGCTCTTTGTCCAGTTGACAGAGAGGCCCAAAGCTTTCAGATGGTCGAGGAGAACTGTATGATGAGACAGTAACTCTCTCTGAGATTGTGCCAAAATCAGCCAGTCGTCCAAGTAGTTTAGTATTCGCAGCCCCTGACTCCGCAGGGGGGCGAGCGCCGTATCCATGCACTTCGTGAACGTACGGGGTGCCAGCGATAGGCCGAACGGTAGGACGGTGTATTGATAAACCTGGCCTTCGAAGGCGAAACGTAAGAATGGCCTGTGAAGGGGATTTATCTGGATCTGGAAGTATGCATCTTTCAGATCTAGAGATATGAACCAGTCCCCCTGGCGCACATGCGCGAGGAGTTTCCTGATAGTGAGCATTTTGAACGGTCTCTTTACGAGAGCTTTGTTCAGAGATCTGAGGTCTAATATTGGTCTGAGACAGCCGTCTTTCTTGGGGACAAGAAAATAACGGCCGTAAAACCCCGACTCGCTCATAGCCAGAGGCACCCTCTCTATAGCCCTCTTGCACAACAGGCTTGCTATCTCTGAACGGAGCAGTGACACTGCTTCTGGGTTCACAGTAGTTTACAGGCGAAACTGTAAGCGATAGCCTAGCTTTATTGTGTTCAACACCCACTGGGAGATTCCCGGAATAGCTTCCCACGTTTTGAAGCGTGACGCTAGGGGGTGAATGGCTACATGGTCCCCATTGCTGCACTTCGCGAGCACGCTGATAGTGTTTATAACAGCGGGACTTACACTTGGAGAGGAGTTTGAGGGCCCTGTAACAGAGTGAACAGAGGTGGGACGCGCACACTGGCTTGTGGGCGCGCTTACGCACTCTGAGACTCGAGCGGGGTTGTCCCGCTTTATGAGAGTGGACTCTGTGTGAGACAGGGGAACTGAAGTGCTTTTGTGTATGAGTGAACACAGTGTTGTGGGCACATTTCGTACACAAGAGGCTTTTATGCTCTTTTTGAGATTTCTCTGGGTCGCCGTGAAAACGGTGTTTGTGCTCATGCAAGCGGGAAGGGAAACCGGCTTGGTTATGGCTGAAAACACTGCTGCAGTAGCCGCCTGGGCGGGGACTAACAGAGGGCGAATCTTTGACGGCGGTCCGGCCGCAGCGGGAGAGCGCCGTCTTTTTCTTCTCAGCTGTGCTAGGCAGACTTTGTTTGCTCAGGTTTCAGCGCGATTCTAGGCCGAGGCCCCCGAGGAGGCGGCGGCCTGTGACGGCTGTCAGAGCGGGAACGTGGGCGGCCGCCCTGGCGTCGCTGAGCAGTCTGGTTGTGCTGAGCTGTGCGTTGGGGTGGGGCTCGTGCAGGAGGCTGATCACGTAGGCGGCCTGCAGAGGAGCTAGCGCGACGAGGCAGAAAGAGGTTCATGGCCTGAGAAGCTTTCTGAACTTTGGAGAAGCGGTCGACGATACCCGTGACGGCAGATCCGAAGAGGCCGGCTGGAGAGAGCGGGGCGTTGAGAAAGGCGGTGCGCTCGGAATCTCCCATGTCGGCGAGAGTGAGCCATAGGTGTCTCTCAGACACACAGATGGCGGCCATGCATTTCCCCAGGGCTGAAGCAGCAGACTTTGTGGGGCGAAGGGCAAGGTCCGTGGCGCTTCTCAAATCCGCAACAGAAGGGGGGTTCTTTCCGCCCTCATCCCACTCACGCAGCAACTCGCCTTGCAGAATTTGCAGCACGGACATCGAGTGGAGTGCAGACGCTGCCTGGCCGGCGGCTGAATATGCGCGGCCGTGAAAACTTGAAGTCGCTCTGCAGGCTTTCGAGGGAAGCACAGGTGATGAGCGCCATCTAGCAGAGGGCGGGCATAAGTGTGCGGCGACCAAGTGTTCCACAGGAGGGATGGCGAGGTAGCCCTTCTCTGCGGCTCCGTCCACAACGCGGAGCGGGGTGGAAGAGTCAGAGCCAGATCTGGCAGAGAGCGGGGCATTCCAGGACTTTGAGAGCTCAGCGTGTAGCTCGGGCAGGAAGGGCGCAGCCCGTTTGGCAGCGGGAGTCGAGCGCTGGCGGAGGTAGCTGCCGTCCATGCGGTTGATGGTCTGCTCGGGGGGAGGAGACCAATCGAGACCGAGGCGCTCAACGGCCTGAGTGAGGAGGCGCATTAGCTCTCCTTCAATGCCAGCGTGAGTCCTGGAAGATTCGCGGTTCGAGGAGACCTGAGAACCGGACCAATCCTCACTGTCGGAAGCGAGAAGCGAACAAGTGTCCTTGATGTTCGCGGCGTCATCGGAGGCAACAGAGCGGCCACTCGGCGGCAACTGTTCGTCCGGAAGCGGCGGAGAAGGAGAGCGGGAGGCTACAGGCTCCGGCGGAATGAACGCTTCTTGCTGGGGCTCCGGCGGCCTCTGAGTGCGGCGTTTCTTCTTCCGCGGCGCAGACAGAGGCGGCTTGGGAGCATTTTTTGCAGCCAACAGTCGAGCCCGCAGGGTCAACATAGGCATTGTATCGCAGAAGTCGCAGCCTCCATCGGCGAGGGCGACTTCGGCGTGCTCCGGTCCGAGGCAGAGGGCGCAGATGACGTGGCGGTCTCCAGCCTCGAGGGGAGCGCGGCAGGAGCCGCAGGAATTCCGAGACATCTTTAAAAAGACGCTCGCTCTTTTAGATACAATAAGGAAAACTCTGAGTAAAGGATACACTCCGTCGGATGGCGCTAGCTCACAGGACGGCTGAAAGTGGCGAAGTCGGCCGGCTTCCTCAGTCTCCCAAACGCTCGCTAGAAGGTGCCTTTTCGACGACGGCGGCTTCTCTCTCAGGATCAGCAGATGCAGGTGCGTCGCTGAAGGATGAAAAATCAGATTATTCAGCCTATTTCGGGATATTTATAGTCTCGTCCACACCCGTTTCGGCGGGCGGTGACGTATTGAGAGCGAGACAGACTCTCATTGGTCGCGGGTTCACTCGCGCTCCCTCATAGGCTTAAGCAGTTCTCCGTGAGCGAACCAATGAGCGGCTAGCTAGCCCTCTCATGGTCTGCTGCAGCTGAACTGCGTTGACAATGGATACAAAATTATAGGATAATTTTTTGGCTTCAATTTCTCAGAAAGATGGAATCTTACCCGTAGCGTAAGCTAGCTTACGCAATACGAGAGAACCTCTCGTAAGAGAACCTTTGAATTCTAATGTACGTTTCTTAAAATATCTTGTTTTATGTATGTATGTGTGTGTGCATGTTTCATCTCTTTAAGTGAAGATAATAGCCTGTTGGATGTAAACACATCTTGTTTCACATGTGATTAGGTGATCTATAATGCCGGCGGCTTCCTGGCTAAGAACAGAGATGCTCTGCCTGCTGATATTGTTCTTCTGCTGAGGTCGTCAGAAAATGAACTGATCCGTAAACTGGTTACTCACCCGCTCACTAAAACAGGTTTGCTTTGACTTTAGCTCTGTAGAAACATTTAAAGCCTTCGGTTCATCATGCTTCAGTTTCTGTCCTTTTGAATACAGATTTTATACTTTTATGTAGCTTGGGAGCCCACAAATCCACACACATTCATCCAGATATACACTTTAGGTATGTGTGTGTGTGCGTATGTGTGCACCAATATACAAAATCCTTGTCCTTGTGGGGACAGTTTTTTTGTCCCAATGAGGAAACAGCTTATAAATCATATTAAGTGATTTTTTTTTCACATACATGTTTTTTGAAAATGTAAAAATGCAGAAAGTTTTCTGTGATGGGTAGGTTTAGAGGTGGAGTTAGTGTAAGGGGATAGAATATACAGTTTGTACAGTATAAAAATCATTATGTCTTTGGAAAGTCCCCATAAAACATGAAAACGCAACGTGTGTGTGTGTGTGTGTGTGTGTGTTGTGTGTGTGTGTGTGTGTGTGTGTGTGTGTGTGTGTGTGTGTGGTGTGTGTGTGTGTGTGTGTGTGTGTGTGTGTGTGTGTTGTGTATTTTTAATTCGCCCTGTCTGTGTGAGATAGATTTTCTAAACAGTGACCTCTATTAATGTGTCAGTCAGTCCTATCATTGCGTAATTGCCTGGTTCAAGGACTCGGTTTTCCATTGTGCTGCCAGAGAACAAAGGAAATGGGGACATTTTGTTGCTTTGAGGACATCCACCAGTTTCCATGACTTTTGAGTCCTGCAGTGTGATTGCTTTTTATTGGCAATCGAGAAACAAGGGCTGAGGCTCTAATCACATGAAATCCTAGACTAGGGTTGGGCAATACATCTATATTGATATTTATCGGAAAATAAAAATCCAGGATAATGATAATAAACTCTTAAAGCAATTTTTACATATGTAGTTTACACGTTTGTGTCTCTGTGAATCAGCAGCGCAGTTTTGTCTACTACACCTACTCAATTTTATGTTTTTTTTTGGCATCTACTGTCTCAAATTTATATGAGACACTCCACATGAACATCATCTTCACATCTTTAGTATTTCACAGCAAATTTGATAAAAGCTATCAGCAATACAAAACTTTAACTTGAAGATATTGATATTGATTGAATCATTCAAACTAATTTTTTTTTGGTAGGAAAGAATGTAAGTTAATGCTTTAATAAAAAAAAAAAACAAGAAGTATATTTACAATGTAAACCCTTCAGTCAACATGCCCCAAAGTCTTTCATAATAAGCACATTTGTCCTTTAAAGGGTACCTATCATGGAATTTTGAAAATTACCTTTCATGTAGTGTGTAACATAGATCTAAGTGAACAAAAACATCCTGCAAAGTTTTAAATATGAAAGTTCACCGTATACAAAGTTATGGTCTCTCAAAAGTACAGTGGTGCTCAGAATTAATGGTACCCTGGTAAAAATGATAAAAAATGGCTATAAAAAATAAATCTGCATTGTTTATCCTTTTGATCTTTCATTCAAAAAATTGGTAAAATTCTAACCTTTCATTGAAGAAAAAGAATTTAAAGTGGGGGGGAAAATCACATTATAAAATAAATATTTTTCTCCAAAACACATTGGCCACAATTATTCATACCCCTAGAATTTTTTATGAATAAAATATCTATGAAGTATATTCCCATTAATATTTACCTTTTTTAGCACACCAGGGTGACCAGGAACATGAAATTGTCCAGCTATGACTTCTTGTGTTACAGGAGTTTAAATATGAGGAAGCACAAAGGCCAAATTCCCTTAATCATACATCACAATGAATAAAACCACAGAACATGGTTCTGATGTGCATCTAAAGATTGTTGAGCATCACAAACTAGAAAGTGGATGTAAGAAAATAGCTAAAGAATTGAAAAATCCCATTTTGACCATCAGGGCAATAATTAAGAAGTTATAATCAAGGATGTATAATGCCAGGAAGAGGACGTGTGTCTATATTTTCTTATTGGACGGTGAGGAGGAACGTTTGAGTAGCCAAAGACTCTTCAAGGATCACAGATAGAGAATTGCAGAGATTAGTTGAGTTTTGGGGGTCAGAAAGCCTATTAAAAAAAAATCAAACAACCCCTACATCACCACATGTTGTTTGGGAGGGTTTTAAGAAAAATGCTCCTCGCTCATCCAAATACAAACTCCAGCATATTCAGGTGTCAGACACGACTGGATCTTCAAACGGCACAGGGTTCTGTGGTCAGATTAAACTAAAAAAAGAGCTTTTTGGCAGCAAACACGCTAGATGGGTTTGGTGCACACAAGGATAAAAAGTATCCCATGTGTACAATTTAATATACCGTTGGATCTTTAATGTTGTGGGCCTATTTTTCTGCTGGAGGTCCTGGACTTCTTATTCAGATACATGGCATTGTGGATTCTATCAAATATCAACAGATAAAAAATCAAAACCTGACGCCTTCTGCTAGAAATCTTATAATGGGCCGTGGTTGAATCTTCCATCAGGACAGTGATCCAAAACAAACATCAAAATCAACACAAAAATGTGTTAGGGAGCACAAAATGAAGCTTCTGCCATGACCGTCCCAGTTCCCTGACCTGAACCATATAGAAAATGAGTGGGGTGAACTGAATAGAAGAAGCATAAACATGGATCTGGGAATCTGAAGGATCTGGAGAGACTCTGTATGGAGGAATGGTCTCTGACCTCTTGTCAGGTGTTCTCCAAACTCATCAGGCATTATATGAGAAGACTCAGAGCTGTTATCTTGGCAAAAGGAGATTGCAAAAAGGTATTTAATAAAAGGGTATGAATAATTGTGGCCAACATGTTTTGGAGAAAAACATTTATTTTATAATGTGATTTCCCCCCACTTTCAAATCTTTTACTTCAATGAAAGGTTAGGATTTTGCCAATTTTTTTAATGAAAGATCAAAAGGATAAACGATGCAGATTTATTTTTTATAGCCATTTTTTATCATTTTTACCAGGGGTACCATTAATTCTGAGCACCACTGTAAGAGTCGACTCTGAGTCGCTGATATGAATCGATAGACGAACGATGCATTTTCTCTAACTTTCGTACATCACTTGTACAAGTTATTTGAATTCGACACGCCCACTCAGTGCGCGCGCGAGCAGACAGAGAAACCTGACAACATCATGTCGACGAGACTCTGTTCTGAAGTGCGAATCAAAAGCAAACTTTTTTTTTCACTGCCCAGAGACAAGCATGTGAAGACTCAGTGGCTAGAGTTTATATTTACAACTATACCACACAAGTATATCTACCTTGAGCTGTGTTCGCGTTATTTTAATGACGATCGCTTCACAAACACAAATGCTTTCAAGTGTGGATTCGCGAGTCGCCTGATACTGAAGGAACGTTCAATACCAAGTTTATTTGGATCAGCTTCCTCCTCCGAATCACAACCTGTAAGTACTATTAATAATTGTTGCTTTTATGTGTGTGTGTGTGTGTGTGTGTGTGTGTGTGTGTGGTGTGTGTGTGTGTGTGTGTGTGTGTGTGTGTGTGTGTGTGTGTGTGTGTGTGTGTGTGTGTGTGTGTGTGTGTGTGTGTGTGTGTGTGTGCGCGCGTGTGCGTGCGTGCGTGTGTGTGTGTGTGAGAGAGTGAGAGTTACGCTCAGCAGCTTCTAGGTCTCCAATGTCATTTTTTTTGTTTTTTGAAATATGTGAAATTATGTGAAGCGTATTGTAGTACTGCAGTGCTTTATCAATATGTTTAAGCTTTGGGCCAACGCAAAATATAACTGACTGCGTCATCTGACCAATCACCGCCGATTAGCGTCACGCAAAGGAGGGGTTTGGACAAATGAGTCGTCAAACGAATCATTAGGGAGTCGGTGAGCAAATCAGGTAAAAATAAATGCATATTATAAGACAACAAAAGTGTTTTTTGTCATTGCATGCATGTAAAACTGTTGTTGGGGACTCCCAGAACATTATTAGGAACATTTTAAATGCCATAATAGGTACCCTTTAAGGACGTGTGACATAATTGCTAAAAACATGACACAGATTCTGTTAATAGATCGGTTTCACAGACAAGGCTTAAATCTAGTCCCAGATTACTAACTAAAGTCTTCAACTTTGTCCGTGCCATTTTTTTGTCTCAAGATTTTTACATTTATAAAAGCTACTTAAATGTCTTAATTTAACTAAGGCCTAATCCTGGCTTAATCTAAGCACTGTTTGTGAAACCAGGCCCTTAAATTGTATAAATCAAAATATTCTTCTAACCGGTGCTCCTTTACGTGATCCACTAGAGAAAGCAATAGCCTGATTTAGCATAGCTTGCATGAGCAGCCAAATGGTCAGTATAGTCACATTCTATTAGATATACTGCATTATAGGTCACACCACAATCACACAGACTGGAAATGACAGTGCAAACACCGTCCTGTCTGAAACATTAAGCAGGGATGTTGATCTATCGGTCTGAATGAATGCAAGCCAATGTAACTCTCTCTCTAGAAACGAAAATGTGCTCACTCCCATGTGATCTAACGTGATGAATGAAGGTCGTCTGACTGACACAGTCGATTACATCCAATGCGATTCACTGGGGATTGTTTCCAGGAAGTCTGCTGGGATTTTGAAACTAGACTTCATTCATAAGTCTTTTGTTAGCTACTTGACCATTGTGAAGCTTATTTATCTGTCACATCTTCTATATCTCCGTGCCCTTGAAATGGTTAACCTTGAAATAAATGGTAGATTATCTTTGAACAACATGTGAGTTATCTAATAAAGGATCAACAGCAGATTTCAAATGTGTGTGGTTCTCCCAGTGAGAGTAGATATTTCCCCTGACCTTTCTCTTTGTGCAGGAAACCTGGCTCACACTAAAGGCAAGGCGGCGGGCTCGGCTCGTATGGGAACGCAACAATCACAGCGCACCATTAACTTTGCCAAGGTACCTTGTTTTGCCCTCTTTCCTCTCTGTTCTCTTATTGCCACTGTGCCTTTAAGACTTTCATATGGAAATGACTTCTGTTTTGATTGGCTAGTTTTATGGTAGTGAAATGAGCAACAATAAGTTGCTAAAACCTGAATATTAATGTAAATTTGGACATTCTTATGTAATATGATCATGGTTGTGCTGTTTTTATCTGAAAGGAGCTCCAGTGCTTTCACTTTACTAATTTTCTTTCTCACTCTATTTTGTCTCTCCATCTCTTCTACTTTTCCATCAATGAAATTTCCACTCCCCCTTTCTATAATGTCCCCTGTCTAAAGTTGGAAGGTCTTATGTTGTTCAGTACTGTATCAGTCGGTGAGGTAATGATCCTGTAGTGTTTGTGCTGTTTAGTAAAGTGTTCTTAAAGGATATGCTCCTTTTGCCAGCCGACACTGTGCTCACTGATTTGGGGTGTATGTTTGTGTACATGTGGGTCTTTCTCAGGAAATGGTGCTTTTTTATTGTTTAATTTGAAAAAGCATTTATCTTTCAAAAATGTTTTATTTTAGCTCAGTAACATTTAAAATGTTCAAGGGTTGAATAAAATGCATTGCTAAAATATACAAAAATGATAGCCTGAACTAGAAAATATCATACATTTGCACCACATCACATGATTTACAGTGATTATTCTCATTATTACCAAGAAAAAAAAGAAAAAAAAAACAAATACATATACACTCACCTAAAGGATTATTAGGAACACCTGTTCAATTTCTCATTAATCCAATTATCTAATCAACCAATCACATGGCAGTTGCTTCAATGCATTTAGGGGTGTGGTCCTGGTCAAGACAATCTCCTGAACTCTAAACTGGATGTCAGAATGAGAAAGAAAGGTGATTTAAGCAATTTTGAGCGTGGCATGGTTGTTGGTGCCAGATGGGCCGGTCTGAGTATTTCACAATCTGCTCAGTTACTGGGATTTTCAGCACAACCATTTCTAGGATTTACAAAGAATGGTGTGAAAAGGGAAAAACATCCAGTATGCGGCAGTCCTGTGGGCGAAAATGCCTTGTTGATGCTAGAGGTCAGAGGAGAATGGGCCGACTGATTCAAGCTGATAGAAGAGCAACTTTGACTGAAATAACCACTCGTTACGACCGAGGTATGCAGCAAAGCATTTGTGGAGCCACAACACGCACAACCTTGAGGCGGATGGGCTACAACAGCAGAAGACCCCACCGGGTACCACTCATCTTCTCTACAAATAGGAAAAAGAGGCTACAATTTGCAAGAGCTCACCAAAATTGGACAGTTGAAGACTGCAAAAATGTTGCCTGGTCTGATGAGTCTCGATTTCTGTTGAGACATTCAGATGGTAGAGTCAGAATTTGGTGTAAACAGAATGAGAACATGGATCCATCATGCCTTGTTACCACTGTGCGGGCTGGTGGTGGTGGTGTAATGGTGTGGGGGATGTTTTCTTGGCGCACTTTAGGCCCCTTAGTGCCAATTGGGCATCGTTTAAATGCCACGGCCTACCTGAGCATTGTTTCTGACCATGTCCATCCCTTTATGGCCACCATGTACCAATCCTCTGATGGCTACTTCCAGCAGGATAATGCACCATGTCACTCGAATCATTTAAAATTGGTTTCTTGAACATGACAATGAGTTCACTGTACTAAAATGGCCCCCACAGTCACCAGATCTGAACCCAAGAGAGCATCTTTGGGATGTGGTGGAACGGGAGCTTCGTGCCCTGGATGTGCATCCCACAAATCTCCATCAACTGCAAGATGCTATCCTATCAATATGGGCCAACATTTCTAAAGGATGCTTTCAGCACCTTGTTGAATCAATGGCACGTAGAATAAAGGCAGTTCTGAAGGCGAAAGGGGGTCAAACACAGTATTAGTATGGTGTTCCTAATAATCCTTTAGGTGAGTGTATATATAGTAATTTTTTTGAATAAAGATATTGAAATGCTGAGCTTGATCGGGCCTTTGTAAGTGTAAACAATGAAGTAATGATAAAAATGTAAAGAGAAATTCATCATGGGGTCCAATAAAACATATTATTTTTAAAAAGAAATGAAAAGGGGAAATGTCAAAATGCCCATGGTGGTGAATAGGGTCAAACACATTGACTTTTATGAGTATCAAAAATTTAACATTTAACAGTATCAAAATTCAGTTTTTTTTTAAAAGTTCTTTTGTATATACTAACAGTCAGCTTTATCAAATAATGCACCAAAAGTCTATTAATTGTGACAGTAGCTATGGAGACACCATTTCTTGAAAATGACCCATGTCTGTGAGAATGAAAGAGTATCTTCTCATGTCACATTACCCTACCAGCTCCCTAATAGCTAATGCATTTGTAGATTTGACTGATTTGCAGCTTGATTAGTTCATATAATTCTCATTAGAATTGAGTGTCCCTGTAGAATAAAGAATTGTTTCTGTGGAGTTGTGTTTTTGTTAAAAACATCTACTTGTTCCAAGTTGTATTTTTTTAGCATTAAGTGCCTTATTCCTAAGAGAATTATTAAGAGAACATTTGAGCTACTTAGAGCTCTCATTCAGGTTGCACTCTGAAATGAATGAGGGTTTTAAACATATTGAAATGATGTCTTTGATGAAAACCTGCATACATTACCATTCATTTGCATATTTCAGCATGCTGTCTTTAGAAAATGTCACATGAAAGATTCCATCCATTTTAGCCCACGTAAAATAAAAGCACCTGTGTCAGTGTGTGATTTAGCTTTGTGTTTAATATCGAAAACACCTTGATAATATAGCCTGGTGAAAAATTCATGTCCGTCATTTGGAAATTTGGTCTTATTGATGATTGGCATAAGTTCCACCTAAATTAATGCTTGTTAGATTGCTTTGCAAATGAATCATGTAGTTAATTTCATGCATATTATTATTCTTTTTACAATTTTAACGAACAGTTTTATATATTTTCATGGATTCAAATCAGACTGTCTTATCACAATCTTTATGCATTTCTTTTTCAGTCTTCATCTCGGAAATTAACTCCCAACCATGACAAATCAATCCTTGCCTTGCCCGTTGCCACTGTGCAAATGGTGATTTGTTGTAGGATTTGTCTCCAAGAGGCATTATTGTATTATAAACACAGATTTATGTTTATAAAAAGACCCATTTTTATGTTTATAAAGAGACCCATTATCCCTTTTGTAGATTTTCATGATCAGCATGCTGAATATTTTGTGTTTGTACAGGCGGAGAGCACAGGGGAAAGCACACATCACCCCAGAGAGACCACCAACATGAAGACTCAAACTGTTGCCTCTTACTTCAGAGTAAGACTTTTGAAGACCTAAAAATGATAAGAACCAATAAAATGGTCCCACTCGTGTTCACAATCTTGCTTTTTTTTCTCTGTACTTTGCAGTATTCTCTAATGGACCTGTTATCAAAGATGGTGGCAGGCCAGCCTCACTTTGTCCGTTGCATAAAACCCAATAATGATCGTCAAGCCCACAAGTTCGACAGGGAGAAGGTTCTGATCCAACTACGCTACACTGGAATTCTAGAGACGGCCAAGATCCGCAGACAGGGTTACTCTCACCGCATTCTCTTCAACAACTTCATTGAGAGGTCAGATAGATAATACGATCATATCAATTTTGCATAAACCCCTTTTCCACCGAAATGGTGTCCGTGTTGGAGGAGGAGCCAAAACCCTGCCAAGGGACCTCTTAACCAAGCTGTGTTTCCACTGACTTGAGGACTGAACAATGATGTAATGTGACTACACTCTTATAAATAAAGGTGCCTTGCATAAAAGGTTTTTTTTTTTTAGATTGTTTTTAAAAAATGTTCTTTTTCACACTAAGGAAAAAATGGTTATTTTAAGAACTGTTTACTGTTCCACAAAATGGTTCCTCTATGGCATGGGTCACCAACCTCAGTCCTGGAGGGCTGGTGTCCTGCAGAGTTTAGCTCCAACCCCAATTAAACACACCTGAACCAGCTAATCAAGGTCTCACTAGGCATAATAGAAACTGTCAGGCAGGTGTGTTGGACCTGGTTGGAGCTAAACTCTGCAGGACACCGGCCCTCCAGGACCGAGGTTGGTGACCACTGCTCTATGGCATCACTGCGAAAAACCCGTTTTGGAACCTTTATTTTTAAGAGTGTACAAAAACTGCCCACAAACAAACTCATTATGAAACCCATTTTAGCCCATGAGGATCTTTGATCTTGGTTTTGAAAACTTATTTTAACATCCAAATTAATTTAATTAAGAATCCATTATGCCATCACAAACTGGCTTTGATTCAACAATCAAAAGTTTATAAAATATATGGCAAATAAAATTCAAAGACAAGGAAAGAGTGGACCACCAGTTCCTGTACCAGCACTAGCACATTGCCGGTGGAAAAAGTGATTGCCTCCTGGGTGTAGAATTTATCAGTTGTTATGTTCAACGTTTTACTAACCATTGGGATTTTTCAGGTACTCTATATTAGCATTTAGAGCCAATGAAGAGCCAGCAATGAATCCAGAGACATGTGCAGTTATTTTGGAGAAGGCCAAACTAGAGAACTGGGTTCTGGGCAAAACAAAGGTTTGTTTAAGAAAAGCATTAATAACTACTGCAGTTGATGTTTAACAAAGCTCACAAGTATGATCATTATTTGTTCAGGTCTTTCTTAAATACTATCACGCGGAGCAGCTGAATCTGATGGTGAGGCAAACCACGGACCGGATTGTTCTAGTCCAGGCATGTGTACGGGGCTGGCTGGCATTCAGACGATATCGTTTGATGCTGGAAAAGAGAGAACAAAGTGCCGTGGTGTTACAATCAGGTGAGCTCATGTTGTTGACCGGATGTTAAAATGCAAAAATGCCAATAATCTGTTGAACCAGCTCTAAAATCTTCTGTCTTCTAGCATACAGAGGACACAAAGTTCGGAAAACAGTGGCTGATGACAAAAGCAAAGCAAAGTCTGAAGTTGTTTTAACCCAATTTCAAGCTTGTAAGACAAAAAAAATATAATTAGTATTGAAGAGACTATTAAAGTGCCCCTATTATGCTATTTAAGTCTCCTAATTTTAATTTGGAGGTCTCCTACAAAAGGTTTACATGCATCAAAGGTCAAAAAACTGTTTAATTTTCTCATAATAAACATTGCACATCACCACATTTTTCAATGATTCTCAAACGACTCCATGGTTGAATCAATCTCTCCAAATCCCAGTCTGTTTTGACTGGTCTACCGCGTACAGCACATGTCGAAAACATAAACGCCCATTGTCATAACTGAACTTCAGCTGTATCAATAACAGCGCATGCATTCCTTTGGAAGTGAAAATAAACCGAATTTACTTTAACAGTGGAGAGCACAGCGTCTTAATGACATGATATCCACACGAACGAGCTACAGTAAGATGTCCTGTCCACGTAGAACGTAGGCAGGCATTATGCAAATGTAGTAAGTTGTGACGTGTGAACTTTGCGAAAAAAAATTCAAAAAACTCGTTTGGGCGGTTCAGAGTCGACTCTTTGCAGACTGTTTACATGCACATACAGATATATTACACACTGCATGAAAGGTAGTTTTCAAAAATCCATAATAGGGGCACTTTAAATGGGTTTAGAAGTCATACATAATGACTAATTCACACCTTCTTCGTGCAGTGTGCAGAGGATATCTGGCAAGGCAGAAATACAAGGAGTTGCTAGAGGAGAAGAACAAAGCTGCTGCAAAGATCCAGGCCCATTACAGGGGACACAAAGAGAGGAAGAGCTTTAAGAGGAAAAAGTAAGACCTTTCTTATTCCATCTGATTTTATTCTCTTGGAGATTTGCTTAAAGAATCTGCTAACAAACAAAATCCATAATATTTAGTCCATCGGTCCATTAAAGGTCATTTTAAATTATCTGTTTTCAAGCTCTTTTTCTTACTGCTTCACTGTGCTTCCAAGCTATGTCTTTATATTATTGCTTTAACTGGGGACTCAAGCTATCTAACAAAAAGTATATAGTGGCCATTAAAATTAATTATTAAAATGGCCTTACTACATTAGCAAGATGAGGTTGATTACAGTACCTATTCCAACTTGTGTTGGTATGAAATGAGAGAAGGGAAGTGATATGAGAGACACCAGTAACACCGGTATGTTGACATACAGTGGAGAGTCATTAACATCGGCAATTAGAGTCTGGGCTGTTCTCTCATGTTGTCGTGGGTTTCCCTCACAATCCATGAAGATATGCGGGATAAGTGAATTTGAGACACTAAATTGTCCATAGGTGTAAAGGCCATTGTACACCGAGTCCGAAATGTTCGTATGCGTTTTTTCGTATTCGTGATTCGGTGGCTCTGAATTGTCAAAACACTATTTAAACACCATTCAAACTGCTTGCCACGGATGCGAAAAACGCAGAAAATCGAAGCCGAACCCGATTTTTTTTTATGACGGATGAAAGTTTTGGAGGCAGTGTGCAAGCGTTACTGACATAACATGAGGTCGTATTTATTTTTTAACATGCGAAAATTTCGGATTCGAATTTCGGACTCAGTGTGCAATGGCCTTAACTGTGAATGTGTATCCGTCTGTGTGCTAGCCTTGTCGTGGACTGGCCATCCTTCTAGGATGTTTCCCTGCCTATGACCCAAGATACTGGGATAGCCTTCAGCTTCCCCTCAACCCTACGTCTGACAACTGTTTTTTTTTAAGATGTATGGATGGATATACTAAAATCTTAGACACTTAGGGCCAGATTTACGAACAGCTTGGCCAGCACAAACCCTCTTTTGGCATTAGAAAACTACTGTCAGGATTTATAATTGATACGCAGTGAAAAAGTAGTGCTGGAAGACATGGATAGAATTATTTATGTGACTGACCTTATTGTAAATGCATTTGTAGGAGTTTCCCTTTCAGACGCAAAAATAAATCAAGCAAAACGTCCTGGCGCGTTTGCCGACCCCAGAGGGTTAAATGAATCATGCAAGGTGTTTACTAAAGTTTACGCTTGTCAATTTACTGGAATTTTTGCCATTTTTTAACGCCCAAGAAAAGCATGTCTTAAACCCAGACGTCAATTTGCTCTGTTCTTGGTAGATTGCATTGGTTATTATGGAAATTATCCGGCTGTGCCTGTGTTTTTTAATTTAGAAAAATTTAGATCCCGCGCAGAACTTTCTACTACTATCTGTGCTTTTTTAAAATTGAGCTCTCACGCTAATTTGCCCTGTTTAGTAAGTCTGGCCCTTAATGCTGCAATTGACCAGTCAGATGCTCATAGAATCAAATATTTGACAATGCTGTGGTTGTATAAACTGATTTATTTTACACAGAGAAGCCATGCAGAAGGATAAGACTGGGAAAACAGAGGAAGGGACGGAGGTCTCACCTGAAGCAGATGGTCCAGATTCAGATGAGCCGCCACAGGAAGGAGGTGAAATGGAAATGGATGATGCTGATGAAAAGGCTGCTGTGGTCCTCCAGAGCAACTACAGAGGTTACAAAGAAAGGAAGAAATACAAGGAGCGCCGGGAACGGAATAAGACCTTGACCGGGGATGAGCTGAACGTTTCCTCATCCAGCGCTGAAAAAGAACTTCTGGAGAAGATTTGGATGATATACAAAGGGAAGGACAGGAGAATATAGAGGAAGAAAAGGAGACTGAGGAAGAGGCTGCAAATGGAGGAGATGAGGACCCTGAACAGGAAGCCAAGGCAGCCACTGTTCTACAGAGCAACTTCAGAGGTCATAAAGAACGTAAAAAACTCCAGGAGGAGGGGAAGATGCCGGTTAGAGGGAAGATGGAGACACAGAGTCCTGTAGTAGAGAAGGAGCTTCCTATTCCAGATCCACCACCTTCCTGAAGAACTGATGGAATTCACAGAGGAAATGGAACAGGAAGATGAGACTCCAGCTGAACCCTCAGGAGACGATGAAGAGGCCAAAGCCGCTGTGGTCCTTCAGAGCAACTTCCGTGGCCACAAAGAGCGCAAAAGACTCCAGGATGAAGGTAAAATACCAAGGAAAAAAACTAAAGAGGATCTGGCTAATCCAGAAGCTTCAGAAGCAGACATTCTGATTGAGGAATTTCCACCTCCTCCAGTAGAACTTGAGCAAGAGCAAGACCAAGACCTAGATTCCAGTCCATCCGGGGGAGATGAAGAACATGCCGCAACTGTTTTACAAAGCAATTTCAGAGGCCACAAGGAGAGAAAGAGATTGAGAGCTGAGAGAGAAGGAGCCACAGGAAGCGAGCAAGAAATGTCAGAAGAGGTGGAGGAGCAGGAGAATGAGGAAGGTCTGGATATAACCGATGTTCAGCTAGAACAGAAGGAAGTAGAGGAAGAGCAGGACACTCATGAGGAGGAAGATCAATACGATGAGCAACAGGCAGCCATTAAAATCCAGAGCAATTTTAGAGGTTACAAAGACAGAAAGAACCTGAAAGCTACATCACAAAAACAGGACGAGGAAGTGGAGACGCTCTTCAAAGAGGTGTTGATAATTTTTTTATTCTAGTTTGATTTTTATTCTGTTCTCATTCACCCACCCTGATGTCAATCCAAACATGTATTTCAGAAATTTTACAAGTCTTTTACACAAAATTAATTTGAATGACTGTTGTATTTCTTTGTAACCTGCTCAGGTAACCAAGGCTTCTGAAGATTACCTTTCCCTGCAGAAGAAGTTAAATGAAATCATCCTTGCCCATCAGCTTAACCCCAGCAAAAATGGGATGTTTGTGAAAGGACAAGCCATGAATGGCTACATGGGCTGCTATCAGCCACCAGGTAAACATCTCTCTTAAATAATCCCTCAGTACTTTTAGCCATTCTCTCCCCAACCCCCTCCCCCAAACTGATTGGTAGACCAATGTTTGGAAGCAAAATTTGTTTTGTTAATTTTCCAAAATGATTATTATTATATAATTATTTATCACCATAAATGCTTGTCAATACATTCAGCAGTACACTTTAACCATATTTCAAAGACATTAAAAGTAACTATGAAATTACATATAAAGACAAAGATGCCCTACTTACCGTAAGTAGTTCAACTAACTATTTAATGTTTATTTAAAGAGATAGTTCACCCAAAAATTAAAATTAGCCCATGATTTACTCACCCTTAAGCCATCCTATGTGTATATGACATTCTTCTTTCAGATGAATACGATCGGAGTTATATTAAAAAATGTCCTGGCTCTTCTATGCCTTATAATGGGAGTTAATGGCTGTCTGTCTTTGGAAGTCCATCAAAGCGCATCTATTTTATGATTAAAGTGCTCCACGCGTCCCCGGGGTTTAATAAAGATCTACTGAAGTGAAGTGATGCGTTTGTGTAAGAAAAATATCCTTAAACATTTATTGACTGAAATAACTAGAAATAACTGATTTATGCCAAAAGAGTAACACTTGAACTTGAAGCACAATGTAATGACAAATTTGTCTAATTCTGTGTTAGTGAGCACTTTTCCTTTGCCGAGATAATCCATCCACCTCACAGGTGTGTCATATTAAGATGTTGATTAGACAGCATGATTATTGCAAGGCAGGCCACAATAAAAGGCCACTCTCAGTTTTATCAATCAGCACAATACCACAGATGTCACAAGTTTTGAGGTAGCATGCAATTGACATGCTGACTGCAGGAATGTTCACTAGAGCTGTTGCCCATGAATTGAATGTTCATTTCTCTACCATAAGCCGTCTCCAAAGGCGTTTCAGAGAATTTGGCAGTACATCTAACCGGTCTCACAACCGCAGACCATGTGTAACCACACCAGCCCAGGACCTCCACATCCAGCATCTTCACCTCCTAGATAATCTAAGTCCAGCCACCCGGACAGCTGCTGCAACAATCGGTTTACATAACCAAAGAATTTCTGTTTGGTTGCTCACATTCAATGGCGTCTGGCACTTTGGAGAGGTGTTCTCTTCACGGATGAAACCCGGTTTTCACTGTACAGGGCAGATGGCAGACATCGTGTATGGCGTTGTGTGGGTGAGCGGTTTGCTGATGTCAATGTTGTGGATTGAGTGGCCCATGTTGGCGGTGGGGTTATGGTATGGGCAGGCGTATGTTATGGACAACGAACACAGGTGCATTTTATTGATGGAATTTTAAATGCACAGAGATACCGTGATGAGATCCTGAGGCCCATTGTTGTGCCATTCATCCACAACCATCACCTCATGTCGCAGCATGATAATGCACGGCCCCATGTTGCAAGGATCTGTACACAATTCCTGGAAGCTAAATACATCCCAGTTCTTGTATGGCACTCACCGGACATGTCACCCATTGAGCATGTTTGGGAAGCTCTGGATCAGCATATACGACAGCGTGTTCCAGGTCCTGCCAATATCCAGCAACTTCGCACAGCCATTGAGGAGGAGTGGACCAACATTACACAGGCCAAAATCAACAACCTGATCAACTCTATGCGAAGGAGATGTGTTAACCCCCCCCCCCCCACACACACACACACACAAATAACAATACAGTAAAACTACACAGTTTAGAGTGGCCTTTTATTGTTGCCAGCCTAAGGCACACCTGTGCAATAATCATGCTGTCTAATCAGCATCTTGATATGCCTCATCTCTGAGGTGGATGGATTATCTAGGGTAAAGGAGTAGTGCTCACTAACACAGATTTAGTCAGATTTGTGAACAATATTTGAGAGAAATAGGCCTTTTGTGTACATAGAAAAAGTCTTAGATCTTTGAGTTCAGCTCATGAAAAATGGGGGCAAAAACAAAAGTGTTGCGTTTATAATTTTTTCCAGTGTAACTCTGATTGTATTCGTCTGAAAGAAGAATGTCATATACACCTAGGATGGCTTCAGGGTGAGTAAATCATGGGCTAATTTTCATTTTTGGGTGAACTATCCCTTTAAGCTAAAAATTGTATGCCAATTTTCATTTAATTGCAATTGACATGCAATTTAGTGTCCTAAAACATGACTAAACATTCCTAGTAATATACAAGCTTATAAGCAACTAGTTAATAGTGAGATATGGTCACCAAACTAAATTGTTACCATCTTTTACTTACTGTAGGTAGCCTACTATTTTTAAAATAATGTTAAAGTGTACTACTTTTTCACAAGGGCTTTGGTTATTTGCACAGAAAGCAAACGTTTTTTTTTTTCAAAGATGGAAAATATAGCTAATGTTTTCAGTATTCCTAGTGCACTATCCAAAACTGCTTCTGATGGAGATTAAAATTGCTGTAGGAAAGCTCTACCTTAATTATATTTGCTTGCTATCGATTTTATCAGTATGTGAAGTTTCCTTTTCTATAACGGTGACTGTCTGATCATATCAAAAAGTGGATTACACAACAGGCAAATTGGGCTCAACAAGATGTGTCATCAGAAAATTACCCACCTGCACAGATTTATTCTTCTTTTGATTTCTGTTGCGATATATCTAATTGCTTTTGGAAGGATAATTCTTGCAGATTTTATTATTCTTGATATGTCTAAATGAATCTGGATTATTCTGTCAAAAGTGATTATGGTTTGTTTATGACGGATGTGGTTTTCTTCTACAAAAATCTAGATTTAATTTGCTTTGTAAATAATGTGGTCATCTGTCACAAGTTTATTTATGATTTATTGCCATTGTAAAAATCTATTTATAAGCTCCACAGTCATAATAAATAATTGTAACCAGAATCTTTGTGTTGAAACAATTATTATTGTGCAATTATTATTGTTTCCACATAAAAGTGCCCTTTGAATGCCAGTCACAATTCCGTGTACATGAAAGGTTTTTAAATGCTAATCGCATTGCCCCGGTAATTATAGCAAGCATTAATAATAAGAGCTGCAAATTGGCTTTATACCTCTGAGCAATCAAGAATTGCTGATGACCTTTCAAGAGACACATTCAATAAATATGACAAACTCTCCAGCCTGTTCCCACTGGTCCTGCTGGACGTTGATTAATTTTCTTTCATACCTGACTTTTCTACATGATAAACAGTGCTTGAGTTAGCAGATATTCAAATACATAAAAGGTATTTATTATCTTTTGTTGTTGATCTCCAAGATCATATTTCATAAAAAATATTCTCTATCATATCTGACTTTTCTACATGATAAACAGTGCTTGAGTTACCAGATATTTAAAGACATCAAAGGTCATTTTTGTATCTTTTGTTGTTGATTTAATATCTAAAATCATATTTAATAAAAACCGTATTCTCTATCAAAGGCATTCCAGTGTGTAACACTATGGGCTCTATCTTGCACCCAGCGCAATTGACTTTGTACACAGACGCATGTATCATTCCTATGCACGGAAGCGGGCTTTTCCCTCCACAGACGCGCGTCGGTAAACTAGGAAATGAACTTGCGCTCCCTGGGCGGGTCGGCGCAAAAAGGAGGCGTGTTTCGGCGCAAACATTCCCTAGTGCTATTTTGCAGTTCCAGAAAACTGCGTTGCGCGTTGTTCATAATGCTATTTTAAGTGCGCATGCTTGGCCATAATGTAACGGGTGCACAACGCGCATACACTTTGATTATCTCATCAACACAGATGCAGCAGTTTTTATTTTTGCAAATCATACATTATAACAAGGACAAATATTACCACACGAGGGAAATCATTGTGGTGTCCATGAAGATGTGAAAAAAATTGGCATAAATCTAGCTTACACATTTACCAGTGTATACTGGTAATTTTTCAGGCAAATTGTAGTAATGACGGATCAGACCTGTTTGCCCAATAGTGGCAAGACACATATGTATATAAGGACATCTGACAAATAATTTTGTCCATCAAGAACTAGGAAAAAAAAAATCTGAAGACTGCGAAATCACCTTTACCATAATGTAAGTACATTAAAAACTTACTCTTTAACTTACCAGTTAAGTTGAGCTTTCTCATATTTTTTTCTATTGATTTGGGTGGGTTTGTCCCATCCCCAATGTCAATTCTCTTTCTTTTACGGCCCTGACGAGAACATCGATCTCCTCGGCTGTGAACCGCTCCTGGCGCGCGCCTGGTTATGCGCCATAATAATAACAATCCGCCATGCAACATGCGCACCTTTTCTTAAAGGGTATGTTGGATGACGCTCTGATTGGTTTATTTCACGTTACGCCCAAACCACACCTATGAATAATGAAGCTACTTCAGACCAACCTCTTTTAGATTTGCGCCAGGCGCAAGAGGCATTTATCCTGCCGGGAAAACAGCAACAGCGCCGGGATCCGCCCACAAAGTTACTTGCGCTTTGCGCTTTGACATCTTGCGTTTCAGATCGTGCGCTGGGTGCAAGATAGGGCCCTATAACTCCATTTCAAAACCCAGCCAGCCTACATTTACAGCATTTTAAGCTATCATAGGTGTGCTCCCTACATAAAGGCTGTTCAAAACAGTAAGCATGCCAAACTATTCTGCATACTTATCACTTTTTGGTGAAAATTGCATGTATCCTTCATAACGACGGTACACGCTGAAAACGTTTATTAATCTTAGTTAATGTAATCAAGATTTACTAATACATTTTTAAGATCAAAAGCTGCAAATGTTAACTATTATTATGAGATAATGCACTGTGAATTAACATTAACCAGAACATTTTTATTTTATTTACAGAATGTCTGTTGGTGGACCATCACAATAAAGAGTTAGCAGACATTAAGCAGACAGTCTACTAATACTTTAATGAGAGTTAATTAACATCTAGTTGTAAAGTTACTTATAGTGAACAGAATGTTCAAAAGGGATCATCAAAATAAGGTGTTACCAAAAGTCTAAGTCTACTATTTTTATGCTCAATAAAGTGTTGCACAGTTAGCTTAGCAACATGCTAACATCAAACTCGATTGTAATCAATTGTGAAATAAATAGCCTATATTGAGTGTTTCAAGTCAGTCACCTATAAAGTTTCATTTCAGTTATGATGCTGCCTTAGAAGGTAGCCGCCTATGTAGGTTGTATACAGTTTGTAACAGAGCTTCCGTGTCTGTGTCAGTCTGTAGGAACATGTTGTGACTGGTAGGGCATTTCTGATTGATTGTTAGTGGATAATTACAAATAGCGAGAGACCCGGGGGTTAAACCGTGCCACACGGTTTGTTCGATAAGAACAAAGGGGTCAAAGGTCAGCTGGATGTTGTGTGCTGATCCTATTCTCCAGTTTGTCTCAATGGGGCTCCCACCAGGGAATTATTTGTTGTATTCTCTTTGTTCAACGTGCACACAGGGGACCATAATAAAATATCCAGACAAGGTTCAAAAGGCTTCAAGGTCAAATATCACTCGGCACCCTTTAATTGTTGATTGGTTTTTCCTGTTCCATTTTCACCTTTTATTTTTCTGATGTGATTTGAACCAACAGCCGACACAAAGCAGTCCCGAACGCCTCGCCGCACACAACAACCAAAGACCCTGAACACACCAGAGGACTCCACGTACTACACACTCATTCATGTGAGTCTACACCACACAATGGCACTCACTTTATCTGAGGATTATCTGGGCTTCTGCTTTAATGATCTTTCTCATGCTGGGTCTTTTCCAGAGGTCTGTCCAGGATGATAAAAGGAGGCCGAGAAAACAAAGGTAAATCAGCTAGCAGAAGTGTGAGTCTCTCTAGATGCTGCTGCTTTGCAGACAAAGAGAAAACACTTCGTTTGGAATGTAATACTGGTGTACAGCATATGATACACTGTATACTGCATTTTTTAATAGTATATGAAACAGTGTATGATGTGAAATTAAACAATACACTACATTGTTGTAACATGACCTCAATACATTGAATATATATTGCTATTTATTGTCTCAGAAATACACTACCGTTGAAGTTTGGGGTCAGAAAGACTTCTTACAGTCTTTGAAAGAACCTTTGCTCACCAAAGTGGCATTTATTTGATCAAAAATACATTAAAACTGTCATTTAAAATAACCTTCAACAATCTGTGCATCCTTCAACAATCATTCGAATAGGCTGATTTGCTGCTTAAGAAACATTTGTTATTGTATAAAGGGTTAAAAAAACATTTATTTGAAACCGAATTTGCTAAAGAAAAGTTTTAAATTAGAAAACTACAAATTAGAAATTGTGGGGCATCATGGGTAAGAAAATTTGCACACTGGCACAAATACTTCCGAAATAGTACAGGTATTACTATAGTATACTCTTCCAAACGTAGCCAAGCAAAGTAATGCATAAGAAAACACTGGATATAAAGCTAAATCCCAACACAAATGATTGATATCAGTTCACCTAAAATCAAATTTAGTTGAATAATTGTGTGAATTAAAAATACCAGTGTTGTTGCCAGGCCACTACTTAATAGGTTCATATCTTAATCGCTCTTAAAAATTCTCAGTATAATCACTAATACTTATTGCAGTGATACGTGTTCTCATGCCAGACATAATAAAGCATGTAGGATAAGTACTTAATCAATAAAAGCTGAATTATAGACCATCTTCAGATTGGCTTAATTATATTAACTGGCAATTGTAATGCAGATGCTAATAGCTGGCATATTACGGCTAGTTCCTGTAGCGTTTCCCTGTCAGGACTGAGGCCAGCGTGACATATCTGCAGTGTCACAGCATGTGTGAAATATTGTGTGTGTGAACATGAATCTGGACCTCCACGAGCGCCGCTGACAGGAGATTTCACAGGCCAGTCGAGTGACCAACAGCTCTGACAGACGCTTTAGAACAGCACTTACAGACACGCAACATCCACCACGATAGTTTTAGCAAATGAGCAATAGCAAAAGTCAATATGGGCAGCTGACAGTATTCATGAAATCAACTTCAATAATACTGGTCTTGTTGTGAACAATACATCAGTATTGTATCACTATATACATCAGTAATAGTGTAGGCTATATTTTTCTCACTGAATACCCTGTTTCACTTGTAAATACGTCACACGAGGAGTACAAATGGTTTGCGTGTTTCATGTTGACTTGAAGAGTGAGAAGGTCAGTAGGACGGACAGATCTCTGGCTCTGTCTGATAACTGGCTCATGTTGTGTCAGAGAGAAATAGAGGAAGTGGAAAGAGAGAAAACAGAGAGAGATGGGGAACATTACGGTGGATAAGAGCAGGCTGAGACAGGGAATGAGGGAGTCCTGCGGGACAAATGTGCTCAACTAGAGAGACAGAGCAGAAAGATGTCGCAGAACACTCGCTTTTTACTGCCGTATGAATTCATCTGACCGTGTCCAGGTCACATTTCACTGTAAAATTCAAACAAAAATAAATTACATTTTCATGAAGAAAATGAGGCATAATTTTATGATCCTTATAATTAGATTTTTGACATTTTTCAGTAATTTCATGATGTTTCCCACACAACCTTTTCTTACACAAATGCCATCATTTAATAATAATAATATTAATAATTTAGATAACATAAAGGCAGAACAACAAATATGAAATACAATAAATAATTATGTATCATATGATGAAGTGTTAAATAATTTTTATTTGTATATTATTTTAAGGCCTTTTTAAAAGTATTATATATTTTTCTATCGTTTTTATGTGTATGTTATATTCATATTTTTTTTGTAATTTTGATTACGATTACATGACGTTTTTTAATAAATAATTGTTTTGAATATATTTCATATATTAATGCTTTGTTGGCATTTTGGCATTATTATTGTTATGTTCTCCTTACACAGATGCCTTGATGACTTTTTCAGCATAAAGGTAGAAAGCATAGCATATACTGTATTACCACAATTCAAAAATGCCTAAATACTTTATTATTTTAAGCATCATATCATAATGTATTCAATTATTATAAATATAATTTTGATGCCAATAAAAATATACAAATTATAATTTGTATATTTTATATTAATACTTTATTATTATAAGTATCATATTATAAAAGATTAAAATTTTTACAATAAGGTTTCATTTGTTAACATACGAACTAACAATAAATATATTTCTAAAGCATTTATTAATCTCAGTTAATGTTAATCTCAACATTTACTAATACGTGATTAAAAATCAAAAGTTGTATCTGTTAACATTAGTTAATAAACCTGACCTAATGAACAGTCATATTTGTATAAATTAATGTTCACAAAGATGATTAAGTACTCTAACGAATGTATTATCATTGTTAGTTAAATTAGGTATGCATTAACTATGCACTAACCTTAACTAATGGACCTAAGTTACCAATACATGTTAATAATAATAAATCATTTATATATAGTATATATAATAATAATATAATTATAATATATATATAATATATATATATATTTATTATATATATATATATTTATATAGTAAAAAATACTAATATTTAGTGGTGCTGCTGACTGGTGTAATTGCATCAGTGGTCTATCTGGCAGGCTGGCAGGCTTCATTGGTTTCATAGATGGCTGTTTTCATTACATAAGCCTTGAGACAATGGTGAAGACTTCTGAAAGAACATTCCCATTTGAGTCTGCTGAGGAGCCATGAATCAGAGGCTGTCCTGAAGGCCATCGCTTACTGCAGAACAGCCATGAAACACACCCAATACAGCAGAATGGACAACTAGTAATAGTCTGCTATGACAAAATAGATGTTATTTATGATCAGGAACAACAAACTTTGGCTAACAGCAAGCAGCGTTTTCTGAAGCAAAGAATTATAAATACAGCATTGTGAAGAAACTTTTGAAGAAACAAATCAATGACTTATGAATAAATGATGACAAAATTTAATTTTATTGTGCATGGGAACTATCCTTGAAAACCTTATTTCAAAAATAAAGGTTCCAAAGGGGGATTTTCGCAGCAATGCCATAGAAGAACCATTTCTAGTTGCCCAAAGAAGTGAAGTGAACAGTTCTTAAAGACTCCCTTTTGGTAGAAATCAAGCTTTTAATGTTGTTTATATGTCTATGTGGTGTTTTTAATGTGCTTTAAGACAAACCATGCGCAAATTCATCAGTCAACACAATTGCTGAGTATTTTCTTAAAACTGCAGTGAAAGACCAAAGACCGTCTAAAAACACGGTTTGAAATTTCCTGTGTTTCTGATGTCATAAACTACCTTGTAACCAATCAGTCAACGCTTTAGCATATCATTACCTGCCTCTGAAGCAGGGGAGTCTTTTCTGTTGATATGAAAAAGCATTTAGCAATATAGTGGGTAAATTATGTTTATGTTATGATGAACTATATGCCTTTCAAAGCGTTTGAAAGGATGCTGATTTTTAGAAGGCATGCTGAGATGGTGAACGGGAACATGGTTTGTGTTAGCACTTATTGCTGTTTGACATAGTCAAGTAAAAGGCTAATCATATTAATGTCGTTATGTGGCGTTCTGATATATCATTGTGCAGCGTTTACCTCAGTAAGTTGGCCAAGTAAATCTGAGCTGGCGTGAGTGAGTGGAGGCGGGGCTAATTTGCATATTCATGGTCCTCGTATACCAAATGAAGCAAGGGTGTAGTTTCATTCAAGCTATTTTAAGGCATTTTCATTTTGGTGATGAAAAATGAGTTTAAAGGAATAAAATGATTGACAACAGGGGGACTTTAAAATAATCTTTTTTTTTATTAGCGTGAAGAACATTTTAATAATCTAAAGAAACATTTTCCATTATAAAGAACCTTTCGTGCATTGAAAAGGTTCAATGGATCTTCACTGAACCATCAGTGCCATAAGAACCTTTATTTTTAAATGCATCTGTTTTCTCTGCACCCACCAGCCCCAAAAAGCTGGACAATGATGACCAGTACTACCAGGGCTTAAGCAGCAGTAAATCCACAAGCCTGCCCAGTGACCGACGGCGCTCCAGCAAACGGAGAGCTTCCACTGAGAGAAGACGCTCCTCTGAGACACCACTGTCCGATGTCCCGAAATCTGATATCCCTACAGATCCAAAGGAGAAGAGGTGAAACAACACTTGCATCATTCAGTCTGTTAACACATGCACTCCTCAAGACGTTGACCTCACACTGCTTTACACGTGATGAATGAGTTGAAGCAGAAGATGCAGATATCCGCGCTTTCTTTCTCTCTCAGTGTGAAGTCATGCTTTATCTGCCTCTCTCTGTCCACAGGCACTCGTTCTCCAGATTGCCCTCTACAGAGAGTCAAAGTGAGGACAACCCCTATGACTACAGAAAGATACTGAGGAAGACCTCCCAGAGAAGAAGGCTTATAACACAGCCATAACCCTCAACAACAGGACTGATGTTAATACTGTCAGTGACCAGTGCGGTCAGCAGAGAATGCTGTTTCACTTCAAAATGACAATTCTGGCATCATTTACTCACCGTCATGTCATTCCCAACCCAGATGATTTTCTTTCTCGCATGGACCACGAAAGGAGACATTTTGAATAATGTAACAGCCGCTCTTTTCCATGCGATTACAATAATCAAGAACTGAAGCTTTCAAATCTGCAATGAGCCACAAAGGGATGTTTAATTAATCAAAGAATCATTCTTTTGAGTCAGAGCTGAGTCAATTCAAATGATTTGTTCAGAAATCAGACTGATCCGGTTGCAGAGGTTAACAGATTGGGTGACCTGTTTCTTTAAGTAAATCAGTTCACCTGGTTGGTTTCTCAAAGAAACGGAAGTTGTGATAGTCTTTTTTTCCCTATTTGTGACGTATACGGCTTCTCAGACTAGAATAAATGTAGGACGGGACTTGATTTAGTCTTGTGGGAGTTGATTGGATGGTTGTGGTTTGCTATTGGTGGATCTGGTGTGAGTGACAGGTTGTCCCGCCCTCACACAACACATGATCAAAGAAGAGATGTTGCTGGAAGAGGGGGAGGAGAAGTTATTCTGATTATGAGGGTGCATGAAATATATTTTTTGTACTTTTTTTTCTCTAAATATTTTTTTTTAAAGATAAATGTGCATAAATTCTGCAATATAGCTTTAGTTTAAATAGTTACGAAAATAGTGACCAATTATTTATATTTTTGCTGCACAGAATGTAACAATAATTAGCTAATCAGAGACTTGATAAATTGACATAATGTTTTCATGGATGGAGCCAAACAGCTGACATTGTAACAGGACATTATGCTGCTGCCCTTGCTTGATTTTAAACTCAGGTTTAGCAGTTGATGTTAGTTGATGCATTTGTGAATAGAGATTCGTCTTCAAAGACATTCATAAAATTACCTTTATATTTCCACCAATCAGGGGTTATATTTGAATTACTGTCTCTAATGGATCCTAGATGGTTTAGACTTGTTGGATCATTTCTGCATAAACATGTAAAAATATCGATTATAGGCTATTTATACTTTTCCAGATGCATGTACAGTATGCTCTTGTATCTTGTTCATATAATGCAAACACATGGATATATGTATTCTTGAAATGTCACTTATTTGTAAATATGATTTTATAAATATTTAATTATTCTGTAATTAGTCAAATTAAATGATAAAATGCATAAAATAGTGTACATAATGCTGATGTTAAACCCTGAGCGGACTACAGTTATAGAGAAATGTAATTATTGTATGAGTTTCATTTTCTTATGCCCTTTTCATCTTATCCTATATGTTTTCATTATTTAGTCAAATCTTAGTCCATGTGAAATACATTATTTGTATTGAATGGTTTTAGATTTCATGTTTAGTAATAGTTACAGTTGAAAATTTCTTAATAAATTCCTATTTTATTTAATAATTGACTCACCTTGACCATTGCTCATTGGATTGACATTGAACATTTTTTCCCCCGATGTAACTCTCTTGACCAGCTTTTCTATGTGATTTTTCTCGATTAAACGAGGTCTACACACCAACATTAACCTGATTAAGCTGTTATTTTCTACATCTTATGATTGTAGTTTATTTCTGCATTATTATTATTATTATATACATGCAGAAATTTGCGCACGATCACCGCACAATAATACAGTAACGTTTTGACTAATTTTATGTTATCCCGATCATGTTTGAAAATGGGTCTCCAATTTTCACAAAATAAATTGTTTGGTGATTTAAAAAAAGGGGGGGGGGGGGGGGGGCATGGACCACAGATCTGAATGTCATGGTCCATAGAGCAGCCCGGCTGCTCCTCCTGCTTCTGATGAGGTCTGTTCAATATTAGAGTAAAGCAATTACAGAATCTAAAAAAAAACGGTTGTGCCTTCAGCACAGATGCGGGTGGTGCGCCAGGAGGTTCATAAACTAGTGTGTGTGTGGTCACGATTAACGACGCAAAATAGTGTCGTCATGAGCCGAATCGCGTCGGAATTTCTCTGGTGACGTGAGGCGGATTATCTTTACGCCACAAGAAGCTTTTATTACCAGTAAAGTTGCAAGTTTGCATGTTGGAGAGCCCGCGCTACGGATTGCTACGAGTGCGTTTTTAGACATGTACTGTGCATCCTCAACTTGCATTTCCAGCTGAGCCATGTGAAAGAGAATCAGTGGATGCATGTGTCTCCATCAGTGCCAGTGTTTCTCCGTGAGTTCAGTGACGGCTGCTCCAAATCATTGCGCACGGCGCACCAATTGAATAAAGACACTCTGGCTCGGCTGTTCTCCATCAGAGGGGTTTGAACATCGTTTTATAAGCACCTTAGAAATTAAGGTATTCGAAGCGTTTGGACTGGTGTGATTGTGAATACGCAGCTGTATTTTCTGCGCATTGGGCAGGATTGAGCTCCCGTTCCCCCGTGACGCGCGTCTGGATGGCTGCTGCTCGCGTCTCTCTGGTTCTGCTCTGATCCGCTCTGTTCGCGATGGCATCACACGGGTTTTGGTTTATGGGTGCTGAAAACCCGGCTGGAGACGGCAGTCAAAGTCCGAACACTCGTAAGTGCCGTGGCGTCAAAGGGAAGCCTGAAATTGTGTTTTATATATTAGTGGCTATGAGACAAAGAAATGCGACATTTGTTGTGTCTTGAATGCTCAAGGTTATTTTAAACCTTGAAATGTCATGTCAAGTGTGTCGTATGATAAACAACCGCATTTAGTTCGGTGTTTTTGTGGCAAATTCCATGCCATGGATAATTGATGCTGTTAATGGAAGTTTTATGACGGATGTGGTGTTTAAATCGCGCACTTGATCGTTTCAGCAAGAGCATGGTGTCAGGCGGCGGCCCAGAAATTCCCCGGAGGCATCGGCTCCAAATTATGTGGTACGTTTATTTTTAACATGAAGTCTATATTTAAGATCTTTATTTGTGCCTCTCACCTATATTCCTTAAATGTGATATGTAGGCTAAACCATTTATAAAAGCATATTTTCGTTTTTGGAGTCTATTCTGAAAACTCCTACACGAATTAGGTTAAAAAAAGTAATCATTTTCTTCAATTTGAGGTGCTGTATTTTATTGAGTTAATAATGGTTTCTCCTGTAGCTCTGTTAAATGTCGGGGAGGCTGAGAAATCAGCTCAAGCCTCAGTTAAAGCCGAAGATGAGTCTACAGCCGAGAGCTGCGCCTGTAATAAACCCTGTAACTGCTCCAAAGCCACCGTGGCTTTCTCTGATCTCTATTCAACAGGTAAATCACCTCAGATCACATCTCTATCACGGTACAGATCACACCTGAATAGAGGGACAAATTGCCTAGAAATCATGGTTATATTGGTTACGTGGTTTTATTCGATTTCTATATGGTGTCTATGGTTTTGTTTGAGGTATATGTTCATCCAGGCGGCGTTTTTCGTTAAAACTCATTTTTTAAATATGCTATTTCTTGATTTTGCACGTCGTCTGTTTCAAAGGCTATTTACAATTACATTTCCAAGTAATTTTTTAATTTAATTATTGTGAATAAAAACGATTATTAAAATAAAAATAAAGAATAAGTTAAATAAAATCGTGCTTGTGCATTGTTGTTTAAATTATTGAATAAAAAAGGTAGAAACATGAATGCTTATTGTCCTTTTTTATTCAAGGTTAAATGAAGCTATTTCACTTTTGCTCTCTGCACTAAACACCATCATCTGTTATTGTAATGCAGTCATATTTTATTATTATTATTTGCAGATCTTTTACCTGCATTGGACGGGGACGCGAAGACTCTGAATTTTCTACAGGAGGTTGTTGATATATTGCTGGCTTATATAGTGGAATCATTTGACAGATCAACGAAAGTGATTGATTTTCACTATCCAAATGAATTGCTCCAAAGGAATAATTGGGAGCTTTCGGACGAACCCGAGACTTTGGATGATATTCTGATCAGCTGTCGCGCTACGCTAAAATACGCCATCAAAACTGGTGAGTGTTTTAATTAGTAGCAATACAAGGGTTCATATATATATATATATATATATATATATATATATATATATATATATATATATATATATATATATATATATATATATATATATATATATATATATATATATATTCAATCTAACCTATCTATATATAATCTAGCTTAGACTATACATTATAAAAATTGTTTTATTGATTGCCTCGCTTGTAAACCAGAATTTTGTAGACCGCAGAACCACAAGCATCAGTTTGTGCCTGAAGGCGAATCGAATCAGATCGGAACATGACGTGATATTAAATTAATGCCTCTAGTGACGATTTTATTTTCTCTGGTGGCATTTTAACCAAGAGAAATTATTTTTAAAAGTGATTTTCGTTTTGGGAATTATATGAATGACCAGAAAGAATGATTGATTTATTGCTGTCTGCGCCGGTCTGAGATTCATTTTCTTTTACATTAAGCCGCAAGTGACTATTAATATTGGACTATTAGTTGGGCATAAATATATTTAAACATTACATTCATTAATTTTGTATTTTCCCTGTATGTTGTGTCAATCTTCAGCACATCCCAGGTATTTCAATCAGCTCTCCACTGGGTTAGACATGGTTGGCTTGGCTGCAGATTGGCTAACGTCCACTGCCAACACTAATATGTGAGTGTGTGTCTCCTTCCATTAAAATACAAAGCAGGTTGAGATCATTTCCGTTTTCTCTGCCTTCATAAGCATTCTTTTGACCTGGTCTTTGTGGTGGCTGCCTTAACCTCACAGATATCAGTTGAAAGGAATAAAATGAAAGGCACAGATGAAATCAGAGCAACAAATATAACCTCCTCTCTCTCATCTTGTGCTCAGATTCATTCAAAGAGAGAAAATGATATGGAAATTCATATTCAGGCTGATAAGAAAATGTATTTTATGTTGGGAGTCAAAGTTTTAATTTAACAGATGCATAAACATGTAATAACAATGTAATAACAATGTAACAGTTTCTGTGAGGGTACAACAGCTTTGCCAGTTTGTTTAATTTGTTATATTAGAAATCAAATGTATTATTTTAGAAAATGTGTAAAAAAAAATCGAAATATTAAAAACATTCATGTCTTGTCAGAATTATATTTCCGTCATCGTTTTAAGCTGGCAATGACACATGGCTGTAAAACCTGCAGACTGTTGCAAAATCCCCTCAAACATCAGTTGCAAAACAGGTTGTCGTGACGTTTGCTTGTCGTGATATTTTTTCTGGCTTGTGTATTTGGGTCATGTGATCTCTGTGCAAACAGGTTCACCTATGAGGTGGCTCCAGTCTTCGTGCTGTTGGAGTACGTCACGCTGAAGAAGATGAGGGAGATCATTGGCTGGCAGGACGGTCGCGGTGATGGAATATTCTCTCCGGGTAAGCAGCTGTCAATCTGAGTGACCTGCCTTATTCTGCACTGCGTGCTTCTGGGGCGGCGTGAGCGCACGCGCAGGGATTGGCTAAAAGACTGAAGTTTTTAAGACAGGATTTCTATATTACTCTTTAAGGATCTTGAAAAGAAGAATCTCAGTTGTTTGTACTGTTGGGTGGTAAAAGTGTTATCTAACAATGAATGTGACTCCAACCACACAAATTAAGAAAAAAAATGTGAAACTGATGCAAATTATTGTAATTTCTGCACTGCTTTTCTTTGCCCCACTTTGCAAAAAAAAAAAAAAAAAATGAGAGAGAGAAAAGCCTTCTAATTGACTAATTGATTTTAGGCACTGATTAACAGATCACAATTGGGATGTGATGTGGAGAATTATAGTGGAGAATTAGGCTTGAGTAAAAACTGACAGGAGTCAAGCTTTACCGGAGTGATGGAATTGAAGGATTGCTTTATTGTTCTCTAGGTGGCGCCATTTCCAACATGTATGCCATGCTACTGGCTCGCTATAAAATGTTCCCTGAGGTGAAGGAGAAAGGAATGTCATCCGTACCCAGACTGGTGGCCTTCACATCTGAACATGTACGTCCATTTATTTATCTCTTTTTTTAACCTATCCTCCTGTATATTTAATAATTAACAGCAACCTCTAGTAAACATGTTTCTCCTAAACAGCAATATGTCTATTATTTTTCAGTTCTTGACTCCTAAACAGCAGTTTACTTATTTTGGGGCAGTATTTTAAAGTACACAGAGAGATTACTCAATTATAAATAAATGTTGTCAGTCGATGCACACGACTCAATCATTGGTGTCAAAATAGTAGCCCTTTTTGTAGTGATGGGGACGAGACCGCCTATGCTGAGTCCGAGTCAAGACCGAGTCTTTGAAGGGTCGAGTCCGAGTCGAGACCGAGTCCGTTGTTTTTCAAATACAGTCGAGTCCGAGTCAAGACCGAGTCTTTGAGGAAGCAAGTCCGAGTCGAGATTTTGTCTCGACATGTCAGTTTTGATATTCATGATTTAATATCACCCCAGTTAATAATCATCAGTTAGGCCTACAGACTAAGCTAGATTGGGAATTGTTTAGAGGAGCAGTCTTAACTAGTGATGGGGACGAGACCGCCTATGCCGAGTCCGAGTCGAGACCGAGTCTTTGAAGGGTTGAGTCCGAGTCGAGACCGAATCTTTGAAGGGTCGAATCCGAGTCGAGACCGAGTCTTTGAAGGGTCAAGTCCGAGTCGAGACCGAATCTTTGAAGGGTCGAGTCCGAGTCGAGACCGAGTCTTTGAAGGAACAAGTCCGAGTCGAGACCGAGTCTTTGAAGGAACAAGTCCAAGTCGAGACCGAGTCTTTGAAGGGTCGAGACCGAGTCTTTGAAGGGTCAAGTCCGAGTCAAGACCGAGTCTTTGGAAGGAACAAGTCTTATCGAGTCGAGACCGAATCTTTGAAGGTTCGAGTCCGAGTCGAGACCGAGTCTTTGAAGGGTCCAGTCCGAGTCGAGACCGAATCTTTGAAGGGTCGAGTCCGGGTCAAGTCCGAGTCGAGACCGAATCTTTGAAGGGTCGAGTCCGGGTCGAGTCCGAGTCGAGACCGAGTCTTTGAAGGGTCGAGTCCGAGTCAAGACCGAGTCTTTGAAGGAACAAGTCCGAGTCGAGACCGAGTCTTTGAAGGGTCGAGTCCGAGTCGAGACCGAATCTTTGAAGGGTCGAGTCCGAGTCGAGACCGAGTCTTTGAAGGGTCGAGTCCGAGTCGAGACCGAGTCTTTGAAGGACAAGTTGAGTCGAGACCGAGTCCTTTGAAGGTCGAGTCGATTCGAGACCGAGTCTTTGAAGGGTCAAGTCGAGTCGAGACCGAATCTTTGAAGGGTCGAGTCCGAGTCGAGACCGAGTCTTTGAAGGAACAAGTCCGAGTCGAGACCGAGTCTTTGAAGGGTCGAGTCCGAGTCGAGACCGAGTCTTTGAAGGAACAAGTCCGAGTCGAGACCAAGTCTTTGAAGGGTCGAGACCGAGTCTTTGAAGGGTCAAGTCCGTAGTCGAGACCGAGTCTTTGAAGGAACAAGTCTGAGTCGAGACCGAGTCTTTGAAGGGTCGAGTCCGAGTCGAGACCGAATCTTTGAAGGGTCGAGTCCGAGTCGAGACCGAGTCTTTGAAGGGTCGAGTCCAAGTCGAGACCGAGTCCTTGAAGGAACAAGTCCGAGTCGAGACCGAGTCTTTGAAGGGTCGAGTCCGAGTCGAGACCGAATCTTTGAAGGGTCGAGTCCGGGTCGAGTCCGAGTCGAGACCGAGTCTTTGAAGGGTCGAGTCCGAGTCGAGACCGAGTCTTTGAAGGAACAAGTCCGAGTTGAGACCGAGTCTTTGAAGGGTCGAGTCCGAGGCGAGACCGAATCTTTGAAGGGTCGAGTCCGAGTCGAGACCGAGTCTTTGAAGGGTCGAGTCCGAGTCGAGACCGAGTCTTTGAAGGAACAAGTCCGAGTCTGAGAAAGCAGAAATCGGTCTCGAAACCGGTCTCGGACTCGAGTACTACATCACTACCTTTTTGTTTTAATGCAATATGTTTTATGACCATTATTATATGACCAATCATTTGTGAAAATGGACCCCAATTCACTTGTCGCATTACAGTTTGATTGACAGGTGATCTGACCAATCATAATGCAGAATCCGCCATTTTGTCTAACAAACAAACCAGACAGGAGATTTGAGTACTATGCAACTACCACTTTGTCGCTTCATAAAAAAGTTTACAAAGAGATCGTAAAACTGATCCACATGAAACGAGCAGTTTAGTCCAAATTTTCTGAAGAGACTCGACCGCTTTATATGATGAACAGATTGAATTTAGGCTTTTTTTTTACACATTTAAACATTCATCAATACACACATCAGTTGTGGTGAACGGAAGCTCAAGCATGATCACTTGATGTGCTGAGAACCAATGAGTATCATTCCTATGTTACGCATCACGTTTGAGCTTCCGGCTGATGAATGTTTATATGTAAATAAAAGCCTAAATTAAATCTGTTCATCATATAAAGTGATTGAGTCTGCAGAATATCTGGACTAAACCGCTCAATTCATATACGAATTATTTTTATGATCTCTTTATGAACTTTTTGAAATGTCAAAATGGTAAAGAAAATTACATCTCATGTCATTTTCACATTAAAATATTACTTTGTGAAATATAAATAAAAAAATAAAGACAAAAAAGAATATGTTTGTTTAACAGATTGCTCTTATTATTAATCATTCCAGAAAATGAATACACTAACTATATTCTGAGTGCAGTTTCTATTATTAATCTATCATTATGCCTTTCAGAGTCACTTTTCAATCAAGAAAGGAGCAGCCGCACTTGGAATCGGTACAGAAAGTGTCATCTGTATTAAAGCTGATGAAAAGTTAGTCTGGATTGTCACAACTGAAGCATGACTTCATGACTGCACGACTGAGAAATGTGTGTCTTAACATAACAAACACTAAACCACATGACTTCAGCTTTACTGTTCTCATTTCTGCCAGGGGTAAGATGATTCCTTCCGACCTTGAGAGGAGGATCATTGAAGCCAAGCAGAAGGTAATTTCAATGACCGTATCTCTCATTTGGGTCTGTTTTAATAATCTGTCTGGTTCTGTGGCCAAATGGGTCCTTGAATAACCCGCTGATTGTTTTCTCACAGGGATACGTGCCGTTCTTTGTCAGCGCCACGGCCGGCACCACGGTTTATGGTGCCTTTGATCCTTTGATCCCTATAGCGGACATCTGCAAGAAGCATGAAGTCTGGATGCATGTGGATGTGAGTAGATCTGCTGCCCTGAACTTACATGAACTTCCTGAACGTTTCACCTGTGAAATACAGACAGTGGACGTGATCCAAGAGTGATCTCAGTGTTGGCAAAGCCTGAGTATCATTCTCTGGATGCAGAACTGAGGACATTCTCGATTGTTCTGCATTACAGCCTGTAACATAGGGATATTGAGTGTTGATGAGCTCTATATGTTTTAAGAAAAAAAGTCTTTAATGTTTATACTGTGCATAAAGTCAGGGATTTGAACAGTGCCCTGTAGAACTCCTGTACTGTTGAGTAAAGTTGTGCTGCTACTTTCTAAGCAATCAAACTTCTGATTTTCAATTAGTGGATACAGCAATTTCCTAGTAACCAACAAGAGCACCCTAGAAACCACCAATGTGCTAAAAACCCACTCTAGGACCACCCAGAATTATTATTATTTTTTATTATTTTTATGGAAAATGTAAAAATCTCATCATCTGTTACTATTGACCCAGCTGTGTTTGAAATTTGGCACCGAGTTAATTTAACATGCATGCAATAAATTAACTCCTTTTGAAATGTAGCTTCATCTAAATGTTTCCTATTAGAGGAATTACCTTCAATCGGTCTGTGTGAGTGTGTACATGTGTGTATTCATTCTCATGGACCTGATAATATTCCTCAATATTACAATATAAACGCCTCTGGCATTTCAACAGCCACACAGACATATTGTGGAGGCATGCTGGAGCTCAAACACATAAATCACGTTTGGATGTACTTTGTCTCATTTATCAACCCTCAAGGCAGCTGTTAGACATGTAGTACAGATGACACCTGTTGCCCACTCCTCTGCAATCTCAAATGAGCTGTGAATATAATGTACATGAATATAATGATGAAAAAAACACAAGATCTGCCTTTAGAAATGTAATAATAAAGATGAGTATCATGCTTTCAGTCATATCTCAAGTGGTGCTCATTGCAGACTCAGAGCCAATTGGGTCAAATGGTTGGAGCTGGATCTAGATTAAACCTTCCAACCTTTTTTTTAACGAGATGGACAAACATGTTTCTAGTAACACATATAAGAATGTCTTTAAAATGACTGTTGTCTCTGTGCTCCTATAGGGAGCATGGGGCGGAAGTTTGCTAATGTCCCGGAAACACCGGTGGAAGCTGAATGGAGTTGAGAGGTCAGTACAATCTTCAGTTCTTATCAACTAATTGTCTATTTAAGTCATGAAAATCTATCTGTGTGCTGATTGGTTCTCTCAGTGCTGGTGCCACGCCCTATTGGTCACACTTCTTCATCTACATAACTCTTTATTATCCCAACTTAACTAGCTGGTGCACATTCTCTGTGCGAGCTATGGGAATTCTTCATTTTATCCCTCCTCGTCCCCAGCACCACCTGTCTAAATCTGCTATGAAGGGTTACTCTTAATTCACCTTTAGCCGCTGCACGTTTCTTAAATCTTTGTCTGAGCATGTTTAACAGAACAAGTGTTAGTACTTGCCCAGTATGTAGCAGTAGCAGCGTGACAAATCTAGTCCACCATGACAGCACTTCATTCTTATCAGCAAATGCTTGTTAAATTCAAAGAGTTGCCATGAATGAAATATGATTTAAGTTTTCCCCATGAAATGATTGGATTTGATAATTTTTCTATAAACTTGACATTTCACTGCACAACAATAGTGCCTCAGGGAGAAATGTTGTCTAAATCAAAATTAATTTTTATGTAGTTATTTATTAATTTCATGTGCTATTTTAATTATTTTTATACAATTTTAGGGCTAATTCTATGACCTGGAACCCTCATAAAATGATGGCTGTGCCCTTGCAGTGCTCTGCTCTACTGGTTCGAGAGGAGGTGAGGCTCTCTGCTTTCTCCATCAAAACCAAAACTTAACATATTATCATATTACAAAGGCCCCAAAAGTATTCAAACATGCACAGTCACACTTAAAAACATGTGAAAATAATTGCAACAAAAATGTGTTTTATTTTTTGTAATGTGTTTCCTTCCTCTTCTTGTTATCTGATCCAGGGACTGATGCAGAGCTGCAATCAGATGCAGGCCTGTTATCTCTTCCAGCAGGACAAGCACTATGATCTGTCCTATGACACGGGGGACAAGGCCCTGCAGTGCGGCCGCCATGTGGACATCTTCAAACTCTGGCTAATGTGGAGAGCTAAGGTATTGTTTTATGTATACAGCTTTATGTTAAATGTTGCTTGATATTCCAAAACACTTCTCATAACTACAAATAGAGGGGATGCATTGACGTCACTTTCCAGACACACGTCCCCCTCAGCCGGATTGAGTGGAGAAGAGCTGCTGCGTGACTGGATTTAATAGAGGAAACTGCGAAAACGAGAGTAAAACTAATGATTATCAGTTTAAACTAAAGATTGGACTCAATATAGTGTTCCTTTCAACTTACCAAAGATCCAGTGATCCATGGATATTGACATGCAGCCAGGAATCGTGTTTCCTGACATTAATATGTGCCTGATTTCAATGCAGAGGAAAAACATACAGCAAATTTGCCTGTGAACGCTTCATATAAATACAATATAGGTAGGCCTAAATCCGTGTGGTCACTTATATTGATTTTATATATATCATCATATTGTCTAGACCTAAAACTTGCACAGTTTTTTGTCAGTGTTTATTAAAAAACACAATATTTAATTGATGAGTTGTCAGTACAATATATAATGTAGGGTATGATTTTACCACTAAATTCAGCATATTGACACAAAAGTGATAACTGCAAATCCACCTTTCGCTGCCTGGAGTCCAGTTGTTTCTATGAATTGTTTCTCTGTTCTGTAGCTTTCGGCAGTCTGTAAAAATATACCTCAGATATCTTGTCAAATTTAGTTGGACAGTCAGTCTCAAAGCTCTTTCCCGTTTTAGACGTGTTTTGTGTGTTTTTCACGGCATTCACACTGGAAACCAATGCTGCCGCTCAGTGTTTTTGCCACTTTGTGGCCGTAACCGCAGTCACTCCGGCCAACGGGGACGTCACGTGCATATGCTCTATAACAACATGAGTTATAGTTCAGATAAATTTTTGCAAATCCGTCTGTCCGTCTGTCTATTATCCATTCAACCTATCCTATCCTATCCTATCATCCTATCCTATCCTATCCTATCCTATCCTATCCTATCCTATCCTATCCTAGGCCAACCTATCCTATCTTATAGGCTAACCTATCCTCTTCTAATCCTATCCTATCCTATCCTATCCTATCCTATCCTATCCTATCCTATCCTATCCTATCCTATCCTAGGCCAACCTATCCTATCTTATAGGCTAACCTATCCTCTTCTAATCCTATCCTAGACTAACCTATCCTATCGTATAGGTTAACCTATCCTATCCTAATCCTATCCTAGGCTAACCTATCCTATCCTGCCTGGTCCTATCCTTTCCTATCCTTTCCTATCCTATGCTATCCTATTCTATTCTAGGCTAACCTCTCCTATCCTTTCATGTCCTGTTCTGCCCTATCCTATCCTATAGGCTATCCTATCCTGTCCTGTCCTGTCCTGTCCTATCCTATCCTATAGGCTATCCTATCCTGTCCTGTCCTATCCTATCCTATCCTATCCTATCCTATCCTATCCTATCCTATCCTGTCCTGTCCTATCCTATCCTATCCTATCCTATCCTATCCTATCCTATCCTATCCTATCCTATCCTATCCTATTCTATTTTAGGCTAACCTCTCCTATCCTTTCATGTCCTGTTCTGCCCTATCCTATCCTATAGGCTATCCTATCCTGTCCTGTCCTGTCCTGTCCTATCCTATCCTATAGGCTATCCTATCCTGTCCTGTCCTATCCTATCCTATCCTATCCTATCCTATCCTATCCTATCCTATCCTATCCTATCCTATCCTATCCTATCCTATCCTATCCTATCCTATTCTATGCTAGGCTAACCTCTCCTATCCTTTCATGTCCTGTTCTGTCCTATCCTATATCCTAGGCTATCCTGTCCTGTCCTGTCCTATCCTATAGGCTAACCTATGCTCTAATCCTATCCTAGGCTAACCTATCCTACATAATCCTATCCTAAATGACCCCTGTAAAGAGACTTGGGACAGTCGTTTTGCTACAAGGTACAACCAAATTGGTTGGTTGTTCAGTGAGGTATTGTGTTATCACAATGTTTGCCCTCTCTCTTCTTCTCTGAAGGGCACCATTGGTTTTGAGTCTCAGATTGACAAATGTCTGGAGCTTTCAGAATATCTCTACAACAAGATCAAGGACAGGGAAGGATATGAGATGGTGTTTGATGGAAAGGTAAGTCTTATTAGATGTGTTTAATTATTTTGGCTTACTTTTGCATCATATGATCAATGATTTTCAGAACTTCTCTGCTGTTGTTTGGTTTGAGCAAACAGAATGGAATATAAATGAACCGCACATAGTCTGTGCACTGACGCCCTCAGCATATTACACACAATTATGCTAATAATAATGCCACAATAATGGACAGAAAATTTATGTTATTTTTTACCGTGAGGCTGCCACACCACAATTTGAATTCATTTTCTGTGATATTCCATGATTGTGATGTATCCCAATACAATCCCCTGGTTTCACAGATATGGCTTAGTCTAGTCAAAGACTAAAATGCTTGTTTGAGCTGTTTTAATTGAAAGCACTGAGATATCTGAAAACACGTTAGTTCCATTGTTTTATCTCAAGATGCACACCAGTAATGTTTTAATGCCTAATCCTGGTTTGATCTTATCCCTGTCTGTGAAACCAGGCCCATATAACCCATCCGTCTCGGTTCCTGAATAATTAATCTGCGGTGTTGATTAGGCTTTATATTGATGTTCAAAAGTGTGGAGCTAAACATGATACAGATGCGTACCATTCAAAACTTTTGGGTCTGTAATTAACAACATTAATTAACAGCATGTAGAGTAAGGAATAGGGTTTGTTGTCTATTTGAATATATTTTAAAATGTAATTTATTGCTTTGATGGTAAAACTGGATTTTCAGCATCATTACTCCAGTCTTCAGTCACATGATCCTATCTAATCATTCTAATATGCTGATTTGCTGCTCAAGAAGCATTACTTATTGTCATTAATGTTAAAAACAGTTGTCCTGCTTCATATTTTGTGGAAAGCATCATATTTTTTTTTCAGGATTTATTTATGAATATAAAAATTCATAATTTAAGTCTTTATTTGAAATAGTTTGTACTTTACCATCACTTTTGATCAATATCCTTGCAGAAAAAAATTAATTCTTTTTTTTTTTAAATCGTACAGACCACAACCTTTTGAACGTTAGTGTCTGTGTAATGCGTGCATGTGCTAATTAATTCATAGATACTGCTTTAATATTATTTATTTGGTTTTTATTTTATTTTTAAAGGATCTGAACTGTGTACTGTAGTTCATTTATTATTTAATTATTTACATTTATTCAGAATTTAATGGTGGGGTGGAAATTAATGCAGTTAATAATTCCTTTATTTAATTTAGTTTCATCCTGAATTGTCAGGAAATAGCACATCTGCTAAAGATACAAAACACACAGTATTTCAAAATCACATTTGATGCCTTTTTTTTTTTTTTTTTTTAAAAGTACGATCCTCTCTAAATTGAAATGCAAGTCCTGTATTTCTAAGTAATTTTGAGAGCTGATTGTCTGCACTAATTCAGCTAACATGAAATGTTTCACCCTTGAAATGACTGAGCAGTCGTTCGTCTCATTTAAATGTAAATTGTGTCTGGTGCCAATGTGACGAAATGATTTGGCTGGAGGCTTCTCAGTGAGCGCTCTTGTTGAAGTCAGTGCAGTGCAAGGCGAGGAAGGTTACAGTTGCAGTATGATCGAATGACATTTAACAAAACATTTCAGCTCTCGATTTGATGTTTAGCAAGCTCTTTGTGGTTCTAGCACTGAGGTATGACTCGATCTGTGTTTTGGCTGTGTGTCCCACCATCTGAATGGCTAATAAACCCTTTGCATGGAGGCATTCTTCTCCAGCATGGCCCCTGGAGCCTCATAATGGCCATGAGGGCCTCTAATGGACTGTAGTGTCTGTCTATGCGCTACCTGCTCAAGCGCTCAAAGCCCTCAAAGCAAAGCCTTTTGATTGAATAGATTATATGGCTGCTTCCAAACTGACAGCGACAAAAAATTCCCATTATGGCCCCAGACGGCCCCTAATCGAATGTTCCGTCACGGATCTTTAATGGACTCCCCGGAGTGCTCTATTTATGCAAGCGTGTGTCGTACGTTAAATTGAGTGATAGGTGTGTGTGTTGCGTGAACGTACGCTGATGCTATCTGGTTGTCTCGTGTCCTTGCAGCCTCAGCATACCAATGTGTGTTTCTGGTACCTTCCACCGGGTGTGCGCAACCTGGAGGACAAAGTGGAGAAGACGAAGCGTCTGCACAAGGTGAGAAAACTGCTATTCAATCAATGGATGTGAACTGAACTCTTACATTTCAAATTATGCATATTGCTTTTCAAGCAATGGTACATTGCATTAAAAAAAAGAATATTAGGCTTAATGCTCGGTTTGGGGGTTTAAAAGACACCAAAGTCATTGAGATATCAGGTTTATACTGCATGCTATTATCTTATAAGAACGGATTATAAGCAAAAGAACAAACAATTCTCCATTAGCCTATACAGTACATATATAAAATATATTTAATTTGTTGAATTTATACAGAATTTCTATATGCTAAGGAACTCAAAATGGTTACATGTGTGTGCTGTGATACACAAGGATTAGTGCTGGACAACGAATAATCACAATTTATTGCATGTGGGTACTGTGTATAATTATTTTGTATATATAAATACACACATATGCATCTATTAATTTTTTATTTTAATTTTGTGTAGGCCAGAGAAACATCCCTTGTGAAAAAGCAGTGTGCTTTATTAAATGTGCTCTTGTAGTGTACTTAGTATATTAAAGAGAGTACACTTTCATGCCTTTGTTTCTTAACACACTTAAGTACACTTTTAAAAAGTGCGCTTTGTGATAATGTCAAGTTAATAGTTAAAATAAAGTGTATTTATATCATTATGTTTTAATCATTTGTCATGCTTTCAATATGTAAATGGTTATGTTATGTGTTGACTAACATTCTAAAGCGCATGTAAAGTATGATTATAATTTTAACTGTATGTTATTCAATATTACATTTACGTTTATATATTTTGAATGTACTAATTTGGGAATTACAACTATATTTAAATACATGACATACAAATTTCAGTATAAGTGACATTAAAGTACATTTTAAGTTTACCATAAATGTTTGTCAGTACATACGGCAGTGCATTTTAACCATACTTCAAAGACAATTACATATAAGTCCTATAAGTGGGTCAAAAAAGCAATCTAAAGACCAGCTAATTGCACTAAATATAAATTTAAACTTTAACACATTTGCATTTCGTTCCAATTAACATGCAATTAAGTATATTCTTTAAATTATATTATTTCCATAATTAGCACTCTTCTTAAAAGTGTGTTAAAGTGTATGTCTTTTCATCAGGGATATTAAAATAATCTAAAGGGAAATTATGGTAGTTTTAAAATGAATGTTATAGCACTTGGGCCCCAAACATCATAATAAGTCTCAGCACATGACAATTGGTGATGTCTGTTTGTAATTCAAACCAGAAAAATATTAAAATGAAATCCCTGCAGTGATGTCACTGTAGGGGGAGGGGCTGCTCATCAGGTGTCCGTTCATTGGCTGGCTGCTCTTCAGTCACTCCCATGCCAGTAAACCTACGGCAATTAAGCTGAACAGATGGTGCGCGTGCTAGTCATACAAAGAGCTTCTCTATCTACGCTACCCACAAACCCCTCCTCATATACCTGAAACTAGAACGCTCATGCACTATCTGTTAAAAACTGTTTTCTGGAGACTCTCGGGTAACAGGATACACGTGTGTTTATGGTGCAGGGATTCTGCAAAACAGTATTTTTGTTTGTCTTTTAGACCTATGAAAAGACTGGACAGGTTCCAGTATATCAAGGCTTGTTTCATAGAGATGGAAGCTTATGTGTTGGAGACAGGCCGGCTGTTAATAGCTGGAAACCTGCAACAGATTTGAGGGGAAGTGAGTGTAATTATGTGGCTGATGAGTGACTGTGTGTCTGTTATTCAGATTACAGTCCCACATACTGTCCAATGCCACTGCTCCAATCAATTCAGTTCTGCTCAAGCTAAGCCTAGAACAACATGATGAGGATGAATGCTTACAAGAAAGCACTGGATTTATATTCCTCAAACATTCTGGACAGGGTTTGGCCTAAAATATAAAAATTCTGCAATGAATTTAGCTTGAACTGCTTAACATAGAGACTTTGCTTTGACTCGAAAATAATTGTCTTTTTAGCTCTCCCATTGATACTAATATTATTAAATGTACATCCAAAAAAATGCAAAAAAATAACTATCAAATAAATATTTTATGCTTTGATTTATCAGCGCAGTCTCATCCCAAGAAGTCATATAATTGACGTCTTGGAACGTCTTTTGACCATACGACAATATCCGCCTTTTTAGGGTCCCCTTAAACGTCGGTTAATGACGTTATCGGATCCTAACTCTACCCCAGACCTAAACCTACCCCTAAACCTACCCTGTCACCTAACTGACGTTAAAGGTAAAGCGTCAGTTGCATGATGTCCCAGGATCGTCATATAACCGACGTTTAAGGGTACCCTAAAAAGGCGGATATTGACGTATGGTCAAAAGACGTCCCAAGACGTCAGTTATATGACTCTTGGGATGAGACTGTGTTAGATTTATCAAAGCATAAAGGAATAAAGGAATGGGAAAAAATATGACTTTTAAATCGCTCCCAAAACCTTTGCGTTCCCTCTTTTATGGTCATTTGCAAAGAACTTAAAAGTTTTGTGAGTGAATGCAAAGTTTCTGTGAGGAAAGCAAATAAGTTGCGAGAGAACACAAAAGCACTGACATATAATTTTTCCTCCCATCTTATATTTCCCTTTAGGTTTTCCGTATCAAAGACTTTCTCAAGGATAATCCACCAAAAATTAAAATTGTCATTATTTACACACTCTCATGTTGTTACAATCCTGTATGACTTTCTTTCTTCTGTGAAATATAATACATATTTTCAAAAATGTCTTTGTGTTATTTTGTCCATATAATGCAAATCAATTGGGTTCAGTGTTATTTTGGTTCCCGTTGACTTTTATTGTATAGACAAAAACTGTTGAAACAATTGTGGAATGACGTGAGAGGGAGTAAATAATGACAGTATTTTAATTTTTTGGGTCAGTATATTAATTATTATTTCTTTGAATATGACACTTGTAGCAGTTGTCTTATTGAATTTGCTTAAATATAACTTTTTTGGGTCACACTATTAGCTAACTATTAACTATGCACTTTTGCCTCCTAATTACTGCTTATTAATAGTTATAAGTTAGTTTAGTTTAGCTATTGGGTAGGATTAAGGGATGTAGAATATGGTCATGTAGAATAAGGCATTTATATGTGCTTTATAAGTGCATATATCCTAGTAATATGGATGCTGATAAGCAACTAGTTAATAGTGAGAAGTCAAGTCATGTCACCTTCATTTATATAGCGCTTTTAACAATATGGACTGTTTCAAAGCAGCTTCACAGTGATAATAGGAAATTAAAGGGTAACACTTTATAATAACTGCACGCTATTAATCATTAGTTAAGCATTAGTAAACAGTTAATTCATCATTTATAAAGCATTAATAGACATTAATAAGCAGTTTATAAATACAGCTATAAATGCTTTATACTTGACTTAAAAGCATATCTATAAACGTGTTTAATGTGTTTTCATACTTTATTAATGATCAATTTATCATTTCTAAATGAACTATTGCATTATTTAATAAACCAGTTATTTAAGAGTTGTCAGTGGTTCATAAGATCACTTAGAAAGTGTAAGTAAAATGATTAATAAACTATTTAAATGTACATTCATACATCTAATTATTCAGACAGTAATACTGTAGTTACTTTGTGTGTTAATACAATGCTTTTATGACTGTAATTCAGGGTTAATTCGGAGTAGTTACAAAGCATTTTGTAGTGGTCAGTTAACTATTTCTGTGAGCTCATCTAAAGTGAGGACTATTTATGCCTTGAGCTTTAAAGAGATTACTGTTATCATTCTGTTCAGTGTTGTGTTTGTTTCCTTTTTCTGTAAAGAAGATAACTGAGTCTTTAAATCTCCTTTATAAATGCTTTACAAGGCATGAATATTCTTCACTTTAGATGAGCTCACAAACAATAGTCAACTGACCACTACTAAATGCCTTATAACTACCTGAATTTACTCCATTTACTTACACTTTCTAAGTGATCTTATGAACCACTGACAAATCTTAAATAACTAGTTTGTAAATAATGCTATACTTCATTTAGAAATTAATAATTAACAAAGTATGAAAATACAATTATTAAACACATTATAGATATGCTTATAAATCAAGAAAAAATAATTTATAGCTGTATTTGTACACTGCTTATTAATGTCTATTAATGCTTTATAAATGATGAATTAACTGTTTAATCATGCTTAACTAATGATTAATAGCGTGCAGTTATTATAAAGTGTTACCAATTAGTAACAGAGATTGTTTTGGCTTTACAGCAGCTCTTGAATAAAGTTATTGTCCAGCTAAAGTTAGTTTTGATTGATTCACTTCTGTTTGCTAAGATCATTAGTTATTAGCTTACACGACCGTTCTAACAGAAAACTCTTAGCGCACTCCAGCCGCTCATTCGCGTGTGTAGTCTTTCTTTACAATTTGACTTCAATAAACTACTTGTCTGGCCTTTTTTTGCTTCCGTGTATCCATGTGAACTGGAATCATTCTGACAACGTTTTATCTGTACAGAGGTAAAGGGAAGAAGGCCTTCACAGAAGAGAGACTAGTTGACACTTCAGGACCCTAAACTATTCTATTTAAACTAAATCCACCTAAACTATAAACTATTCTAAACTTCTATTTCAATAGTATTAAGCAGCACAGCTGTTATCAGCATTGATAATAACAGTAAATGTTAATAAAATGTTATATAACAAACAATAAATATTATAGTGATTTCTGAAGGATCACGTGACACTGAAAACTGGAGTAATGATGCTGAAAATTCACTTTATAAGAATAAAAAAATTTTAAGAAATGTAAAAATAGAAAAATAGAAATTGACAGATTTTTTATTGTAATATAATTTCACAATATTACTGTTTTTGCTGTATGTTTTGATCAAATACATTCAGCCTTGGTGAACAGAGTCTTCAAAAACATTTTTTTGTTAAATAAAAACTTTTAAAGATTTAAAAAAATCTTACCGAACCCAAACTTTTGAACAGTACTTTAAGTATACAGTATATATACACATATAGACAAGAATATTTTAGTAACCACAAAAGTTTGCCTCCAAGTTAGACAGAATGCACTGAATAGAATCCAGAAGTCGCCTAAGGTAACCATGCAACAAATCAATAGGCTGCTCAAGCGCATTCCGTTACGATCAATAACAGACAGCGCATCGACAAAACACAAGTACTGTCGTCATTTAGCGCTTTTATTTTAGGTTTAGTACTTTCAGTGAGTTGGAGATGTACTGTTATTAATTGGTGTTTGTTTAGGTGAGGAATAAAAGAAAAGCAAGACTCGTACAGACAAGACTCATGAGTTTTACGACCAGTAGACAATCACCTATAGTGGCACGCTAGCAACCAGCCTGTACACCACACAGCATGATTAAAAAGTAACTGAACACTTTAGGAACCATATAGCAATGCCATGAAAACCATCAACAGTACCCAGCAAGTTTATGCAAAACTGTAAAAATTTCGAAAAACGCTAATGAAATGTTCTCTCGCAGGTTGCCCCTGTAATCAAAGCCAGAATGATGGAGTATGGGACGACCATGGTGAGCTATCAGCCGCAAGGAGACAAGGTCAACTTCTTCCGAATGGTCATCTCCAACCCAGCCGCTACCTTTGAAGACATTGACTTCCTCATTGAAGAGATTGAGCGACTGGGGCAGGATCTTTAAAAACTCACTGCACCAAAACCTGTTATTCTTGTGTCCCTGGATGGATCGAATATTTGTTGTGAATGTAACGGTAAATCTTTGATTCCTCTTCTCCAAAGTCACATACAGATAGAATGATTTAAAAAAAATGACAATATGAAAATATCTAGACTTTAGTATTGTAGCGTTGTTGTGGGCTTCGTGATCCAAAGCCCTGTAAAAGTCTTACCGTCTGCTTTTACTGTCTATCTAAGTGTCTTTGACATTACTTTGTTTGTTTACATGTGTTTAATGAATATGAATATGAATATGAAGAGTTATTTGCTTCTATTCAGTGCAGGTCATAAGTTTCTATTTGACTAGTTATTCAAAGGGCCAGGTTTCATTAATATGACTATATTATAATAGTAAAGACACATAATTGTCCAAAAACACTTCATCATACCTTAAGCTTTTGCAATCACAGACAATGTGTGACTTATCTTTTATTGATATGTAAGATTCAGAAGAGTTTTGAGCTGTTGAGAATTAAGTGTGACCAAGAAGTTCAAAAATAGTTGAAGGTAATTAAAGTATGCGCAAAAAGAAGCACAAATATAACGTTTGACTCCGCTTTAAATTGATATTATCAAGAGGCTGCTGAACAGTAATTTTTTTGAAACATGTCTATGTCAATTTTAACATTTAAAATTTCAGTCCTTGATATGATACTGTGCTTCTAAAAGTTCAAATTTAAATTATAATAATGAAAAAGAACAAAAATCAATTAAAATCTCCCAGACAAATATTCTTGACCATCCTTGCAGGATAAAATCTCCTTTAAAATGAGAATTTCTCTTCCCCCTAATAGCATGTGCAATTGACTAAGAATAGTTATTTTAAGAAATTCAGTTGGAAATTCTGAATTCCAACTTTATTCTTGGAAAAGTGCAATAAAACAGCATTTGAATGGCAGTTATTCTTGGAAACTCGTTGTAAACGTGCCGCTGCCCAGGTAGATGTTCACTTTTAAGCAAAGTAAAATAAATCAAATATTATTTAATACACAACAATAGCACATGCACATTATATGCTGTATTTAAATTAAAACAAATTTAGTCTAAACATGTAGTAACACACTTTTCTACATACATAATAGCAATAGATTTCTTAATTTGCCGACCTGTTCATGTACTTATTTAGTTTTCTTATACAGAATTATAGATATTTCAGGGTATTAACAAAGCTAAATTTAATGTTATAAATAAACTCCAAAAAGAAAACAACACTTTAAGCATAATAGGGTTCTGCCCTATGATAGTGTAAATAGACTTTTAAGATGTTCTTGATCAATTACATATCTATGTGAATACATCACTGTACTGTATATAAGGCAGAGTCTATTTGTGTGGTAAAAAATATATTATTTTCTCTATTCAACAAATATTTAATCATAAATGGTTGTGTGTGCGCGTGTCAGATGTGTTGAATATGATGACTTATGTAACTGCAAAGATATGTGTATGAAGGAACTGGCTTTAAATCCACTTGAAGCCACTGCATTTAACATACTAACTTGAAATGATTATTATAGCACATTTCGGTAGTTATGAGAGCCATTTCTGAACCAATACTGGTTGTATTTGTGCCCAAGTGATAAACTTGACATCCTGTGCCGATTTGTATTTTTGTGTTTGTAACTGTATTGCCTTAGTATTAATTGCCAGTATTGTCTAGTTCTCCTGAAAAGGAGCTTGTGCACTTTAGCTTATATGTATGATGATCTGTCCAATGGATGTTCATAGTTTGATGTTTTAAGAAACTGAGCGTTGTTTGAATGTGTCCCAGCTTGGATGTCCGTTTCAGGATGAGAGTTGCTTTATAGTTGAAATCCTTGGTAGATTTGCTAATGCTACATTACTACATGTATCCTTGCAGAACATAATAGCCAACCTTGCTGAAAAAACAACGCTATCTCTACGAATTCGTACAATTGAGTAAAATGTGGCTGATTCGCATGAATTCCTATGACCTCACTCGTACGAATTCGTACGATTTGTCTAACCTCACGTGTTTAGGGGCGGAGTCAGGTGTAGGTTATTCGTATGAATTCATACGAATTGGGCAACTCGTAAAATATGTACGATTTAGCAAAATTCGAGTGAGGTTTTATGAATTGGTACGAATTAGCCACCTCGTAAAATTTGCACAAATTGCTGTGAGATTGGGTTAGAAAAACACCCCTGAACCCAGCCTCATCTGGTCTGAGCCGGTTTCCCAGTCTAGTCAGGCTGGAAGTCCAACGTCAACCAGCTAACAACTGGCTAGCTTAAGTTGCTTTTTCAGCATGGAAGGAATGCTAAGTTCGTAATATTTGAGATATGAGTGTTCTTTCATCGGATCGACAAGCTGTGTCACATAGTTTGTGTATTTTAAGCTGTTGTAATCATGACAAACGCATTGACATCCTCAACGTGGTAGTCTTGGAACGCCCACCGTGCCGTCTTTTCTCCGCCGCTGCTGCTACAAACCTGCTCTCTTTGCACGTGCATGAACGCCTTGCCTTCCGAGCTTGTGAAATACAATCCCAGATATTCATATTATATATATATATATAGTGTAACCTGGTGTTAGTTTTAGTGGCAAATGGATAGCTTAGCTTCAAATATATAGTACACTGTCGCTAGCTTGCTCACTCTGTATTAGCATTACCCAACGTATTTATCTGCTAAGCAAGCATGTTCTGTGTGGCTAGAAGTTGTATGCTTTTGCAACCGTATCTCTATCTTTCTCTCTGTCTATCGCTTTTCCGCAGCTTTAATACTAGTGTGTGTAGTTTCTTGGCATGCCTCTGTATAAGCATATTCAAAGTCTCAATGTTTCTCTATCGCTCTCTCTCTTCTTTCTGCGTGTCTTTCTCTCTTGCTTTGCCCCGTAGCAGCTCTCAGACCTTTAAAAGCAGTGTTTTCCTGCTGTTTCACGGCTACCCATCATGTCCATCAGTTTGTCATATGAGGAACTCATGTGTTGTCACGAACCTGACCGAACAAGGTCAGGGTTATCCATGTGACTGGGTGAAATCATTTTTTTCGTTCTCACCCAACATTGCTTGAAAGAAAAGTGATTATCTGAGGAACTGACGTTCAGATGAAAGTTATAAACTAGTGTGTTGAAATTATATAGAGAGAGGCAGATAACAGACCCTCTTGAAATGTGTTTTACTTTCATGGGAAACACCAATAAATGTTACTGCCAAACTATACTGTCTGGATTTGTATTAAACCTCATCTCTTGACTGTTTGAAAGACAGTGCTCTTCTGACTAAACATCCTCCCAGAATACCTCAGGCTCTGTTTACGCCTGGTATTAAGATGCGTTTCTGTCACTCTGATCACAAGTGGACGGCGCTAAATACAGGGGTAAACAAGGTCTGAAAACACGTTGAGCTTGTCCACTTTCAACCACTTCCAGAGGTAGTTAAAAAAGAACTTGACCGGATTGCTTTTGTAGTGTAAACGCGTTCTGATGTGTTCGAACAGCCATAAAAGACCTTCTACTCTCCGCCTACTGATTTAATGGATAAACATTATGGGATGCGCACTAGCAAGAGTTTGGTTTGAAGATGAAAAACATACCAAGCACAATGTTCTCTCACTATTCTTGATTTCTGACACTCACAGCGTTCGGCTGGTTTTTTTCCATCCTCTCCATTCACGTTCATATGTAAATTGCGCAAGCTTATTTTGTCCATTAGATTTAAAGATCTGAAAGGCCATACATTTACCACCCATAGACACTCCCCTCAAAGAAATCAGGACAACAGTGGACAAAAGACATGGATTTAAACACCAGGTGTAAACAGGGCCTTAGAAACCATCTAGCAATGCCCTCGCAACCTTTCAGAACACCCTAGCAACAAAATAGCATCCACTTACCCTTGTGAAAATGATGTACAGCAAACTTTTTTCAAAGAGTATACAATACAGAACAATATTGTAAAAAAGTGCAAACTCAATATTTTCGGTCACTTATAACACTATATGAAAATCCATTATACATTATACATTTTAAAATGGAACTAAACGAAATTAGCTGAAATTTAGAGTGCTTTTTTGTCTCATGTAAGTAGGAATCTTTATAAGTACTGTATATTTCATAATTTTATTGTCTATTAAATATGGTTGCTACTGCAGAATGTAACAAGCATTATAGTAAACTATACGTTAAATGTGTAAAAGAACACATTTGTGAGGATGAAGTTGCAATTTAGTACATTTAAAATATATTAAAATCCATTACTTTTCTGTGTATTCTTTATACAGTAAATCCAACTAAAAGTCATAAAGCACTGTCAAGTGTGATCATGCTGCTAAATTTATCACAAAAAGTTACATAAAGCCATATAAAGTGAAGTGGCATCTGAAGAGGTTCTTCAGTAAATATTGCAGAGCTGGTGTTTTACCGTCATGCCTCTCGTGACCACGAAACACACACACACACACACACACACACACACACACACACACACACACACACACACACACACACACACACACACACACACACACACACACACACACACACACACACACACACACACACACACACACACAAACAAACACGATATCTATCTATCTATCTATCTATCTATCTATCTATCTATCTATCTATCTATCTATCTGTATTCTACATAATTCGACTGATAATGTCTTGTATTGGTAGATTATTAATAAACTGGAAAGAGATTGGCATGATTATTCGAGTCATTGGGGATGTATTTCACATCTCATCTCATCAGGGTGTACCTGAGTAGTAGGGCTCTCAGAGGATGTGACAGGAATAACCAAATCGTTTTGAGAGTTGAATAACTGACTGATATGAACCTATAGGGGGCGCTGTGACCTTACTAGTGCCACTGTGAACTCCAGTACAACATGCACTTTATCTTTTTTAAAGACCATATCACTGGTAAAACAATGGTATGGTAATAATAATAACAATTGACTCTTATTTTTGTGCTAGTAATACCCTGCCATTTTGAAATATTTTGAATGTTCACATCCTGAACTCGAATCCCAATCGAGTGAAATACTTCCAGAAGACATATCACTGTCTTCTCCTGAAGTCCAAACTAAACCAGAGATAGAGGACAAAAAAAAAAAAAAAAAAAAATGGTTCCCTCAACCTTAATCTTAGTATCAATTTAAAAAGCTTACTCCCTTTGCAGTGGCCACTAATTCATTTCCTTATCTAAATATTATAAGTATTTAGATGAACTGCTTTATTAAAATGAATATAAAATGAAAGCTTAAATTTATTACATACTAATCTGATAGAGCTAAAATATCTCATCCCTAATTGTGTGCGCTGTATACCCAGCTGTGATTTTCTTCTATTTATTAGCCCTAGAAAAGAAAGTAAACTTAAATAAATACATACTATGTATTTTTGTAAAAAGTTTGTAAAAATACAACTTAAATTTAATTATAATATTTCATGTGAAATTTTTCATTCAGTTCTGAGGAGTTTCACACATGTTGAAACTCAAGTGATACTGAACAAATGTCATAATATATGCAACAATATGCAAACATGAAAGAAGAGAAGCTATTTACAAATGCCTCATATGTACCAAATCCCCCATGAGACACTCGTGACACAGATTACATAGAAGTGCATCAACAGACTGAGCTTTACTGAGGTTTGGCAGCTCACGGATCTAAGCTGGATTTGTACAGTTGTCAGTACCAGGAAAAAAAAAAACACACTGTTGTCACTTTTCAGTGATGAAAAAGCAGAACATTCCAGCTTGTTTTCCTTCTCTATGCATTCATGAAATTAATTTCCCAAGCTGCCCTTTGTTCTTTTTCTCGTTTCAAATTGTTCTTGACAGACAGTCACAGTGTTTACATTCACAAGACATCCAGCTTTCCTCTTTGGTTTTTCCTCATTTTTAAGTTGCTTTCTTCACTGCTGCTTAGCAAAACAAATGTGTTCCCTATAGTCATGCAATCTGTCTCAGGCAGCTATACATAGAAACCCATCAGTTCCACTGTTATCTGTTCAGCCCTGTTCCTTATCATGTCACTGCAGATAAAGTGCATCAGCTGTGTGTGTGATGTGATCAGAAACCAGCACCACGCAGTGTTTGCTTTATAGTCTCACACTTTGTGAGCCCTGATTTAAGTCCAACTTTCTGCTTGTAATGGCCTCGGATGTATGCAGAATGTTTAAATGCATGTCCTGTGTTCTGAAAGATTGTACAGTACATTTCAATCTCAAGTTATTCACTTTAATCCTGCAGATCATAGAGTTCTGATCTTTAGAGTTCTTGTAGAAACTTATGGCTTTCACCTTGTTCCTGAAGTCCTTGAAATTATGCCAGTGTGACGATGTGAGGAACCACAAATGGTGCCTCGAGTATCTTTTTATGTTTACACAATAATATAACCTATAACAAGAAAAAAGATGTAAAAAATTTCTTGGAAAAAACAAGAACAAACCGCACCCTATGGAACCTTGTTTCCACTATAGAATAACAAATAAAAAAAGGTAATTGCGACTTTTTTTCTCACAATTCTGACTTTCTTTTTCTCACAATTGCAAGTTTACATCTTGCAATTCTGACTTTTTATCTCAGGATTGCGTGATATAAAGTCAAAATTGCAAGTTATAAAGTCAGAATTCCGTGATAAACTAGCAATTGCAAGAGAAAAAAAGTCAGAATTGTAAAATGTTTTCTTCTGTAGTGGAAACAAGCTTCCATAGCACCCAAACCCTGATGGCATAAAGAGTTTCATTTTGAAAATCTGTTTATAATAAGATCAAAACGGGATAAAATGAAGGGGCCTCATTTATAAAATATTTTGTAGAAACCATTCTACATTTCTCAAACAAGTAAGCACAAAAAAATGAGCGCAGCTGAATGGTTTCAGATTTTTGCCTTGTAAATGGCCAATTAATGTCACACATAAAAGAGCACCAGTCAACGTCCAAATACTTTACGGTACGTTTACACGACAACGATGCACTAAAAACTATGTTTTTCCTTAGCTTTTTTCATGTACAGATGACAATGTTGTCAAAATTATCCCTGTTCATGGATCTATGAAAATGACTATAAACATTGTATTCTGCTGTTAGGCCAGTAGTTGGCGATGTCACTTTGTAAAGAAACACTATGCACCTATGTAGACTAAACATGTAATGCACATGACGTCACTATTTTCACAAATTCATGGTTTAGTAGTTTACACAGAGACGATAATTCTATTGTTTTCAAAAGTTTGCGTTTTCGGCGTTGTCGTATAAACGAATGGCCAAAACGCATAAAAAGTTTTGTGTTTTTAGTTGAAAACGGTGTTGTGTAAACGGCCTCTTACTTGAGAACTGCAAGCGGCAAGAATTGCTTAGATCTCCAAATACCTGCGGTACTGCGACTCTCTGCCACAAGAAAAAGTGCTTACATCTGCTTAGACCCTGACGTCGCACTAAGCCCTTTTCCACGTCACAGACCATTTTTATAAATTCGAACGTTGGCGTAGATTTTAGCATACGCATGCTCTAAGTTCAAATCTGTGCATACACACGTTTTATAAATGAGGCCCTTGACCTTTAATAAGCTGTCTCCTCCAGAAGGTTTTTAGGCAGCTGTCATTTGTTGCTTTTTGCTTGTATTGCCGTATGGGGCAGTAAATCCAAACCAGATGTGAGGTGCAGGTTATCACAGGACAAGATTCAGCCCTCGGCCCGCTGATGTGGTGTCCCCCTGGACTTCCTGAGGGATCTCCTGACATGCAGAAAAACTCTGGTCGTGTGTTCAAGAGGTCAGATTTCAGAGTAAACACTGAAACTATGGAAGCTTGTATAAAAAAAGAATAAAAAATAAAAAAGGTAGTTGCTAATTTTTTATCTCAGAATTGCGTGATATAAAGTCAGAATTGCGAGTTTATATCTCACAATTCTGACTTTATAACTCGCTATTGTGAGTTTGTATAAAAAAGAACTGCGAGTCAGAATAATGTCAGAATAGCTATTAACTCACAAGTTAACTAAATATTAAAAGTCAGAATTGTGATTGTTTATGTTTATGTCTTAATTTCTCGCAATTGTAAGAGTTAAACTCACAATTTCAAGTCCAAATTGCCAGATATAGGCCTAAACCCACAATTACATTGATATGAACAAGATATAAACTTGCAAATTCAGACTGGTGAGGAATAGACTTACAGTCCTTACCATAGCAAGCACTATTATAAAGGTCCTAAATCACTAAATTTTCATTTGCTGTTGAATTAAATTTTCATACTGTTGTCTTTAAACGACAGTATAATCCATTGTCGGTTTCCATCACAGCCTCATTTTCAGTCCTGAACTTCCCTACTGTAAATATGGTGCTACCCTGATTAAGGTCTATTACAAGTTTGTATCTCGCAGTTCAGACTTTATAACTTGTAATTCAGACTTTATTTCTCGCAATTCTGAGAAAAAAATTGGAAACAAGCTTCCATAGTATTCAGTGTTCATAAAGGTTAAAAATACTGTCCTCAAAGCCTGTTCTACCACCACAAAGTATTTACTTCACTTTTTGTGTATTGATTTTGAACGCTAGAAAAATCTTCCTGTGACATAAAGTTCATATACTGTATGATATAACACCACAGAATCTATTATAAAACCTAAGCGGTGTTTACTAAAGCGAGAAGCTTGAGAATGGGCTCTTTTGGACAGAGCACTTGCACTTTGAAACCTACTTCAAAGTTTGTGCCAAACACCGTTGTCAGCTAATGAACAGCCAGAATGCATTAAAAGTTTTCTTTTGAAAACGATGTTGAGTAAGCCCCTAAGTTAATAACACATTTTTACAACAGAAATGAATCAATTAAAAACTTACTTAAGCTAGACAATGACTTTCTTCTAGAGCTGCTGTAAAGCCAAAACAATCTTTGTTGCATTAATTTCCTGTTATCACTGTAAAGCTGCTTTAAAACAATCTGTATTGTACAAAGCACTATATAAATGAATGTGACTTGACTTGACTGCAGTCTCATATGACATATTTGTTAATCCTGGAACAGCATTCCAATCAACCAATAAGATTTTAGGGGCAAATTTACATTTTATGTCATGTTTTGGCTTACAACCAGGGTTAGGTGCTTCTGTGTTATTCACCTATCATTTATCTCTACTTTTAGGTAATAATAATAATAATAATAATAATTCATTACATTTATATAGCGCTTTTTAGCGCTTTACATAGAAGGGGAAATCTCCTCAACCACCACCAATGTGCAGCATCCACCTGGATGATGCGACGGCAGCCATATTGCGCCAGAACGCCCACCACACACCAGATTACTGGTGTAGAGGAGACAGAGTGATAAAGCCAATTAGTATATATGGGGATGATTAGGAGGCCATGATGGACAGAGGCCAATGGGCAAATTTGGCCAGGATGCCGGGGTTACACCCCTACTCTTTATCGAAGGACATCCTGGGATTTTTTATGACCACAGAGAGTCAGGGCCTCGGTTTAACGTCTCATCCGAAGGACGGTGCTTTTTGACAGTATAGTGTCCCTGTCACTATAATGGGGCATTAGGACCCACACAGACCACAGGGTGAGCACCCCCTGCTGGCCACACTAACACCTCTTCCAGCAGCAACCTGGTTTTCTCAGGAGGTCTCCCATCCAGGTACTAACCAGGCTCAGCCCTGCTTAGCTTCAGTGGGCAACCAGTCTTGGGCTACAGGGTGATATGGCTGCTGGTATAAGTTATGGGTAGTGCTAGGTAGTCACAATTAAATCAAAATGGACAATTCTTGTTTTTTTTTTATAGAATTATGCAGTTTTAAATGATTTATCCATGCACATAAATTCATGTGCCCTCATAATCTTCAATCAAAATAACTTCCCCTCCCTCTTGCAGCGACATCTCATCCGTAGCACAAGGGCGGGACAACCGGTCACTCACATGAGACCGACCAATAGCAAACCACAATGATCATCAATTCCACACGAGCATTTTTTTTTTGAGAAGCCATTTCACTCACACATATGTCACAGTTGGAAAGAAAAGAATGCATGTTTCGCAACTTCCATTTCATGCCGACTTTATAGTTCAGCTTTGCTATCACATGAATAAATTACATTTTGAAATATATATATATATAAATAGAAAACCGTTATTTAAAATTGTAATAATATTTCACAATATTTTGATTATGCATAAGCTATAAGCTATATGCTAACACCACAATTAATACTGTTCTCAGAGTAGCCAGCTTGTGGCTGTATATTGAAGGTAATTTATTTACAGCTGTTTACACACACTTAATCTCCCAGTTCCTGCTGCTAAAGGCAATTAACCTCAGTGCTCACAGGGGAACGGCTTTGATCTCAGCTCTTTAAAAGTACACCATACATCTTGCATCTTGTCAGAGCCTGAGCTGCCTATTGTTTCAGGGCAAGAGCGTTCTTCCTGACATGTTTTGGAACAATGCTAATACATTGCTGTTTTTCACTTTATTTTGTTGTTTTATATTCTTGGCTCCTTCTCAGCTGTAACTAAAGCAAATCAATCAATGCCATTCAGTTACTGTGACCAGAAAAGTTTTGTATTAAAAACTAGGTTTACACTTTGTGAAGAAAATCTGAGCTGTGTCTGCCGTTGCAAACTCACCACAAAGATTTAAGGCATTGCTATTTAGTTGGTAAGATGTTCTGAGTGTTTTTAATGGTGGCTGAAAGGTGGGTCCTGAATAGTTGCTATTTGGTTTTTTATTGTCCAAGTCTCTATTACCCCTTTTCCACCAACAAGAACTGGGTGCTGGTTCAGAGCCAGAGCCAGAGCTGGTTCGGAGTTGGTTCGACTGACAAGCTTACTAAGAACCGGTTTGCCTTTCCACCGGCTAGAGAGCCACAACAGAGCCAGATCTTACGTCACTGCATACGTCTCATGTTGCCCAGCAACGCTAGTGCGGTAGCGCCAAACACAAACACGCTAGGCTTGTTCGAGATGCATCGGCTTCACGCAGATCGATCGCCGCATGACATCAAAGCACTGCGAAAGCGATCCAAAAGCCCAAGGAGTCGTATGATCTCCAAACACTCCCGCAGCTCCGATCGGTCCGCGCCGCTCCGATGCATCTCGAACAAGCCATCAACAATAACGGACGTTGCGTTACTATGGATGCTCATGGGTTTGCAAAAATACATCGGAATCCAACGCGTTTGTGCAGCTCGCCGTAACTTAAATAGACGGATATAATAATCAAGCTGCTATTAGCTCGACTAGCTGCTATTTAAAAATGGTGGTCACAAGTTTCTTGTTGGTCACGGTAACCCCGCCCCCAGCCCCTGACGCAAGCGGTTCTTACTTGGCTCCGTTCTAGACCAGCAATGATTTGGTTCTACTTAAGAACCACTTTTCCTGGTTCGGAGCTGGTGCTTTGCGTGTGGAAAAACAAAGAACCGAATTGAAACTAGGCTCTGGCTCCGAACCAGCACCAGCTCTGCCTTGGTGGAAAAGGGGTATTTGATATTATGTTCTGTAGATTTGAAGAACCTGTGTAATTGTTCATTGGTGCTATAAAGGATACCCAGACCAAACAAAGTCAGCTTCTGATTGGCTGAAGTTGCTCACAGGCATGCAGGAAGTATCACATTCCCTTCTCATGGAACAATAGTTACAGTCGTAACCTGAGATGTTCCCTTTCGAGGCAACTCAGGCAGCATTGGAAGTAGCGGCGCTATGGGAATGATAATACCCACTACGCTGTACTGACAAGTGCCTGTCCTTGTGTGAATCATGTCGAGCAAAGCTTAGGACATAAGCACCTGAGACCCTTGAACTTCCCTTGGTCCGGCTACATGAATAGAGGAGGATAAAAAGCCTGCAAGACTACTGAGCGAGAATGTCCCAGAACTCCTGCATGTGTAGCAGGTCTTAACCTCCACGCCACAAAGGAAACAGGATACCAGAGAGTGTCTCCTTAGATATACATTGCCCCAGGTGCATAGTAAATAGCTATGGCCACCATGAAAACCTTACTGTGGAGGGGGATAGCCCAGCAGAAAAGTGATCCTGAAGGAACTCCAGCACTGAACCAACCAGTCAAATAACTGGGTTCAGCTTGGCAATTCCTGCATCATGAAGTGAAGACTCCACTTATAGCATAGTTTATAGGCATATAGTTCCCTTGGAGGAACTATATGTTTGGAGGGAGCTCTAGAGTTTAGATGGTCCCGATAGCCTCGGTTGAGAGACCAGAGTTCATGAGTTGGACCCCTACAGGGGCCAAACCCACAAGTCTGGGTGAGGGTTTTTGTCTGGGACAGAAGGTCCCTCCTGATGGGAATCTCCCATGGAGAGCATAGGCATAAGGAAAGATATAGGTCTGAGAACCACACTCTAGAACTTCTGGGAGCAGATCGATTGGGGGGAAAAGCCTAGGCCACGTCTGCACCATGGCATCCATCCCCAGTGGACCTGGATGTGTGAGGGAGAACCAGAGCGGCCAGTGGGTTTCTTGAGACGTAAATAGGTCCACTTTTGGCTGGCCAAACTCCCTCCATGTATATTCTCCACCACCTCGGGGAGGAACCTCCTTTCCTCGGGCCTCAGCCCCTGCCTTGACAGGATGTCTGCTTTCTGGTTGTGGTGCGCAGAAATGTAAGCTACTCTCAGGGAGCAGCTTCTCCTGGGCCCACAGAAGTATTTGGTATGCCAGTTTGTAAAGTAGACATGACCGCAGACCTGATATTGGTAAGCTCCGCCACCGAAAGCAAACCTCAGGTCGTGGAAGGATGGATACATGGAAGTATGCGTTCTAGAGATCTAAAATAAAAAAAACTGTCCTCGGATATGATTTTAGTCATGATTTGTTTCAACGTTAGCATTTTTAACTTTTAATTTAACGGGTTAAAATTTTAAGCGTTTTAATCCTACAATTTAATTTGCATATGTAAGATCGGACTCAACCCCCCATCCTTCTTCAGAACGACAAAGAACCGGCTGTAGAACTCGGATTCTCTCTTACCCCTTTTCCACCAAAAAAGAACTGGTTCGGAACTGGTGCTGGTTCAAAGTTGGTTCGGAGTTGGTTCAACTTGTGAACCTTTTCAGAACCTGTTTGTTTTTCCACTGACTAGAACGCCCAGCGAACGACGTCGTTGTGTCACTGTGTACGTCGCCATACGTCTTAGCTAGAAACGCTTGCAAGTACAACATTACTTTGGGATTATCTCTAACTCGTGTACCAAGAAGGCTTTAAAAACAATTGAAGTATGTAAGTCTTTTAATCTTTTCCTTTGATATGTAATCTTTTCTGATTAGTTATGTACCCCTGTCTTGTGTCTTTTTTCTTCTTTCTATTTATTTGTTCTATATTGTGACTGTTTTCTTCTTTGCTTATAATGTTTTCAATAAAAACATTTTTTTTTTAAAAATAGAAACACTTGTGCCAACTTCAAGCATAACAATTAAAAAGGCGGACTACATTGTGTTTCTGCAAATGTTTCTCCTGGCGATCCTATATTATGGTCAGAAAAGATGTTTATAACACATCTAAACCCTCCCCCAGCCCCCGACGTAAGCATGACGTGGTAAAAGAACGGTTCTAGTCCAGCAAAGAGTTGGTGCCGCTTTGGAACCAGTTTTCCTGGCCGAGAACCGTTTTTTTGGCTGTAGAAACACAAAGAACCAGTTCGTGCGCAGGCAACGGCTCCGAACCGGCTCTCAAAATGCTTTGGTGGAAAAGGGGTATCTCAGCTCCTGTAGTCTTGTTTTCTAGTCTATGTTCATGTTCCTGCTTTAGTTTTGAGTTTTCATGCCTTGCCATGTTTTTGTTTTATGTTTGATTGTGTTCTGTTTGTAAATAAACTGTGTTTGGTTTCTCACCTCACTTGCCTCCATTGGACTTCATTACACCAAGAGAGTTACTACTTCTTGTTCCATTACCAGAGCCTGCACAGGGCCTACCACTGTGGGAAGGACCCCATTGAATAGAGGCGGACGAGAACCAAATTGAATTCCGTAGCCTCTCTCTGCAGTCTGCAGGACCCACTGAGACACATTTGGCAGGCATAAGTTTCCATGATGATAAGAGAAGCAATCTCTTGAGACTAGCAGACCACACACAGATCACGTGTGTCACCTCCCTTAACCCTCTGGGGACCAAAAACGCACCCATGCGTTTTGCTCGTTTTTTTTCACATAGCAGAAAAATAGACTTAAAGTACTACCATCATTTCTGGTCATATAGAGTTAAGAAATATGAGAAACTAAACTGTTAAATGTCTACTTTTTTATGTGCCCACATACAATCGAAATAAAATATTGTGCTTTTGTAAAATAAAGAAAATAAACAGGGTGTGCGTTCTGCCTCTCCGTCTCCGTGAACTTTTTTTCTGGAGCACGTCTCTAAACTTTAACAAAACTCAGCGAATACTATTCACCCAGCCATAAGCAATATATCTTTTAAATCATTTGAGTTTGTACTTTTAAATGATCCGATTCAAAACTAAAATAAATATTCTCCGTTTATGTCATCTATATAAAAAGAGAGACGTGTCAGCCGTTCTAATTATCTTTCTCTCAGCTCATTATTTTATTAATGCGACTCGCCCACGGAGAGCACGCGCTATTCAAACGCAAATATGTGAAGCAACACATTGAGACGCGTTAACGCCTATATAAACTCTGTAAACACACTATATTTTTTAGTCAGATTAAGATTCGTCTAGCGCGGTTATGAGGAATAATCCTGGGACATTTACCTAACAAGTGCTGGTTTATTTTCACTTCGAGGAGGAGCAACAGTAGCCTGGTTCTACCAGACTCTCGTACATTTCATTTGTACATAGAGTCTGGCACCGCTCCATTGACAAGCGTTAACTTCCTTGTAGGCGGGTACTCTATTGAAGTCTAAAACTATTGGATCTGCCCAGAGTCACTCTATCTGCCATAACCAATCGCTAACGTTTGGTCGTGACATATGTATTTTCCCGAACCCCATGGGAGGATGGCCATAAACTCAAAACTAAGCAAAGATTGTTCTTGCTCCGGCTTTAACTTCTTGATATTCGGCTGCGTTGCCACAACGGACCGAATGGCTTCACTCGCATCTGTCTGCTCTGCCATTACTGAACTACAACTCAAAATAACGCACGAGTCGACATCAACGTCATCGTTCTCAGCAACTCCCTCTGTTCGCTGATTGGTCCTACAAAAAAATTGATTTCTGGAAACTGAAGTCTACAGCAGAATCCCAGACATAGTACTGAAGGAAAATGAAATTGAGCGGAAGTGCGTAGGAGGGCGGAGCCAGGCTAGAGCAACAGATCCAGCTGAGAAGTGTGTAAGTGTTTTATTCTTGTGCTTTGTTGGCAAGATGGCGCCAGGATGCGTGGCTAGCCGTCTGCCTCGTCTCCTTTTTTTTTAATGCTAATAACAGTTTTGCTTTGTGGTTTTTGCCAAGTAACCTCTGCTTTATTCGTGTATGATCGCCAAGCACTGTTTAATATCAGATCAGTTTGCTCATCACTGTTAAATCACGATTTTGAAGACAAAAACCACAACTCCCCTCCTCACCTGGCATTTGTGCCTACCTACCTGTGGCGCACGCCAGTGAAAGTGAAGAGGAAACGGCCTCGAAGACGCGGAAAGCGGGGTGGAGTACTGGTGAGAATTCGATCACAGTGGAGGTCTGATAACTGGATTAACTCTCATGCCCGAAAATATGGATACTCGGCGCTTCACAGAGTACCGGGTCTGCGATGGATTCAGCTCCTAAACCCCAGCAAACTGGACGCCGCGCCACGTCACCTGCCGCTGGAGGCACCGTTGCTCAGGCGCCGTAGACGCAGCCGCGGTGTGGACCAAGGATGCCTCCGGGAGTTGAAACGCTGCTCTGCATCGGGCCATCAGGAGCAGACTCTTAACTTTGGACTCCTCAATGCTAGATCCCTCACCAACAAGACGTTCATTCTCAAAGACTTCTTTACAACACGCCAGCTGGATATATTTCTTCTGTGTGAAACTTGGCTGCACGTCGGTGAGTGCACTCCGTTCTCCGAGCTTACACCACCAGATTGTTCGTTCTTAAACTCCCCACGTAGCACTGGTAGAGGTGGAGGGCTGGCATCAGTTTTCAAGTCAAGTTTTAATTGTAGACAAGTACAAACAAACTCATTTTCAAGCTTCGAATTACAGACATTTGTTTTAAATGCCGACGTTCCCGTTCTGTGTGCTTTAGTCTATCGCCCCCCAAAATTTAATAAGACTTTCATTGAGGACTTTACAGAATTTGTTACAGAATTAACGCTTAGCTATGACCATTTTTTAATAGCCGGGGATATGAATGTCCATGTGTGCTGTAAGTCGAATCAGTTGGCTAAGGATTTTCTAGATGTGGCTGACTCTTTTAATCTTACTCAATGGGTGGCTGGGGCCTCTCACGAGAAGGGACATACATTGGATATTGTTTTGTCCTTTGGATTAAGTGTAAATATACAGGAAGTCTGCAATTCTGGGATCTCGGATCACTTCGCAGTACTGTTTTCTGTCACATTGCCTGGATCCTTGGACAAACCGTGTGCCCCAGCACGCCAGGTGCGCACGATAAACAGCCAGACTGCCTCGCGCTTTTTATGTGCTTTTGATGGTTCATTGTCTCACATGAGTAACATAGATTATGTAAATGTTGATCAATGGCTCTGTGTTTTTAACTCGATGTGCTCGGACTTGCTGGATGAAATAGCTCCACTGGGAAGTAAAAAGTCTAAACCAGCATCGGAGCCATGGTTGAATGAAGTCACGCGCGCACATAGACGTGCATGTAGACGCGCAGAGAGGAAATGGAAAAAGGACCGTTTGCAAGTTTCCTATGAAATATTAAGAAACAGTCTGGCGGAATACCAGAAAGCTGTTAAAGCTGCAAAAACTCAGTTTTTATCCAATCTTGTTTCCAGTAATAGCCATAAGCCACAGCTTCTTTTTAAAATGTTAAACTCTCTTTTAAACCCTTGTGATTGTGCTGACGTTGAATCTTCAACTGAATTATTATTAATTTTAGACCTATTTCTAAACTCCCATTTCTGTCTAAGATAGTGGAGAAAGTTGTATACGACCAACTACAGTCCCACCTTGATGAAAATGGAATCACTGAATTATTCCAATCTGGCTTTAAACCCCGGCATAGCACAGAAACAGCCCTCTTAAAAGTTTTAAATGATTTGTTTTTAGCCGCTGATCTAGGCAAATCTACTGTTCTGGTGCTTTTAGATTTAACAGCCGCATTCGACACTGTAGACCATGCCACACTCTTATCTCGCCTAGAGCATTACGTGGGCATTAAGGGTACTGCCCTTCAGTGGTTTAAATCGTTCTTATCTAACAGAAGTTTCTCAGTTCAGTTAGGTGACCACTCTTCTTCACCAATGCCACTAGATTTCGGCCTGCCTCAGGGAGCAATTTTAAGCCCTGTTTTATTTTCACTGTATATGCTTCCGCTTGGGGCTATTTTTAAGAAACACAATGTGAGTTTTCACTGCTTTGCAGATGATATTCAAGCCTACCTCCCACTGAGCATTAATGACTTTACTGCAATTAAAACTTTACAAGACTGTCTTAAGGAGGTGGTATCATGGTTGGACTCAAATTTTTTAGGTATTAACAAAAACAAAACTGAAATTGTAGTCTTTGGGAAAACAGACTGTCTGCAGGGCTGGGACAGTGCCATCGGCCCATTAGTTTCATTTTCTCGCCCAAGCACAAAAAATTTAGGAGTGATCCTTGACTGTGGTTTTAAATTCGATAAACAGGTCAGTGCAGTGGTAAAAAGCAGCTTTTATCATTTAAGATTACTCAGTAAAATCAAGCCCTATCTCCCCAAGAAAGACCTAGAGAGAGCAGTCCATGCTTTTGTGACATCGCGGCTGGACTACTGTAATTCGCTGTACTGCGGACTCGAACAGCGCTCTCTCCGCCGCCTCCAAGGGGTACAGAATGCGGCTGCTCGGTTTCTGACAGGGAAAAGAAAAAGGGACCAAATTACCCCTGTGCTGGCCTCACTACACTGGCTCCCTGTATCTTTTAGAGTGCAGTTTAAAATTTTACTAATAGTTTTTAGATGTTTAACTAATACTGCGCCATTTTATCTTTCGGATATGCTGTACCCTTATGCCCCTGCCAGAGCATTAAGGTCAGCAGACCAGCTCCTTTTGACCGTCCCTAAAACTAGGCTCATCACCCGAGGGGACAGAGCCTTTTCAGTCGTAGGACCACGGCTCTGGAATAGCCTACCACTTTCTGTTAGATCTGCAGAATCCGTAGATCAATTTAAAAGCAGGCTAAAAACACACCTTTTCTACATAGCTTTTAACATTGAATAGGCAGGTTACATTGGCGGTTCCACTACTGTATGTTTTATACTTTATTTGTACGTAATGTTCTATTGTATTTTGTTATTTTGTGATTGTACTCTGACCAACTGATCCATATGTACAGCACTTTGGTCAGCGGAAGTTGTTTTTAAATGTGCTTTATAAATAAATTTTGACTTGACTTGACTTGACTTGTTCTAATCGCGATATAAAAAAACGCAAAAATAGCATACTGTTTAAATGTGAATCATGTTTCTCTGTGTGTGTGTGTGTGTGTGTGTGTGTGTGTGTGTGTGTGTGTGTGTGTGTGTGTGTGTGTGTGTGTGTGTGTGTGTGTGTGTGTGTGTGTGTGTGTGTGTGTATGAATGAACGTACAGATACGCACTGTTACATACAAAATAAAAGACAACATTTCGTTGACTAGTTTTGGATAAAGTTTTTCTCTAAAATAGACATCAAATAAGCTTTTGTTAGGAGTTTCTGCTCATATGTTAAATATATAGTATGTTTTGTCAATAAACTAATCAACTAAGATGTTATAGTGTTTGTTCCAATGCAAGTAATATCAAAATAATGAATCCTTAACTTTGAAATATGTATGATCAAAAGTATTGGCCTACTAAGACATTTATGGAAAAAGACAATTTTCTTTTCAAGATGTTTCCAATTCTGTAGAATGGCCCATATAACCTATTTGAACAGGATTTGTTTCCAGGTATGTCTAAAAATGTGCTTTTGACTTTCATTTAGATTTAGATTGTATATATATATATATATATATATATATATATATATATATATATATATATATATATATATTATATATATATATATGTATGTATGTGTGTGTATGTATGTATATGTATATGTATATATATTGTTCTTGCATTCTTTGGGGTCCTTGCATTCTTTCTCACACCTGAATGAAAGGCTCACAGGTCTTTGTCTTCTCATGTGTGAACCAACTAATTATTCACAAGGGGGTTGGGCCGTTGACGCCCATTCACATATTGCCATGGCAAACAAAAAAATGTTTTTCACAATTTTAATCAATCTATTGTGTTATGTGAATGATTAGGCAGGATGATTTTCAGATCATTTTGAAGCAAAAAATCTAGGCGACAACTTCCATTAGTCAAAAGTACTGTGGACACATATTCAGTATGTGTTTTGTGGCCTTATTTCAGAAACTTTAATTTTTAGTTTTTTCAATAACCATGCATATACAATATTCTCTCAAAAATACAAACATGTACATACATGTTGCTCACATATTATGGTAGCCCCGTTTTTGCTATATAGAGTGAATTTACACCTTTGCCATTAACATGTTTATAAATAACTGAAAAAAGCAAAAATGTCAGTGCATGTCAAAACATCCCAAGGGCCCCAAAAACACCTTGGTCCCCAGAGGGTTAATGTAAAAGGAGACACACAGATCTTTATGCTGCTTATTCATTTCTTAATAAGACAAACACCAAATAAGACAAACGATTCACACATAGCGCTTACTGAAGGTACAGAAGCTGACTGAGTTTGGTCCGGGTAACCTTTATAGCTTCCGTGGTACAAGTCACTATCACAGGATGACGTTCCACCAATGAGTGATTACCCAGGTACTTCAGATGCAGTCCTATACTACACTTGTTTTCAACAAGCCAAGTGATTTTATGTACCATTCATGTCCATAGCACAAATGGTGGTAAGTTTAATGCTTATAGGGTTAGAACCAAGGAGTTTGTTGAAATCATTAACCTTGTTTATGAGTAATAGTAATATTGATGTCTTAAAAATATAGAGTCATGGCCAGTGGCAAAACAATAGTTATATATTAACAAACTCACTTATTAAATCTAAATTTATTTTTGTCAGTGTTCTAACAAAAATCCAAACAGTGTGAAATGGGTGACATCACGTTATATCTGGGCAATGATTACAATACCGCAAAGACACCTAATATTTTTTCCATAGGAAACACGGTAAGTTCATCTTTATGAGTTCATTGGAAAATGTTGCTGAGTGGGAAGAAGGTCTTTGTGGTTGGCGAGACAGAAAAGGCTTTCATGAGCTGCAGACTGTGAATTTCTCTCTGTTTGTGCGTGGTGACCTGTTGGCCCTCATTAACATGCCTCAGTAAACAGCCTAATGAGCAAACAGAGATGAGATGGAGGAGAGAAAGTGTGAGAGGACGAAGTTGGCCATAAAAATAAGGAGGTGTGTGAGAGATACCAGTAACTAGTATCATCACATAATATTTTTAATAAGGTAGTGAATACTTTTTCTGTGTCTTGAGCTCATTACAAACATAAAGGTATGCATCTAGAGATCTGCTTAATAGATTGGAATTATTGCATTTTTCAATTTGTTTTTGTGTCTTTTTTTGTCCCAAAATGAAATAAATGTGAACCAACAAATGCCATACTGGTTTTATTAATTAATGCTATTTTGCTATTTTCCTTGTGGCAGAGTCGGAGTACTGCATGTATTTGGAAATCTAATCAGCAATAATAATAATATAACCCTGTTTTATCAATTACACAGCATTGAAGATCAGTTATTTAGTATGCATACTTTGGCCGAAATAATTTACACATGTTGACCAATCTATTCGCTATATGGCCTATAATGCAGAAATAGATTTCACATCTGGAAGAGAGCTGTATGTTTTTTGTTTGTATGTTAATTTGTTTGTGCACATGTTCATATCTGAATCACACGTACGCACATTTGAAAAATGATCTCAAATCATATATAGGCCGGTTTTAACACATAACATTTTGACATGGCTATGTAAAGTCCTTTATTTTTGATTGGCTGAAAGATCACAAAAGATGGACTTTATAAAAAAACATATTTGTAAAAAATACTGTAAAAGAGCTATAAACTTCCTTCACGGTGTAAAAACCAAAAATACCACATATCGAAACTAACCAGCAAAAAAACTCTTTCCAAACATCTGGAACTTTCAGACGAAAGCTCTCTCTCTTTCTCTCTCTGTATAGTTGATTTTTGTCTCTCTTCCCAACCATAGCATTTATATGGATATTTTCTTGTATGCAGTGACATCTCATTTGATCTACATCAGAAACATCTGGTTCAGCGCAATACACACCTGCTTTCCATTCCCATTCTATTGTTTCTCACAATCAGTTTTCTTGCTAATTTAAGCACTATTAGTCATGTTTCTGCAGACATTCAATTGTTTTCATTATCAAGTTCCAGAAAAACCTTTGCATGAAGTATTGCAAATATACCAAATATAAGTATTGCAAATATTACAGATTTCAGTCCATAGGTAGTAATTTATCAATTCTGGCATCACCAAAAAGCTTTTTAAATAAAATTATAAAAATAATATTGTTCTTTGGCAAAATTGTTCTGACTTTAATTTTGTTTTATCAAAGATTACACACTACATCATGTCTATAGTAAATGAATTCCCAGTCGTTGCATCAAAATGCACTAGTCCAAAGCAGACATGGCATTAATGTTGCCAAATGTTTGTTCACTTTACTGTTTGTGTTTGAGCACATACAGAAGCAATTAAACATGGTATGCAAGGCAGCATATGACAACAGTATTTGAGTAATAGAAGACATATGCCACTTACAGTTAATAACGCTACACTGTAACTTAGGACACATTTGGCTGTTTTGTATTTTTTTATATATATAAATTACAATGAGTGGACATTATTGTCAGCAGTATTCATTCAAAGTACTAAATATAAATATTCATTATGTGAAAGATGCAAAAGGATTTCGCTATTCGATTTCATATTATAAAATATTAAAAATCAAAAAATAAGTAAATAATCCATCTATATCTTTCATATGGATTAAGCTATATTATTTGAATCCCAATCGGTTTAAAAAGAAAAACACACAAGTGTGCACTGTACAACATTCTGCACTACGATTATGTGAAGTATAATCATCACATCAGCTCACAAATACACATAAAAAACCCATTCTTACTTTCTTTTCAACAAACACACTCTGTAACAAACACACGTAAATACTGTTTGCACAAATTTAAATCGATTCCAAATCAAACAGATATGAAAAGCATTAACTCTCTTGTGAAAAATTGGTCACTGCTCAACCAGCCAAAGCATTGTTCCAGCTAAGAAAAGAAAGAAACATGTTCATATTTCTATTTCTGTAACTGAACTGTTCCTACATTCCTCGTCACATAATTCCAATAAACATAGAATCTGAATACAGAGGAGTATTTTCAGTTAAAGGATACTTTAGCACTTTGAGTCTATTTTCTAGTTTGTTTTGGATGAACTAGAGTGGTGGACTTACAAATTTTGACAATGGGTCCGGTCTCGACTTTTTGACAATTTTAGGATCGCCTCTGAGCGCTTCAGAGTGGCTGTCTACGAGCATACTGAAACATGTCCTTAAAACAACACTTAACATCAGCTCTCAAAACTGTGCAACTCACCGAGTGGTTAGTGGTGTTCGTTGATGATTAAAAACAAATATATCGGCGCAATGTATGCTTTCAATCCGTGTTATTTATTATACTAGACCTATATTTTCAGATATCTCACAACCGCGTATAAACTTCCGCTCGATATTTGAGTCTGAAGCGTTAGCACACTCCCGACCACTTGATGGCGACAACCACTTTGCCGCAGTTGCTCTGCTCACGCTAGCCTTCTGAGAGACGGAGAACCGAGCGAAAAGACTACAACCAAATGAAAACAGACACCTTTCGGTATCTGGGAGCGCAGTAATATCAACAAGCACTGAGTCCTTCAACAGACATCAATGGAATTTTAAAAAATGGCAAATAAAACACGACAGAAACTGTATTTCACTACACTACTTGTTTCGGAACATCAACGAACACCACTAACCACTCGGTGAGTTGCACAGTTTTGAAAACTAACGTTTTCGGTTGTTTTAAGGACATGTTTCAGTATGCTCATAGACAGCCACTCTGAAGCGCGCAGTCCACCACTCTAGTTCATCCAAACAAACTAGAAAATAGACTCAAAGTGTTAAATACCGGAATTATCCTTTAATTACAAAACCATTAATCTGCATATTTGGGATCATGATGCCAACCAAAGAATGGAGATGTTGGTGCCTCCCTCATGGGTGATCTGGTTGATTCGCCCACGAACGCAGTCCAAAGACACATAGATGGCAGTACCATTCTGCACTTCGAATGAAGTTCTCAGCCCCACGCTGGCCCACTCACTACCTTCAGGCATATGTCCACCCACCTGCTGGGCCAAGGATGTGGCCTTACCTCCATCCTTACCTTGGCGGTAAAGGGTCAGCTTCACCACATTGCAGGAGTGGATCAGCTTTAGGTTGAGGGCCACACTGACCGTTCCAGCCTCAGAAAACACAAAGTTTCTCTGGGCATGTGCCTCACCTGAACCAGCTAGCCGCATTTGGTCTGTATTTGCGCTCATCTGCCTGAAGAGCAGGGGTTTATTTCGTACTGCCCCAGAGGGAAGACCTGTTCTTGAGACAGTAGCTGTGAATGTAGAGGAGACAGTGGTGGGGATCCAGATCAAGCTTAGCATACTAATCCCAGAACTATCGCCAAAGTAGCGGACATTGCACTGAGATGGGGCAACAATCTCAAAATTGAGCCAGTCTTCTCTGTCTACCCTTGTGGCTCCAGAAAGAGTGATGGAAGTGTCCCTGTAGTTAACGCCAGACTTAAAGGAGCGTAGCACCTCCTGGTTAGTGCCATTTCGGTTGACATAAGCAATCAATGAGAAACCTTCTCGAACACAAGCATGGCCCATGGAATAGATGGCCTGCTGGAGCACAAACTTCACAACGCCACTCTCCATGAAACGCACCCCGCGGCTGTCATGGGTCAGTGACACTATGTAGGGATCAGAAACAGCAGCTATACGGAAGGTTGGGCGATGGTTACTCTGGTAGTGGGCTGCTGTTGACATCTGAGCAGTCATGGCCACGGCGCCGGTGTCATGGGATAACCACAGCAAGCTGAACGAAGCCCCTCCAAGCTCATAAACTTGAATATCTTTACTCTGGTTGCAGTATTGGTTGGGACTCTTCAGCACGAGTGTCAGTATATGACTGGGTTCCACTTCAACTGCTGCACTTACAGTCACACCCTGGAAGAACTTTGTCTCTGGTTGCTCAATTCGAACCCCGCTAAGGTCTCGACTCTCCTCTTCACTGCCATTTATCCGTATCCCGACCTGGAGAAAGTTCCTGCAGCTGTGCTTTAGTGCAAAGTTGTAGTCTATCCAGACCAGCCCATGTTGTTGGAGATTGAGGTAATCATCATGGTTGGTCAATAGGTTGTTTCCCTCATTGCCACGAATATTAAGCTGTAGCCCTGGATAGATGGAAGTACTCTTCGATTTTGTTGGTGGTATGGCAATCGAAGCAGCCCAAGACTCTGAGAGCATGTTCTCAGACACAGTTCCACATACAGCATCACTGGTGGAAGTGCAGGGAATACCAACAGGCTCCCCATCACAGTCTGAACAAGCCTGGCACTCCTGAAGTTCCTGATTGTAGAAGTACTCCTGACCGCACAGCCCTGCGGAAATCTCCCTCTCAGAGACACCAAGACAACGAAACCCGCCTGATGAACAAAACAAAAAATAAGCTTGGTGAATATCATTTGAAGGCAGACATTGGAGTTGCATCATGTTTTTATTTTGCTTACCTGGGGTATTAAGACATTTTACTCGCTCCCCACACAAGCTCGGTAATTCAAGGCATTCATCCCTGTCCTGTTGATAGATATTTGTTACTCAAAGACATGTTAAAGATTAACACATACACCTTTGCTTGCTCTTTACTGAAATCTTATGTATTGCATGCATAATGCAATTTCTGCCACAGTGTCACCTGGCACATCCTATCAGCAGTGGACGAGCACTGTGACACCAGGAAGAATCCAGGAGGACACATAGTGCACCTTTCACACTGTGGTGGATCCTTTTGTAAGTCACAGTATTCCTCGGGTCCACAAGCAATTCGACAGCCCAACAATGGACGCCCTGCGTCCCCAACTACATTCATCACTTTGGCATCCACATCTACCTTATGCACAGCATAGGACTTTTGCAGGTGGCTACGTGCTTGGTTCTGAAGATCGGCCAGGTGACTTTCGAAATGGCTTCGCAGTTCTCCTTGCAGACCTTGGAAAGAGACTTGCTTGACCGTCTCAGAAAGCAGACCGTACTGAGCCTTCACCACATCCATCTGCTCGAACATGCGGCGCTGCTGGGAGAGAATCTCACGCTGCTGGGAGAGAAGGGCTCCCTGCTGTTCCACCAGCCTCTGCTGCAGATCACGGATCACCACTTGCTGAGCTCTCAAAGCCTCCACCAGCTTCTCTTGCCCCTTTGCCAGCTGTAGGTGTAGGATAAGTGCGTCCTCGGCAGGGACCTCATTCTCTCCTTGTGAAAGAACGAAACAGACAAGACTAAGTGGCATTAACTCAAAAAGTGTATGATAAACTTTAAAGGTGCACTATGCAGGATTTTCAGAAAAACATAAAAATAAAAGTATAGACTCAAAAACAATGCCTCTCAGTTATTACTTATGATTTATTAGAATGTTGTGTCTACAGAAATACTGTGCTTGTTTCTGGGCTGCAACCTTTGGCTCAGCCAATAACGACGCAGTTGAGGGCGGGACTTTATTGTGTCTATCTGAAGCTCGGGAAGCTTCGCTGAGTTCTTCTGTCTCGACACAAAACAATTTGCTAATGTTGCTATTGCCTTTTTTGACTGTTGTCTGAAACTATACAGATTACTAAGTATTGTAATTATGTTTTTATGATGACACAAACTCAATATTTTATTAACGAGCTAGACTGAAGATGGCTAAATATACACAAAAATGCTATTTATAACACAATATTTGAGAAAATATTTGCAAAATAGTTCATCACTCATTTTCCCCCTGGTATTATTTTGTGTCGGATGGACTGTGTGCCTGATATCATGGAGAGGGCATTGTTTACTATTATAACTAAAAATCCTGCAACGTGCACCATTAAGAATGACATACATTTCCATTAATAGTTACTCGTGTCCGTTCCACCTTATATTTAGATATAAAATTGATTATTTGGGAGTAATTAGAAACATACAGTTTAACATGCTCTTGCTTTGATGCAATTTTGTGTGAACTGAGAAAATGGTTATCTAAACAAATAATTTGTAAATTAGTATCATTAGTAGAGTTAACAGCTTTTTGATATGTGAATGTCAACGCGGTTTCATTGCATAATTTTACAACCAAGCGCTATTTTTTTCTGTGCTAGAACTATTTAAATCGAATGGAAATGGATCAAAGTAGTCTGCAATTTCTTGACAGTTGACTGCCAGCAGTTCTGCAGCTCTACAACACTGTAGCCAAGCAGATGTGTGTGTTTGCAATAATAGTTCTTGGGCCAGCTGTCAAATTCCCCTATTCATTGATGTATGGAAATACCAGCAGTGATGTGAAAATCATATAAACTATTATAAAGCCTGATCATTTGTGTACACTCCCCACCCTGCAGCATGCCTCTCATATTGTTCATGGGCAACAGAGAGAATTCATCTGTGATGTCTGTAAATCTACTCAAACGTCTCACACAAGCATTAAAGAGATTTCTTCTGTGTATAGTTTGTATGAGACTTTTAGACAACATTATTTGTATTACATCTATAGATAATAATTCTGGGGAAAAAAGCAGTGTGAGGCACCAAGGTTAAGTGATAGAATGAAAAAAAAAGTGATAAGGTAAAGGTAATCCCAAATGTTGTGAGGGGCTTTGTAAAATTGTGATGTAATTATCAAATAAATTAAACCATTAAATATATTTTATGGGGGGGGGGGGGGGGGATGAATTAAAATATAATTTGTAAAACTAAAATAACCAGGTGAATACAAAGGTTGGAAGCACCTGATTTATATCATAGTACTGACTGAATGATTACCATATTCATTAGGCCTAACTATGCAATTTCCACAGCCCAGGGTACTTTGAAGAATACCATGGTATTACCATAGCCTACATTAACAACAACAACAAAAAAACGTTTTTGTTAGTGGAAAAAGTAATGAAAATGACTTATTACATGTTTCGAAATAATAGGCTACCATGGTATTACCATGTTCAACAAAGCATATGGTATTACCATGATACTTTTTGTAAAGTAACAAAAAAATATTTTTAAATATAGTAATACAGTAGCTTACTCTATTTGATTAAGTGTTACGCTAGTTACTTTCATTCAAGAAGTGCAGAACAGCTGGAACAACTGTTTCAATTCACCTGGTTTGATGTCACACGTGAGTTGAACTCCCAGAGGAGCCCCGACCTCTGATGCGGGATATCCGATGTCCGGAAATTCCCCAGAAACTGAGCGGCTCTGTCTGCCACATGGATGAGGGTTGGTTGGCTGGGCTCGGGTACACACCCGTCTCCAGCACAGGGTCTCGATCGGGGCTTCTGTCGTATCCTCAGAGGCAGACGGCACTCAATTCCTTTACATTCCCCGGTGTCGTTCGCAACATGATCTGGTCCTTGAGGCGTAACGCAATCTGCGCACACAGGATCAAACACTCCAGAGACGCGCGTCTGGACGGTTTCCCTTGTCTGGTCTCCAGACCGTCCGCGCTGGGACAGAAACGTAGCGTGATGTTCAGATGAAAAGCTGAAGGGAGCATGATGTTGATTTATTGATCTGCTCTGTGTTGTCGGACTGTGTAGTCGCGGTGGTCTGGGCGATCTGCCTCCCGGACAGTGTGATCCGGAGCAGGGTCTGGCGTCTCCAGAGTCCCCCGAGCGCGCGGAGCGGAACGTGCATAATACATAAACCAGCAGCAATAGTGTCTTTATGGATGATGACATTGTTAATTCATTTATCTACTAACATAAAAAACAACAGTTATGACTCAAGCGGGAAAACGCGTTTAAAAGAGTTCATTGAACTGAAAGAAAGTAGGCTACGTCAACAACTGTATTGAATCATAATTTTAAGACTGCAGATAAACTCTTTAAACAGTGAAATTAGATTACCTGCAGTTGCCTTCTGTTGGGATGTCAGTTAAAATATAAACAGCAGGAGGTGAGCATCTCTCCTTTGCTGCAGTGTGTGTGTGAGCCACTCTAAACACTTCTGAAGGAGAATGTTATAGGCTGTGTCTCAAAAACCAGTGAGCTCCCTATCTAGGCAACATTTCCTTGGGCATCATATGTAGGCATCATAGATGTGTTTTTCTAAGAATCATCATTTTATGCAGCATTGCGTTATTGTTTACATGATGCATTTTTGGCCACCACAAGCAGATGCACAACAGATTTGATCAGTTGTATGTCCACATGGAATATTTTTGAGCTTCAAATGTGCATTTACATAATTCTTGGGCAATGTAAGCAGCAGTTTTGGGCATCATCATGCTGCATTTAAAAAAATAAATAAAACAAATTAGGAATGTATGATGCCCAAAAATGCTGTTTAAGAATGAAGCTCAGTTTAGTTTAGAGACAGTCTATATCATTCTCCTCCATAAGTGTTGAGAAAAATCCTGCACACACATATAATGCCCAAAAGAAACATATGTGTGCCAAAATATGCTCTTTGTGCCAAGTAGTCTCAAAATTGCTGCATGCATAATGTTCAAATAATTAGTATATGCACATATAATGCCCATAAATGCTCCATGTGTGCCTATAATGCCCAATAATGCAACACACACCAACAATGTCCCAAAACTGCTGTATCCGCAAATCATCACCAAAAATGCTGTCTAGTTAGGGAGCTTGCTAGGTTTCACCACACAGCCTGTATTTGGCATTCCAAAGACTTAATTAGCATCAGGTTTCCCCAGCCTGAGTTTAACCCCTCACTCTCCCTGTCTTTCATCTGTTTTTTCTCCTTTGATGTTTATTTTCCCTTTTATTTAAGAGTGCTATGTTGTACAATATTCGACTTGACACTTTTAAACACCAAAATACTGGGCTACAAATGAGGAGCTATTACGGAAATAGCTGTCCAGACAACAAAAAAGGTCTGGTTTTTTTTCCCTTGTGAAAAAGAAGTACATTTTAGCATACTTATAAAAAAGGCATTTAATACGAAAATAATATTAGTTCAAGAAATACTTAAGTGCAAACTGTTTGCAATATTTTTGGACACTTAATTGCATGTACAATTAAATGAAAATCTATTTTATATTAAATGCAATTAGTTGAACTTATGAGTCATTTTCGACCCACCTAGGACTAAGTATATCTTTGTAGGTAATTTCATAATTAATTCTGTTGTCTCTGAAATGTGGTTAGTCTGCTGCAGAATGTACAACAAGCATTTATGGTAAAAAAAAGAGAAAAATTATTGAAATGTGTATGTCATATTTATTATTACAAATTGTGCCCTTGTTAAATAGGCATGAAAGTGTACTCTTTTAAACCTAAGTGGTCTTTTACAGTATGTCATTATTATTATATTACCTGCAAGGCCAATAATTTAAATATATATATATTGTATATACGTTTAAGATTCAAAATACACTACGAGTGCACGTTTAAGGGTTTGCCAAGCTCTTCCTATGTTTAAGCTAAATATATCCTCCAATATAAGGATATGATGCAGACAGGAATTCAGTGGCTGCAGTGTAAGGTCTCAATAGAGGCGTCTTCATGATGGAAAGTTGTGTTACGACCAATGTCACCTTTGTTTGTGGTCATGTCAGTTTTTTTAAAGAAACACAGGCTTTTGATTGTTTAAACAGCTGTTGTCTGTCATTCAGAATCTGTCACGCAGAAGAAAAAGTCTTAAAGGGTCAGAGTTTATTTGCTAGAGTTCAGCCGGCCATGCTATACACACATTTGGAGAGGAGAGACGGGAATCCCGAGCTCTTGGTGTCTGATAATTAAAGAGCTTTCATTTGCGTTTTCAAGGCTTTTTCATGGATCTTCTATATGGTGATGGTTAATTAAAATAATTATTCAAAAGCAAATAATGTTGGCTATAATGTTGTACTTTATATAACCAGTTTGCAATTAAGCAACAAATAAGACTAATAGTGAATACAATCAACTTTACATTTAAACTTTAAGACATCTAAGAGGGTTTTTTTAAAAGACAATGTCTAAAAGTGCATGACAAAATGGTTTATTATCATTATTTTACTAATTTACGAATGTTTAGCCATACCCTGTCAGCTGGTTTGATAGTCTGAACAATTTTAGCACATTCCTTTGATGATTTTATCTCAGATGATTTCAGCAGAGGGTGCTATTTATATCCTTGGACACATTTGCAGACAGTATCAGGATTTAAAATGTGAAGTTTGAGATGCTAAGACACTTTAATTAGGCGAAAGTGATAGTTAAATATTTTTTATATTATAACGGCTGCTATATGAATAACCAGAGTGTTTGACCGTGTTGAATAGTACAGACATTAAACCAGAATAATGAGTTAACTGTGTCCAGTAATGGTTTTTAAAGAGCGTACCCCCTCACACCTCACCATATGGGCTTTTGGAGTCAACTGAGACCTATAGTGGACTTTCTTTATAAAGAGCTGAAGTGTGTCTGTACATTGTCAGACCAGGTTGTGACCCTGTTATGAGCTAAGCCTTTACTTTATGCCAAATGTGCCCACCTCTCCAGCTGTTTATAGTGTCTGTTTCAAATCACCAAATGTAACAGAGGGGATATCATCAGTTATATGAGAATGTATGTGGCTTGTGATTGGAGTCACACAATCAATAAGAGCACACTGATATTAAACCAACGCAGTCTGATGAAAGTGCGTATCAATACCACGAATGTTATTTCTCGTGGCATTTATACGCCAAAAATGGTTTTGGCGTGCATATGCTACGCACTGAAAATCCCTTGGGTAGTAGGATTAGGGGAGGGGGGATGGGGGTGCGTGCGTATTACACGCCATAAAGTGCGTATCATATGCACGCGAAAACTGCGTATCATATACACGCCAAAACTGATTTTGGCGTATAAATGCCACGAGAAATAACATTTGTGGTATTCATACGCACTTTCATGAGATCGGGCTCTATTAAACAGGGACTGACAGAAATTCAACGGCTGACAGATTCCACATACTTAACTATGAACAGAATGGGATATAAATAAAGCACATGTTGAATTGGACTGAATCACCAAACTCAACAGTGTCACTTTTAAAGTCGACATAAAGTCAACGGTAACACTTTACAAATAAAGTTTCATTTGGTAACATTAATTAACTACATAGTTAACATGAAATAACAATTAAAAGTAATTCTACACCATTTATTCATTTTAGCTAATGTTAATCTCAACATTTATTAATCAAAATTTGTATCTGTTAGCATTAATTAATGCACTGTGAACTAACATGAATATGAACATTTTTGCTTACAAAGTTTAATAAATGCTGTAAGGAGAAATAGCTCATTGTTAGTTCATGTTTGTTAATGCATTAAAGCAGCACCAGGTAACTTTTCAACCTTCATAATATATTTCCATGTCTCTTGTGATGGTACATCGACTTACAATAGGTTGAATGACACGTCTGAAATAGCCTGACGGGGTCTGTAGCGTTTTTAATCGTACTTTTAAACTTCGGGTTTCGGGTAGTAACCGGCGAACAAAGAGAACTTCAAAATTTGACTGCTTTACGGCATATACGTCACTTCCACCACCACCCTCACTTCGTTAAAATCGGCAGGGCTCTCAAGTGTCACGCATTCAGCGATACAGTCACTCATTTCGGTCTTTTGTCATGCTCTCCCGCCACACATTGTATTTCTCATGCTGAAAAATTATTTGTGATATATTTAATATGACGCAGCGCTCAAAACTCTGGCCGCGCTGCTCTCACTGTGGAACAAGGCAGAAATCAAGCGCATCTCCTCTGGTGTTGTTCATCTGGTGTTGTTAGCCAATCAGAAAATAGCACTATTGTGTCTGGGTAACATTTAACGCAACAACCAATGACACCCCATCGGCTGGGCTGTTTTTTTGTCTGCCTGACTATGTTACGGAAGCTATCTTATCCTCCGTTTATCTTCATGAATCAGGCAATGATTATTTGTCTTGCCTCAAGCAATATTGCAAATCGATTTGTAAAATTTTCAGATTCATTTATGGTAGCTTGATATTACAATATTGATGATATATGGTTATTATCTACCACTCAAACATTGCATTGAAGTATCATATAGATTCAGTAAAACGGTAACCAATAGACTAGGCTACTATAATGACGCTGGCTTGTAAACGTGAGCACCGCGATCATTTGTAGTTAGAAGAAAAAATAAAACCCATGGAAGCGTAAGCGTAAGTTCTGCCAGAAAGACTCCACTGCCACGTCATTAATTTGTGGTTCTACGCTACCAATCACAGCTCGACATCGAATATAAAAGACTGATCCTACCGTTCCATGTTGTTGCCCGCAGGTGTCGTAGCAAAGTTTTCCCCCATCCTCCCCACCACCACCAGAATGGCTCCCGTCCACTCGTCAGGGGGTAGGCTCCGCCCCTGCCTCTAACATCAGGCAGGACCTACAAGCTAACCTTCAGACCCGGACGGAGGACGGGGCCTACGCCAAAGAACTCTGAGACGGAGCTTGTCGAGCATCTACTTTTATTTTGTCTGTAAACTCCTTTCACAAATTAAATTCTATTTTATTCGAGAATCCTTCTGAGTCTTTATGGTAGAAATTCAATTATATTCATATGACATGCTAAATATGCCACTGTACCTGGCATGAAGACATTTCACACGCGACGCAAGCAGAACACCTACATGTGACCTCCTCCTACAGTGTTCAGGGCTACAGAGTAGACGGGCTTTGAGGCCTATCATGGTTGTTGTCAACAAATGCACGTGCATGTAGGATGACAGTTTACGACAGTAGTAGAGGACAATACTGTTTCCCAACTGTAGGGGGACCCCGAGAGCAAAAGTTGTAAAAGTAACCTGGTGTTACTTTAAATAATGTTAACAAATGAGATCTTGTCTAGTAAAGTGCTACCAAATCAAATTCAACCCTATTAACTTTCTTAATACACTTTTTTTTGTGTGTGTGTGTGGACATATTGTCAGAACACATTATTTTATTTATTTTCAAATTTTGTGTTCACTTTAAGATGGGCCAACAAAATGTGTTTGTACATTTACTACAAAAACTGCATGTCAGTAATTTATACAGTAAAACCAAAAGAATACGGCATTGTTTTGGTTTATACCATGGTCTATCTAAATACTCGATTCTGATTGGCTGGAAGGTGTGCAATAAAACCGTTTAATGCACAGGTAGTTCCAAGTCAGTTTAATTACAGTTCTCTATTAATGTGCTGATTTCTGGATGAAATGAGTTTAAAATGTCCAGCACTGGAACACATTTTTATCTCTTGCCATGGTGGCATCTCTCAGGTTGTAGCCTAAAGCTTTCAGCAGCAATGCAGATTGATGTAGTTGGCAGACGTGGTGCGCTGCAAATTCAAACAAAAGAGCCAATAAAAAGCAGCAAAATAGCATCGCTTTACTAAATGGCCTTTAAATGGCAGGAGACATTGTGCACACCAAAAATAGACACAGCAACAAATTAATATTATTCACCATATCTTTTACAGAAAATATTCAGATCCAACTCCCATTGTAATCGTTAAAATTTTAATAAGTTATGAAAATCACACTGCGCATACATCACTCGGAGATCGCGCTGCACACAGAAACATTCAGGAGCACAGAAACTTGTTATCAACGCGGCTTTTATTGATAAAATAGCTTCGCTACTGAATCACTACATTATATTTCTCAGCAACGATTGGGTAACATTGCTGGTTTTGAAGTAATTAAACTAAAAGCTTTGTTGTTAATAGAGAGAGACGCTGAACAGATGCAGGTAATTCACACACACATCTCCCATCTCTCTCTCTCTCTCTCCTCTCTCTCTCTCTCTCTCTCTCTCTCTCTCTCTCTCTCTCTCTCTCTCTCTCTCTCTCTCTCTCTCTCTCTCTCTTTCTCTCTCTCTCTCTCTCTCTCAAAAACAAATTCAAATAAATGTTTTAATCTTATGCACTACTTTATCTCTGTGTGTGATTGAAAGCAGGCAGAATGCTAGATTTAATGTACAAAAACTGAAGAAAATAACTGTCAAATATTGCGATGCAAACATCTATAACAGCTTTAAGTTGTCAATGATGGCAAATGACCATGGTGTTAGTGGAATAATCCACGGCTAGCTGTGCATTAAATGATTTGAATGCACTCCGCTTCCCGTTGGGTGGTTCTTTGCCCCCAGTCTTCCATTAAAATCACAGCTAGCCGTGGATTATCCCTTACATAGCCTACATCAAAGATGTCTGGTCTCAGATGGTTTGGGTTGGTGTCAGTGTTGACTCGTGTCATGGAGGGTGGTCTGTTTTTCCTACAGAAGCTGGTGCGGGGCTTCTAAAGAAAATGAAAAGGCAGAATAAGACCACATAAAAAAGTCCTAATAAGAGCAGATAATTGGTAGCAAATGGTGATAGTTCCGTTCTCTTTATTTTAGGAAGAGTAAAGTTTGGATTGTTTTGTAGTTTTCAAATTTTAGTTACAAAATAGTTTATTTATGGCATCACTGTGAAATCCCACTTTTGAAACCTTTATTTGTTTAAGAGTATGCTAGTGCATTCCTAAAAGTTAACAAAATGACCTAATTAATATTATATATTTATTAAAGTAGCCAGCTTTTCCAACTTCAATAGGAAATATGTCATCAATGGAAAGAAAACTTTACTCTTCTGATAAGAAGTGTATATACATTGCAGCATCTTTTCTCACCTTTTTTCTGAAACGGTTTGATAAAGGATCCCCTCCTTTCTCAGAGCCTCTGGTCTACAGCTTACAGCACATGTTGGAAACCATTACCATATCTGAACCAATGTTCCTCAGCTCTTGATACACACGGTAATGTGAACAGTGACAATGGCGTGGTTTTACCGCATACATTCAAACCTCGTCCTCGTCCTTTTAAAGTGCATGCAAAGTGAATTATGCAACTTTGTAAGTTTGTGCAGGAAGTAAGACTGGAATTACCGATGACTCGTTTCAGAAGTTCACAATCGATTCTTTCTTTTGGGAGACAATAACTCCATTTATCGTGTACTTTGATCTTACAGCTATTACACACGTGATGAAAAACTCGATCAAAGGGGCATTTAAGAAAAAATACTCAGTGCAACTTTAACTTTAATATTTATTCAGACATGCAACTGGCTTCACAACAAATATCCAAGTCCATATAGCAAGTCCAGGTTTACAAAACTACATAGCTTCATTGAAACATGTATCACTACATGCATAACAATGGCATAAATCATTAACAGAGAGAAATGCTTATCAATCATTCACCAATATGTAATCTTAGGCGAAATAATAAACTAGCACGGGTTGGCCTGTCTCATTCACAATCTCAGCTGTGCACTGGTGTGCCGCTGCTTTTCAGCGTCAGAAGGAATGCAGAGACAGGTTTAGACCTGAAGTTCCGTGTGAGGCAGGAAGTAAGCGAACTGTCAGTGACTAACACACAAGCGTACAGCTCTCAGCCTGCTGCATGTGGGTTGGGTGGTGTCCAACGTTAAACAGGAAAGAGGCATTTTACTGAAAACATATTTATGACCACATCACCTAGGCATTAGAGCTAAAAGAGAAACCAAGGTAAGTGGTGTTTTTCTTCAAACAAATAGTGTGGTTGACAACTAGGACTGGGTTCAGTGTGTTTTTGATTTTGTTCAAATATACCTGTTACTTTTAACAATAATCAAACAGGACGATTTTGTGGGAATATTGTGGTGTCTCTGGTGCCTAAGACTTGTCTAATTCCACTGTTATATAAATTGTTTTCATATATTGGTCATTTTAATGGCTTTTCTAACTGAATTTCATGAAGAAAAAAAAGTTAACACGCTACACCAGGATGTTGTACATGTATTTTTCTGTAGTGATGATGTCATGTGAGTCAGTATTATTTGATTATTGATTAGTTTCCAGATATGAAAATGACATGAGCAGATTTGCTTCTGCTGATATGTTGTCTAATATGTTGGGTCATTTGATATTCAATGCTTGTAGAGAATATCCCAGACTGATTAATTGAAAATTAATGAATTATATTGTTGCGACTGGCCAGATATACTGGTATTAGTACAGCACAAATAACACCACACCCATATCAGTGTGATATTATCATTTACTAAAAGACTACAACATTAATCCAATAGTTTTTGACTAGCCAATCTAGAAGTTTACAGATCAAAAAATCAAAATGGATTCTACTTACAGCTCGTTCCCAGTTTTGTTGTTTCACTGTCTTAATAATCTTTATGTTTTTTTATATTAACCAATTCATCCACAATTATTTGAAACATGTAAGTAACAGAATCCAAACAATGCATGATGGATAAAATCAGGTCTTCCAGACATTGTTTTCATTGAATATTCTGTTTACTTGGAACTATGTTACAGTATGGAAGTAAAGTGAGTTGGAAATGGCATTTCATGTTGACTTGAAGAATGGATGCTAAATGTAACATTTATTCAGGATTAGAGTTTTAACTCTTGCTGTTTGGCTTGTCCAAAAACTGAATTATGTCCTCAGCTCTCCGGTGTCTCTATCAATAATTACTGTATGTCTGTCTCACTTGGAATAGCACATGCTGTCACTTCTCTAAATTAGTAAATAACAGTTTTGTACAATGGCCAATGCAGTAAGTTTGTTTCTGGGCTGTTCTATCTCATCTACAGAAAAAAATTGAAGTGAACAAGTGAAAAAAGTGAACTCCAGCATATGCAAATGTTTTAGCCTCAAAGCACATAAAGAGGTTTAGTGTTTGAAGTACAACATCTCACATGTTAAACCAGCACTGTTACAGGAATCATGGAACGGCTCATCAGCTAAACTAAAACACTGCCCAAGTGTTTGAGGAAGAAACAAACAGGAGACTGCTTTTCTATCAGGTTACCCCAAAGCCAACAGTCTGTCTGGCTCTATAATGACTGTTTTCCTAGGACTAAAATAACTGCTAAAGAATGATAGCGTCTCAGTGATTTTAAAAAGCATTACTGTGACAACATTAGCTGCTAGGCTATTCAGAGAACTGTGAATGAACTGTTAAGTTACTCTTTACTGAATCATGGAATGCTGTAAAATACACCGTTGAAACTAGCATTCAGACATTTGGTAAATGTTTGCAGCCTCAACAGTGACATTTAAATGTCAAAAAGTCCTGTATATGGCAAATATTTTGTCTGTTTATAAAGGATTCAACTTTTAATGTCTGCTAAAGCAAGCACCACTAGTAGGCCTATTAGTAAAATCCAAAGTAAACTTTGGCAAACACTTTTCATGTTACAGATAGGCTATGAATGACACCTCAAATTGTTTGTTGAAGAAAGATGTGCTATTCATTTTCTAAGTGATCAGACTTTCACATAGCCTACTATTTTCACATGATACTATTGTACTATTTCCTAATAGCCTACTTATTAAAAATATTGTATAAACTATATTTAGAGACCAGAATATTACCAGACCAGACTTTAGATTGGACTGTTTTGACTTGGCCAGGGGTGCGTTTCCAAAAAAGCATCGTTAGCCAACTATGTTCGCAAGTTCCGCCGTTATCAGCATAGTTCAACGAGTCGGTGTTTCCCGAAACCATCGTTTATGGAACGACAGCACTCGGCCTGTGGTTAGAATCTTAGTTTCTAGTTTACATGACATGTTGACTAAATAAATCATTATCTTGAGCAAAATAAGCAAGCTGACATTCAGTACAACCCGTGTTTTTTATTTAGAATACATACAATTTATGTCTTTTAGTTTGTCAATAGATTTAAAGCACCTTTTTTAAACGGTGTGCGTACATGCTCAACTATGTAAGAATATGGTTTCAGGAAACAGTCGTGAGTGACTTGATTTCTCCAACGATGCATCGTCCTATGGTACAGCGAGTTACGTAGTTGTACAGGAAACCTCAGTACGTTACCTAGCAATCAATTAAATAAAATGCCACTTAAAGAGAGTGTATTTAAAGAGAGTACACTTTCATGACTGTTTATTAACACACTTTTAAAAGGTGCACTTTGTAATAATATAAAATTGAAAGTTTTACTTTTTATTAACATTTTAAATAATATTTTATTGTTCTTCAGAAGTAGGCTACACTTATTTTCATGTGTTGACTAACATACGTAAAGCACATGTCAAATACTAGATTATTCTTAACTGTAGTGTCTTATTCAATATTGCATTTAGAGTTAAACTTCATTGAAACTAAATTGAAACTTCATCAGTACAAATGTAATGTACAAATTACAAATATTTTTAAATACATGACATACAAGTTTCAATAGAAATTTAATTTAAGTATGTTTTAGTTAGTCACAAATGCTGATCAGTACATTTGACAGTAAACTTTAAGCATATATCAAAGACAATATAAGCAATTAAATAACATATAAAGATAAAAACACTCTAAAGTTCAGCAGTCTGCATTTATTATAACTTTAAAATGTAATACATTTTCATTTAACTGCAAATGACAAGAAGCTAACTCTCTGGAAACTTTCAGTTCACACTTAAGCATTTTATTCTAAAGTATAATAGTATACTTTATTCTAAAGTAGTTAATCAAATCAAATCGTACAATCGACAAAATTGAGAAGTTTCAGGAGACAGAATGTTACAGTTATCCTGCTTTGATTGCAGTATGACTAAATAACTTCCTCGATATTTAATTTAAAACACATGCAATTGTAAAACAAAAGGAAACACTGAGCTTATTTCTTTTCCAGACCTGAAATCCTACAGAGATGCCCTTGATATGGAAAATGACAGCTACTATAACACTTAACAAAACAAAAGAAAATCATTCTTGAAGTAGAAGAGAGCCGGATATTGCGCTGCATAAATGCCTGACCTCATCTCCTCAAACATTTCAGTTAAATAAAGATTTACTCTGACACAAGGTGCCAAGTTCTGCCAACTTGACTTTTTTATTTCTTCCTGTTGTGGCACATAAAATCTACGTAGCATAAATCAAACAAAACACATGTATGTTTTAACGTGAACATGTATATTGATGATATATTGATGCATGTAGTTGTCAATTGTTTGGAAAAAGAAACATTAGAGACATATGAGAAGTACCATATTGTGATAGCTACATAGAGATAGAGAGTGTCATCTGTTTCCTGTTGGAAACTAAGTTGCTTTCAACATCTTGCGAGGGGAAGTTGCTGTAACCACTTCCCCATGTGTAGCAGCACACAAACAGCTCTCTGATTGGCTGCATGGCAATGCTTCATTTAAACAAGAAGACACGGCATTGTTCTATTCACAGGAGCTGGTGGTACAGACTCTCCTCGCCTGGTTTGGCATAGTATCAGTTGAAGAATTTATTTGTTTTTGAGTATTGCAGCACTGCTCATATTCAAATGAATATGCGCTTGCGTTGTATTGTTGTGTTCATTTAAAATGCAAATGCAAACTCAAACTCAAACAGTATATACAAATATATACTGTATATATATTTTTATATATATATATATATATAAATAAAATAATTTTAGAATGAAAACAAATAAAGTAAATATTCTAAGATTAAATAAAAGAAAAAACTAAAACTAGATGAGTGAAGAATGGGAACAAACCTTGATGTTGGTTGAGAAAGTTTTTGAAATTGTAAAAGCTTCAAGTGTGAAATGAGGAGAGAGAGAGAGAGAGAGAGAGAGAGAGAGAGAGAGAGAGAGAGAGAGAGAGAGAGAGAGAGAGAAGAGAGAGAGAGAGAGAGGAGAGAGAGAGAGAGAGAGAGAGAGAGAGAGAGGGGGAGAGAGAGAGAGAGAGAGAGCTTGGGTTGCTGCTAGGGAGGGTTGCTAGGGTTTCTATGTGGCTGCTAGGGTATTTAAGGTGGTTGATAGGGTGTTGCTATGTGGTTGCTAATACTCAGGGTGGTTGCTAGGGTGTTAACATAACTAACTTTTACTTTTTCTGAAATTAATGTGAATGGTGCTTGTGCCTCACCATGATATAAGGTGTGGTTGGTGGTTGCCAGGGTGTTGCTAAGTGATTTGGTAAGGTGTTTTGAGTGGGTTTTGGCAAAGTGCTCTATAATAATCTGCTTTTAATACGGGTTGAATCCTCCCTATTATCCACCAGAAGAAAAACGTACATCTCACTTAGAAAAGTACACTTCTTCTTGATTTGAGGAATTCATTTATTTCTGTAGCAAACGAGCTAGACGACTGTGTTTAAAAATGTTAACATGTGCATTAATTCAAAGCGGTTGAACAAATGATTTGCTGAATGCGGGAGAATAAGAAGGAAGTGGGAAAGAGTCGGATAGTTTGGCCGAAGATTACCGATACTGTTTGTCTTATTAAAGTTGAACTGCAGGGGAATAATCAGCAGAGAAGTTACTGTTCTTTATTCTTTAATGCTACTGGCTCATATACATTTACTGTGAAAAAAGGAATGTTTATTATTGAACATGAACTGGTTTATGCAGTTACTGTAGCAACATTACAACAGAATGAAACAGAGAATGATCTCTTTGCATGTAAGTCATACTTTCTGTAATATTGTACACTGAGGCTGTACTAAGTGTCATGGGCAGGATTCTGCATGTCTTGGCAAAGAATGAATGTGTAAAAGAGTTATGCAAGCCATGCCTTTATCTCTAGCCTCTGGATGGATATTGTGCAATGCTTAGCTTTGGGTTATGTTTTGTATGCACAGGTACTCTGCTCCATCACAAAGGTTTACGCTACTGTAACCAGTAAAAATGACACCATCCAGTTGACCAATTCTACACAGCAGTTACAAAAGTACAACATCCCCAGCTTACAAAAATACTTTCTAAGAAAGTTTTGTTAACGTTCTCATTATGTTGTTGGAATGTTTTCTGAATGTTCAAAACGTCCAGTTAAATGTTAAAAACATTATTTCTTGGTTATGCCAATGTTTAGGGAACATTAATTTCTGCAAATTTTATAGGAGTGTTACTTTTGAATGTTCTCTGAACATTCTAAAAACAAGAAGTAACATTTAAAAATGTTAGACAAACTAGTCTAAAAAAACACGAAACCAGAGCATGAACCAGCACCTGCAATGGACCATGAGCATGAGCCCCCTCCAACCGCAGAGTAAGAACCAGCCAAAGAGATCGTCCCAGAGCCAGTGCCAGTTGCCATATCCGTCCCTAGGCTGGAGCATATCGCCAGGTCCATCACAAAAAAGTGCAGTTCGAACAGTCCACCCCAGGGCTTGATGAGGATCACCAACTCATTGAATTTACAGCAGAGCCAACTCTCACCCTCTCCGGCATCTCTCGAACTCTCTCCTCTTCTGGTAAAGCCAGCTATGATTCTGGACAACCCAGTCCCTTCATACCCCTTCCTACCCCCTTTTTCCTAGATTCTATGCTAGTTCCTTTCAGTCCCCTTGCACTGACTCCGTCCTCGGCGCTGACTCCTGCAAGCTCTTTGGCTCCGGCCCGGGCTCCTTCACCACCTGCATGACTCTATGAAGGGGATCCCCTGGCTACACCTCATGCATCCAGGCCCATTATTCCACCTCGACCTGTCAGCCCGTTAGCTCCGGCGTGGTCTGCCCTCACTCAGGCTCCATCAGGCACCCTCGTCCCTTCGGCTCCAGCTTGGTCTCATCATCCTGGTTTTGCCACGGACTTCCAGATCTCCAGCTGCGCCTCAGCAATCCACCCTGTCGGCTCCACCGGGTTCTTCTCATCTGGTTTCGCCTTGGTCCTCACTCCCTCGCATGTCACCCTTTTCTGCCAAGCCCCCGGCTCTGCCACGGAGGATTGGATTCAACCTTACAACTGTGACACAAACATTCTATTAATGTTACTGGAAGAATGTTTTTTTTTTTAAATAACTTTAAAAGAACCTATCCAGAATGTTGGGGGAGTTCTGAGGAGTTCAAATTAATTTTTTTAGGACTGACCACAAATTACTTCTTTTTTATTTGATCTTTTTATTCATTGATGAAAAACTGATGACTGATTTGATGATGTTCAGGACCGAGAATGGTGACTCACAGCTTTAAAATAAAACAGACAGTCAGATGTTTGCATCTGAAAACACATACACATGCATGCACGCATGTTTACTGGTACGTCATCACTTTTCACAAGTTTGAAGCAGTGAGGGCCAATTTAATCTTAATCTGAGGGTCATGTACAATTATGCTCACACCACTTTTGCACCACAGATCACCAATTTAAGAGCCCTGGTCTAAGAAAAATTTTGTAAGGTACACTATACAGTAATGTCTGCCAGTCATGGCAAAATAAACAGGCAGGGTTATCAGGACCCCAGCATAAAGCAATAGTATCCAGCTGCAGACCCACAGCACCACCAGTTTCAGGTTCTGAAGCTGGTGGTGCTGCGGGTCTGCAGCTGGATATATCTCGCATAAAGTGGAGGATAACCCTGCTCATTTTAAACCCTCCAAATTTTAAAAGATGCATTTTCGAATTAATACTGTCCTCCATAAGTTATTTTCGTTGTAGCTTTTGAAGTCACAAGATAATGTCTCTATTGACATTAAAAAAGAGAGAGATAGCACATAGTGACATGAAAGTAGTACCGGTATGTTGCCAAGGACGACGATGAAAAAATCCAGTTTATAGTCATTATATAAAAATATTTAGTTAACCCGTATTACAAGGTGACATTGTTACAGTGTAATTACACAATTAAGTACTGAGTATTATTAATTAACTATATGTACTTAATAACAGGGTTATGGTTTGGTTCAGAGTTAGTTTCTTGTAATTATGCATATATTTGTTGTATTTTCGTATTTTCCATTCACCATTTTAGAAGTTAACCAAGGGTCAATTGACCAAACAGAATTTATTATTCCAGAAAGTATTACATATGGACATGGTAATAAATAATAAATGAAATTACAGTGAAAATGTATTTTGAAATTACATTTAATTAATGTGTTTGGTTTCTGTGCTTCAGTTACATCACAGTCTTTAAACTGAGTTTTTCCCAATCCTGTTGTACGACTTGTTCTAATGATGTTCAATTCTCATTGCCCAACTATTCCTGTTTTAGATGGATGACATTGATGCCATGTTCAGCGACATGCTGCAGGAGATGGATCTCCTAACGCAGGTAAGTGTCCTATGGATACGTCTCATATCCTCCAGACAGACAACCTAGCTAAACAGTGCCATGTGTGCCTAAATGTGTTTCTTAAAGCAGAAGCATAATAATAATAATAATGAAATATGGAAATAGCTTCATAAATAGTAACATTTCTAACATGAAGCTTTCCCCAAATTTAAATTTTTATATTTATGGTCACTTCAATAGAAGCCAAAAGTTTTCTCCCATTCAAACAATGGCAATGGTCATTTTTATTCAGTTCCATTAAGGAGATGTGATGAATTTGAAATATACATATTTTCTCTTTATGGAATATTACTGATGACCCATGTAGATCTAGTAACTATGCAGGCCATGGGAGATGTTCAACTTCACTTTCATGTTTATCAAACCATTCTGTCACAAGTCTTGATGTGTGTATTGGTACATTTTCATTCTTATATGCGGCACACCTTCAGGTTACAATGTTTGAACCATTAGGTGCACATGGTCCTCCTGAATGTTTCGGTTGTCCCTGACACTGAAGCGCCCATCAAGCCCAGTAGGGAATTCCATGATTATCGCAGCCCAAACCACCACTGATCCACCGCCGTGCTTCTCTGAGCAGAAACAGTCTTAAACAGTGGGTGTTAAGCCTCTTTGGGGTTTCTCTCCACCATAACTCCCATGGATGTGGGAAAGACAGTGAAGATGGACTCATGAGAGAACAATACATGTTTCACATTTTCCACAGCCCAATATTTGCACTGTTGGCACAAATGAAACACCGGCCATGAATATTGACTGTGGGCCTCGAAACTAACAGTTTCAGGTGCACATTTAATTCTGCAGTGAGTTGGGCAGCTGTGGTTTAATGTTTTTTGAATACAACCCAGGTTAGTACCTGGACATCCCATTCAGACAGCTTCCTCTTGCATCGACAGTCACTCCTGTTGGATGTAGTTCGTCTTACGTGGTAGTATGTCGACATTACTCTAGATACTATAGCTCTCGATACACCAAAGACTTTCTGTCCTGCTCATAGATGAGCCAGAGAAATGCACACCAACAATTTGTCCTCTTATGAAATCTGATATGTATCCCATTATGTTGTGTGGATTACAATATTGTATGGACAGCTGTGCTATTTCTCTGCTAATTCAACCTTCACACTCGGCTTTTACTGACGGAATGTAAAGTATCTAAAGATTAGTAACCATGCCACGCATATCTAGTGTGAAACATCTTCAAAACCTGTGTCACATCTACATGCAAATATGTTGACAGCTGCTTTGCTGTTATTTCTGTTATTTCAAAAATAGCTTCCATATTTGCTATCTATCATTTGTCTTGTTCCTCATTTGTATTTTCACAGAGTTTGGGAGAAGAAGCAGAGTCTGCACCTTTGCCTCCCTCCATTCCTGCCCCCCAGGGAATGAACTTTTCCATTGGGTTTACAGATTTGAATGGTAAACAATATTTTTAACCTAATATTTTTCACCAGTGTCTGCTTTCTTACCACGTTATATCACCGGAAAGTCTCATTTCATCAACTGTGTTGAAAAATTTGTGAGAAAATTAGCAATTAATTAACCATAAAATTGCTTAAAACTATGTCTGAGGGCAGCTCAAAGGTGCACAGATAGGACTGTTTGAAGTGGAGAATGTTATGTCTGCAATCAAATCCTGAATAACCCACTTACTGACCTCATCAAGCTCAAAAGTTCAACTCTGTTGAACAAAAAGCACAACGATTTTCACAACGACTTTACAGAAAAAACACTTGTTCTTAGCACAAGAAGATTAACTGTTAAAAACACTGTAAAAAGTGGCAGCCTGCAATTTCAGCCTGCTATCAAAAAACTATTTCTATTTCTACCTGATTTAACCCATACATTTGTTTTGTTGGTATAAATTAATGTACAGTATATAGGTTTGTTCAGTGATGTTAAATAATATTTTTTGGCTTGAATAAATTGAGATAATTTAGATTAAATTAAATTAGACAGTAAATATGTAGCTAATTTTTATTGTGATGCATTAGTTGGGGATACCAGTTTAGGATCACGGATATGATGTTATGTTTTGGGGTGGACCTTCATTCTTACTTTTTTTTGCACATTCTCGTACAAATCACATTTCATACGAAATTGCCATCTCGCAATTACTGTAGTTACTGTAGATAGGATTTAAATTTCTTGTTCCTCTCGCATCTTTGGGTGCTCTGTATGTTGTCAACAATGTGATGTTTTTGTTTCACATTGTTACCCTATATGTTTCTGTAAAGCATCCCTGCATGAGATGGAAGACAATGACTTAGATGCCTTGATGGCTGACCTGGTGGCAGATATCAGTGCCACGGAGGAAATGTTTGCCACAGACAGAGATGTGTCAAAGGAGTCAGCTCCACTTGCCCCAATACCCACACAGCCTCAGAGTAACTTTGGCCTTCCAGCGTCAACTGACACCTCAAAACCGGCAACTTCCTCCAACTCCATTGCACCTCCGCCCCCACCACCCGCCTATAAACCATCAAAAGTAAGTATCATTCTGAATGGTCCGCACACCCACAGGCCTCATGTTATTAACACATCCTTAGCTGAAGGTTACAGGGTTTATTTTAAAACCAGGCCAAACAACAGATGTGAACGGCTATAATAGAATTTAAGTGCAGCTAACGTTGTAAAACTGCATTAACTTTATGAAGTATGAACCCTATGAATGTCTACAATATCCATCTCTACTCTGCATGTAAAAAAAGCCCAACCATAAAATGTAATTACCCTCATGATTGCAATGTTAGCTCAGCCGGATATTCACTTAATGTTAGTTTATGTCTAGCCCAGTGCTTGATTGAGGCTTTCTAATGTAGATCAGCTCTGTTTCACAACCTTAAGTGAGATACCAACCTAACAAGCACATTAAAGCATTACAGACATACTCCCAATGCAAATAATTCAGAATAATTATATTGTCTTCTCAGCTAGAATTGTATACATCCTTATTTGAATCCTAGAATGCCTTGCAAATAAGCTATTATGAGGAGCGTTGTAAATTAGTAATGTATGATGTTCCATTTTAGTTAAGATACACAATACTCTCTTAATTTTGTCATTTTTAGATTTAATCTGGGTAACACTTTATAATAACTGCACACTATTAATCATTAGTTAAGCATTAGTAAACAGTTAATTCATCATTTATAAAGCATTAATATACATTAATAAGCAGTTTATAAATACAGCTATAAATGCTTTATTCTTGATTTAAAAGCATATCTATAATGTGTTTAATAATTGTATTTTCATACTTTATTCATGATCAATTTATCATTTCTAAATGATGTATTGCATTATTTATAAAACATTTATTTAAGAGTTGTCAGTGGTTCATAAGATCACCTAGAAAGTGTAAGTAAATGATTAATAAACTATTTAAATGTGCATTCATACATCTTATTTTTCAGACATATAGTAATAGTTACTTAATGTGTTAATAAATGCTTTATTACCATGTATTTATACTGTAATTCAGGGTTAATTCGGGTAGTTATAAAGCATTTAGTAGTGGTCAGTTAACTATTTCTGTGAGCTCATCTAAAGTGAGGACTATTCATGCTTTGTAAAGCATTTACAAAGGAGATCTGTGTTGTTTCACTGTGTTGTGTTTGTTTCATTTTTCTGTTTTGAAGATAAATGAGCCTTTAAATCTCATTTATAAATGTTTTACAAGGCATGAATAGTCCTCACTTTAGATGAGCTCACAAATATAGTTAACTGACCACTACTAAATGCTTTATAACTACCTGATTTTACTCCATTTACTTACACTTTCTAAGTGATCTTACGAATCACTGACAACTCTTAAATAACTGGTTTGTAAATAATGCAATACTTCATTTAGAAATGATTAATTGATCATTAACAAAGTATGAAAATACAATTATTAAACACATTATAGATATGCTTGTAAATCAGGAAAAAAACATTTATAACTGTATTTATAAACTGCTTATTAATGTCTATTAATGCTTTATAAATTATGAATTAACTGTTTACTCATGCTTAACTAATGATTAATAGCGTGCAGTTATTATAAAGTGTTACCTTAATCTGTAGAATCAGAGTAAGCCTTGCATTTACCATATCTAGAGCCTTTTGACGCCACATTGACTCCATGAAACCTTAATTAAGATCAGAATCAGATCACTCCAAAAAATCATTGATATGTATTGTTATGTCTGTTAGGTAATTATCATTTTGTATCCCCCCAGGAAGAACAAGAGGAACAGATCAAAGCAGATAAAATCAAGCTTGCTTTGGAGAAGTTAAAGGAGGCCAAAGTGAAAAAGGTAAGCAATGCAGTCGTTTTAATTTTTTAAAATTTGTTTACATTTTTTATAATCTTGAATGCACTTCAGTGGTTTTAAGAACATTATTCAGTGCATTTCTAAAACAGCTGGAGACAAGAATGTAAGTCATTTAACTGCAAAAATATAGGTGCTGTTCATGGCATCATTCAATGCTCTGCGGTAGGAATGTCTGGCTGTGTTAGGTGGTGTGGGTGAGCAGACATTCACCACATTGATCTATTTCTAAAACTGATCAATGTCAATGACATCATGGCATTCTAAAACATGCTGGGAATCTGCTGCACTCTTGTTCAGACATTTGTTCATGCACAACCTCATGTAAGCCCAAAGAGCCTTACATAGATCATCCACGTCATCCAAGATGTTTCTTTCTTCTTCAGTCGAAAACCGGAACACGCGTGACCTTTCAACGTGATTACGTAATGCGTGGTGCATCACAGAGTGAGCGCAAGACGAGCATTTGTAGTATATATATTTCTTTTTACAAAATTACCTGTCGTTTCACTAGATTCCTCAGCTAGGATTGTGTAGAATCGTGAAGCTGCATTGAAACTGCAATTTGGACCTCAAACCCCTGTACCCCATTGAACTCCATGATATGGAGAAAAAATCCTGGAATGTTTTCCTCAAGAACCTTAATTTCTTTTAGACTAAAAATCTTGGATGACATGGGACAGAGTAAATTATCAGGAAATTTTAATTCTGAAGTGAACTAATCCTTTAAGAAAAATACCACGACATCCTAGCCATCAATATGAATAGGTAGAGACTTCCACTGAGGTCAAATACTTCTCAGATGTTTCTCCTGAGAAAAAAGAGAAACCCTAACCCTAACCCATACCATAGTACCACAATTGTCAAATTAATTTGAAAGGAGATGTCTCAAATTGTATGTCTCAAATTGTATTCAGATTTGCTAAAGTCTGCTATCAAGAGAACTCACACATTATAATCAAGATTGTTCCAAGTTCAATGTTGTAATACTGGAGACCAGTTTCAGGCTCAACTCTTTTCAGGTCTCTGTTTTGACCAGGCTTGGTTTCCAATAATTGGAATATAATAAAACAAAAGTATACTATTAATATATTAGGCTGCTTTACATTGCTTTAATGCATTACTATTTTAACGTCATAGTTCTGCCCCGTGCAGAATGAATCCAGTATTTATATGTAGATGTCACTTCCGAAACTTTGCGGCACCCAACTGGCTGTCGGTCCTTTTAGCAGCATGAAAAACAATAGTTTTATTCAATGGATTATATAGGCTGTAGACTCGAAAGTGAGCCAAGACTGTTCCCTTACAATCGCCGTCTCTTTGTCAGTTCATCCCAATCTCACAAAGTCCTTTTATAATCAATGAAGCTGCCAACAATGCACAATAAATCTCTTACTTACACCGTGTCTACATTTTATTTGTTGATGAGAGGTTTAGCGAGCCTACATAACTAAGCATTGAATAAAAACTCTGACGTTTTGAGTGGTGAGTGGATTCTGGCTATCTTAAACACCTCTCATTGGCCATTGCATTCAAGAGATCAACAACTATGCCTGTGATTGGCTACATTGCCCCCGCATGAAAACACATTGTAAATAGATACATTTCATGTTCTCCAGAGCACAAACATGCACTAGAGCGTTTGCTATTGATGGGCGATACCACTTATTTTGTTTTCGATACGATACCGATACGTTCAAGGCCAGTATCATCGATACCGATACCGATACCAATACGATACCTCTAAACTGAACTTTTGAATTTGAAAATGTCTTAAATTATTGAATTACTAAGATTAAAATGGGCAATGATACCCATTAAACATTATATTTGAAAGGCATTTTAACATTCAATATGCCTTAATTGGAATTTATTAGATTATATTTTTATTTACACATGGTTAAAATGTTTACTTGTAGTGGTAACCATAGAAATCTACAAAATACTATAGGCCTTTTTGAACTATGGTCACTGTAATGTTCATTTTCATAAGGGCCTGCCAGTGACAGGCTGATTCACCAATAAAATGTAACCTTTTTATTCTGACAGTGTATGATTTATTGCACAAACTATCTAGGCTACAATTCATTTATTGTGAAATAGCTCAAACATATATTCTTCTGTCTTCTGTTAAGCATTGTTTGAATCACTGATCTATCTAATGATAATATATCGATTAGTGGTTTGAATGCATTGTTGGCAGTGTCGCTCTCTGTGATTGATTGGTTCTGACTTGCAGCATTTGCTTGTGTTTAGTTCAGATAAGCAGGGAAGTGGATCTACTACACAAATATTCACTATCATAGGTTATTCATCCAATTCAATGCAAATTGTACGCATTAGATTTCTTGTCAAATGAACAAAATCACTGGTAAAAAAAACAACCTGTAGTATCATTATTTTTATTTGAGTTTCGATACTTTCGATTCTCGACGTCAGTATCGTAATATCGATACTCCCATCTCTAGTGTTTGCCAAATCTGGTTCACCAATATATTATTACAGTATTACTGAGGGAGCTCTTGCTTGTATTTGGGGTGCTTAGCACCCTCTAGCACCACGTAGAACCTGGCCTGGTTGTGATTCTGACTCAACCCTCTTCAGGGGCCAGTTGCGTAAACTTAGATGATAAGTGAAGACTGTGTCTTAAGAACTATTCTGACCTACTAGCAATTAGTTAGGGCAAATCAGTCTTACTTTTGAGATTCAAATTTAACCAATGTACCTTTTTATGTAACTGACTTAAAAAAAAGTTATGACCAGTCTTGAAGAAAAAAATTAGATGCCTTACTTGTAAGACTAGTCTAAGCAGTTTATGCAACTGGCCACTCTCTTGACTAGGAATCAACCTACTTTAGGTTTTGGTCTTGACTCGGACTCGACCCTCTTCTGGTCTCTGGCCTGACTTGGACTCAACATTCTTTTGGTCTATGTATTGATTTGGAGTAAATTATTTTTCACTTCTTCGTCTTGAATCAGATTTGACCCATTTTTGGTCTCTGATTCGAACTTAACCATCTTCTGATCTCTGTCTTGACTCGGAATTTGCCCTCTTCAGGTCTTGTTCTTCACTCTGACTCAACCCCCTTCAGTCCCCTTGATTTGGACTTGACTTTCTTCAGGTCTCTGTCTTTTGGTCAACCCTGTTAATTTCTCTGACTCAATCTACTCTCGACCTTGGCTGGAAATAGCTGATCTCAGCTACATAACAGTCCAAACTGTTGTTAGAAAATTGTTGTTAGAAGTGCATTTGGACATAACTGTCCAAATTGTTGTTAGAATCGTAGTATAATGTCAATGACTGCAAAATATGTGTCTATTTTTATGTCTTATAAGGAATATTAGCATAAACATCTAAATCTCATGAAGCCTAAATGGCCTCTTCAGCAATAAAAGAACAAGCTTTGCAAAATAATTGTTTCCACTTAGATATCCTTTTTTTTTTTACAATAAGCTGCCAGTTGCTTTTTTCTCAATAGATTGTAAAAAAATAAAAATAAATAGTGTGTCATGGGTCAGCCTGCTCTAAAAAGTCTGGTTGTAGGCTACATGACCCACATTGACTTATTGTCATAGCTGAGTGATAAAGTTGGTTAACCCCTTACCTGTCGCCCCCATTTTTGACAATCAAGTGCAAAATGACATACCCATAATAAAATGGTTGTTGCTAATGAGTCCTTCTGGCTACACACAAAACCAAGGTATCATTTAAAAGCTGACACTTGACAGTTTACTATGAAATACTAAGAATTGCTCTAGCAATTACTAATAGAAAGATAAAGAAGCTCAAAAACAATGGAAAAAAATATTTTTTTGTATAATAAATTTTTATGAAAAAGAAAATTGCTTAAGGCAAATATGTACGGGCCTGGAAACACAAGCAATCTAAAGCCATAGTTCTTAACAATGTAGGTTTCAAATTTGAAGTTCTTACAAGCAAAAATGATTTTTTTACAAGCATTTATTTCAGCGCATGTCTAGGCACCTACCCAAAAAGGCCACTTGGAGACTCCAAAGGGCCACTTGGTAACCAACTTTTACCATGATCTATAACATGTTTTTTTGATCCTTTCAATATATTTTCTTATTATAATATGACAAAGCATAACTTGTATACTGTCTCTGGTGTATTGTTTACATCCTAATAGTTTATAAAAATGCATTTATGTGCATTTTTGGAAAGGCTCCAAAAGGACCATAAAGTGACACTTGGCACTTGCTTATAAAAAGTATATATAACAAAGTCTTTGTTTACTACCAATAATTTAATGGTTGTTTAAAGAATGACAGATTATTTAGCACAAAAAAAAACGTTTTATTAATTTATACATCTGTATATAGTTACAAACTATAGTTTCTTAGTTATTAGCAATCAACACAGTGATAACATTTCTAAAAAAAAAAATGAATACATAAATAAACAAATGTACTACTTACAAAGTATTGCACAGTTTGGCAGTGCTGTTCTGTTGATGGTTTGTCAATTAGCCGGTAGTTAGTTCACCCGGTGTTCAGCACACATAGAGGAGAGTTTTACCACAGGTTTGTCAAGCCCACTCGTCCACCCGATACATATACTCTCACAGTCCCTAATGCAAAATTGCTATCATTCTTTGGACTAAATATGAAGTCACACTAGGAGGTTGTTTTGTGCATGATACTTAGGGAGGTAGCAGAAAGCTGCATCACAGTTGTGACACTTCACAGGAGAATTCCGGTGGCACACCTTACATATGCGTCTACCTGCCCTGCTGCCGTTGGTGATGTGCACAGGACTGTGACACCCACAAAAAGTACGAGAAGGAGGGTCAAAAACCTTGCTTTTGGTGGGATGTCCTGCCAGCTCGTCTCTTTCTTCCGTTCTTTCCTCTTGAACTTCTGGAGGCAGCTGAAGATGTTGCAGCCACACATGGATGCTTTACATGTTGTCCAGAGCCCTCTGGTTCCCAGTCATCATCTGAAGTTGTCTCACTGTTAAAATACACAAAAAGTATTAGAAATACACTTAACATAACTGATTATCTTACACATGAATACATGCATATTAATGCCTTTTCATATCAGAAATTCAAACAATCATTCACATACAGCAATCTTCCTCTACACCCACTCTATTGTTGCCCTGACTGCTAATTTGCACTACCAGCTTTGAAAATAAAATCTGTAAGGATGATTCACATACAGAAAATTCACCTCCATAGCCACTCTATTGTTGCCCATTAACAGTACCAGCTTAAAGATTTTATATTCAAAGAATCATTCACATAGAGCAATCTACATCCATACCCCCTCTATTGTTGCCCTGATTGCACATTTACACTAACAGTTTACAGATTTTTATATTCAAACGATCATTCACATACAACAATCTACATTCATAGCCCCTCTATTGTTGCCCTGATTGCACATTTACACTAACAGCTTACAGATTTTATATTCAAATGATCATTCACATAGGCTACAACAATCTGAGTCCATACCCTGCATATTTACACTACCAGCTAATAATGAAGACTGTGATCAGACAATAATAATGCCCTAAAATGCTATTTTTTCTCTCTCACTAAACATTACTTTACTTGCTTCACATTATTTGCTTACCACACAGTGCTGGGCTGCCTCTTTCCTCTTGAACTTCTGGAGGCAGCTGGAGATGTAGCTGACACACGGAGGCTGCACGGACGCATGTTGTCCAGAGGCCTCTGGTACCCTAGCTATCATCCTCTGAAGTTTCGTCACTGTTGAATTACACAAAAGTGATTAGAAACACGCCTAACACAACTAGTTACCTTACACACATATAATTACATTTTCTTCTATGAATTTTTTTGTTTGAACTTCGTCTTGCGTTCTACATACAAAATAATAGCCTATAGCTAACGTTACAAAGTAATGTTGTACATGGTTTCTTCTAATTCAGCGCTTGAATAACAATTTCACTGCATTTCAATGTACTTATAAGCCGCAATAGTGCAGAAAATCAAAAACAGAAAGCAATGTAACACAAACTCACTAAAATGTTTAGACACTTACCGATCTAAAACTGGATCGCGACCTTCCAAACACATATCCTCTTCTCCGGAGTCGACGCTGGATACAGCCCTCTCTTCTGAATATTACACTGAATATTGTTTCTTCATAACTGATTCGCGAAGTTATTCCAATGCAGCAGCAGGAGAAAATAACTTCCGTCCCCGACGTGAACGCATTGAAGCAGGCGAATGCAAACAGAGCGGCGAATGCAAACAGAGCGACTGCATCAGAGTGAGCGAGAGAGCAGGTGACCTCTCTGCGTCACGACAATCACGTGTGCGCAAATTTCCAGGAAGCAAATGGTTGCGCAAACAAAGGAACACTGTTATAAACGCGAGATTATGCAAATCTGCACATTGGCGTATTCGTTATGGCATAGGCTTCACACTGGATGACAACACAAACGTTTCCCATTGCTATTGGTTTATTTTTTACCACATATATTATCATTATGCATGATCATACGTCACCAAAACCGCCTGTCATCCTTCAATACTTTCTAAAATTACATGGCCAGTTTTCATTGAACATCTTCTGGGCCGACCTCATTCATTTCCCAGACACTCCACTAAATACACTGATATGTTATGTTTCATTGAATAATGCGCTAGATGTGGAGAGTTCGTCGAATAAACAGGACAACGCCCTCGTGATTAGCAAATTTCAGGATGTAAACAATATACATTCTATGGATATTTTTAACAGTTTGCATATTTTTGGACACATTTTTACCATGGTGATCATATACTGGACTCTTCCCAAGGTAAAAAGATCGATGTCATCATTATTCTGCCAAGCATTACATTTCCACAACACAAAAAAGGTAAAGACCCCCCCCTCTCTTCATAGTTGTATCTTATTGTTTATGTTGATACAGAATTACAAAAAACGGTTGCAAAGTTATCTTGATTGTATAATGCTTATAACGAGACAAATATACAGTGTCGTATCTTTCAAACAATGTATTGGTTAACCTTATTACTTGCCAAAATGATATTGTAAACACAAGATAAATGTAAACAATAAAAGTTGGGATCACCGGTGATCCCATGCAGAGCAAGGGGTTAAGTGCTCAAAGTGCACTGACTCTTACCAATATGTTGTAATAATGGTTACAATAACGGATTTAAAGTTGCAACTATAACTGCAACAATGTGAGACTTTAGAATGAGCTTAACTGCTTTAAGCATGATTGCTGATATTCAAGGATGTCCTTCAGCAGTTCACATGCCATTATCAGAGCGTATCTGTCTATAAGACCATTCATATCTCTGTCTTCCAAACATCTGTGCATAGACCCTGTTGAAAAGACAATCATGGCTTTTCACCAGCATGTGATTAACCTGGTTTTCCCACCAGGCCTTAAACTAGTTTGTTTAGCCAGAAGTTCCACTTTGCAGAATATTCTGGACAACAACTGTACTTAAACTGGATGAAACCATCTGACCAATATACAATATAAAGCATAAAAACCAAATTGTGTTACACTGATCATGCTATGATCATAAATCATGTCATGTGGTTATCCTATTAATCGAGTTTAACCTTGTGATTTATCATTTGTTGTGATAGCTGGTCGTGAAAGTGGAGATTATGGATGGCAGCTCAAAGACTCTGATGGTGGATGAGAGACAAACAGTCAGAGAGGTGATGGACAACCTGTTTGAGAAGACACACTGTGACTGCAATGTGGACTGGTGTGTGTGCGAGACCAACCCTGACTTACAGACTGGTGAGTATTATCCATGTACACACACACACACACACTTACATGTCCATTCAGTCATCATCAGCTTTACAGGACTGGATTTTGCGAAGATGATGAAGTGTGTTTTCATTGGCATGCTGACAGGCAGGCTCCAGTGAGCTCACAGTACAAAGCTGACGTACCACCATACACATTCACTCTCACACACCAAACGACAGATGGGTTTAATTTACTGTCCCAGACACTGTCACTCAACCTCCCTATCATGAGGAAATACAGTCCTTATGATCAAAATCCCCCTTTACTCTTTCTCCATCTACTGTGAGGCTTCATCTACAGCCATTATGTTTGCTGTCTGGTTGCCAACTTTTACATGAATAGACTTAAAGAGACTGGATTTTTTTGGCTATTGGTATTCCTCCATTTGTTTCCCTTATGAAAAAGAAGTGCACTCCAAACCGTATAAAATATATTTTTGAAAAACTCTACTTGGAGATAATACACTATTATTGAAATACAAGGCCACTTCAGTGTACTTAAAGAGTGTACACTTTCATGACTATGTTTATTAATACACTTAACAAGTGCACTTTGTAATAATTTCAAATTAAATTAAAAAGTCCTTTTAAATCAGTATGTTTTAATAATTTTTTGTCATGCTTTAAGTCCTTAACGCTCTTAACTTTAGTAATTGCGCTTAAAATAGTTTTAAACTAAAACACATTTTTATTTAATTGTAGATAACATGCAATGGCATAACATATTACATTTAGTTTATACTTATAGGGATAGTTCACCCAATGTGGTTGATGTGAACCAAATATTATAGCTTAAGAATAGGCAACTGAAGAAACAAAAACTAATACAGCTGACCACTAATCTTGATATTGTGTGTGCCTCTTCTTTAAAAACAAGTTGCCTCAGTAAAAGAGTGTGAAGCAACTAAACAAACATTTTCAAAACAGAGTCAACGTTTAACTATGCTAAATATCTTAGGAAATTTGTTACACCCACTTTAATTTTAGAGAAGTATCATCCTCGCATGATGATGTTTCCTACTGAGTGACTTATAATCATGAGAAAAGTACTGATGAACATCTACAGCTCTGACACACACTCTATCCACCTTATTTTTAATGTAAGAGTGAGTGGGCACTGACACTATGACTTGCACATTTAATGCGTCTGGCTTCTGGTGTCATTGCTACGTCTGACATCGGCCTGACCGGTCCGGGCCACATCGATCCGGGCCACATCTGGTACATGTGGATTCCACTATTTTCTGGACACTATTTTGCCCTGGGTTCTGAGTTTAAGTTTGGTTTTAAATCGTGATCTTGTGTGATTTGTTCCCTGTTCAGTAGCTCATCAGTTAACACGTGTGGTTCTTTGTGTATTTATAGCCCTGTGTTTGTTTCAGTCTTTCTCAGACCTCATCTATTATAAGCAGTTGTTCTTTTTATTGCGTTTATGTTTCCTGGTATTCTGATGAAGTGTAATTTTGAGCTTGATTTGATTAAAGAACTGTTTGCGAATAATTTCCGCCTTTAGTTTGCGTCTTTGATTCAACCTTATGCTGACAGTCATCCACTTCCAGTTATTATTTGACTGTATAAGGCTACGTCTACATTAATCGGGATACATTTGAAAACGCTTATCATCAAAACTAGCATTTTCAAGCGTTTTCCAAAAGTTTAAATTACGCCAATTTCACCTTACTGCGCAAGCGTAAAACCTCATAAAAGCTCACTGAGATGATACAGACGGAACTGATATCATAGTTATCACACTGTTCTTCTGGCAGGGTCATTTTATTTAGCAAAATATCTCATCATTCACTGATGCATCCAGGTCACACTCAATCACCATCTGTTTGTTCTAAAATGCAATTACTCTTGCTTTTGCCACAGGACAGCGATTGTGAGTACATTTTCATCTTTGCAGGATTGTGATATGAAGAGTGAGCAATTACAGTAACATATAGCAACAGTGTGAAAGTGAATAGGCACAATACCAGTATAAACATAGATACCTATTGGTTCAATATGTGTCACATGACTTAACATACAGGTGAAACTTAAAAAATTAGAATATCGTGCAAAAGTTTGTGTATTTCAGTAATTCAAATTAAAAGGTGAGACTAATATATTTAGTATAACAATATACATATGCATGATTATACTCTTCAGAGGGCCGACATTTCTGTATTTAAAATTTTGATTTCATGTAACATTCTAATTTTCTGAGATTTTGAATTTGGGGTTTTTATAAGCTGTAAACCAAAATCATCAAAATTATAACTTTTGCACGATATTCAAATTTTTCAAGTTTCACCTGTACGTCAATGTTTTCAAAGACCTCAGTTTTCACAGTCCACACTACAATGCGAAAACGCCATTTTCAAATTCATCCACGTGGGAACATGTTTTCAAAAAGCTAAGTTTTTGCTGGCATCTTAAAAATATCTTTTGAGGAAGTTCTATTCCATATTTGTGCTTGCTGTGTACTTTTATGCTTATTAGAATACAGATTAGTGATGGGAAGTGCAGATATTAAAGGCCCTCATTTGATACTGAATTTACTTTTATTATTATTAAAAACTTTTTACTGTATTTTTAATTAATATATTCAGAGGACCTTTTAGCTTTAATCTATATATTTTAAGTGCACAATGTCATTTTTTACAATTTACAATGCAAAGTATATTATCAATGAAAACAAATATTTTTTAAAAAACATGTATTTATTTATGTGTGCAATTAAAGTTAAACATTCTTTAATGTATTTATGTATGTACAGTATGCATGTATTTCAATCACGACAACTCTCGAAATGTAAACACTATTTTATTGATAAGAATGGAATGTACTATATGGACTAGATGTTCCCTTTCGTTGTCACTCCGAGTTCCGTCGGATGACGACGAATCGGGTTTCGCTTAGAACACCTATCGACTTCGAGTATTACAAAACGAGCCAATGGCAAAGAAATGCCATGGGTCTGCGGAATTTGCATTGCGTATCTCCGCCTTACCTCGTGGTATAAAAGGAGGACGCCGGCAATATGCAGATATGTTTTCGCTTCGGAGCCAAGAGTATTTCTTCACTCCACAGTCATCTCTGACTTTCTCTCCGGACTTTCTCTCCTCAGCCTTTCTCTCTGGTGTTGGTGTGACGGTGATCTGCGGCGAACTCACAGTGCCTACTGATCTGTGCAGTGATCTGCCAGTGTGTGTGTGTCTCCCCGCGCGCTTCAACACCACAGAGTTTTTTCTCTCCTCTCAAAAGAGCTTGCACGCGGCACGTCTTTTTAAAGACGGCTCGCTCGTACATTTCTGGTTGCAGCGGACTAGAGACCTGCGCGGGACGGATTTTTCCGTCCCGCTCCCGCCCGCTCCCGCAAGATTTTGTCCCGCTCCCGCCCGCTCCCGCAAAAATATATGTTATTTTCTCCCGCTCCCGCCCGCGACAATCAAGTTTCGTCCCGCTCCCGCCCGCAAAATCCCGCCTAGTTTTTTTTTTTTTAGGAATAGCATGTCGTTCACTGATGAGGGCTTCAGATTAATCCGTTTCTGCTCCAGCATGCGAGCGACCGCAAATAGGTGAAAGCCCTCGATGCTGTGCTGGAAGCTGGAATGCACATTTTTCTGTTGCTAGGCTACATCTTTTAGTGCAATTGACACTTTCGACTGACTTGCCGTAAACGTCAGGGAAGTTTGTCTTTCAAAACGCTGCACACATGACACTTCAGACCTGAAGTTACAGACTTGTAGCCTACGTGAGTATTTTGCTGCATTTGTAACAGCTCGCAAAAGGAAGGTGCTTTCCATTGCTGTCGCATTGGCCTACTAGACTACTAAAACATTTCCAAATATCAGAGTTTTCTTTGTTTGGTTTAGTAGTTTTGCATGTTCCTTTCTTTAATAATGAACTAATATAATCTGTAGCACTAAACAAACAACCTGAGTCATGTGGTGCAGACATTTTGCCTCTCTGTGAATAAAAAAAATCGTTTTTATTTTAGTTATCCTTGTTGCTTGTGCATTAGATAAATAACGGTTTATTTGTTTCTAGTTGTTTTGTATCCCGCGGTAGTCCCGCGGGAGTGCAGGTCTCTGCTTTACACTCATATTTAATTTGCGGGAGTGCAGCGTATTCTCCCTCCCGCCCGGACCCGCAAGTGCACCTCATCATCCCGCCCGCTCCCGCAATGACCTTTCAAAATTTGTCCCGCGACGCAAAACAGTGCGGGTCCCGCGGGACTCCCGCGGGAGTGCAGACCTCTACAGCGGACTGGTATCGGACTCTGATGGGCACGCTCGTGGATGACTCATGTTCTCTCTGGGAACGTAACTCTGTGTCCGCGACCCCAGCCCCCCTCTTCAATGACGGTGCCCGCTAGCGAACTGATGATTCCACGAGTCTACCATAAAAAAAATTTTAAAAAACAACGGGTGGCCCGTGTGTTTTCATTTGAAGCTCCAGAGGATGATGCTGTGTGTAGCAGCATCACAGCCCGTTCTCATCCCAAGGCGTCATTTAATTGAGACTTTTGACCATGCGTCAACTAACTGACGCTAAAGGGTGCCTTTAGCATCAGTTAGATGACGCTCATCCTCGGGCGTCATCTAACTGACGCTTTTGACCATGCGTCTACATCCGACGCACATGGCACCCTTTAGCGTCAATATGAGACGCGCCTACCCCACCCCACCCCATACCTAAACCTACCCATAACGGAAGCATCATCTAACTGACGCTAAAGGCACCCTTTAGCGTCAGTTAGTTGACGCATGGTCAAAAGTGTAAATTAAATGACGCCTTGGGGTGAGAATGCGTTGAGCATCACTAGGTAGGCTTATTCTTCTGGAAATGATGACTCGTCACAGCTGCCACCTTCTGGTCTGCATATGGCTGTGCCTGAGTCTGATCCAGAGATGACGGCCATGCTTTCCTGGGACGATTGGTTTTTGTGTGAGGCCGCCGATCCACGTCCACGGCAAACCCCAATATCTTTCCTCCCGGACGTGCATGATGAGATCTCAAAGTCCTGGAAGACCCCTTGTCTTCTCGGGACCGCTCGTTGATCTCATCCGCCTTTCCTCCCCTCAGGGGCCGCTGCCCATGGGTACACTGGGGTCCCCCGGTTGAACGCTTTGTTGCGATGCTCAGAGTGCTTCCCGGCGCAATCCTAAGCACCCGTCCAAAGCCTGTAGTTCTTTTCGTCTACACTAATCTGTGGCGAAATCCTATAGTGCCATAGGACAGGCAGCCACCTCACTGCGTCCCGTGACCATTCTGCTGGTCTCCTGACCCAGATGCTCATGGACATGCACGAGTGCGGGACTGACCCGAGGCTCTTCAGTGAGCTGCACGCCGCCACTGACCTTGCTGACTTGGTGATGTTCACCAGTCTGGGGCTGACCGGTCTGATGTGCAGGATGTCCGGCGGACTCGTCTGCTCGACACCCCCATATCCCAGGTCGGCCTCTTCGGCGGTGCAGTTGAGTGCTTCTGCCCAACAGTTCTCAACCGCCCGTGAGCAGATTGAGGTTATTCTGCCCGACGGCCCCGCCGTCCGCTCAGATCCCTCAGTCTGCCCACCGCCGAAGGCGCGCTTCCAACCCCGCCCGTTCACCCGGGTCTGGCTCTGGAAGACCGTAGGACGGATGCCACAGCCCTCTCCAGCCCCGCCCCCCGCTAAAAGCCGGGTTATGCGGCACTTCTGAGATGGGCTGCTCAGAGATGAGTCTCAGTTCTTTCCAGGAGTTGGTAGCAGGGCCACTCCTTTCCCCGGTGGAGGGCTGGGGAAGAATCCTTATTCAGAAAGAACTGACTCTCTCGTCTCTGAGCCCACAGAGTTCTCGGACGACACAGAGCGCCGCCCACAAGCCGTGCTCTCTTCGTCCCCCTCTGTCCCAGAGGCGGTTGACACGGCGTGCCATCCACCGACTGCTTCGCCTCTGTCATGGAACGCTGGTCCTTTCCTGGCCTCCTCTGTCCGGGCGCGGTTATTAACTGTGCCCCCACATCGGATCGCTATGCCGTCCACGTCTGGGCCATTTACTCCACTTCGCTGCCCCTCCGGGGGGGCGCCTGTGGTCCGCATGACCCCACTGGTTCAGTTCCTGGGAGCCTGGCTACAGCTTCCCCGTCTGTCCCGCTGGGTCGCCCGCACCATCAGGTTTGGCTATGCGATTCAGTTCACACGGTTTCCTCCCCGCTTCAGGGGAGTCCGCTCCAATTTGGTCGGTGAAGGGTGCAATCGAGACTGTCCCTCCAGCCGAGATGAGGTCCGGCAACTACAGCCCTTACTTCATTGTCCCCAAGAAAACCGGTGGGTTACGACCAATCCTGGACTTGCGCGTGCTGAATCGCTCCTTACACAGGATGCCGTTCAGGATGCTCACTGCCAAACGCGTTTTCGAATGCGTGCGGCCCCAGGATTGGTTTGCAGTGATCGACCTGAAAGACGCTTACTTTCATGTCTCCATTCTTCCTCGACACAGACCGTTCCTCGGGTTTGCTTTCAAGGGGCAGGCATACCAGTACGCGGTTCACCCTTTCGGGCTAGCCCTGTCTCCTCGCGTCTTCACGAAGGTCGTCGAGGCAGCCCTTGTTCCCCTTCGGGTTCACGGGGTTTGCATCCTGAATTATCTCGACGACTGGCTGATCCTAGCTCACTCTCGAGACCAGGTTTGCGAACACAGGGATCTCGTGCTCCGGCACCTAGCTCGCTTGGGCCTTTGGGTCAACTGGGAGAAGAGCAAACTTTGCCCGTGCAGAGGATCTCTTTTCTCGGTATGGACATCAACTTGGTCGCCATGTCCACGCAGCTTACGAGCGAGCGCGCGCAGTCACTGCTGACTGTTCTGAGACAGTTCCAAGACAAGAGTGCGGTTCCACTGAAACTTTTTCAGAGGCTCCTGGGGCATATGGCATCTGCATCCGCGGCAACGCTGCTCGGATTGCTTCATATGAGACCGCTTCAGCTCTGGCTTCGAAACCGAGTCCTGAGGTGGGCATGTCAACAAGGCACGCTCCGAGTACCAGTTACTTCGGGCTGCCGTCAGACCTTCACCCCGTGGTTGAACCTCAGTTTTCTCAGGGCGGGTGTCCCCCTGGAACAGGTTTCCAGGCATGTTGTATCAACAGATGACTCCACCATGGGCTGGGGCGCCATGTGCAATAGACATGCTGCCGCGGGCTCCTGGACAGGACCCCAGCGCCTATGGCATGTCAATTGCCTCGAGTTGCTGGCAGTACGCCTTGCCCTGCACCGCTTCCGGGCGTTGCTCAAGGGTCAACACGTACTAGTCCGATCAGACAATACCGCCACAGTAGCGTACATCAACCGTCAAGGTGGTCTATGCTCGCGCCGTATGCCGCAACTCGCCCACCACCTCCTCTTATCGAGTCAGAAGCATCTGAGGTCGCTTCGAGCCATTTTCATTCCCGGAGTCCTGAACTGTGCAGCCTACGAGCTCACGGCTTCAGCCCCTTCCTGGAGAATGGCGACTCCATCCCCAGTCGGTTCAGCTGATTTGGGACCAGTTCGGGGATGCACAGATAGATCTGTTTGCCTCTCACGACTCGACCCATTGCGACCTGTATTATTCCCTGACCGAGGCACGCTCGGCACGGATGCACTGGCGCACAGCTGGCCGCGGGGCCGCAAATATGTGTTTCCCCCAGTGAGCCTTCTTGCGCAACTTTTGCGCAAGGTCAAGGAGGACGAGGAGCAGGTCCTTCTAGTTGCGTCCTACTGGCTTACCCGGACCTGGTTCTCCAAACTCCGGCACCCTGTGGCACCCTCGTCCCGATCTTTGGAGCCTCCACGTGTGGCTCCTGGACGGGACCAGGCAGGTTTGAGTACCCTACCACCTGCGGTGGTGACTGCCATCACTTCCACTAGAGCGTCGTCCACGAGACACGTCTACGTGTTGAAGTGGAACCTCTTCGTCAGCTGAGAAGACCCCCAGAGATGCTCGATCAGTGTTGTGCTTTCCTTCCTTCAAGATGGGTTGGAGCGAAGGCTGTCTCCCTCCACCCTCAAAGTCTATGTTGCCGCTATCGCCGCACACCATGATTTGGTAGAAGGTAAGTCTTTGGGAAAGCACGACCTGGTCATCAGGTTCCTGAGAGGAGCGAGGAGACTGAATCCTCCTCGCCCTCCTCTCGTTCCCTCTTGGGACCTTGCGGTGGTTCTAACTGCCCTGCAGAGTGCTCCCTTTGAGCCTTTGCAATCAGTGGAGCTTAAGCTCCTGTCAATGAAGACAGCGCTCCTGGTTGCACTGGCCTCTATCAAGAGGGTAGGGGACCTGCACGCATTCTCCGTTGACGAGGCGTGCCTGGAATTCGGGCCGGCTTACTCTCACGTGATCCTGAGACCCCAGCCTGGATATGTTCCCACCACTCCCTTCCGCGACCAGGTGGTGAACCTGCAAGCACTGCCCTCGGAGGAGGCAGACCCAGCCTTGGCATTGCTTTGTCCAGTACGTGCTCTCCGCATCTATGTAGACAGAACGCAGTGTTTCAGGACCTCAGACCAGCTCTTTGTCTGTCATGGTGGGAAGCTGAAGGGAAAGGCTCTCTCCAAGCAGAGGTTGTCTCACTGGATGGTATCCTCACCTGGACACCATTGCTTTGGCATACCAGCAGCAAGGTCGACCGTGCCCCCTTGGTGTGACCGCCCACTCCACCCGGAGTGTGGCATCCTCTTGGGCTCTAGCGCATGGCGCCTCGCTAACAGACATCTGCAGAGCTGCAGGCTGGGCGACACCTAACACATTTGCCAGATTCTATAATCTTAGAATTCTATAATCGAGTGGAGCCAGTGTCCTCTAATGTACTCGCTTCAACCAGCTAGTATTGGGCCCGCTCAGGTGTCTTCGCTTGCTCGCCATTCCACTCCACGTACTGGATACGTGCGATATTCTACTCAGGTGAGCTTCCCCGAAAGCCCTGAGTTCCTCCTGCACTCCTGACGTCGGCGCCAGTGTCTCTTGCCTGAGTGTCGTCTAGGTGCCTCCCGTGTGCATGGTCCCTCTCCGGAGCAACCCCCACATGTGTATTTCCACTGTAAGCCTCTCTGAGCATGTGTCTTTCCCTTGGCAAGCCACCTTGCCACCCCTGGGGTTGAAATATTCCACCTGCGGCTGGACACCCCAGTGTTCTCCATATGCTTCCTTCGGGTCATATGTGTATTCTCTAAGTCCCCCACGTTTGGGCTGGCAATATTTAGCATATTTCCTCTAAACTATGGGATATGCTCCCCAGTGTACCTTGGTATTCCTGTGTTAAATAGGAGTCCTGCTAGTCTCACGACAAGGATCTCAGATTTACGCAGGGCACTGGAAGACAGCTGTGAAGGTGGCGTGATTAGACTGGTAACCCCATTCGTCGTCATCCGACGGAACTCGGAGTGACAACGAAAGGGAACGTCTCAGTTACGGATGTAACCCTCGTTCCCTGAGTAGGGAACGGAGACGTTCCGTCTACCTGCCACTTCCGCTGTACCGCGGGGATCGCCTGAGTTCAGTCTCGGCTCCTCCGTGAAGAAACATATCTGCATATTGCCGCCGTCCTCCTTTTATACCACGAGGTAAGGTGGAGATACGCTATGCAAATTCCGCAGACCCATGGCATTTCTTTGCCATTGGCTCGTTTTGTAATACTCAAAGTTGATAGGTGTTCTAAGTGAAACCCCATTCGTTGTCATCTGACGGAACGTCTTCGTTCCCTACTCAGGGACCGAGGGTTACATCCGTAACCGAGACGTTCTGCTGCTGGCGGCATGAGTAAATGCTACTGTCGAAACATGCACATACATACATGAAATAGGATACAAGCTGCTGTAAGGAAAGTAAGCATAACCCCTATTAGATCTAGGCAGGTGGTGCTGGGGAAGGAGGAGGTCTAAGAAAATTCCCATGGCGTTCTGCACTTAGCTGAGCCAAGTCTAGATGGAAATAAATAGGTCACATATAGATGGATTTAGGAGAACCACTCAGCTGCTTGGAAGAGGTTAATGATTGTTTCATAAACTATGTATGTATGTGTGCAATTAAATTTAAACATTGTTTTGTAGTTGTGGCTGGTAAGCTTCAAGGTAAACCCAAGTTGTTGGTACAGTTCCTTGAGAACACACAAATATATACCTTTATTGTATTTCAATATAGCTTTGGATAAAAATGTCTGCCAAATCAATCTTTACACAAAGTGTTCATAACTTCAAAAGGGGCAATATTGATTATCAATATTTATTTAGGAAAATAGGAAAATGCGGTATGGACCAAAAACAATGACATTTAAATTGAGTTTGACCTTTCCACAGAACGAGGGTTTGAGGACCATGAGAACCTAGTCGAGCCTCTTTCTACATGGACCAGGGACAGTGAAAACAAAGTGGTTTTTCTTGAGAAAAAAGACAAATATGAAGTGTTCAGAAACCCTCAGGCAAGTATTTGGACAGCTATTTGTGCTTCTTACCTATGCAATTTGAATTACAGCTTATGCACATATCAAAGTAAAATACAAACGCGCTTTAAATAACGCTTTTCCCTTACAGTACAGTATATTGTTTCACAGAAGTGACATTTCCAGTGCAAAAACTGCTCTCTGACTTCTCTATTTCTAGTTCAATGAAAATGGAACAGAAATTAGAAAAACAGTTAAACTCAGCATACTGACAACTTTCTGTAATTGTAGAAGTCTGAAGACTTCTTTGGTGTAGAGACTGTCTTCATGACCAACATTACTAAAACAAATGAAATTTTGTTGAATGCTGATTAAAATGAAGCCCATTTCAATTTATTTTACAGTTATTTTATATGTGGAAAAAGGATAGGAAATCGCTAATGGAGATGAAAGAAAAAGACAAAGAACAACTTCTGGAGGTGCGTGTGTGTTTAACTTTTGATATAATTTTGATATAAAGAGATTTAATGTCAGCTTACCAATGTAGACATTTATCAAAAAAAATTAATGGAGTCAGATTTAACGTCTTAATTGAAGCCATTTAAAGAAATAAATGCAGGTCTAAACAATCTGACCCAAACATGACAATTTTATCATCATATACTCACCCTTATGTCGTTCCAGTGTGTGTCCTGCAGTAAATAGAAAATCGACATGGAATGACATGAGTGTAAGTGAATGATGAAAGTCTTAATGTCTGGTTCTGTATTTCTGGGTATAGGAGAATTTTTGTGGAGCCTCCATCATTGTGCCTGACCTTGAGGCCATTCTGTATATGAAGGAGGATGGCAAGAAATCCTGGAAACAGCGCTACTTCCTACTTCGAGCCTCTGGATTGTATTACTCACCCAAAGGCAAGACAAAGGTCAGCCCAGGCAACCCAGACAGTAAATCATACAGTGCATTTTGAGTTCAGGCAAATCCTCGCTTATTAAGCTCAATGTACATCAGTTTGCTTTTTGATTGAATACTTAATCACAACAGACCTAAATAATTACTTTGTGGAAATGTCAAGAAACTACATTTCAGTGCATTATGGGTTTCTCTCTCCATCAGGCATCACGTGACCTTGTGTGCTTGGTGCAGTTTGACAATGTGAACGTCTACTACTGCAAAGAATACAGAAACAAATACAAAGCACCAACAGACCACTGCTTCATTCTCAAGGTACAGTTTTCTTATTATGGTCTCACCTTAACAGTTTGAATGAGGTTGAATCAGAAACATACAGTGTGACAAGGACGAAGTTGAATAAAGTAAAACATGAAAACAGCCGACCCTTGTGAAAAATTGCACTTAACTGTATTGAATGTGCTCTGTATTTGCAGGTAATATAATATTAATGAAATAAAAGCCCATTTAAGTTTACTCTTAAATGTTTCTTATCACACTAAAGTAAATTTTTTAAAAAGTGCACTTTCCAATAATGTCACATTGAAAGTTTTAGTAAAAAAACCTTTTATATCATGTTTAATCGATTGTCATGCTTTAAAGAAGTACACTTATATTGATGTGTTGACTAACTTATAAAGCACATTTAATGTTATAATTTTGTATATACATTTTATATAATATAGTTATAATTTTAACAGTAGTGTGTTATTCAGTATTACATTTAAAGTGAATATATTTTAATTGTACTATATTGTAAATTCATCATTACAAATGTATAATTACAGATATATTTAAATACATGAAATACAACAAGTTTAAATAGAAATAACATTCATTTATTTTAGTTGACCTTTAACACTAAAAATCAGCTAATTGCATTTAATATAAATTAAAACCATATACGTTTAATTTAACTGCAATCAACATGCAATTAAATGTCTGAAATATTACATTCAGTTTTACACTTAAGTCTTTTTTTCAAAGTACATTATTTTTGTAATAAGTGTACTTCTTTTTATTATTACATTTTTATGAAAATTATTAAAACCCAAACAAGGTTTTTATGGACATGGAAATAGCAGTACAGACAGGAGAACTAAGGAAGTTGAACAGTTTTCCTGTTGTTTTTCCAGAGTCTCAGCTGAGATGTTGAGTTGCTTACACTGTTCTCATTCTGTAAATGATGCACAAAAAAACAAATTTGATTCTGGTCATAAAGTGAATTCTCATCGTTTCCACAACAAAATGCTGCTCTATCAGTCATGGACTTGAAAGCAGACATAAATGACATGAGGCTTCGAGCACAAGAAGAATGTAAATTACATCCCTCTAAAAAGCATCCATTTCCCCTTTGCATGTAGTGGAACAATAGTGTGACCAGGTTAGAACCGTAGATGACCTTTCTGCAACCCTTCAAAATGCTCCACTGGTCCAAAACTACATCCCCAAATTATATTCCTATTAAGGGTACGTTTACACAACAACGATGTGCTAAAAATTGAAAACGCTTTTCTTTGTACAGATGACAATGTTATCAAAATGATAGCCGTTCACACAGATCTGTCCCTTTTTACTTAATTTAAGAAAATGTCAAATCCTTTTAACAAGAAAACACATCATCCTTGAGTCTGTTGTAAGTAACCTTAAATTTATCAATATGACATTTTTTTATATTGTGCTGATTTGTGTAAATTTTATAACCACTTATGATGATGTCTGTATGCCCCCCCCCCCTTATTTCTTTCATTTGCAAAAAGAAACAACAAAAAAACTTATAGACTAAACACGTAATATGCATGATGTCCTGTTTTCACAGATTCATGTTTTTGTAGTTTATACAGAAATGATAAGGGTGTCGTTTTCAAAAACTTGCACTTTGAAACCCGTTTTCAAAAGTTTTCAGGCCAAAACGCCGTTGTCGGCCAAAACACATAAAGCCTCCTGTTTTAAGTTGAAAACAGTGTCGTGTAAACATCCCCTAAAATTACTAAATGGCAAACCTACAGTATTCACAGGCCAGTGTTAGAGTGCAACCTCTGATTTTTAAGTAATTTGCCGTAATAACAAGGTGTCTTTCAGTACTCCAGGCAGTAGGGGATTTATCTGATATTTACGCACCATAAATCAGCTTGGTTCTCTTTCATACAGTAAGTGTCTCCTCAAAGACCATTACTCAAGCTGCTAGGCGTAACCCCTAAACCCTGCTAAACACAAATTGTACAATAATTATTTCAAGGTGTGTGTTTCTTTTATGCCTAGTGCTACCCCCAAAGATAAAAGCTAATGTGTTGCATTTGAACGTCCAGAATGCAGGAAGTGGTTGGGGAAGCATCTTTTCCTGTTTAGCGTGCATGGGTGAGAGCTGACATTAACTGGGGCAACATGAAACATAAGGGATGAGGGTTTGAAGTTCCACGGAAAGTGAATCTTTCTTAGAAGGGGCTAAATTCAAGAAACGGTACAGTATTTTAGTTTATAAAAAACAGCATCTTAAAAAATATAACAGTAACACTGTATTTTACAGTGTCCTTGTCACACGTTACTTCTATTTGCTGTTACTAACAGTAAACTATGCATCTACTACTAAACGACTACATTCAACTAACCATAAACTAAATCCGACTCCACCCTATAGCAAGTACAAGTTGTTTATTATTATTACTTAATTCTTAATAGTATAATTACACTGCAACCACGACACGTTAAAATAAAGTGTAATTAAAATAACTGATGTGTAAACTTTCTAGATCTGGTAAAGAACTTTAAATGCTATCTTGCGTGAAGAACTACAATGGGTCTAAGAGTGAGCCTTGTGGCACTCCCAGCTACCTTAATTTGTATTTGTTCAGACAGTATCATTTGATAATACATGTAACAGTATGATAAATATAACCAAAACAGATCAAAACTGGCACTCTAAGAATGCATGGTTCTCAAGCCTTTCCAAATGAATAGTCTATAATTTGAACAAGACACTATGGTTTAGTAGCCAGCCTGCCACAAGTTTTAAAAGGTCAAAACAGTCAGTGTTCAGACTATGCAGTTGACAGATCCTTCCTTTAATTAAAGTCTTTGCACACAATTCAAAATACCTCAACTTTTCCCCCCAGTCTATACTCACCTCTAAGAATATGAATAGCTGATGTAAGTGTTAATACTGGGTTATTGTTCTACCAAATTAAAAACGAGGCATGGAAAGAATATCACTAGCTAAAAACTAATTTTGGACAAAGAAAATTATAACTGTAAAAAGCTATTTTACCAACATCAACCAATAGGAAATGAAATACCTTAAGGATTATATCAAAACCAGGTCCACTGACATGTTGATGCCTTGCTAAGAAAGCATGACAAATCATGAATGGTGTTTCAGGCTATGTTTAGGTTAGGGTGTTTTATGTTTGTCAAGCAATTGGGAAATAAACGCAAAAAATGCAATAAATGTAATACATGCACAATTAAATCCTGACTCCAACAGAAAAGGGGCATGCATTCTTTGCATGTATGCAATCATTAAAAATGATAAAGCACAAGATTTTTGTGGCTAATCCTAAAGTGTGGCACTAGAGGGGCATTGGCAATCAAACTGTGATAGTGTGCCATCAACTGTCTCTGCTATGCAACTGCAGCTCGATAAAATATGTAATCAAAACAATGTTAATTTCACCGACTGTCCATTTGGAGACAAACTAATATTAGCAAAGCATGAACTTATATGGAATACCCTAGTAAGTTGTTACCCAACGATTTGTTGTTTTGAGAACAACAAAAAACATTGATTTAATGGTTCCACAAATCTTGGCTTTCTCAGATGTATATATCAGGTATATGTCATGTTCATATGGTTACTGTGATCTGCTTCCAGCATCCTCAAATTCAAAAAGAATCCCAATACATCAAGTATCTGTGTTGTGATGATGAGTTGACCATGACTCTGTGGGTGACTGGGATACGTATTGCAAAGGTGAGCAGAAACCAGGTCACACACCAAAAACCCAAATAGATAATGATTGTATGATAAATGCAAGAAGACACTAAGTTTAACTTTTTGCAAAAATAATTGCCATTATAAATTATAGTTTACAATGCAAAAATGTACTGCAAATTGTAGTTGTATTGTGTTGGGTCATATTGTGAGCTGTCTACGTTGTCAAAAAATTGTAATAAGAAAAAGTTATTTTACCTTATCAACGGTCTTGTTTTGTCATGCTTTTTTCATAGTATGGTAAGCAGTTATATGAAAACTACAAAGCTGCTGTGAGGAAAGCAACAGGCACCGCATCCTGGGCTAACCGCACTATCCAGGCCTCGTCCAGTGCATCGACACCCTCTCCTACACCTAAAGGTAGAGATAATGAGCTAAATAGATTGTTATAAAATGTATCATCTTGATATATGAAAGGATTTTGATGATATTTTTGTGCTTATCTTTCAGCCAAAGCTGCGAATGGACACGCTCCTCAGCTTCCAAAGAGCACCAAGGTATCTCTAAATCTATCAGTTCCCTTAGTAATGAAGAACACCATACTCATGGACCATACTTAAGTGTGGACTGAATGTAATGTTTTCAGATACTTAACTGCATGTCAATTGCAATTAAACAATATATAGTTTAAATTTATTGACGCAATTAAGTACATATTTTTTATAACATTTCATAATTACTTTTATTTTCTATGAAATATGGTTGAAGTATACTGCCAAATGTACTAAAAAGCATTTATAGTAAACTAAAATATACATATATAATTTCTACTAAAACTTGTCATGTTTTAAATATTTAATTACACATTTGTCATGGTGAAGTTGTCAATTGGTACATTTCAAATATATTAACATTAAATTTATTCATGAATAAGACATTACAGCTAAAATTATAATCATATTTACATGTGCTCTAGTATGTTTTTCAACACATCAAAATAAGTGTACTGCAAATGATTACTAAACCACAATTTAAAAATGTATTATAAATATAAGTTAATTTGTCATGATTGCAAAGTACACTTTTTAAAATTGAACTTTACTCTGTTAAGAAACAGTCATGAAAGATGGAAGTCTTTAAATACACATATAATGGCCTTTTATATAGATATTATATTATATGAAAATATTTTTCAGATAATAGATTTAAAGTATACTTCAGCAATTAAGCACACTACTTTTTCACAAAGAGTGCTGGTTTCTTTAGAGTTGTTTTAATCCCCTTGTAATTTCATCATTTATTTGAAATGCACCTGAATGCTACTTTTGGTTTGTTTTTGAAGGGTCCTGGTAACCAAACATCTTTCCCGCCGCCTCCGCCTTCAATGGAAACCCTGCCTCCTCCACCACCCGACCCCATGTTGCCTCCTCCTCCCCCTGCTCCTCCTGCCAGCACAACCAAAGTCAACAAGTTTCCTCCTCCCCCTGGATTCCCACAATCCTCCTTCCCACCTCCACCCATGGATGACCTGCCTCCACCACCACCTCCTCCAGATGATGCCGAGCTGCCCCCTGACTTTCTTCCTCCACCGCCTCCTAGTTTTGCACCTTACGGGGGAGACTCGCTCCCCCCTCCACCTCCAGACCCCATTGCCTCTTTTCCACCACCTCCTCCTCCTGGTCCCCAAAACTTTGCATCTGCAGGTGGAGCTCCACCACCCCCACCTCCACCCCCACCTCCTCCACCAGCTGCCAACCCATCCGCCAGCTCCGTCAGAAAAATAGCTCCACCTCCACCAAAGAGAACTACACCTCAACAAACAGCGCCCCCTGGTGGCGAACTCATGTCAGAACTGATGACAGCAATGCTGAAAAAGCGCAGTCAACAATGATCTTGAAGTCAGATAGAGCTAATTGACGTGTTTTTGTAGTTGGACTGAGGAACTGACCGCCAGACAAGTTCTTGGCATGACATTAGGACACACATCTTTAATTATTTTGTTGTTCAATTTGCTTGTATTACACCACCAGACTAAAATATGTAAATACTTTGTACTTACGCACCTAATCAGATCATATGTATTACAAATATGCTAATATGCTAAAACACATCATTGCTAATGGAATTTCATAATAAATAAGGTCTTGCAAAGTTAACTGTTTAACAGATTTTGGCATGCCTAATTGTTAAACAGGAGTAATCGAGAAGCATGATGTAAAGTTATTTGCACTTTTGTAGAAATGGCAATATTGCAAAAGACATCCATGTCCATTGTCCATATATATCATGCATATATGTACATATATAACGTCAAACATGGCTCATCCTCCAATCAGATCATCCGGTAGGAAGTGTGATTACAATGTCATAAACAATATTTTTGGGTCAAATTATGCTGAAATTTGATTTTAATATCCCCGAGTTTGACCCCGAGTTAGGAGAACAGCTGACCCTCAGCTGCAGAGTCCATGACGGAGGTTTACTGGCATATCCGGCTCTCTCCGCCTCTTCCTGCTCCATGAATGGCTCCATTAAAGTCTTCTGCAACAGTGCCACCTAGAAATACATCAAAAATACCGTCACCTAAGAAAAGACAAGCCATAATGGTCTGTCTGAAGATGTTACATTGTATGTACTGTATATTGACAAGTCTTCATTTCACAGTAATATATTAAAGCAAATAATCTAAGATATATGATAATCATGATCATGACAGCGTATTAGTTTGACATCATATGCAGTAATACCTCTGAAAAGTCATTTTTCTCTGCTTTTCTGATAGCAGATTCAGCCATCCAGTTCCTCAACACATACCGTGGGTTTACTCCTGAACAATAGAAAAATTACAAATAACATTAAATATAACATAACACATCATAAAAAAAAAACATTACCATTTAAAAATGTATGGTCAGTAAGGCTTTTTAAAAAATAAATTAATAATATAATTCAGCAAGGATGCATTAAAAGGGACAATAAAGACTTTTATAATATTACAACGCTGTTCTTTTGAACTTTTAATCAAAACATGTTCAAAAATATTAAGCAGCTCAAATGTTTTCAAATGTTTCTTGAGCAGCAAATCAGCATTTTAGAATGATTTCTAAAGGATCATGTGACACTGAAGACTGGAGAAATGATCACAGGAATAAATTACATTCAACTGAACAAATATATTAATTACACAAATCCTATATACTTAAATAGAATAATTTATTTTATATTGTAATAACATCTCATAGTATAATAATATCTCGTAGAAATACAAAATTACTGTTTTAATTGTATTTTTGATTAAATAAATATTGCTTTGGTGAGCATAAAAAAAATTATTTCAAAAACAAATCTTATCAATCCTGAAGATTTCAGCGGTAGTGTACAGTAACAATATATAAACACATAATATATAACATTGCATCATGTAACATATACAGAAACATACCTTGCATTCTGTGCTGCCGTGCTGCATCTGAGTCACTTATTAGTCTAGAAGATGATTAAAACATCAAGTGAAGTTCATTTTTAATCCACTAAAGAGTTCGAGTTTACATTACAGCAACATTACCGTGACAGACGCTGTAAATACAGCTGAACCCAGTCTCTGAAACGCTTGTGTGATGAGAGGTCTGAAAGAGCCCACAATGACTGTCAAGAGAGACACAGTCACAGTTAATGGACTGAAATCATGACTATGGATTTTGCAGCTGCTGTGAGAGTGAATGGAGAGGTAACGTACCGGAGCAATGGATCCCTTCTGAAGCTGGGTCAGGGTCACTTCACTCAGCTGTCTGAAAGTCATAGTGAAGTCTGCTCCAGTGTCCTCCATCAGCTCAACACATCATACAACAGTATATGGGTTATTCTCAGGAAACGCTGACATTTGTTTGATCTACTACTGATTTAACTCGATACTGAACTATTTTTGACAGTTTGGCCGTTAAATATATAATAAATAAATAAATAAAAATATTGAATTAAAAAAGTTTATTATGAAAGTGTGTGTGTGTGTGTGTGTGTGTGTGTGTGTGTGTGTGTGTGTGTGTGTGTGTGTGTGTGTGTGTGTGTGTGTGTGTGTGTGTGTGTGTTTATTTTTAGAACTTTATCAAATTAATTAATTATAGTACCATTAGAGAAAATATTAAAATATTAATATTTAATATTTACCTTTAGAAGAAAAGCAATCACATATGAATCCTTTTCTTCATTTCCCAGAAAGCCCAACTTTGCTTTGAAGAGCTCATGAAATCTACAACAGAAACAGTAAAATGAGATCAGGAATGACTCAGAGATGAATACAGTGTTATATATTGTCATATATGACATGCTCACCTTTGATGGTAGATTTGTGGATACTCTCTCAATATTTGCTGAGATCTGAAGTAAATGAATTGACACGAATCACCTGTTTTATTCCAGACCAATACCAACAAAAAATAAAATGATCTCTTACTGTGAGAGCTGATCTGAGGTCAGCAGTGGTTTCAGAGCTTCTAGAAGTTTCTGTAGATTGAACAGGCCAACATTAGCCTGAGCTCCTATACTGTACCGGCCCTCATCATCAGACGTGTTGGGGACAAAATCTATACAGAGGAAACAATGCTGTAGCAATAACACCCATTTAACAATACAATTATTATATGTTATTATTATGGCTGTCTGTTTCACTTGAACTTATTAGAATAATATAATATATTAGAATATAATAAAGTAAAATAAAACAAGTAATGGAGTAAAAAAATGGTGCAATTAATCATGTCCCTCAACCCATGTAGTGTAAGTATATACAACATTTATAGTAGATCTAAAGTAGCTTATATTCATACAATTTTCCTCCGCTTTGCAGTATTGTATGTATATATATATATATATATATATATATATATATATATATATATATATATATATATATATATATATATATATATATATATATATATATATATATATATATATATATTGTGTGTGTGTGTACATACGCGTGCGTGTGTGTTCTCGTATATGGTTTATAAGGACACAAATGTGTATTGACATATATAATAGGTTTAGGGGTAGAGTTAATATACAGAGTCCCTGTGTGTGTGTGTGTGTGTGTGTGTGTGTGTGTGTGTGTGTGTGTGTGTGTGTGTTGTGTGTGTTGTGTGTGTGTGTGTGTGTGTGTGTGTGTGTGTGTGTGTGTGTGTGTGTGTGTGTGTGTGTGTGCGTGTGTAATGTTATATCATAAAAAGCTTAAAAACTAAACTTATAGGAAGATGATTGATATGATTGCTAATATTATGAAAGTTTAAGTTAGACAAAGAAACATACTTGGGTCATATGATTCCATAAATCCAAATGGGCCATAATCAAAAGTGATAGAAAGCAGACTGAAGTTATCTGTGTTGCAGACTCCTGTGTGAAGATGCAGATCAAGTTGTTGTGCATTTTGCGTAGTAAGCTCAATCTATAATAATAACTAATGCGATAACTAGACAAGTGAAGCAGAGTGAACAAACCATGAGCAAAACCGACCGACATCCAGTGGGCGATTAAATGTGCCGTTTCATTCACCACTCTAGAGAAAAACACCTTCATACAACATGAAAACCATTCAAATATAGTGAGACTGATCAGACAATATCAAATAATCTAGTATTACAGCTAAACAGCAGAGACACAGATACTCACCACATACTTGTCAGGGTCATTTGTTGCTATAGATTTGAAATGCTCTTTAATTACAAAGTCCAACAATGTCCTGAAAATAAAAATTAAAAAGAAATTAAAAAGCAAACAGGAGTGAGAAAACAATATTACCCTCCCAAGTTAAAGTTAATATACCGTAGGACATCTAACTCTCCAGTTCTAGTTAATATCTCCAGTGAACCAATCCGAAACCAGGACTTGGCCAGACGCAGAACAACCGCTCCTGATAGATACAGAGAACAATCACATAAAGCTGAGGACGGATAAAGAACTTACTCTACTTTTCCAAATCTGATCGTATTTTACCTCTTTCTTTTATGACACTGCCATTATAAAACGGATCCCTCCAAACAGGTTCCTCACTCACAACCAGACTGACAAACAATAAAGCCAAAAACATGGAAAAAGTATAAATAAAAATAATAATAATATTCAACACCAAACATTTAAATGTGATAAATACATATATTACTCTTCTTGAGATGTCCATATACCTGAGGGTTCTGCTGGTAGGAACTCCCAGAAAGTGCATGGCTTCACTGCACAGGAACTCCCTCACAGAGGAGCGAATCACAGCCCGTCCATCACCAGACCTGCACACAAAACATCATGACCATTACACCACTGCCAGACAGAAAACAAGATCATTTACAACTAAATATATCTCAGAATTACTTAAAAAACATAAAAAATATTGAGCAGCAGGAACTGATATTCACCTTGAGTATGGTGTCTTTCCTGAGCCTTTCAGCTGGAGTTCCCATCTTTCACCTTTTCTGGATAAAAAAAGAGATGTATACTGCTTCTAAACTGAGAGATGTTATAGTTCAGACACACGTTTAAGCATTAAGTGAGAATTAGATTAAAAATGATGGGAAAGTTGACATGTATTACAACAGAAAAGTCACATATGACAATAACAACTGATGATTTCTGAACGCTGATGGAACAGATGATTTTACCTGTTTGTGTATTCACCCAGCAAATGTGCTCTCCCATCCCCCAGCTGTCCAGCCCAATAACCAAACTATAATAATAATAACACATGGTTGACATGTTTGCTCTGGTTGTCTTATGCGATTGCTGTCGGGTTTGAAATGAGTCAGTTTTACCTGATGGCCCCCGTATCTGTGTGCCAGAGGAACAGAGCCAGGAAACAGTTTCCCACCACTGACACAACGGACAAACTCTTCATTCTGAATCACAGACTCATTCAGATCCAAAATATATAACACATCCTGAAATACACAAAAGAGCCTGAATATATGCAGAAACAACATTTACAGAAAAGTACTGTGGTGGTACCATGGTCCAGTTTTGTTTTAAAGCAGTTTTCTCAGACTGTGATCCTCAGACCACTGGTGGTTCTGTAAAGGAGTCCAAGTGGCCCACGAGTTCATTAGCAGATTAAAGTAACACTAAGTAGTTTTTCAACCTTCATAATATATTTCCAAGACCCTTGTGATGGTACATCGACTTAAAATAAGTTAAATGACACGTCTGCCATAGCCTGAATCGCTTTTACTGGCACTATGTAACTTCGGGTTTCGGGTAGGAACCCGTGCACAAAAAGAACTACAAAATTCGACTGCTTTACGTCAGACGATACAATAGTCATTATTTCGTTTTTCTTCGTTTCTGATGTCACAATCCATCATCCTTTCATGAAATCATGTAACATACTCTACCTTGTCTGTGGACATCGTTCATTCTAAAGCCGGTGCTGGATAAACGTGCGTGCGACGGTAGGCTAAATTTTCCGTTTCCAACCAGTAGGGCGACCGAAGAGGAAAAGTTACTTGGTGTTACTTTAAAAGCTTTATGACTGAATACATTAATAAAAGTATAACTGACTAAATCAAAACAAAAACAAAAAAAACCACTGAATTAATTAACTCAATAAAATAAATGAACTGTCTGTGACAAAATTAATTTATGATAAAGTGTTTCTGTTTATTTTCTAGGTAAGTATTTTGTCCAGTTTTTAAGCTAGTATTATAACATATAATAGCTACAAATAATTTGTCCACTACCTAAAGTAAAAAAAAATTATGAGGAGTTGGGTGGTTCATATTTTTTTTCTTTAAAGTAATCTACTACACCCTTGTAAAAAATAAGTGTTAAAATTAAAAATGGAAATATGTTTCTTTTAAAAAACTGTTTGTGCAGATACTACAATACTAATGAAATAAAAAGTCACTTAAGTGTACTTAAATAGTATACTTTCATGGCCGTTTCTTAACAAACTTAAGTACCTTTTAAAAAGTGTATAAACTATAATACATGTTGATTTAATTGCAGTTAACATGATGCAATTAAGTGTCCGAAACATTATATTCAGTTTGCACCTAAGTATATTATTTTAAAGTAGCCTATATTATTTTCATAATTTCTCTTTTTAAAAGTATTTTGAAGTGTAGCCTACTTCTTTGCAACAACTTCTTGAATAAGTTCAAAATTATGCTGACGATGAAAATGTTATTGGTGGTGATGATGATGATGATGATGATGATGATGATGATGATGATTATTATTACTTTATTACTATTTTAAAATGTGGACAAGAAAAATTATAAAGAATGGGTGGGTGTGACCAAACTTTTGACATGTAGATGGTACTAGCGCCATTGTATTTTTCTGTTTATTAAATAACATAAATACACAGGTACTGCAACACTATCACCAGGTTACTCTGCAGTGAAGCACAGTTTTCTGTAAATGATGATGAGTGATGATGGGTTTATTGACCTGTGTCACAGCAGCCAGTGTCAGGGCCTCTTTCAGAGGAGAGGGCTGAGACTCAGAAAACACACATCGCTTCACACACAGTACGAACACAATTACCATCAACCTCATCAAGAGGGAGAGCATCTGTAAAACACACAGGAAGTGATTAAAACATAGTCAACGTGTAAAATAGCATATTGCCACTCGTATCTGTATCTTACCTAGTAGTTTATGAGATAATACCAGTGGTATTTCTCCACAGTGTTTCATATTGCTATAAAAGTGCCTCTTATCGAACTCTCTTTCATTACAACTTTCATTCTCACAGAATTCTTGTTCGTCCTTAAATGTAGCGATGGCAATGGCCGATAGAAAAAATAATAATAACGTGAAACCATGTTTTGTCATTACATCAAACTCACCGGCATATGTATATATTTACTATTTGTCCTGTAGTAGCCTACTTCCTTACATCACGTAACTAGGAAAACATCAGAACTGCCACACAGACAATCCTTCTTTGTTCAACCAGAGGGCGCTCATCGGCTCAAAAACCCTAATGCAAATGTCATATTCGGGACTGTTTTGTCTTTTTGGAAATGTATGCGCGTTATAAACCACAACCGATTAAATCTATTAATTGTATGGGTTCAGAAGCTGTCGTACAAATGGAAACTCTCGGAACTTTCTCACTTTAATAATTAAATAAGTGTCTCTAGCAAATGATCAGACGACTGTGATTGGTCAACCCCCAATCTGTACTGTAAAAAGTAACAGGTACCATGTGACCAGCCGTCTATTAAAAATACTGAGTACTTAAATATTATACTGTAGAAGTTTGAAATCTCTATGATTGAAATTAATGTAATGAAAATGTATTTTTTTAATGTAAAAATGTAAACATGTTTGGCATCTGGGCTCGACACTTTTGCCTTCAGCAACCCCAAAGCTTAAAAAAACCCCTCACTTTTAAATATTTATATAACTATTTATATTCATCGAAATATAATAATAATAATAGTTGTATCATTATTAATAACATGAACAAAATACATTAATTAGATTAAATTGTCATTGTTAATATTTATTATGATATTTTATAATATTTAAATAATAATAATAAATATTTATTTATATTACATATATATATTTTGCAGATTTAGAACTACTGCACTTGACCAACTGGAGACAAGTTATGGGCCACTATGGAACGTCAATTTTATATAAAAAAAAAAAATTATGTTAATTATGTTTGGGGGGGGGGGGGGGGGGCGGCCCGCTGGCGCTCACCCCGACCTGTGACAAACAGATGATAGAATACTTAGAGATAATGAATTATGTTTTACTTCAAGAAACTTATAGAAATAGAAAAGATTATAATGAATGGGTTGTGGTGGGAGAACAATTTGCTTTTAGTCATGGAACAACACCAGTGCCAGTTTTATTTGATCTGTTTAAGAAATATAAAAAGGTATTTAAATGTATTGCTAACAGAGTTTGGAGTAGCCTAACATGTAGGTTCTATTTGAAACTATACACACAAAAAATGTGTGTAGCCTATATGCTTAGTAGAAGACTGGAGCTATACAAGTACAAGGAACATCATCAATATTGTGAGATCCATGCTATTCAGTGAATGTGAAGAGGAGGAGGAATAGAAGTGGTTTAGAGTAGCCTATTAAATAATAAGAACGCGGCAGATATATATTTAAGTGGAATGTGGAATAATAAGCTTATGAACGCTTATATTTTTTTATTACTGGCTAATAGCTATAACAGGTGACCTGATCTGCACGCCTGTCTCGAACACCCGCTTTCACTACACAGTGCACACCGCCCTCTGCTGGCGAACACGGGTATGACAAAACTGCTGTGACTCATTAATCCGTGTAAAATACATATGTTTGTTTTGAGTTTATCAGCACACAAAACTGACTGGAGTTATTAATTGTAAACCTTTACCTTACTGGTGATTAAACACGTCATCTGCCAATAATGGCAACCATTAAAACACTACTAACCAACAGCGACTGCAACAGTTTAATCATGTGCTCATTTCGTCACAGATAATAGCGAAAGTAAAAGTAAGCTGATGTTTCGCAATTTTAATCAGTCGATTCTTTCCGATACAAAATATTAGATTAACTTAGAATATTGGAAACTTTTATTAAATAGTATACAGGAATGTATGTGTAGCTAGGCTAGGCTACTCGATGGAACAGATGGAGGAGTTTGTGAATCGGTTGGCTATGTAGGGTCAGGGGATCTCTGGATAATCGGTAATTCGTTTGTAATAATAAAACAAAAATACCGTTTTTCTGTTTTTTGTTTCAAAACAAAAAACCAAATAACCGTTTTTGGTGTCAGAATCAAAAAACGAAAAACCAATTAAAAACGGCCCGTTTTTCGTTTTTGGCGATCATTTTTATCGTTATTCCTTTTTGAACAAAAAATGAAGATAGTCTTTGAACTTCAGTCAATTCGTTTTTCGTTTATAAACCAAAAACCGAGGTCACGTGGTCTATTCCTTTTTTGGAAGCGGTAATAACCGGAAAAACTTTCAAAATAAAAGTAGCTATAGTTAGCGAGGTGATTGTAGACTAAAACTGAACTAATAGCATTTTTTAGTACAAGTACAGTAGCACTGGGTGTTGAAAAAAACACTTTAGTTAACTGAAATAAAAATTAAAACTAATAAAATTAAAACTCGCTGTTAGGGAGAATTAAACAATTGTAAGACCATTGGTGACCTGTAACTTCCGATTTAGACAAGTGAACTCAGGTAGCAGGTAGCCTATTTATTTATATGTTTCTATTATTTAATTCACATTTTAGTTTTGGAACATATTATTTATAGCCCTTCTTGCTATGTGGAAGCTCAACCAGCAGAGGTCTTTCTAACCCCTTCAAGCACTGCTACCAACAGAAGCTGATCTCTGAGTTTAAAGGGTGTGCAGAACTTCACCTGCCTTCCAGCTCCTCTTTATATGGCACTATATCTGCTAAACACGCTCAGCTTCCACCATCTACTGTTACACCTTCTGTGTCAAAACAAAACTCTTCCAAAACAAATCTATAAAGTTGTATTCTTTTTATTTTCCTTTGCATTTTTCTACAGTGTAATATAGCCTACTTATTATGTTAGTTAACTAGATGAAATATTTTTTATGCAGCTTGTAGTTCTCATAGTTAATGTAGACTTGTGTGTGAAACCTAGCATTACTCAGTCTAAAATGATCTCTAGCTCTGGGACTTTCAGATCTTTAAGTGCTTTTTTTGGGTTTAATTCTGTTTGATGAACCACCAGGGAAAGGCAGTGCTCTGTACTCTTGGTACTTGTGTAAAGTAAAATAAAAGTTAAATCATTTAGTTTTTCTCCCTGGTACTCATCTCAGGACCTTCCAGATTTGACCCAATAGAGGCTGTGAGCCTGTGCACTGTGTGCAGGGTTTAAGGACTGATGATAGTATCAAGACTGGCCCATCACCTACCATCACTCTCTCTTCAAATAAATGCTGGACTGGCAGGCAAAGCAGCACACCACTCCTTCCTCCGGCACCAGAAAAGGGCCTTGTCACTTTCAGATATTTACATCATGGTTTATGGTAAGCCACATCTTTGAATTGTGGCACTACTTTTGTGGAATTGGATATTGAAATAAGTGTGTACTAAGACTAATTGTGACATTGGTTCTACAGGTGCGGCACCCACTAGTAATGCTTCTGTTGGAAATAGTGGGACACAAGTGCCACTAAATGGAGTGTAATGGAAACTGTTAAAAGGAGTGACCAGGGCACAAATTAGTGGTTGATTTTCCTTTATCACCAGCCCAACAAACAATACTACTATTATGTTTATGGTAAAAAATTAACATTCACCCAAACAAATTTTTTGTTTTTTTGTTGTTGTCACATGTAGTATTCTTTATGCTTTTCGGCCCAAATGGACCAGAATCATTTAAATACATTTTTTTTTTTAAATCATAGCTTCATCGGAATGGTCTGAAATTTGGTGACTTTGTTGGTACTTGGTATGAACACCCAAAAAAATTGGGGACAGGATTTGAATAATCTTTTTTGTGCGTACAATCTACAAATCAGCCACGATCCAGATAAAAAGCACACAACAGTGAAGGGGTGAATCTATAAAACATCAAGAGTGCAAAACAGAAACACACACACACACACACACACACACACACACACAACACACACACACACACACACACACACACACACACCACACACAAACACTTTTATACACGTAAACACTAATAAATTCAGATTACATATGTGTTTTGCATTTTTTAAATGCTCAGTTTGTCCACCAGATGGCATCCATCTCATTTCAAAAATTGCTTTCATGAGTATATATTCATATTCATGAGTATATATAATATTCAAAAATATTATAAAAAACAAGTTAAAAAAAATGATGATTTTGTTTTAATAAATATGAATTCAACCCTTCCGGCCCATTTGGACCCGAAGGTCCTGAGTGTGACTCTGAAACGAAGGACCCCAGAGGGTTAAGTTATTTATTTAAATGTATTGTTGTTATTCTAGTTCTTATGGCTGTGCTGTGTTTATTTAATTTGCTTGACTGTTTCTTCTTTTGATTCTCTCTCAGTTGTTTTCTTACGTTAGCTGTTTATTGCTGTTATTTGGCTGGTTGTCTCTTGGTTTTGTGTTTGTTTGTCTTTTCTCTTCCTCAGGCCCCCATCCCCGTTTCTTACTGGTGTTGTCCTTTCTCTGTGGTGTCTGTTCTGTTGTATGGTGTCTGTGGCATCCCCAAATCAATTTATAATTAAATAAATAATAAAACAAATGAGTATAGTAATACTCTTGTTAAGTGTAAAATGTGTCTGGCGCAACATGTTATCCAGCTCCTCAGGCTGTGGTGCAGCACTAACTAAACAACCTGCATGGCAAGTGGTCCAGACAAGGCCCCTGCCATGAGTAAAGCAATTCATCGGTTTCCAATATGATGGTTCAAATTTCAAAAACTTCACTTTTATTTTACTTTACACAAGTACCAAGAGTACAGAGCACTGCCTTTCCCTGGTGGTTCATCAAACAGAATTAAACCCAAAAAAGCACTAAAAGATCTGAAAATATTGACTGGGTAATGCTAGGTTTCACACGGTCTACATAACTAATGAGAGCTACTAGCTGCATAAAAAAATATTTCATCTACTTCACACTGGAGAAAAATGCAAAGGAAAATAAAAAGTATACAACTTTATACATTTGTTTTGGAAGAGTTTTGTTTTGATATAAACACAAGTCAAAAGGTCAAACCCTTGTTGCCTGTTGTCGCCACAGAAGGGGGTAGAGTGACCTCTGCTGGTTGAGCTTCCACATAGCAAGAAGGGCTATAAATATGTTACAGAACTAAAATGCGAATTGAATAATAGAAACTTACAAATAAATAGGCTACATCCTATCCTAAGATACATATAAAATGAGTTCACTTGTCTTAATCTGAAGTTACAGGTCACCAATGGTCTTACAAATGTTTAATTCTCCCTAAACAGCCAGAGTTATTATTTTATTAGTTTTAATTTTTATTTCAGTTAACTAAAGTGTTTTTTCAACACCCAGTGCTACTGTACTTGTACTAAAAAATGTTATTAGTTCAGTTTTAGTCTACAATCACCTCGCTAACTATAGCTACTTTTATTTTGAAAGTTTTTCCGGTTAGTACCGCTTCCAAAAAAGGAATAGACCACGTGACTTCCGTTTTTGGTTTATAAACGAAAAAAGAATTGACTGAAGTTCAAAGACTATCTTCATTTTTTGTTCAAAAAGGAATAACGATAAAAATGATCGCCAAAAACGAAAAACGGGCCGTTTTTAATTGGTTTTTCGTTTTTTGATTCTGACACCAAAAACGGTTATTTGGTTTTTTGTTTTGAAAACAAAAAACAGAAAAACGGTATTTTTGTTTTATTATTACAAACGAATTACGGATTATCCAGAGATCCCCTGACCATGTAGACTGTACAGGTGACTTCATTAATATTTTCTCTGAAAGGAAATGAACGAGGTTTATTTTGTGTATCGTGTAGGCATATGGTGATTTTTTTCAAAAGATCTATTTATTTTTCCAACTCTCACGATCTGGTCAGAACAATTGTAAAGATGTTTAACAATGTTTAATTACATTAGTTTTGTGTTTGTTTGTCATTTCCATCCAGAGTCATTGGAGATCAGACTGTTTCTGTTCAGCTTTATCATGAACAGACAAACACCCAGAGATGAAGATTTTTCTAAAGGATGCAGGTACTATGAGTAAACACATTAAATAACATTTTATATAATACAAAATATGTCTCCTGAAGAAAAAACTGAAATTCAATTTTTTTTAAATGCATTGTTTTAAAGGAAATTTCTTGAAAACAATGTCTAAACCCTCCTCAAGTGCTTTTCATTAAAACATTTTGTTTTCACGTTTCGTTGTTCTGTTCTAGTTCAGTTCAGCAGGAGAGATCAGAACCAGCGCCCAGCTGTGTGTCTTTCAGTAGTGACTGGTCTATTGATCATCCAATACATTTTAAGAATGACAATACACAGACTGATCTCAGGTATAACATCTTTTACAATACATGATTCACATTTTAATATTATGGTGTTTTTGTATTTTGCATTTATGATATTCATAGATGATGTTGTCTTCATCTGATGCAAGATAGACATATCTACAGATTTTTTGGCTTGGACTCAGATATAGCATTTTATATTGAATGAGATGCTTATATTATTTTAAAGGGATAGTTCACCCAAAAATGAAAATTCTTTCTAGGAATAAATACATACTATGGTAGTCAATGGGGATTGAGATCTGTTTTCTTCAGCAGAACAAATAAACACATAGAGGTTTGGAACAAATTGAGGGAGAATTAAATTAAATTGATAGAATTTTCATTTTTGGGTGAACTATCCCTTTAAACACCCAGCTTTTGTGGACTGTGGTCCTTTTTGTTGGTACCTGCTTTGTGGAATAAACTCCAGGTAATGTTCAGAAGGTGCTGCTGTGGAGGCCTTATATTCAGAGCTCAAATAATGTTGTCCTATATATTCTGACCTCAAACCCATCATAACCTCCTCCAAAAATGACCAACAAATGGTATCAATGTAATACAATTAAACTTTATGAAATTAATCATGTTGTTGGTAGAAAACATTGTTTCTACTCAGATAATCACTGGCACCATATCATCTGCACATATTGCCAAATAGGCACAAGGTTGTGTTATCAGTTAAAGATTCTCCTTTATGCCTCTAATGACAGAGTCCACTATCTTTAAAGCATATTTTAAGGAAATGTGATGGTTTTAACTCCTCTAGGACTCTGTTTTTATTCTGTTGATTCTTAAGAATAGTGAGGCCTATAGGTAAAAAAAAACTTTTGTAATTGTAGTTATTTGTTTATTTCTCTTTTTATATTTTGCTACTTTTATTCTCACCATTAAAATAGCTCTGATAGCTGGCATGATGTTAAATTATAAGCAATCAACAATGTATTTTAATTTGATTTGTACAATATATAACAAGCTTTCTCAAGCTAACACAGTCTGTCTTGACAAACTTTTTTTTTTATAGTTTTTGTTTTTATTACAGTTGTGCCTTTGAGCAGTTGATTTATTAATAAGTGTGTTTACTTATTAACTGTTGATATAGTTATTCAGGTGATGTAAAAAAAAAAAATCCACCAATTTCAGTCTGATTTTGATTCTCTTCATGATGTTTAAGTTCAATCCCACCACAAAGATCCGCAGTAACAAAACGCGTCTGTAAGAAGAATGACCAATCTATGAATCAACTACAGGACTTTAATGAAAGCAGGTATGCTGGTATCAGGTAAAGTGTGGACATTTTGATTGAGATCAAAATTAAAACACATTTCATAAATCTTATGATATGTTCTTGGTCATGATACAGAGAACAAATAAGACATTTTACTCTATATATTTATCTCTATATTTAACTTATGTAATACATGTAACATGGAATTTTAATTTTGCAGCCATGAAGTCCTCAACACATTTAGATCAAAACTGAGGGAGAAGTTTAAGTGTCTGAATGAGGGAACTGCAAATCAGGGAAACTCAACACTCCTGAATGAGATCTACACCGAGCTCTACATCACAGAGGGAGACAGTGGAGAGATCAGGAATGAACATGAGGTGAGACAGATTGAGACACAATCCAGGAGAGCAGCAACAGAGGACATACCCATCAAATTCAATGACATCTTTAAACCTTTACCTGGGCAAAACAAACCCATCACAACTGTGCTGACAAAGGGAGTCGCTGGGATTGGAAAAACAGTCTCTGTGCAGAAGTTCATCCTAGACTGGGCTGAAGGCAAAGTGAATCAGGACGTCCAGCTCATATTTCCACTACCTTTCAGAGAGATCAATCTGATGAAGGACAAAACACTCAGTCTTTCAGATCTTCTTCATGTCTTTTTCCCTGAAACAAAAGAAATGGAAATATCTAGTGACAAATATAAAATGTTGTTCATCTTTGATGGTCTGGATGAGTGTCGTCTTCCTTTACATTTTCAAAGGAATGAGACTCTACGAGATGTAAACAAAAAGGAGTCAGTGGACGTACTGCTGACGAACCTCATTGCGGGGAATCTGCTTTCCTCTGCTCTCATCTGGATCACCTCCAGACCAGCAGCAGCCGATCTCGTCCCGTCTCAGTGTGTCCATCGAGTGACGGAGGTACGAGGCTTCAATGACCCACAGAAGGAGGAATACTTCAGGAAGAGAGTCAGTGATCAGAGTCTGGCCAATACAATCATCACACACCTGGAGTCATCGAGGAGCCTCTACATCATGTGCCACATCCCAGTGTTCTGCTGGATCTCAGCCACTGTTCTGGAGAAGATGTTGAGCGAAGCAGAGACTGGACAGATTCCCAAGACTCTCACTCAAATGTACACACACTTCCTGATCCTTCAGACCAACATCAAACATGAGAAGGACTATGAGAAGAACCTGACAGATGAAGACATGATCCTCAAACTGGGGAAAGTGGCTTTTCAGCAGCTTGTGAAAGGCAATGTGATCTTCTATGAGGAAGACCTGAGAGAGTGTGGCATTGATGTGACAGAAGCATCAGTGTACTCAGGATTGTGCACTCAGATCTTCAGAGAGGAGTCAGCCCTGTTTCAGGCGAGAGTCTTCTGCTTTGTTCATCTGAGTGTTCAGGAACATCTAGCGGCTCTATATGTGCATCTCTGCTTCACAAACAACAACAGAAATGTATTTGACACAGTCTCTAAACCAGGTTTGTTGTCTATGTTTAAGGACTGGTTTAAACTCAATTTATCAGAATATGTTTCATTTTCTGAGCTCCATGATAGAGCCGTGAATGAGGCTTTACAGAGTAAAAATGGGCATCTGGACCTTTTCCTGCGCTTCCTTCTGGGTTTGTCAGTGGAGTCTCACCAGATTCTCCTTCAGGGACTAATGACACTGAGAAGAATAAGCAATGAGAAAACAGCTCAGTACATCAAGAAGAAGATCAGGGCCATTGACTCTCCAGAGAAATCCATCAATCTGTTCCACTGTCTGAATGAACTGGGTGACCATTCACTAGTGGAGGAAATACAACAGTATCTGAAATCTGGAACAACAAGTGAAGCCAGACTCTCTTCATCTCAGTGGTCAGCTGTAGTTTTTGTATTGTTGACATCAGAGAAGAAGCTGGATAAGTTCGATATTAATACATTTGTTGGAGAAAACAGTAAAGCTGAAAAACTGAAGGTTCTTCAGAAGCTGCTGCCTGTGATTAAAGTTCAGTAAGTATCAGTGAAAACAATCACTTTACTGTTCAAACAAAAGACAATCTAAAGCTCATAAATCTAAAAAACATACAAACATTTATTGTTTCAGTAATACGAGCAATATGGCATACTTGTTTTTATTGTTTTTCTGAACTTTTTTATTTGAATTTAGCTATTTTATTGATGGAATAATGACGGGGAGATGTGATTGTTAAACAATATAAGCTGACACACACCTGTGTTAAAGCACCTGACAGCCAATGTCTTCAACATGAGGATTACATTAAAACAAACAAGTTTAATGTGACAAATTAATTAGTGCTTAAACCATTGAAGGTTTTTTATTAATATTTTAAGTATTACATGTTAAACAGACAAACGAAGCCCTACTCTTATTATAGAGGTAATCAACATCAACTGGATAGAGCCAAAGACTGGACTAAAAAGGCAAAGGTCAAAATCTATAAATATGACATCATAATATATATATATATATATTAAAGGTAAATGTATAATATGACATAATAAAGCACAAAATATTATTTAAAAAAAAAAGCCTATCATAGTTGAGATATCAGTTTATGGTTGTAAAATTCATGTCATGGGAATAATTTAATGGGAATAATTTGTCTTAATGATACGCTAGACAAAGAGAGTGATTTATCACTGATCCCGTATAAAGTAGTTTTCCTGGCAACAACGGACATAAAATACAATATTCATATAGCATATTTATTGGTTATTCACCTGCAAGGGAGACCAAGAATTCTTGCCCAATAATGCGGTCTTACATTTAGAACAAAGCGTGTGTTAGTTTAATTTTATGTTGTAAATGTCGTGTTCGTTCAGAATCTTGTTCTTTTGCACACTGAGAGTTTATCCTTCGCCCATTTCCCATTTGTCTTTTATTCACAACTCTCTCTCTCTCCCATTGTAATCTGTGACACCATGACCTCAAGTTTCCGGAGTAATTTTGAGACAATGCCATCCATTGGTGACAAAGTGCAGTGTTTGCATTACTCCATCTACAAATTGTCTATTTTTTCTGTTTTCTATTGCTTTTGTTTTCAGTTCATAGTGTTTACCAAGTATGATTTTCATCTCTCTACAGTTTGAGTGATTGTGGTGTCCCAGAGAAAGATTGTGCTGCTCTGACTTCAGTTCTGAGATCAAACCCCTCACAACTGAGAAAACTAGATCTGAATAACCTACGAGATCCGGGTGTGAAGCTTCTCTCTGTTGTACTGGAGGATCCTGACTGTAAACTGGAGAAACTCTGGTAAGATCTACTACGGTATATCATAGTCAGACATGTTATTGTCTTCTGTAAGACTACATCAGGGTTCCACAAATCTGGCACTGGAGTTTAGCTCAAACCCTGATTAAACTCCCCTTCCTGTAACTCTGAAGACATGGATTAGCTTGTTCAGGCGTCTTTAATTAGGGCTGGAGCTAAACTCTGAGATTTGAGGAACCCTGGACTAAATGCTTTGATGTAAATTTTAGGACTACACTGCAGAAAATAAATTTACCTCGTCCTGCGTCGACATTTCATTAAATATCATTAGGCAGTTTTGATTTTACATACCGGTATGCATCTGCTTACATACGTGACCCATTCTGGCAAAATGAGTCACAATGAGCAAATTTTCATGACTGAGCTACACCTGTTTAAAGTTTTATAGTTAAAGTGAATTTTGAGAAAATCAAGTTAAAAGTTTTCTGAAGGTTCAAAAACAAAATCATCTACCAACCATACCTTAAAATCTCTGGTAATAACACCAAATTTGGCACACACCAAGTCAAAACCAAATATTTATAGGAACAATATATATTCAACGTTTTTCCCCCATGGTACCACAAATGTTTGATTAACATTAATGAAAAAGAAAGCCTATATATTCAGACCTACTGTACTGCCCAGATCTAATATAATGTTACACATCAGATGTTTTTCCGCAACAGTTAACCAAATGTTCACTTAAGACATAGCAGATAATGTTTGCTTCAATACTCGCCAAGACAGATATTTTGAAATAATTTAATTCTGTGTAGATATAAGTGTATATCGGGATCACAAGCTGTCTGAGGCGTCTTTAAGGCACGCTGTCAGTCAATGTGAGTAAAATAATTTTGTTTAAATCAGAATGAGTTTGAAAATCACATTTCATTGGTTCAGACTCATGGCATCAAGAATTCGCTATGCATATTCACAAAGTTGGACTGCTACGCTTTATAACAATACCAAACTTGTGCTGAGGGAAAGAACAGGGGTCGAGAAGCGAGCAGAGAAAACGTCTCGGTTACATATGTAACCCTCGTTCCCTGAGTACAGGGAACGGAGACGTGTCGTCGGGGGAGTTCCCTGACGAATTGGGATCACGCTAGGGAGACCAATCGACTTCGAGTGAACTAAAACGAGCCAATAAATATTGGCATGCAAGATTTGCATTCCGCGACCCGCCTGCCAGTGCGGGTATAAAGGGCGGAAGCAAACGCATACACAATGCTTTTTCGCTGAGGAGCCGAACAGTGTCCAGTCCTCCGCGAGGGTACAGCAACATGGCGAGGGGACGACACGTCTCCGTTCCCTGTACTCAGGGAACGAGGGTTACATATGTAACCGAGACCTTCCCTTTCGTCCTGGGAACTCCGACGTGTCGTCGGGGGAGTTCCCTGACGAATTGGGATCCCTACAAACACGCCATGGTGCTGACCCCTTCCAGCGCCCAGCTAAGCTACCCTGCAGCAGTTTCTTGAACAAGATGCGGGAGCTAGCTAGGAAAAATCACACTGCTGTTCCGCAAGACCCACTCAGTGGATTTGGATAACACTGGGAAAGCGTGCCCAACCCGTAGGAGGGAACGCTACGGAGCCCCTGCCCGCCCGAAGGGAGGCACTGGAATACACGTATGTACTAACCCGTGGGGTAGTGAAACATACGGAAGTCCTTGAGGTAGTCCCAGCCCGAGGGGTGGAAGCGTACTCAGCAAGGACGACAGAGGGATCTGTCGAGAGGAAGACACGGAGCTAACCCGGAGGGTAGCTGGAACGTGAAAAAAAAAAAAATGGGTCGCCGAAGGGACCACTGTCAAGGCCACCCAGTCTAATAGCAACTCCTACGAGAGGTAATAGACCTGGCACCGGCGATCCGCCTCGCCTGATGCCGAAAGGGTGATGGAGGAACTCACGAGGTTAGCCGTATGTTGGGGAACCAACGGAGTAAAAGACGCACGTATCCGGCCCATGGGGCGGGAGTGGCGTAGCAAGCCGACATAACCTAATTCCTCGCGCTACCGGCCGTAGCGAGTACACGGGAGGAAGCAGGTTCAACACGAAGGCTATAAAACCTAGCGAACGTGTTAGGTGTCGCCCAGCCCGCAGCTCTACAGATGTCTGTCAGCGAGGCGCCTTGCGCCAAAGCCCAGGAGGAGGCAACACTCCTAGTAGAGTGTGCCGTCAACCTAGGTGGGCAAGGCACGCCCTGGGACTCATAGGCCCGGGCAATAGCATCCACTAGCCAGTGGGATAACCTCTGCTTGGAGACAGCCTTCCCCTTCTGCTGGCCTCCGTAACAAACAAAGAGCTGATCAGAGGTCCTGAAGCTTTGCGTTCTGTCCACGTAACAGCGCAGGGCGCGGACGGGACAGAGAAAAGCTAGGGCTGGGTCTGCCTCCTCCAGGGGCAGCGCTTGCAGGTTCACTACCTGATCCACAAACGGGGTGGTAGGAACATTGGGCACGTATCCGAGCCGGGGTCTCAGCACAGCGTGAGAAAGGCCCGGTCCGAACTCTAGGCACGATTCGTCGACCGAAAATGCCTGCAGATCCCCTACCCTCTTAAAAGAAGCCAAAGCCAACAGGAGAGCTGTCTTCATAGACAAGATATTTAACTCGACTGAAGGCAAGGGCTCGAACGGGGGCCTCTGAAGTGCACTAAGCACTAGAGTCAAGTCCCAAGAGGGTAAGTGGTGCACACTACGAGGTGGATTCAGCCTCCTGGCACCCTTAAGGAATCTGATGATCAGGTCGTGCTTTCCCAATGACTTACCTTCTACTGCATCGTGATGAGCGGCTATTGCGGCAACATACACTTTGAGGGTGGAGGGAGACAGCCTTCGCTCCAACCCATCTTGCAGGAAGGAAAGCACGACTCTGATCGGGCAAGTTCGGGGGTCTTCCCGGTGGGAAGAACACCACTCGACGAACAGGTTCCACTTCAACGCATAGAGGCGCCTCGTAGAGGGGGCTCTGGCGGAAGTGATGGTGTCTACCACACCCTGCGGTAGGCCACCTAGAACCTCCGCGTCCCGTCCAGGGACCACACATGGAGTCTCCAGAGGTCTGGACGCGGGTGCCACAAGGTGCCCCGTCTCTGGGAAAGGAGGTCCTTCCTCAGAGGAATCGGCCAAGGAGGGACTGTCGCGAGGAGTATGAGTTCCGCGAACCAAGTCCGGTTGGGCCAATACGGCGCAACGAGCAGGACCTGCTCCTCGTCCTCCCTGACTTTGCACAAGATCTGTGCAAGAAGGCTCACTGGGGGAAACGCATATTTGCGAAGACCCAGGGGCCAGCTGAGCGCCAGTGCATCCATGCCGAGAGAACCCTCGGTCAGGGAGTAAAACAACCGGCAATGAGTCGTGTCCGGAGAGGCAAACAGGTCTACCTGAGCGGCTCCGAAGACTTCCCACATCAGCTGAACCGTCTGGGGGTGGAGTCACCATTCTCCCGGAAGAGGTGGCTGCCGTGAAGCTCGTCGGCTGTACGGTTGGGCACACCAGGGATGTGAATGGCTCGAAGCGACCTCAGATGCTCCTGACTCCACAGGAGGAGATGGCGGGCGAGTCGCGACATACGACGGGAGCGTAGACCACTCTGACGGATGATGTACGCAACGGTCGCAGTGCTGTCCGTACGGACCAGTACGTGCTTGTGCAAAAGCAGCCCCTTGAGGCGAGACAAGGCAAAGCGTACTGCTTGCAACTCTAGGCAGTTGATGTGCCAATGCAGTTGACCTGAAACTGCATGCCCGTTGTACGTGGCCCCCCACCCGTTGGCAGAGGCATCTGTGAAAACCACAGCATGCCTGGAGACCTGGACTAAGGGCACTCCGGCCCGTAGAAACGCAGGGTCTGACCAAGGACTGAAGGTTTGGCGACCGTGCGGGGTAATGTTGACCCGGAACGTGCCGCTCTGCCACGCCCATCTCGGGACTCGATCGTAGGCCAGCGCTGAAGCGGTCTCATATGAAGCAGGCCGAGCAGCGTTACTGCGGCTGCGGCTGCCATATGCCCCAGGAGCCTCTGAAACTGTTTCAGTGGGACCGCTAATCTGCCTTGAAAGGACTTGAGGCAGTTGAGCACTGACTGGACTTGAGCGACCGAATCCATCCATACCGAGATAAGAGATCCTCTGCACTGGGCAGAGTTTGCTCTTGTCCCAGTTGACCTGAAGACCCAAGCGGCTGAGGTGCTGGAGCACCAGGTCCCTGTGTTCGCACAACAGATCTCGCGAGTGAGCTATTATGAGCCAGTCGTCGAGATAGTTGAGAATGCGAACGCCATGTTCTCTCATGGGAACAATGGCCGCCTCTGCGACTTTCGTGAAGACACGGGGCGAGAGGGCCAGGCCGAAGGGTAAGACCTTGTACTGGTATGCTCGACCTTCGAACGCGAACCGAAGAAAAGGTCGGTGTCGAAGGAGAATCGAGACATGAAAGTACGCGTCCTTCAGGTCGATCGCTGCAAACCAATCCTGGGGACGGATGCACTCGAAGATGCGTATCTGCGTGAGCATTTTGAACGGGAGCTTGTGCAGGGCCCGATTCAAAACTCGCAGGTCCAGGATTGGCCGTAACCCCCCACCCTTCTTGGGTACAATGAAGTAAGGGCTGTAAAACCCAGACCTCATCTCGGCTGGAGGAACCGGCTCGACCGCGTCCTTCGCCAGCAGGACGTCGATCTCCTTCCTCAGGACAGGGGCACTGTACCTGGGAGGCCGGCGGGCAAACTGAATTGCATAGCCGAGCCGGATAGAACGGGTGAGCCAGCGGGACGGCCTCAGAAGCGCTAGCCAGGCTTTGAGAATTGTACCAACGAACCCACCCGGACCACCGGCGTACCAGCGGAGGGGCAGCGAGGTGGAAGGCAGGGACCAGACTCCGGAGGCATTACTGCGGCCGAGAGAGAGGTCTGGGTGTGCGGGGCAACACCTACCTGCTTCCACAGAGGAACAGACGGCAGGGAAGGCTCGGAGGCGTTCGGCTGCGGGCTGTCCCGAGGCGAAGAAAGGAGGGGAAACGAGGAGCGAGGCCCGAGGGCGTCGAGTCCAGGTTTTCGCACCACCTTGCCCAGCGGGAGATGAGAGTGACGAGGCCGTGGCGGCGTCACTGACATCTAAGAAATGGAAGAGGGGGAAAGGAGTGGCAAGGCATGGGAGCGTTGCTCACTGCAGTCCGCACCCTCGTGACCCAGAGATGGAAGAAACTGCTCTAGAAATGAGGGTACCACTGGACTCCGGGGAGCCAGCGGCGGAACAGAATGAAAGATACTCCACCCCGTCCTCCTCCGGGGGGAGGGAGAGGTGCGTGCACCGTCTCCGAGAGAGCAATTCCCTACAACGCTGGGTCACCTGTCTCAGGGCTGCCGAGACAGGTGGCGCCGTCTTCCTGCGAAGCTAGACGTCACAGTAGAGCTAGCTGTGACAGCTTCCACAGGGGACTGACACCCTTGGCGACAAACAGACTGAGGAGGAGTATGAGGGACTCGGAAGCACATCAAGTCAAGCTCGTAGTTTCCTCAGCCTGCTTCTGAACTGTGGAGAGCCGCTGGGCACAGTCTCCAACAGTGTCACCGAAACAGGGCAAACCTTGAGAAATAGGAGCATCGAGAAAGAAAACTTTGGCGATGTCTCGTACATCTACAAGGTTAGCCCTGGGAAACTTCTGGACCACAGTGTGAACATCGTCTGACCGAGGGCCAGTGCTGTGACTAAAATCACGGTAGTCACTAAGCACAGCTCAACCCCGACTCAGAACTACCCTTGTGCACTGCGTGTTTTTTGGTCTACACTGACTATCACATGCAGGGAAGAGGTGGTCTGCTATTAGCAAAACCACCATCAAGGGTAGTGAGAGAGGAAAATTTTTCACAGATTTTGGCACCAATATGCCTCCATACTGCAAAAAGTTTTTCACACACATCCAGGCAAGCACGGGGGCGGGGCAAGGCGACACGCAGTGGGACTCAGTATCACCATATCCAGAGTGTAACAGCCCTCTCTCCGATGCAGCGATCGACATCTGATCCTCCCCTGGAGCCCCGAATGAAACACTTGGTTCCTCATGAGAACCACCAGTAATTCCATCCGTAAGCTGCCAGGCATGCACAAAACAGTGAACGTGGCCATCAAGCTTGATGACACACGGCACGTTGAAAGCTCTTTCAAGACAAACAACGCGCCGACGTGGTCATGCTCTCATAAGAGAGCATAAACCACCCACGAACACAGTTTCAGCATGTTTGCGATGCGCTAGAGGAGTGAGGGGTACCCCCACTGTAATCCTCAGATCACCAATGCTATTAGCCAAAGTAGCCCTCTTCTGGTGCAGAAGAGGAACTAGATCGGGGAATATGCAAAGGGACTCCACCTCGTTTGAGGCACTTGAGTCTTGACCGCGCATCTAGAGCGCCGAATGACGCGCGCTGGGTTGCCGTGACAACCGCGCTGTCAGCCGGCGGCTCGACGGCACACGGCACGCTGAACGGCTCAAGCCTTTACGAGAAAGGGGAGACGAACAACGCGCCGACGTGGTCATGTTCTCGTGAGAGAACACGAACCACCCACGAACGCAGTCTCAACACGCTTAAGCCCAGGCATGTGAAACAGTGATCGTGGCCGTCAATGAGGACAGGAAACGACCGCATCCAGAAACACACAGGTGAAACGTCATCCTGAAAAGGACGCGATCTTCACCCGTGTTGCTCTTTCAGAGAAAAATACTCTCTAGTTGTGCTGAAGCACACAGGGATCAACGCGGCAACACAGCGGGGAAACTGCAAGCCCGCTGCGTGCACTCAACCGTATACCAGCTGTTAAAACAGCTCTTTGTAAACACAGCGCGTGTAGTAACAGACAGACAGCAGACGGGAGATCGCGAAGACCGCTGAAGCGCCGTCACACCAGCAGAGAGAGACTCTCAGGAAACAGCAGACTCACAGTCTACAAGCTCATTCCACTCAGAGGACACAACTGGTCGGCTCCGAAGCGAAAAGCATTGTGTATGCGTTTGCTTCCGCCCTTTATACCCGCACTGGCAGGCGGGTCGCGGAATGCAAATCTTGCATGCCAATATTTATTGGCTCGTTTTAGTTCACTCGAAGTCGATTGGTCTCCCTAGCGTGATCCCAATTCGTCAGGGAACTCCCCCGACGACACGTCGGAGTTCCCAGGACGAAAGGGAACTGGATTTTTCATGGACAAATGAAACATACAAATAAAGATACTTTTAAATGTTTAATTGCTACTTTGACCCTTGGGATCACTAGATGAGGGCTTAATGAACTGGGCTGAGTTTCCCGAAACCTTCTTAACGCTACGTCGTTCTTAAGTTACACCTTAAGCTGTACCTTATCGTTAAAACGTGTTTCCTGAAACGTTCTTAGTTAAGTATACCTTCTGTAAGTCATACGTTCGGAAGGTTGGTCTGGACCACTCTTAGCTTTACCTTATCACTGTTAAAGGTCTATTATAATATAATTCTGAAGTTTTAATACACCCAGACAGTGTTCAATTAAGCTAATTCAAGTGTATTCATGCAGAGAATAAAATTATCATTATACTGATTGTTGTTAGAATTTTAATTATATTATTATATATAATACAATTTTTATAAATTTATTTTAATTAAAGAGCGCTTTTAAAAGCCAGTGAAAGTATAGGCTACTGTCAGTTAAGTCCTATTCGGACGCTAATATTGTTTATCATGGGCTCGTATACGGTATTTTAAACATTTACAGAGGTATGTCGGTTATTTTAGTCCCGTTCAAATCCATAATATCAGTGTTTTTTCTCACCCAACCCGCGTAAAAATCTCTGTCCAAATTAGAACCTACTGATTTTTGACAAACAGGTCGTGTGGTAATTTAATTGCCGTCTGAATCCACATCTCTGAGTTTACAAGGAGAGATTCAAAATTCACTGTTTAAATCCTTTTTGATCACTACCGTGCACCGTAGCTGTGACGTACACTTTTATTACTGAAATGCTTGAAAGTATTTACAACAACAATATTTCATCGCAGCTCACCTCAGTGGACAAAAATGGGAAAGAGAAGAAAGCACATAAAAAATGTAATGGTTATTATGGCAGCAATATATGATACAATTTAAAAATATGTAGGCAAGGCTATTATAGGCTTAGTTCGGATAGTTCGGATTATTTTTTATAATATCCCATGAGTCCTAGTAAATGCAATTTCAACTATTTCTGAAGTGCTTCTTTTATAAAGAACAGCGCTTTCTTACATAAACAGCCCCTGCACGAGAGAATAATTGATTCTCGAGTCATCGATATCAACAGATTCAGCACCATCGCCAAGGACAGCACCCGGTAACGTCGCACATAAGAATGTATATCTTAAGCAGCTTTCTAAGGTATAGTTCGGGGAACACGCCTAGAAATGGTATACCTTCAGTTAAGTTATACCTTAAGAGTCTTCGTAGCACGCTAAGAGACAACGTTATCGGGAAACTCAACCCTGGACCTTAATGAACTCGGTCGAAAATTCGACCATTTTTCACTTGTTTTGCTTGTAGCTCATATTTAAATTGCACACATTCTGACTCATTTTGCCAGCACGGGTCACATATCGCATGTTTCTGCTTCTTCTTTGTCTGTGTTTTGATCTGGATATTCAGTACTCTTTCAGAAGATGTGTAATATTGCCCCCTACCAGTGTTGGGCAGTTACTTAAAAAAAGTAATTAGTTATAGTTACTAGTTACTTCTCACAAATAGTAACTGAGTTAGTCAAGTCAAGTCATCCTCATTTATATACCGCTTTTAACAATGTAGATTGTTTCAAAGCAGCTTTACAGAGATAAACATATAATTTAAGGTAACAGAGATTGGTTTGGTTTTATAGCGGTTCTTGAATAATGTTATTTCCAGCTAAAGATCGTCTCACTCAGGAGATCCAGTGAGAAGCGCTTGAATTCAGCGAAGAACTCAAATGTCTCAGTGATTTAAACCAGTTTAAAGGCAGATGAAACAGTGCTGACAAACAGGAGAAACACTGTGCGCAACTAACGTTATACAGTCAGAAAGCTTTTCCGTCTACAAATTCCCATCATTTACCATGGATTTACTGTAACGTTAGCCTAGTAATATTAACTGCACCATGAAATGTGGGATATACATATTGAATTGTACTATATTATTAATGTAGACAATGTATGTATTTGTCTCTGTAAAGCTGCTTTGAAACAATCTACATTGTTAAAAGCGCTATATAAATGAGGATGACTGACTGACTGTATTAAAGGACTAATGGAATATAATTGAAAAACACTGAAAAATGTTTTTGTTTGTTTGAGCCTTCACTAGCCTGGCATGCCAGACCTACATCAAGATGTTAGGTCTGGGAACTCTCCATTGACATGCCTCAATCCGAGGGGCGGGATAAACGGTTGTCTTTCAAAATCCCTCTGCATGCAATAGGACAGCGCTAACCAAACAGAGCAACGAACGGCTGTGGCTGAGTGAGTCCCGTGCGTTTTCCCACTAGCGGAGCTAGTTGATATATTAAACTTTTGCCGTATCCGGTCGTCAAAACTCCGAACACATCTTCCTTTTCTAAGAATGACTTAAGTGGCGTTCTCTTAACTCCAAGTCCTCCAGAGTCGCGACCAAAGCCGATTCGAAAGACCGCTGCATCTTCATTGTTTTCAAGCAGCAGGGAAAACACCTATGGAAATCACGCGAAGCGTCATGAACTGTGCCGTCATTGTGTTAAGCCCGCCCGCCGACTCTATACACGATGTGATTGGCCTGACCCGAAATTGGTTTTTCCAACTAAAAAGTCTATTGAGAGTTGCTAGACCACACTGGCAGCGAAATGATTTTCGCGGCCGCTAGGGTGCGTCTAGATTTCTAGGCTAAGCCTTCACAACATCAGTGGATCAATAATTAACCAACAACAAAAGAAGATTATCTAACGTTATCCTCTGTGTTTCTCCTATTATTAAACTGCCAATATAAACTGGGATTTTTGGAGCACAGGTGTTAAAAGCTTGTTGAATTTATTTATTATTTTTTTATGACTGTGATAAATCTCCAATGAAAATTTAGACATTTTATAGTCTGTGTAGAATTGTGACTTGTACGTGTTGATCTGAACTGAGAGAGTGAACAGTGTGTCATTGTTCTCTACAGGTTGTGTGATTGTGGAGTCACAGATGAAGGTTTTGCTGCTCTGACTTCAGCTCTGAGATCAAACCCCTCACACCTGAGAGATCTGAATCTGTCTAAGAATAAACTAGGAGATTCAGTTCCTCTGCTCTCTGCTGTACTGGAGGATCCTCACTGTAAACTGGAGAATCTGGAGTAAGATCATATATGACTCACGCATGAAACACAATGTAAAATAGCCTATATTTGAAATGTTCAGCCTTTTTCTGCTGCTGTTATTGAGATTATTGAACTGTAAGTGATTGAACACATGAGCTGCTCTTCAGTAACATGATTCTGCAGGACTGAGTCACTGAAATACACACTGTCACATCACAATCAACACTTCAGTCTCTTGACTTTAAACCGACTCGATCTCAACACATTCAGAACTTACGAATGAAGAACATGCTGGATTTATTCTTGCAGTTCATCACGTTCATCTTTTTGCAGGGACTGTTTTTAAAATATTGTTTACACAATTAAAGCAAATCATTACTCCATACGTACTGTATTAGTACAGATCTAAAATAAAAAGACTAGATTTTTAATAATCATGTTTTGAGCTCTGTGACATTTTAGATCTCAGTCCAATGATTCATAAAAAAATGATTTGTGCTTTAAGTTTGTATGTTCTCTTTAATAATGGATTCACTGCTAAACTGATCTGAACTGAGAGAGTGAAGAGTGTGTCATTGTTCTCTACAGGTTGAGTTGTTGTGGAGTCACAGATGAAGGTTTTGCTGCTCTGACTTCAGCTCTGAGATCAAACCCCTCACACCTGAGAAAACTGAATCTGTCTGGGAATAAACTAGGAGATTCAGTTCCTCTGCTCTCTGCTGTACTGGAGGATCCTCACTGTAAACTGGAGAATCTGTGGTAAGATTGTCTCTGATAGTCACACATGTCTTTGTCCTCAGTAAGAATTTGTTATATTTACATGAAAAAATGTCAAAAAAATTTAATTTTTAACTTTAACAAATGGTGTATGATAAATAAACCCAGTTGCTTCAGTCCAGTAAATGTTTCTTGCATTACTTTATAAAAAGCATTAAAGATTTCTCAGCAAAGAATAGGCTACTTTTTTTGATTAAAAAAAAAAGTATAAGCTATCAATCAGAGGACAGAAGGCATGAAGTAGATAGTGTGCAAGATGTTTTCCAGCAAAGTTTTGGTCATTGCAGGGTTTCCGCGGGGTTGTAAAAGGTAGTAAAAGGTAGTAAATTAAATTATGCCAAATTAAGGCCAGTAAAAAGTAGTAAAAAGTAGTAAACGTCATCTGACGAGGTAGTAAATTTTTGAAGCCCTATCTAACTGGGTCTATATGGTTTTCAATTAGTATTGACAATATACGAGATTCCATTTTATGTCTTAAATATGTCTTATTAGTGGAATATTAAACGCAATATAGTAACACAACTTAGCTGTGGTGCGCGATCACTGGAAACGTGCAATGGATTGAGCACGCAGCGGCACAGATGTGCGAGCTGGTCGAGCACATATTCCTTCAAACAGACATCAGTGGAAAGTTTATAGTTCAATCGGATGTCAATGGCAAAGAAAATTAAAATGAGTCATCTAGCTTATTATTATCGTTAACTGGCGAGAGGGAGAGCGCGCGGGCGCACTTCTGTTTAATGCTCCTGATCGTTCACTCAGCACGTGTTATTTGGATTAACACTAAATCACGTAAGTAAAGTAAAACATGACCTGTTACCTGATTTATGTATAACGAGTGGCTCCCTACATTATTACTGGACGTGTGCATATCAAGAAGTTCCTTGCAAACATCCAAAGCGCGTGCCCCGCAAACCAGCGCCTCAGCGCGCGAATACTGAATTAAATTGTCTTTCACGTCACAAAATTATGTAAAAACGCCCGTCTTGGCGAGTATCCTAGTAAACAAAAGTCAGTTATATCTCAAGTGAACGTAGCCATTAAAAAGGATTGGTGAAATCTGATAATCCAGTCAGAATTAAAAGCATGTTCAAATGGGGCCCGTGCCTTCTGTCTTAAAGGGGCAGCAATTTAATAAACCTGCTACTGTTTTAATGTTAATCAAACAAAGGACAAATAAATTACTCACTGCTCTTGACTAAATAGTCTACCCTTTTAAACTTTACAAAAATACCGTAATTCCTCAAATAAAAACCGGTATTCAAATAAACGCCGGACCTCTGATAGTGGCCGGGTGCGTGGTCAACGCGGACAAATAAAGGCCGGTCTCAAATTAAGGCCGGGAAAAAATTAGTGTACACTCAAAGACGGACGCGCTCAGCGCTTGTCATATATCACAACTACTATTCAGTGTTTTTAACCACGTTTATTTTAGGTTTCAGACATTTAAATAGATAAGATTTATAGCAAAACAATACATTTATAGTTTGTAAAATACACAATGGTGTCTATGGACGCAGCAATAATCCATTCAAATATATTTGGCGACGTGTTTTATTCATATCAGATACACAGTGTAAGTAACTATAAAGTTTACTCTATTTTTCTCCCAGTTCACCGGCCACTTACTTTCATCCATTTCGGGAGAAACTGAAGAATTCACGCGCTGTAACGTACAAATCCAACAGACAGGAATCTCTGAACTGCGGTGCCGATCTCACGTTACAGATCAGGATCAATTATAAAGGGTTTTAAACAACAAAACAAACTCACTTACACTGAATTGAGAGTCAGAATAGAAGATAGTTGATGACATGGTAAGCAAGTTTGTTAATATTTAGAAATAAAAGCGCTACATCTGTCATACAGCGCTATTTTGACTGTGGTGAACACGTGCCAAGCATGACGCGTCACCATGGAAACTTGGCTGACGGGCGGGCGGGGATCGCGAATTAGAAATAAAGGCCTGCCTCTAATAAAAGCCTGCTTCAAATAAAAGCCGGCTACCATCTGCAGTTCATGTAAATAAAGGCCCCGGTCTTTATTTGAGGAATTACGGTATCCATCTATTTTATTTAGCTATACAGTAATGAATATGCAAATTTTTCACATTTGATTACTTTATTCAAATGTATTTACCAATCTACCCGAAAAACTCTAAAAACAGTTTATTTCATTTGTAGCTTTTCTTTGTTCTATTGTATTTATTTGTCCTATTTGTAATTCGATTATTTGTTCTTATTTTGTTACTGACTGCTTTTAATAATGTTTTAAATTCACATTAATTAGGCTGGTAGTTTTTGTTGTAGTATCAAAATTGGATTAAATAATTGGTATTTCACCAGTGTCTAAACATTTGAACCACTGGCCCGATCCTCAGCACTGAGCCCTGCTGGAGCTGCTCTAAACATGTGCTATTCAATGAAGATAAAATATGATAGAGCAATAGAATGAACAGTGACAGTGACAGACTTTTTAGCAGGATTAATTAAGCATGAAAATATCTGAATATATATTTGATGAACAAATTAAGCCAACTAATATGATTTATATTCTTTTGGTTTATCTACTAATACATTTTAAAATTACAAATGCAGTGAAAATTCAGGGATCGGTTACGGTATCGATATCGACGAATAGGCTACCAAAAATGAAAGTAGCCTATTGGTATCGGTCTCGTTCTGCAAAAAGTGGGTGCATCCCTAATCAAAAATATTTAACGGGTGAGGGTGAGGGGGGAGCAGCTTCCTATTTCGTTGTTTTGCGATGCTAATGGCATGCTAAATCATGCCAACTTAAGGTCAGCTGTCGTCACTCCACCTCAGCAGCAAACCAGTGCCATAGTTGAAGCACATTTAAAGATGATGAAATAAATTGCTGTTTTGGGATAGTAATTTCACTGCTTAAGTCTGCGTGTGTGAGAATGTGTGTTTGTGGGTAAGTGTGTGTGATGTGACACACTTTATTATTAATCTTTATTAATGTTTATTGGCGTTAAGTGTCATTTGTTTTTAAGAAGTGCCAAGGTTATTATTCACCTTATTAGGGCTAACGTTATGGTTAGGATAACTCAAGGGCTAGGGTTAAGAAAAGGACAACTGAAACTCACCTCGACACTAATATTGTCATTGTCAATTGTTTTTTTTTGTAATGATCACAATTAAACATTAGTGTACCTAATATGTAGGATGTGTGTGACAGTGTCACACCATACCTTATAGTAAGTAGTAAGTGGTGCTTTGCATACCCCTCCCACACCCCCCAAAAAAGGGCTGCTGCTTGATGTCGTGTTGGTAGTAAAAAATATTGTGGAGGTAGTAAAAAAGGTAGTAAAAAGGTAGTAAATTCATCTCTATGATTCCTGTATAAACCCTGCATTGTGACGGAGCGGCTCCGTCACTGAGTGTGGCACACGCACACACACACATACACACACACACACATACTCATTCCCCGTTCCCTTACAGTCTCAATTAAGCTGGTCATAAACTTTTCCCCTACTGTTAAGTAGCGCGGTCAAGGGTGCACACTTGATAGTTCTACTCTTTTTTAAACATATATTTAAACGAACATGATAAACACTTACCGTGTGTGGAGGCGTCGCGGGTTTGCTCTGCTTCCCATCCAGTTTGGCGGACCCGAAGCGTAACATTTCCGGTTGTTAAATAGCGCGATTGTCACGCGCTTTCATGGTCACGTGAACTGCATAATTATGGGTTTTGGGTTGCAATAAGAATTTGTGATGCAAGTAATTGTGTATGGGGAAGGGAAAATGTTTGTGAAGATGGATATAAGTATTGTGGAAAATGCTGAAGTATAATGGATATAAGACCTTTTCTGTAGTTAATACAATGTGTTGATTGTATTAGGTAAATGATGGTTGAGCCTAGTGGGAGGGGCTATTGGCTTTAAGAGTTGCAGCTTTGGGCCTGTGAAGTCAGTCTTGTTCTGGTTACAGAGAGGGTAACTAGTGGCTGGTAATTTTTCTGTGGAAAGAGAAATAAGAGTTATTGAGGATTTCTTTTTTTTTGTTTTGTTTGTTTGTTTGTTTTGTGTATAATTTTATTATAGTAAGTCATTTTTTTTCCAAATAGTTATTCTTTTGTTATTATTATTTCTCTTCACCCTTTGTACTTTGGAGGCCGGCATAATAAAACACCTCACTATTCTTCGACTACGTCTGTGTTTTTCCCTATTGTGGGGAGGTTGGATGAGGACCCCGCGACATATGGTGTCAGAAGTGGGATGGCTAGTCGGAGAAAGGTATCTCGCCCTCCAAGGCAGCGCACAGGGCTGCGGTCCCAGCGCCAGGGACAGCTGGAAGGGATGGCAACCGGCAATGTAGACCCGGCTTGGGAGACAGTACCTTCATTGGCGTCGTCATCAGAGGAAGGTGAGGAGGAGAGCGGTTTCTGGAATGTTCCAGCGGCACGTTCCACCCCACCAACAACAAGTGGAGCAGGCGATGGATTACATACAATGATGAGAGACTTCTTGGCAGCCCAACAAAGAAGAGAGGAGGGGCTGTTGGCAGAGCTCAGAGGACTGAGGGCCTCTCTTCCATTAATTCACCAAGTTTCTCAACCTTCCACCCGGCCAAGTAGAGTACCTGCCCAGACACTTCCTGCGATCAACCGGCCAGTTGTGGCAGCAACCCCAAGTACAGTGACAGCAAGTAGTCCCAGGCTGGAACTTCCTACACCTGCACCCCGGCGGGGGCAACGTGATATATCTTTGGAGGGAGCCCCTCTCCAATTCAATGACTCAAGCGGCAGAGATGACCAGCCAAGGTCAGAATGGAGACATTATAGTGAGCCAAAAATTCCGCCATATCAGATGGATGAGGACATTGAAAATTATTTGTTACGTTTTGAACGCATTGCCAAAACGTGGAAATGGCCAGAGAGTGAGTGGGCATGCAGACTTGTTCCCCTGCTGTCTGGAAAGGCATTGGAGGCCTATACTGCAATGGATGAGGAGCGAGCCCACTGCTATACAGACCTGAAGGCGGCGCTGCTGATCAAGTTCGACATCTCCCCAGAGACGTACCGGCAACAGTTCCGATCAACGATGATACCATCTGGAGAGAACCCCACCGAGACTTACCACCGCCTTAAGGGCCTCTACCGGCGCTGGATTCGGCCAGAGCAGCACACAAAGGAGGAGATTGGTGAGGCTATCATCTTGGAGCAGTTACTTCGGGTACTTCCTTTCGAGGTGAGGACATGGGTGAAGGAGCATGAGCCAGTGGAGGGCCTTACAGCGGCCAGGCTGGCCTTACAGTACCTCAATGCCAGGAGAGGAGGACCAGCTACACGATCCACCGGTGCAGCCCATCGACCAGCATTCCAGCCACCCCAGCCAAGGTCTGTAAAGAGAGAAGATAGCCAGGAGTTTCCGGGTAATTCCAGAGCGGTACCAAACCAACGAACATCCGGTAAGGAACTTGTTTGTTTTTATTGCCAGCAGCCAGGCCATAAAGCTTCTGTGTGTCCCATACGCAAAGCTAAGGTCACCGGCGCTTGCTATGCACCCCGGCCTGAAAGAGGGCCTGTCGGGGATAAGGAAGTGAGAGTTCAGCGCTATAAAACTGTGACTATTAATGGACAGAAGGTTACTGCACTATTAGACACTGGGAGCTTTATGTCTCTGGTTAAGTATAGTTTGGTACCAGTAGGCAGTGTGGACTACAGTAGACAAACAGACATTTCGTGTGTTCATGGGGATAAGCACCCTTATCCCAAAGCGGATTTAACTGTTACCATTGATGAACAGCATTACCTGTTGACGGTTGGGGTGGTTGAACACTTGCCTGTAGATGCCATTCTGGGTTCGGATTTACCGGTACTTATGGACTTATTACAGGAAACTGAACTGCCAGGGGAAATTGACTGTGGGGAGGAAGGGGAGGTTGATGTAAATGTGTCTTGCCCTGTGATTACTCGAGCCCTGGCGAAAACTGGTGTCCAACCACTTCCAGACTTGGATAGTAGTCTGTGTGAGGGTGGCACCAAAGGGGCAAGAAAATCCCGCCGACAATGTCGCTTTGAGAAGCAGCTAAGGCCATCAGAATATGGGAAAATAGGTTTGCTGTCAGATAAAATGTGGGAAGAACCTGAAAATGTTTCTGAATTGCAGAGGGGGGATGAAACTTTGAAACCGTTATTTGCTAAGGTAGAAGAAGGTACAAATGGGAATTGTGTGGGAAAGGAGCGGTTCATTGTTGATAACGATGTTTTGTATGCAGTTGATGATGACCATAGACGTTTAGTAGTCCCTGCTAGCTGTAGATCTCTGGTCCTGCACTTGGCACACACACTTCCATGGGCCGGGCATCTTGGCCGCCATAAAACCTATCTTCGCATTAGTAAACGTTTTTATTGGCCCTCCATGTACACAGACACTCAGAAATATTGCACCACCTGCCCCACATGTCAGAAAACCAGTATTCCCCGTAAGTCGGACAGAGCCTGCCTGCAACCACTTCCGGTTATTGCCACTCCATTCCGCAGAATTGCCATGGACATTGTGGGCCCTCTGGTGAAAAGTAGCGGGGGCCATCAGTATATCTTGGTGGTGTGTGACTATGCTACCCGTTTCCCTGAGGCCTTTCCCCTGCGCACCATTACTGCTCCCACTGTTTTGCGTGCTTTGGTACAACTGTTTTCCAGGGTGGGAATACCGGATGAGATTCTGACGGACCAGGGAACTAATTTCACCTCTAAATTGATGCAACTATTCCATAAACAACTGGGTATCTCAGCAATCAAAACCACACCCTACCATCCACAGACGGACGGCCTGGTTGAACGGTTCAACCAAACACTGAAGAGGATGTTGCAGAAGTTTGTGGATGATACTGGCAAGGATTGGGACCGTTGGTTGCCGTTCCTGCTCTTTGCCTATCGTGAAGTTCCCCAGGCATCTACTGGTTTTTCCCCATTTGAGCTGCTATATGGCTGGGATGTGCAGGGGCCATTGGATCTGATCCGCAAGGGCTGGGAGGTGCCATCCTCCACTTCAAGTGAAAGAGGGGTGGTGCAGTTTGTGCTGGAGATGAGAGATCGGCTGGCAAGATACCAGGGGGAGGCAGAGGTCAACCTGCGTGCAGCCCAGAAAAGCCAGAAGATCTGGTATGACCAACAGGCACGGCAACGAGAGTTCCAACCTGGCCAAAAAGTCCTGTTGCTTCTCCCTTCGTCCAACAGCAAACTCCTGGCAAAGTGGCAAGGGCCATATATCATCCTCCGTAAGATGGGTCCAGTCACCTATGAGGTCCATCACCCGGATAAGAAAAACCCAAACAGACCTACCATGTAAACTTACTGAAAGAGTGGAAGGACTGTCCAATCCCAGGTCCAGAGCAATCTCTGATGGTGAGGGAGGTGGACATGGAAGTGGAGGAGGAGGTTGGACTGGAACCTGTCACTGAAACTGCTCCTCCCCTTCTCACTCATCTGGCTCCAGAGCAAGCGGCACAGCTCCTTCAAGTCTTCCAAAAGACTCTTTCGCTCTTTGCAGCCAGTCCTGGGCGAACCACCTTAGTTGAGCATGTTGTGCGTCTAAAGGAGGGACGACCCATCCGCCAACGTCCCTACCGTGTGCCACAACATCTAGTGGGAAAACTGCAGCAGGAGGTAGAAGAGATGTTGAAGCTTGGAGTGATCAAGCCTTCTAACTCAGAGTGGTGCAGCCCAGTGGTCATCGTCTATAAGAAGGATGGCTCTCTCCGCATTTGCATTGATTTCAGGAAACTCAATGCCATCTCTGAGTTTGACGCCTATCCAATGCCAAGAATCAATGACTTACTGGAGAAAATTGGAGCTGCCAAATACATTACCACCCTGGATCTGTGTAAGGGTTACTGGCAGGTGCCATTGGAGAAGTCGTGCCGGCCATATACCGCGTTCCAAACACCGGCTGGACTTTTCCACTTCACTGTGATGCCATTTGGGCTGCACGGAGCACCAGCCACCTTCCAGAGGTTGATGGACAGGGTCCTTCAGGGTTGTGACTACTGTAGTGCAGCTTACCTTGATGATGTGGTGATTTTTAGCAACACCTGGGAGGAGCATATCCAACATCTGTCACTGGTACTGGAAAGGATCAAGAAGGCAGGGTTGACGCTCAACCCCTCCAAATGTGAGTGGGCACGACAGGAGACACGGTACCTAGGTTACCAACTAGGGCGAGGAGAAGTGCGTCCGCAGGTGGATAAGGTGGAAGCTATCCAGAACTGTCCTCGTCCCCGCACTAAGAAGGAAGTCCGGTCCTTCCTGGGTTTGGCTGGCTGGTATAGGCGATTTGTGCCCCAGTTTGCAACTATTGCTTGTAGAGAATTTACGGATGAACCAAACACAAATTAATCTTTCTAATCTTTCATGGGATTCATTCAAATGTGATTCAGCAATCCAGATCTGAACACATTCCAACGTCACAAAACTGGCTCCAAACTGTCTCCAAAACCCCTCAGAAAGGACTTTTAGGGCTCCGCAGGCCATAAAGGGATAAGCCAAAGCAGGAAGAACTTGTCACTGTTCATTCTTAACCAAGACAAATCTCCTCACAAATGGTCAAACAGGCCTGACCACCTTTGACCTCCCTCAGCATCACCACTGCTAAACAGGACAGAGTTATTTAACAGACCACGCTTTCATTCAGAGACCAGAAAGACTTTTACACTTTACATATCAAACTACATTAATTCTGCACATTCTGCAGAAAACAACTCACACAGAACAATGCTCAGTGGACTCATAATCAAACATCATAATTCTTGTTTTCCTACAATTCATGTTTGTATTATGCTTAGGTTCCATATAAATCATGTAATGATGATTATAACTGTGTGTATGAATGAACGAGTATCATGCTTCCAATCGAAATAATCGTATGCCCTTAATTCTTAAGATGGCTTGTTTGAAATCTGTGTAAAATGCTTTGTATGATTATAATAATCTATAATGTTAAACTGTGATCTCTTGTTCTCTCTGCTTAGTGTTGGAGAGCAAGCAGATCATAGATACCGCCTGATTTACGATAAGAAGGAACGAGGTCCACCTCCTAAGATGATGCCATTGTCCAATTGGCCAGAATTCTCCAAAAGAGGTTGGACTAACTTTAAGTTAAAGACCCGAACAAGGCAGTTCAGTCCGTCCAGAGAGCCGTTCAGATAGCAGTTCAGTTTCGGTTCGGTTCAGTTCGGTTTTGAGTCGGTTCTGTGTTAAATTAAGTTGGTGCCTCTCTCTATCAAAAAACAGCAAGAGAGTGTTCATGTTCGTACACTACATCGACCAGACCAAGTTAGACCAAGCCAGCAGACAAACCCATCAAGATCGGAGTTTAAACAGCTTCATTCAAGCCATCTCATCTCTTACTTTCATTTCTTCCTTTATTTTATTTTCTCGTTAAAAGTCTCGTTCTAAGTTAAGTTTTGCTGTAAAGTTCGTTTACACGTCTCTCCTGCAACACACTTCGAACTGTAAAGACTCTTGTTCATCCATCCGCCAACACATCACGTGACCGGCGGTTCAGAAACTCCAGCCAGGCACTCCAAAGACAACCAGCCACGCGGACCCGGCCGGGAAACCCCTCTGACGAAGCACCTCAAATAGGGAATTCCCTGGCCTAAGCAACGCAAAGGACAAGCAAGTAACCTCCAGACTCTAGCTGAACTGGTGTTTTTTAATTTAAATTGAATAACCTGTCAAAGAAACGAAGGTTTCAATTAATGCTTGGTGGTTCGTTCAGGTTTATGTCTTACAAAGTGCATCTCACTCTGAAAACTCACTCTTTCTCTCTCTTCCTCTGCGCCTTGAATGAATGTGTGTGTGTGATTGGGTTTAGACATTAGTTCCCTATTGAAGGGAACTCCACAATGCATCGAGAAATCGATACTTTGGGGACGCTCCCTTAGCGTGCGCCTCTGAAGTAAAAATGAAACTATTCCAATCCTGATTGGTGTTGCGTCGTGACGTAACATGTGACGGCATAACCGGAAGCATAAAGGTGACGCTGACGCATAGAATGCCAGCTATCGCTCTTCAGCAAGCGCTCTCTGTGAAACTGTCTGTCTTATTTGATGTTGTTTGTCTGTGCTAAGCTCTATATTATGGCGAGTGAACAATACACTAAGTGTGTGCACCCCTGCCCAAGATTATATGCCACGGGTGGGGACACGCATCTGCTGTGTGTGTGTGTATTGTTTAGGGGCGCAGCACGCACAGTCAGCGCCTCGAGAGGGCTGCCTGTGATACTGTAAAGCACTTCCTATTAGAGTGCTGCGCTCTCGCTTGGCTATATTATTTCACTGATGATGGCCAGGCTCGCGATCCCCGCGATTCGGGTCCCGCGTCCGTTGAGGCGGCGCGACGGCTTAGATCGCGGAGATCGCAGAAGGATCTCGCGGATGAGAACGAGACTGCTGAGGCACCTTTTCTCTCATCATCCGCAGATTCTATGACACTAGTTCACGACGCAGACGCCCGCGATGCGGCGGCTTCTGCCCGTGACGAGTGCCCAGTGCTCGAGCTATATGTTTATAAAACAAACAAAATTATAAATAAGGAAGTAGATGTGCTCAGCATTGGGAACGAGCAACATGAGTCACACTCGCCGGCTTATTTTTCTGCTTATGTAGAGCTTGTATTGTTGTGATGAGTGCTGTGGCCAGTATTAAATAAATAAATAAATTATATATATATATATATATAATATATAATATATAATATTTAAATATATAAGCTGGCCACAAAATAAGCAGGATGATCCCCGTCAAAATGAACTAGACGAGAGTCCTGCAGCACAGTTCACAAACTCAGAGCCGGGGCTTACTGTTTTTCCCAGATTTTTATAAAAAATATATATATATATATATGTGTAGATCCTGGGAGAAACCCCACACTTTACGTATCTCACCACATTCATTATATGTTTATTCGAATGTGGTGGGTGCGAGAGAGTCGGGTTTTGGCAAGATGCCACAGATGGAGGAAGCTTTAGTGAGTTTTCTTTCTCCTGATCTGGCATCTTTGCTTTAAGCCCCGGTGCTGCCCAACAAACCGTGCAGGGACACCTCTGCACTGGTTGGCTGGGCTTATATGGTGCAGGAAATCGATGTTGCTCTTCCCCCGTTAAAAACGTTTCGGGACACATCGGTTTCCAGCGAACGCAGGCTGCACTGTCCGCCCCACAGGCTTGCGGCCAGGCAGCTTTCGCGTTCGCCCATCGTGAATCGTTTTTTCGGTCCAGCCCTGCCGGAAACCCGCTTCAGGGGGTCAGGAACGAATCCCGATTAATACCCGAAGCCAGGCTTGAGAGCCTGGTTCCTTTGGTAAAATATTTCAAAAAAAATAAATAAATAAAGGGTCAGGCTGGTGCGTGCCTGCACTCTATGACGATTTTGCACGCGTACCAGGCCGATCTTCTTAAAGATCTAAATAAGGGAATATTTCCTGTTGGCCGCTCCGCTATCTCCTTCTGGCCTGTTTTCCAACGCTGTCACTACAGTCGTTGACAGGTTTCAGGAAGCGAAAAAAAAAAAAAAAAAAAAGAGGGCTTCCCCCCCCCGCTGTGGAACAATCGAGGTTGTTCTAGCAGCAGGTGCCCTCGGGGAAGATGTTGTTGTCCCGCCGTCTTTGACGCTTCAGGCCACATCGATTTCCAGCGAACGCACACCATGGCGTTCGCCCCAAAAGCTTGCAACAGGGCACCGACTATGGTCACAAAATCTGTATCGACTTTTTTCCTGCCGGTCCACCGCTTCAGGAAGTCGAGAATAGTGCTCGAAAAATACCCGAGGCCAGCCTCGAGGGGCTGGTTCCCTTAGTAGATTTTGTAGAAGAATGGCAACGCCTTCCGAACATATATCTATATGGGTCCTGTATATTATAAAATATTATAAAATATGGGTACAGATTGCAGTTCGGTCACCGACCTCCCTAGTTTGCTGGGGTGGTACCGACTGCAGTGGTTCCAGAACAGGCTCGGGTTATGGAACAAGAGGTACAGACTCTACTGGAATTAAGGGGCCATCGAATGTGTTCCCCTACCAGACAGGGAGTCAAGGTTTTACAGCCGGTACTTTATAGTTCCAAAGAAGGATGGCGGACTGAGGCCTATTTTAGATCTAGGGCTTTTTGAATCATTCTTTGAGGAGATTCAGGTTCAAAATGCTTACTGTTACCATTATCGTGAACCAAATCAGATCCGAGGACTGGTTTGTCACGATGGATCTAAAAGACGCTTATTTCATGTCTCCATCCTTCCATATTACAGGAGGTTCCTGAGGTTGCTTTCGGGGGCGAAGCATACCAATATCGGGTTCTTCCGTTCGGCCTAGCACTCTCTCCCCGCACGTTCACAAAGTGTATGAATGCAGCTCTGGCTCCACTGAGGCTTCAGGGCATCCGTATACTGAATTACATCGACGACTGGCTCATATTGACCCAGTCTCAGGAAATGGCAGTTCGGCATCGAGATGTCGTCCTTGGCCACATTCAGAACCGGGGGTTGAGGCTCAACACTACGAAAAGGTGTTGGACCCAGCTCAGAAGACTACTCTTCTGGGCGTGGTACGGAATTCTGTTACGATGCGGGCACGTATGTCTCCCGTTCGTATCGAATCCATCCTGGCCATGGGGTCCAGGATAAAGCTAGGCCAGGCCATCATTGTAAAGCAATTTCAAAGACTGCTGGTCCTCATAACAGCGGCATCCAACGTAATTCCTTTGGGCCTGCTTCACATGAGTTCCCTTCAATGATGGCTCAAAAGCCAAGGGTTTTTTCCCCAAGGGGAATCTGTTCCGTATAATAAAGGTTACGCGCAGATGCCTTCGTTCCCTCTTAATATGGAAGAAACCTTGGTTCTTGTCACAAGGTCCAGTGTTAGGGGTGTCATGTCGCCGGGAAACTGTTTCGACAGACGCTTCCCTCGCTGGCTGGGGCGCGGTCTCGGGCGGCCGCTTTGCCAGGGGTCTGTGGCAGGACCATCATCATTCTTGGCATGTAAATCGCCTAGAGATGTTGGCTGTGTTCAGGGCTCTGAGGAGCTTCCTCACAGACATCAAAGGTTACCACGTCTCAGTGGTATCTTATCTGAACCGACAAAGGACACTCAGATTGTGCCCTCTATCCAGATTGGCGCATCTGATCATTTTATGATCCCAAGGGAAATATTATCTATAAGAACAATATATGTCCCGGGGGTTCTGAATTAGGGAGCAGACATCCTGTCGAGGCAGGGGCTGAGGCCCGGGAATTGAGACTCCATCCAGAGGTGGTGGAGTTGATATGGCAGAGGTTTGGACCAGTGGAAGTGGATCTGTTTGCGTCTCGAGGGACGTCCGTCCAACTGTCCACTTTGGTTCTCCCTCACTCATCCAGCCCCGCTGGGGCTTGGATGCCATGGTACAGGCCTGGCCGAGGCTTCGCCTGTACGCTTTTTCCCCGATCACTCTGCTCCCGGGAGTCCTGGAGAGGGTCAGTCAGGAGGGCATCAGTCTTCTTCTGGTAGCCCTGTGTTGGCAAGCCCGAGTATGGTTTTCAGACTTAATTTCACTCCTAATAGCTCCGCCATGGCAGATTCCTCTGAGGAGGGATCTGTTGTCTCAGGCGGAGGGCACTATATTCCATCCTCATCCAGAGCTGTGGAAATTGTGGGTCTAGCCTCTGAGGGGGCTCAGTACCTAGATGCTGGTCTATCATCTGGGGTGGTCGAAACCATACTTATCTCTAGGGCTCCGTCTACTAGGAGATTATATGGCCTCAAGTGGAATGTTTTTCCACTTGGTGTAGAGAACTTGAGTTAGGCCCAGTTAACTGCCCAATGGCTTCAGTTCTGGAGTTTCTTCAAGATCGTTTCTCTGCGAATCTCTCCCGATCCACACGTAGAGTGTACGTGGCTGCCATTGCGGCATTCCATGCACCACTAAATGTTGGGCCTTTGGGGAGGCACCAACTGGTCATACTATTTCTCCATGGTATTGGAGGATGAGACCGACAGTCAGGTCCAGGGTTCCTTCCTGGGACCTGACGGTGGTTCTCGAAGGGCTATTCCTGGCTCCCTTCGAATACCTCCAGTCGGCTTCGCCTAGGACCTCACGTTCAAGATAGCCTTTCTCTTAGCTATTTCTTTACAGAGACTGGGAGATCTCCAAGCCCTGGCATTATCGCCAGCTTGCTTGGGATGTGCCCCCGGCGGAGTTAAGGCCATCCTGCATCCGAGACCCAGCTATGTGCCTTAAGTGCAATTTATCATGGCTAGGTCCATGGTCCTGCAAGTATTTCATCCTCCACCTCATGTGTCGGCAGAAAAGGAGAGGTTCCTTGCTCTGCCAGTCAGAGTTCCGAGTATTTACCTTGAGAGGTCCTCTTCTTGGAGGAGGTCGGACCTACTGTAGTGTGTTTTGGATCACCTAATAGGGGCTCCCGGCTTTACAAACCATAAGTAGGCCTACAAGGTGCGCAATTTGCCTTCACCTTTGGCCGTTAGGGCTCTTTCTACTAGAGGCATGGCGTTCTCTAGGGCCCTCCTTTCGGGAGTTCCCATCCAGGAGATCTGTGAGGCAGCCGGTTGGGCTACCCCACACACTTTTGTTAGGTTCTATATTCTGCTCCTCCCTAGTACGCCTGGCGCACATGTGCTCTCGTCCTAGCTGAGTGCCTGAATCAGTTTCACTCCGGGGCAGGCCTGTTTTCGGTGCGTGGCCTAGTGGGCATTCGTTCCCCAAAGTATCGATTTCTCGATGCATTGTGGAGTTCCCTTCAATAGGGAACGTCTCGGGTTATGACTATAACCCTTGTTCCCTGAGAAGGGAACGAGACAATGCATCGCTCTGCCACGCCCCTCGAGGCCTTAGAGCGTCTTGCTTCATCGCGAGGCTGGCATTCTATGCGTCAGCGTCACCTTTATGCTTCCGGTTATGCCGTCACATGTTACGTCACGACGCAACACCAATCAGGATTGGAATAGTTTCATTTTTACTTCAGAGGCGCACGCTAAGGGAGCGTCCCCAAAGTATCGATTTCTCGATGCATTGTCTCGTTCCCTTCTCAGGGAACAAGGGTTATAGTCATAACCCGAGACGTTTTATGTGTTTAGAATAGTTAATAAAGTCGTCCATATATTTGAAAAGATATTTGTCTTGTGTTTTGCTTACACATTTAATGTCTTGTACTGCCGATCTAAAGTTACCTTGCTAATACATAGTGTTTCAATATAAATTGGATAAATATCTGTTGCCAAGGTTAAAATCACGGCCCGTTCAAATGAACTCTAAACGAGTCATTTGCTCGGTTCCATAGTGATTCGGTCAATGATTCATTGCAAATCGATGAATCATTCCCTTTGAGCTAAATTGGCCTTCCGGCCCCCTTAAATACATTTTATGTATATTATTATTATGTAGGTTCGCTACATTATTTGGTGGAGGATGCGGGCAGTTCAACCTAAATTGTAAGAATATTATCAAGATTTATCTTTTCATATTGTGCGGATGAGAGATCCGTTTCTCTGAGAGTCTGTGTGTGACGCGCGCAGCGCGCGCCCCGTTTGAATGAATGCTGCTGCTGCTGTTGTTGTCTGTGAGTGAAGCTCACAGAGAAAGCTGAAAAGTCTAGTCTGCCGCCCTATTTGCTCTCTTGTTAACTGCAGTAAATAAGATATGAAACCTCGCACTACGATAAGGTAAGAATTGAGCGTGTTCCTCATTTCCAGAAATACCTCGTTAGAGCTGTTCGATTTCTGCGTGTTCCAGAGTCTTTCAGGAAAGCTGTAACGTTGTGTGTGTGTGTTTATATCAGTTAGAGAACTGAACGAAATCAAACTGCAGTAATTAAAATAACCCTAACGTTATAAGGACTAATATTCTCCTCACAGAGCGATGAGCGTGTTCCTCATCTAAGTTAGTCATAAGCCTTATATTTATTTATCTGATTCAGTGCGTGTCCCACTGATCCCCGTGATAAACAGCGAGGCTTAACTAATCTTATCTGTTTGTGTCCGTTCAAATAATTCTCGTGTAACATTGCGCATGTCCGAGTGTAATTTGAATAGTGGTTATTTAAATTCGTTATCAAGTAAAGCTTGCCATTGAAACTGAACCAACAGTTATTGTTTTATGTGCCTAGATAAACTTGCACAGAGACGATCCGCCGAGGTCGTCCTAATTACATCTATTAACGCAAAGCTGTCGCTTGCTTAAAGTTAATATCACTCTTGACAAACTGAGTGAAGCCCCACGTCGTAAACCCAGCTACGAGTGGTGTATCTTATTTGAACAGTGTGAAATGCGCCGACATTTCCCGTAATAGGATCGATTGTTACTGTACATGCATGTTCTGTGGACATTGAAATGCTCCCATATTGCATGGAACTGTAACAAATTGGTTTCCAACTGTCTGCAATTCCCGGTTCGCCCACTAGCGTTCGTTTGGTCGCTATAGTTACGATCGTGACACGGAAGTCTTGGCCAAACGTTTCCGGGTGAACTTTGACCCAACCCTCGGTGTAAACAAACGCTAGCTAAGCTAAGCTAACCTGAGCAGTTGTTCACATTGAGGCCTGTGCTAAAGCCTTTAGCATCAGTTACTGTTATCAATATTAACCCCAGCAGTTAACTACAGTGTCTGTTTGAACAAAGTTAAATTGATTTAACCATTTAAAACCCCTCGACTTTTAGACCTCTTTTCTTCTTTTACCTTTTACAATTATTAATTAATTTACCTGCATTTTACTTGAAAAAGAAAATACTGGTTTACTATTATTGTCAATTTTGAATTTGATTTTGAAGAAAAGAAAATAAATATTAAAATAAAATTGAAATTCTATTTTTCTAGACAGGTCATTTCTAATGATTTCTAGATTTATTTTTAATAATTCTAATTTTCATAATTTCTAAATTTCTCGTTGAGATCTAATCACTTTAGGTGAATAAGTCTTGAACTCTGAAAGTTAAAATTTGAAAGTTGTTATTACTATTACAAAAATAGTGGTAGACTCAGACTTACTCATTATTGTCATTGCGTTTTATCCTTTCGTCCTGTTGGTTATAAACTTAACCACTATATTTGTTCTGATTAATTAATTTTCGGGACGCTTCAATAGGGGACATTACCATCTCCATACGAGTTTCAAATAAACCAGAGACAATCGTCTTTTACGAAAGTTTATTTGTGTGTTTAGTTGTTCCTCAACTATCAATTCTATACTCGTGGTAGACGTAAAGGTAGCGGGATCCAACCTCCTTGCTTCATTTCTTCCTCATCACGTCTTTCCTGTTCTGTCCTGCTTTATTCCATCTTATTCTTCACATTTGTAGGAACAAACCTGGAAGAACCACCAATCGACTCTAAAAGAGACAAATATAATCTGTCCCAACAAACAGATTATTAGATATTTGATTTTTAATCAAACCCTCTTGTGTTCTTCATACTCTCCCTGCATTTGTAAACGCAATTTAAACTTTGACATCTTATCCAAGATCAAGTAACAGAGACAAGTGCCGAGCAAACTCCGCCTTCACAGCATCCCTGCTGTAACCCCTGCTGTAAGCGGTCGAACTGAAGGTGTGTGGTGTCAATCCTGTCAAACTCAGAGAAGAGGTATCAACATCATTATTGTATTATTTTTCCTCGCAAACATAAGCAATAATATTGTTTACCTTTCTGGAAACAGATTTTCATTGATAAAAAACATTTATGAGAAATTAATACTTCCCCTAGTTAATAATTTTCTTTTTGTTTGTTGCCCTTCATTGAAATTGGTTGTTAACTTTTCTCTCTTTTCCCCTTACTCAGTTGAGCGACTAAGTCCTCACACCACGAGTTGAAACCAGCTTTTCATTGATAGAAAATATTTCTCCCATTGAAAAAAAAAAAAGGGTTTCTTTCCATTGAGATTTGTTTTAACCTTTTCTCTCTCTTTCATTTACCCAGTTGAGTGACGAGATCTTCGCATCACTAGCCTCACTGTGTACACTTAGACCAACACTTAGTCATCACGACACTTCACTATTGGTGTACAATTACTGAAACGACACTTAGCCGTTCAACCACATATAGGCTTATACACACAGATCTGTGTCAGTCTCTTCACCAAGCGTGCCAACATGTCGTGGACGACAAACCCCACTGCCCAACGGGAAGACGTGGACGCCTGGCTCAGAGGCATTACAGACTGCCTCACACCAAAGACAATTGAACTGTTATTATTTTTAATAATAATCATAATTCTGAGAAGATTCCTGACACATGATTCAAGCCAGAACCAAAACCACGTGGAACTAACCAAGATAACCTGTTCCTTAAGTAATGCCTTCACAGCCCAGCTAAACCTAAGCCATCAGCACGTCACCCACCTACAGGAGGAGCTGACACGTGCCCAGAACCGCATAGACAAGCTGGAAGTGAAAGTCCAGGATGACTCCAAGACCACCGAGTTCCTGAGAGAGCTGATGCACACTCAACACTGCAAAGACCAGCTCAAAGGTAAAGCTCAAGACAAACTCAAAGTGTCTGACGAAGCGGAGCAAGAAACAAAGACACAAGTTGACAAGCTCCAAGAAGCCCTTGCAGTCACTGAACGTGACAAACAAGAGTCAAAGACTGTCCAGAAACACCTGGTGAACCAACTCCAGGCTGTTGAACATCAGCTAGAGAAAGCCAAAGCTGACATTGAAAGTAAGAACTCTAAAATCACTGCTCTGGAAGACCACCTGCAAAGGTGCAGCGTTGAAATGGACCATCTGATCCAACAGCGAGACGCCGCCAACGACGAGCTCTACGCGGTCAGAGATGAACTCCAGCACATTTTCCAACAGAAACCAGAGCCAAGAAGGGAGAGACCTCCCTCAGCATCACCCCTGCTGAGCAGAACAGAGTCCTCCATCCAAGAACTGGCATACAGTGAAAGAAGTGAATGGCCACAACCCAAAACGTCACCGGCCTTCACCACAGAACTGTTCACTGCCAACAAACGAAGAGAGCTCATCCAGGCAGACTCCAAAGCTGCACAGGGGATGACCGTTAAAGATCTCAACCAGCTGGTTAAGAATATCACTCAGTTCAACCCGAACTTCACAGAGGGTCCTGACATCCAGGCCTACCTCCGAGATATCGACTTCCACCTCGAGGTGAGACCCCATATGACTGACAGAGACATGTTTTACCTCCTCAGATCCACATCCAGTCCAGAGGTACGAAGCTTCCTAGACCGACAACCTGCTAATGTCATGTCAAACTACCAGCTACTACGTGAGACACTGATTAAAGAATTTACAGGTCCAGAGTCAGAACACGGTGTGTTAATCGCCTTGGAAACCAAACAATGTCGTCAAGAGACTCCCCAAGCCTATTACCGTCGCTTTCGACAAGCCTACTTAGGTGCACATAACAAACCTGAACTTGAAGAGGATGTGAACTTCAAAACCCTCTTCCTGAGAAACCTGCACCCTGGATTGAGTCATCATCTTGGCATCATGGCCTGCCCAGGCACAATGACGATTCAGGAGCTACGTGACCTGACACACAAGGCCTACATCAAACAAAAGATGTCCTCCAAGAAAGGTTTGAAAACATCCACAGTGTCAAACTCCATCAGCCAAGACACAAGCCTTGCACTGGAAGACACCCAGTGGCATGACAACACCACAGTCCTTCGTAAGGAGCACAGAGAACGTGACTCCCATGCCGATGACAGCTACCACTCCAACCACATGGAAAAGTCATGGGACCCACCAGAAGGAAACAACTGGAATCAACGAGTGCATCCAAAAGCATTCTATGTGGGTAAGCGACAACGAAACCCACCTCCGCACCACTCAGCCAAACACCCCACTGAGTGTGCCCAAGAACACGACAGTCTCCCCGCGTTTTGCACTACAGCTTCACGCATCCATGCCAAACCATCTCCCAATGTCTGCCAGAGAACTTCCTGCCTTACTGGACTGACCCCCAGCAGATCACAGAAGATCCCTTTCCAAGGCAAAGATGCAACAAGCCCATCAAAGCTTAACCATCAAGCAAAAGGGGGGAGCAAAACAGACTGAGACAGATCTGACATACATACAGTATACATGCAGTATATGCACTACACTACACTGTACCACTAACATACACAAGTTAAACACAGCTACCATGAAAAACATTCAACAAACATGTTCTTCCCACAGGTAGACACTGAAATCGCAACACTGACTTAGCTATCCTTTCCATAGGAAACATGTAGCAATACACCCAACAAGTGTAACCCTCTCATTACATTGTGACACCTGACACTGCACAACAGTAGCCATACAGGAGTCACTCAACTGCTTTGTTTTGTTTTACCTCTTCCTTTCTTCTTCTTTTATTAGGTAAAATCCCTGTTACCCCATAAGGGTCAAGGTTACCATATAAGGATTGACGCACCACGCCTGATGTTTGCAAGTCACCTTAAAACGAATGTTAGCCTAGAGAACTCCCTGCATCATTCGAATCAAAATTTGAAAGGTAAATTGGTCTAAACCTAGAACAATTTAGAAGAGAATAAAACAAACAAATCAAATTTAGTCACAAAGTTGATCAATCACCGTTTTAAAACAAACTAGAATAACGGTCCTAAAATTGAACTAAACTTTTTCCACATGATTGACTATATTGAGAGAGTGAACCTGTTTAGGCCTAGATAATCTAATGCCCTGCACCAGTAAAGGGACCAGTCATGGAGGTGTTTGCCTTGTTGTTTGCTGTGTGTGTTTGCTTCTTCTGTTTCTCCAGCGTTCAATGATGTCTTCTCTCATCAACCCATCATCGATCGAAGGGGGGATATGTAGAGAATTTACGGATGAACCAAACACAAATTAATCTTTCTAATCTTTCATGGGATTCATTCAAATGTGATTCAGCAATCCAGATCTGAACACATTCCAACGTCACAAAACTGGCTCCAAACTGTCTCCAAAACCCCTCAGAAAGGACTTTTAGGGCTCCGCAGGCCATAAAGGGATAAGCCAAAGCAGGAAGAACTTGTCACTGTTCATTCTTAACCAAGACAAATCTCCTCACAAATGGTCAAACAGGCCTGACCACCTTTGACCTCCCTCAGCATCACCACTGCTAAACAGGACAGAGTTATTTAACAGACCACGCTTTCATTCAGAGACCAGAAAGACTTTTACACTTTACATATCAAACTACATTAATTCTGCACATTCTGCAGAAAACAACTCACACAGAACAATGCTCAGTGGACTCATAATCAAACATCATAATTCTTGTTTTCCTACAATTCATGTTTGTATTATGCTTAGGTTCCATATAAATCATGTAATGATGATTATAACTGTGTGTATGAATGAACGAGTATCATGCTTCCAATCGAAATAATCGTATGCCCTTAATTCTTAAGATGGCTTGTTTGAAATCTGTGTAAAATGCTTTGTATGATTATAATAATCTATAATGTTAAACTGTGATCTCTTGTTCTCTCTGCTTAGTGTTGGAGAGCAAGCAGATCATAGATACCGCCTGATTTACGATAAGAAGGAACGAGGTCCACCTCCTAAGATGATGCCATTGTCCAATTGGCCAGAATTCTCCAAAAGAGGTTGGACTAACTTTAAGTTAAAGACCCGAACAAGGCAGTTCAGTCCGTCCAGAGAGCCGTTCAGATAGCAGTTCAGTTTCGGTTCGGTTCAGTTCGGTTTTGAGTCGGTTCTGTGTTAAATTAAGTTGGTGCCTCTCTCTATCAAAAAACAGCAAGAGAGTGTTCATGTTCGTACACTACATCGACCAGACCAAGTTAGACCAAGCCAGCAGACAAACCCATCAAGATCGGAGTTTAAACAGCTTCATTCAAGCCATCTCATCTCTTACTTTCATTTCTTCCTTTATTTTATTTTCTCGTTAAAAGTCTCGTTCTAAGTTAAGTTTTGCTGTAAAGTTCGTTTACACGTCTCTCCTGCAACACACTTCGAACTGTAAAGACTCTTGTTCATCCATCCGCCAACACATCACGTGACCGGCGGTTCAGAAACTCCAGCCAGGCACTCCAAAGACAACCAGCCACGCGGACCCGGCCGGGAAACCCCTCTGACGAAGCACCTCAAATAGGGAATTCCCTGGCCTAAGCAACGCAAAGGACAAGCAAGTAACCTCCAGACTCTAGCTGAACTGGTGTTTTTTAATTTAAATTGAATAACCTGTCAAAGAAACGAAGGTTTCAATTAATGCTTGGTGGTTCGTTCAGGTTTATGTCTTACAAAGTGCATCTCACTCTGAAAACTCACTCTTTCTCTCTCTTCCTCTGCGCCTTGAATGAATGTGTGTGTGTGATTGGGTTTAGACATTAGTTTTATGTGTTTAGAATAGTTAATAAAGTCGTCCATATATTTGAAAAGATATTTGTCTTGTGTTTTGCTTACACATTTAATGTCTTGTACTGCCGATCTAAAGTTACCTTGCTAATACATAGTGTTTCAATATAAATTGGATAAATATCTGTTGCCAAGGTTAAAATCACGGCCCGTTCAAATGAACTCTAAACGAGTCATTTGCTCGGTTCCATAGTGATTCGGTCAATGATTCATTGCAAATCGATGAATCATTCCCTTTGAGCTAAATTGGCCTTCCGGCCCCCTTAAATACATTTTATGTATATTATTATTATGTAGGTTCGCTACATGCTGTACCCCTCACAGCCCTTACCAGGAAGGACCGGAGGAACCCAGTAACCTGGACAGATGACTGTGAAACTGCCTTCAGCACATTGAAAACCTGTCTGTGCTCCTCCCCTGTCCTCAAGAGTCCAGATTTCAAGAAACGATTTTTGGTACAAGTTGATGCATCTGCAGTCGGCCTTGGAGCAGTTTTGGCCCAAGGAGACCCTGGTAATGAACATCCCATACTGTACCTAAGCCGGAAACTGCAGCCACGTGAGACTCGGTATTCTACGGTGGAAAAAGAAGGATTGGCCATTAAGTGGGCACTGGAGAGCCTACGGTACTACTTGCTAGGACGGGAGTTTGATCTGGAAACTGACCACCGAGCTCTCACTTGGATTAATTCAATGAAGGACCACAATAGCCGCCTTACTCGATGGTATCTTTCACTCCAGCCATTCAGGTTTACCATTCGACACCGACCAGGTCAGGCCAATGTGGTAGCGGATTACCTTTCACGGTTGCCGCACATCGCCAACCTCGCGGAGGAGGGGGATGATGTGACGGAGCGGCTCCGTCACTGAGTGTGGCACACGCACACACACACATACACACACACACACATACTCATTCCCCGTTCGTCTCAATTAAGCTGGTCATAAACTTTTCCCCTACTGTTAAGTAGCGCGGTCAAGGGTGCACACTTGATAGTTCTACTCTTTTGTAAACATATATTTAAACGAACATGATAAACACTTACCGTGTGTGGAGGCGTCGCGGGTTTGCTCTGCTTCCCATCCAGTTTGGCGGACCCGAAGCGTAACATTTCCGGTTGTTAAATAGCGCGATTGTCACGCGCTTTCATGGTCACGTGAACTGCATAATTATGGGTTTTGGGTTGCAATAAGAATTTGTGATGCAAGTAATTGTGTATGGGGAAGGGAAAATGTTTGTGAAGATGGATATAAGTATTGTGGAAAATGCTGAAGTATAATGGATATAAGTCCTTTTCTGTAGTTAATACAATGTGTTGATTGTATTAGGTAAATGATGGTTGAGCCTAGTGGGAGGGGCTATTGGCTTTAAGAGTTGCAGCTTTGGGCCTGTGAAGTCAGTCTTGTTCTGGTTACAGAGAGGGTAACTAGTGGCTGGTAATTTTTCTGTGGAAAGAGAAATAAGAGTTATTGAGGATTTCTTTTTTTTTGTTTTGTTTGTTTGTTTGTTTTGTGTATAATTTTATTATAGTAAGTAATTTTTTTTCCAAATAGTTATTCTTTTGTTATTATTATTTCTCTTCACCCTTTGTACTTTGGAGGCCGGCATAATAAAACACCTCACTATTCTTCGACTACGCCTGTGTTTTTCCCTATTGTGGGGAGGTTGGATGAGGACCCCGCGACAGTCATATTGATAATTTATAGGCCCTTGAAATTTGTGTATTAAATATTATACAGTAAGCTAATATTCATAAATAGGCATTATACTTAATGATCAGCAGAATTTTACAATTAATGTTTAGTTTTAGTTTAAGTTATGAGAGAATAAATAGTTTTAAAAATTTGGCTAAAATGTTGTAATACAAATTGCCAAAGAAGCAAATCTGACTTTATACCCCAGAGGGGCAACGTATTTATGAACTAATGAGATACAAACATTAAAAATACAAAAAAAAAACATGTGTATATATATATATATATATATCACACACACACACACACACACACACACACACACACACACACACACACACACACACACACACATATAAGCAAAGTTTAATATTAACCCTAAAAAGGCCAAGACCATAAAAAGACAATCAGCAAATTAATGTCTTGCTATTTTATTGCTTATTCAGACATAAATACAAGTGTCACACTTTCTGGTGCACACGCTTCAGTGTTAATCGCAAACTCTGGATCAAACCTAAATTGATAGAAAATGTTTATACAGTGCTTCGTGAGCCCGTTGAACCGGATCTAATCCAGGTTGGATTTATATTTATTTTTGTCAACTCTAAACCTACTCTGAAACTAAGAGTTAATTCAACTAGCTTCATGCAACAGGCCTCAGGAGGCGCACCAAATCTACACATGTTCTAACTCTTCCTGTTTTAACTAACACCTGATTCAACTGTACTGCGAAATCTTATGTACAGGTGCATGTGCAGGCTTTCGAGCTTGGCGAACAGTATCCTCACTGCATTGACCAACCCTGGACTGCGATATTCTTCTAGTATCTGGTCTTACTGGCTTATGAGCCTATACAGGAGATAAATGTATTGTTTCTTTTTGTCTGTAATATTGACCATTATTTACGTGTCTGAACTAAAATAAAATAATAATAATAACTGTATATTTTCAATACAGCTCGCTTGCTCATTACACTTTACATAATAGGTTAACTTACACATTTTGGCCAAATCCTAGCATGAAATTAGATAGGATGTACACGTTATGAAGATTATTTTTTTGATAAAGTATATACAATAGTCCTCATTTATGTGTTTTTATGTGACTGTTTTCTATGAGACAAAAGGTCCAAATGAAGAGGAACGGATACAGGGACAGATATTTTTTTCTTTACAAAATAAAGCGAGATGCAGATGAAGCAGGAGAACAGGAACAAAGAGCAGAGGCAGGAGATTATTATACATACATGCACAGTGAAGGGAGAGAATGATCTGGAAAGATAAACTGATGATGAAGAAGAGCAAAACAGAGAGGCAGAAGGTAGCATTAGGAAGACAGAAACAATTACTGCATATCCAGTAAAACCTCATGGTATTTTCACTGTCAGCAACAGTGTTGTCATAATTCTCAATTTAGGTTAGACCATATTGGTTTCACTTTATTTTGATGGTCCTTTTAACACATTCTGTTGACTATAAGTACAGGTGCACATGTCTACTAACTCCCAGTGTTAATAGATTTATTAGTAGACTGGTAGGGTTAGGTTTAGAATAAGTTGACATGCAGTTGCAAAGTTACTTATAGTCAGTAGAATGTCTGTTGGAGGATCATCACAATAAAGAGTTATCCGATATTAAGCAGACAGTTCACTAATACTCTAATGAGAGTTAGTTTACATGTAGTTACAAAGTTACTTATAGACTAGTCAATAAGAAAGTTTAAAAGGGATCATAAAAATAATGTTATCATCATATTTAAAGGGATATTTAATCTAAACATGAAAAAGCGTTCAACGTTTACTCACTTTTTATGTTGTTCTAATGTTTTTATGTAGTAGAGCAGAGTTTAGAGTTTAGACTTGGAAATTGAGCACTCACTCAGATATTATTACGGAAACATATGAACTAAAACGTAGCTTTATCTTGCAAATAACATCAGAATAAAATGTATAAAACGATTAAAACACTTTCAAGTTAACCTACCATACTCTTGTGTGCTTTTATCTTCACGATGAGTCTGTCAGAGTGAAGAGGTGTAGTTGTTTTTTCAGGTCATTTAGAACTGTTGGATTGTGAAGCACAGGTGTTGAAAAGTTTTTGAATTTCTCCACTATTTTTTTTTACTGATAAATCTCTAATTGAAATTTAGACATTTAATAGTCTGTGTAGAATTGTGACTTGTACGTGTTGATCTGAACTGAGAGAGTGAAGAGTGTGTCATTGTTCTCTACAGGTTGAGTTATTGTGGAGTCACAGATGAAGGTTTTGCTGCTCTGACTTCAGCTCTGAGATCAAACCCCTCACACCTGAGATATCTGAATCTGTCTGGGAATAAACTAGGAGATTCAGTTCCTCTGCTCTCTGCTGTACTGGAGGATCCTCACTGTAAACTGGAGAATCTGAGGTAAGATTGTCTCTCTGATAGTCACACATGTCTTTGTCCTCCGTAAGATGAATCATTAAGTTGCAAATCAGCTTACATACATTGTTCGATTCCAGTCCGTAGTGGTTCCTACATTCAATGCACATATACTGTATCTGTTCTCATGGTCTCTCTGATGTTCTCCGGATAAGTTACTGGTATACTGGGGGGTGTCTGTAAAATCTCAGTAAAAAGCAAATTCTCAAGCAGTGCCATTATTTATAAAGATTACTTTGTTTTTGAAGCACACTATAATGATTCCATTTGCACACTTCAAGTTTACTTAAAATGCTATTGGAATGTGTTTTTAAAATCACTAAAAGTTTGTTATCAGTATAATATGAATGTATGTTCAACACTCTTACAGGTTAAATTGGTTGAAATTATAATGTCATAAAATACATTTGAAGTTTATGCTGAGTGAATTCTGCATTTCAAAACTTAAATAGAAGAGTATATTTAAAGTGTACTTAAGTATACTTGGAATAGTTCCACTTTAGCACAAGCAAGTATATTAAATACAACTTTGATTGAACTTCAGCACTACTTTTGTACAACTAAAATGCATTTAGTAGAAAATTAGTTTATTTTTATTTGACAAAATTAGTCTAATTTAACAGAATTTAAGTATACCAGTTTTTAGGTGGCATAAATACGTTTAGTTTTGTGCTTAAGTATACTATTTTTTTCACTAAGGATATCTCACAATTCTGACTTTATAACTCGCCATTGCGTGTCGCAATAACCTTTTTTATTTTCTATTTCTGTGGCCGAAACAAGTTTCCATAAGAATTTTCCCTATAGATTTTTATAACAAAACATAATTTAACATACCTTAATGAAACTTAAAATGTTTTGCTCAATGTAAACTGGACACACTCACACCCCAAACGTCCTTATTAAGTTACTTATTAGAAACATACATTTAAAAAAAATAAACATAACAGCTTCAAAATTTGCATTTCGATATGGGTTTGTGTAGTTTACATTGTATAGCAAAACGTTCAAGTATCAAGTAAGTGCCACAAAACTTATTTTACTCATAAACTGATGAATTTGTAATCATAAATATATGTTCACATTGAATCTCTAAATTCAAACAACAAGCAGGATATTTTAAATATTTAATCTTTTATTAAGTTGCCTACTGTGAATGAAAGGTTTTGGGTTGGGGTTAACCCTCTATTTAATGTTTGTTTTTTCTTTCATAAAATTAATAATTCTAGCCATTCAACATTATTATAAGCCATAATTTTTAACATTCTGTAGGCATAAACTGCAAGTTATCAGATTGTTTTTATGTATCATTTATTAACAATTACAGAACAAATATATTGAAACAACTTTTAATTTAAGTAAACTTAAAACAGCGTTGACATAAACCATTATAAGAGGATAATGTCACATTTAGCTGTGGCTTTTTTATGCTGTGTTTGGTAATGTCTCTCTGTTTGAATCAGAGCTATCAGGTCATTTTCTCCCAGTTTGTATTTTATTTTGCACTTTCAGTTTCATAAGTAATTACTTGTTAGAAGATTTGGTATTTTGTATGCGAGGATTGATCCTCTCTGTACAAGTATTCATACTTATTTCTGTACTTTCACTTGCGTGTCTTATCACTGACACACGTTAGTGACTGGGTCAAAAACAGGCATCCAGAGGGAGTTTGCAGGGAGAGCGTCCTACATGTGGGTCGTGTGTTTATTATTCAAATTTATGCCACTGTGATAACAATGATGTTAGAAGTTAAATCTAAACAAAAATTAAAAAGTATTGACATTAAGTTAGCTGTTTATTATTTAGTAACCCATCTCTTTCTATCTGTGTGACACAGTAAATGAACCAATCAGAGGCGTCTGGAGGAATAAACAGCCTTGGAGCCGCTCAGGGGTGCGTTTCCTGTACAACTATGTAACTCGCTGCTTCACTACCATAGTACGATGCATCGTTGGAGAAATCAACTAGCTAGTCGCGACTGTTTCCCGAAACGTATTGTCGCAAAGTATCGTTCAACCACGTTGGTTTATGACGTCTCGCACGTGGTGGAGTAATATAACTACTTTTAATGAAACGGTTTGAGATCCAATTAACGCTCGATTTGTTTATATAAATTACAGACATGTCATCTGAGGACTATTTCTAAATTTTCTCAGTTATTTTGCTTGATTACCAGACTCAATATTTAGCTCGTTCTTATATAGTAGAGCACGTTCGCACATGCGCAGTCTTCAAACACGGTACTTCAAATCTTTTGACAAACTAAAAGACGTAAATTACATTTGTATTTATTCTAAATAAAAGATATAGATTGTACTGAATGTCAGCTTGCTTATTTGGCTCAAGATAATAATTTATTAAGCCCACATGTTATAAAAATTAGAAACTATGCTTCTAACGACAGCTCGAGAGCTGTCGTTCCAACCACACAACTTTGCGATGCTGTTTGCGAATGTTCGTTGGAACGATGGTTTCGGGAAACACAGACTCGTTGAACTATGCTAACAACGACGGAACTTGCGACCATAGTTGGCTAACGATGCTTTCGGGAAACGCACCCCTGCTCAATAAGAGCTCCGACCTCCGATTATCTCGAAGAATATCTCCATTTCAGAATCACATTGTATTAGATACAAATCTAACTAGACTAAATCATAAATAAGATAAATAAGGTTATGAGCTGTAAATTATATCTTCACATCTGTAAAGACTTTTGGGCGGGTCTAATCCTTGGGGAATTTGCATATCATAATTAATAATTGGTAATTAATAATTATTCCTACATGTTTGGATTAGATCAGTCTTACATGTTAATAAATCTCCCTCTAAGGGAGAATCTGTCATTTTACCTGTATGCATACATGTGAAATCCTTTCATTTTAACGACAGGTTGATTGCAGTTAATTACACAGACCACGTCTTACAAAGCAGGCAAAATTAATTTAGCTCAATTGTCAGAATAATATTGTTGTCACGCTTTGATGTGTTTGAGTTCTGTTTTGTATCTTGGTTTCCCCTGTCTTTGTGGTTTTTGGTTTAGTCCTGTTAAGTTTTCCCGCTCCTCGTTTGTGTTCAGTTTCATCACCTGTGTTCTGTTAATTATCCAATCATTTCATGTGTATTTAAGCCCTGTGTTTTCTCCCTGTGTTTGTCGATCGTCGTCCATGTGTGGTTGTGTGTTTCTGATTTCCTGGAGTTTTGTTCCTGTTTAAGTTTGGAAAGTTTTCATTTTGGTATTAAATCATTTATATTGAAGCTTTCGTGTCCTCGTCTTCAGCCACCTGCACCCAACCCTGACAGAACGATCGACCTTAACAAAAAAAAAAAAGGGATGAACTACGAACTTTGTGTCCCACAAGATGGCCGGTCTCTGGAGGAATATGCGGAGATATATCTCCATCTTCTCCGGGACTTTAATTGGGACGAGGAGTCCCTTACGCACGAATTCTGGAGTGGGATGGACGATACCCTCGCCCAGATACTGTTATTGGGAGATCTCCACCTCCCGTTAGTAAAATTCATTGCCCGTACGCTGTGGGTGTGTGTGGTTCCTCATTCACCGTGGGAGACATCCAGCCCGATCTCCACGGCCAGCAAGAGCCCATCACCTGCACGCCAACGCCTGAGCCCATCACCTGCACGCTCCCACCAGAGCCCATCGTCTGCCCACCAGAGCCTGCACACCGCATCAGCCCTGCCGCCAGATCGGTCCCTGGACTTCCCCGGCTGATATCCGGTATGACTGATCCCCCACTGATATCGGTGCGACTGGCCCAAAAGAAGGCGGCCGAGGCTGGGGTTCAAGTCAGCCACATCCAGCCAGAGCCTGAGCCCGTCGCCTGCCCGCCAGAGCCTGAGCCTGTCACCTGCCCGCCAGAGCCTGATCCCAGCCCCGAGTTTCCTGATATGCTGGTCCCGTCCAGCCCCGAGTTTCCTGATATGCTGGTCCCGTCCAGCCCCGAGTTTCCTGATATGCTGGTCCCGTCCAGCCCCGAGTTTCATGATATGCTGGTCCCGTCCAGCCCCGAGTTTCCTGATATGCTGGTCCAATCCAGCACGGAGCCCGTTGACCCAGAGCCAGAGCCCGTTGACCCAGCGCCAGAGCCAGAGCCCGTTGACCTAGCGCCAGAGCCAGAGCCCGTTGACCCAGAGCCAGAGCCCGTTGACCCAGAGCCAGAGCCCGTTGACCCAGAGCCAGAGCCAGAGCCAGAGTCCGTTGACCCAGAGCCAGAGCCAGAGCCAGAGCCCGTTGACCCAGCGCCAGAGCCAGAGCCCATTGACCCAGCGCCAGAGCCAGAGCCCGTTGACCCAGCGCCAGACCCAGAGCCCGTTGACCCAGACCCAGAGCCCGTTGACCCAGAGCCCGTTGACCCAGAGCCCGTTGACCCAGAACCCGTTGATGTCAAGTCAGTTCCCGATCATGAGCCTGTCCTCCCCAAGAAAATTTTGGGGGGGCGCCATACGCCTTCGCCGGGGCCGGCCAAAGATCCACGGAGGCCGGCCAAAGATCCACGGAGGCCCGAAAAAATAACACCGCCATGGCCACCCGAAGGGTCCTCACCGCCATGGCCACCCGAAGGGTCCTCACCGCCATGGCCACCCGAAGGGTCCTCACCGCCATGGCCACCCGAAGGGTCCTCACCGCCATGGCCACCCGAAGGGTCTGCACCGCCATGGCCACCTGAAGGGTCTGCACCGCCATGGCCACCTGAAGGGTCTGCACCGCCATGGCCACCTGAAGGGTCTGCACCGCCATGGCCACCTGAAGGGTCTGCACCGCCATGGCCACCTGAAGGGTCTTCACCGCCGGGGCCACCTGAAGAGCCTGCACCGCCTTGGACGCCCGAGGGTCCCACAGCTCCGCCTTGGACGCCCGAGGGTCCCACAGCTCCGCCCTGGACGCCCGAGGGTCCCACAGCTCCGCCCTGGACGCCCGAGGGTCCCACAGCTCCGCCCTGGACGCCCGAGGGTCCCACAGCTCCGCCCTGGACGCCCGAGGGTCCCACAGCTCCGCCCTGGACGCCCGAGGGTCCCACAGCTCCGCCCTGGACGCCCGAGGGTCCCACAGCTCCGCCCTGGACGCCCGAGGGTCTCACAGCTCCGCCCTGGACGCCCGAGAGTCTCACAGCACCGTCATGGCCACGCCCACAGCCTGCACTGTTGTGGCCACGCCCACAGCCTGCACCGTCGTGGCCACGCCCACAGCCTGCACCGCCGTGGCCACGCCCACAGCCTGCTCCGCCCTGGAGGCTTCCTGGACCTGCACCATGCCCTCGTCAGCCTCCAGGGCGCCCACCCTCCCACCCCTTTGGATGTTATACGGCGCGAGGACGCGCCTTCGGGGAGGGGGGAGGTACTGTCACGCTTTGATGTGTTTGAGTTCTGTTTTGTATCTTGGTTTCCCCTGTCTTTGTGGTTTTTGGTTTAGTCCTGTTAAGTTTTCCCGCTCCTCGTTTGTGTTCAGTTTCATCACCTGTGTTCTGTTAATTATCCAATCATTTCATGTGTATTTAAGCCCTGTGTTTTCTCCCTGTGTTTGTCGATCGTCGTCCATGTGTGGTTGTGTGTTTCTGATTTCCTGGAGTTTTGTTCCTGTTTAAGTTTGGAAAGTTTTCATTTTGGTATTAAATCATTTATATTGAAGCTTTCGTGTCCTCGTCTTCAGCTACCTGCACAAACCCTGACAATTGTGGGGTTTCCCCAATATCATCTTACTTTATAGGATTGCAGGAAACGCAATTCTCTGGCCAGAAGAATTGGGCTTCCTGCCCCATAACGAGTACTCTTTAAAATATTAATTATTTAAATAATTAATTAATTCGTAAAGCTTGTAGCATAAAGATCTTTTGGCACTTAAGGGACTTGAGAATGAGCAAAGAGAATGAATCCATCAGTCAATATAGTGTATTTAATAAGGCATGACTACTTATATATTTACTACGTTCACACGGAATATATATATGTATTTACAAACACATAGAAGTACACAAAACAAAAAGACATCAATGAACGAGAAATGCGTAAAGTTTGGGCAATGGATAACTTACACGCGAAAGCGTGTAAGAGAGGGAGAGAGAGAGAGAGGGTGAGAGTTTAGAGAGTTGCATGGTTGCAGTGAGATTAGGAAGAGAGATGATCTTTCTAAATAAGTTAGCAAATTCACATAGACAAACGGAACTTTGAGAGACAACAAGACTTCAACAAATCTTAAAACGTGATCAAACACGGATACTTGCAGAGGTTTGGTACTCTTTGCATGGCTTGTGAAGAAGCGTGTGTGTGTGTCTCGCAGCCCGGCGCGTCACGTGCGCGCGCCTCTGCTTCAGAGAGAGCGCGCGTTCGTTTGAATCTCCCTTAGCTGGCTTTGCTGAAGAGATATGTCACGCGGTGTTCTTTTCACTTCGTGGAAGTAAACAGCGTCGAATATGAAAACAAAACTAACTTTAAAGAAAAGAAATAAAGATCCCAAAGGGGAAATCACGCGGAGTTACGTCATGGCTGGTGAAGAAACGCTTGTGCGTCTCTGGGTCCGGCGCGTCTCGTGGTAACGGCGCTTGCTTCTCCTGTGCAGGGATTTCGACGATTGGAATTAAACACGGGGGCTTATCTAGACTGAAAAAAAAAACACAAAACTAACTAGAAACAAAATAAAAGAACGGCGATGAGCTCGCCGGAGGCGCGACGTTACATGATGACGACTAGGATCAGGAAGACAGAGAGTGTTTAAACTGGTGTTCAGTCCTTTTGAAGCCCTGACTTTTCCGCCTTCTTTTGGAAGAGGGTCCAATCAGGAGCTTTCCTTTTTGGAGGGAGGTTTTATGGCCCATTGTGTTCTAACCAGGCATTTGACTCCCTAATTTCATTGGGTGTTTAAGGGAAGAATCTTCACAATTTTTATAATAGTAGTGTGTCACCAAGTTTAGCAAAATGTAATGTCAATTAACAAATGGGGAACGAAGATTGGAGTTTATCAAGACCAAACTTGCCAAAAATGGATTTGGTTAAACATAGTTTGCAAAGTTTAAGACCTTATACCATTAGTTTCCCAACACATAGATCAAACCCCTAAAAGACAAATCGTAAGATGAGGTTAGATACATTGTTCGTACAATTCTAAAGGGGAAGTATAATAGAATATATATGAATGCAGAATTCATTTCTCCTTATTTAGAATTCTAGGGAATACGCAGTTACATGTAAAAATACATAATGGTAAACTCAGTTATTTCAATGTAACATGAACAAACAAACACATAAAACACATTGAATATTTCTGTTTAAAATGTCTTTTAAAAAGAGAAGTTTCTTTTCTCTGTAGCATTCACTTCCTGTGGCACATTCCACATTCCTGGGGGATGTGTGTGTGGTGGAATGTGTGTGTGTGTGTGTGTGTTAATCTTGAGTCCTGGGGGAGGACGCTGGTTTGGAAGCAAGTTCCAGGCCTTTGAAGGCTCTTAGGATTTTAGTTATCCAGAATATGATTCATCCAAATACCCTACATATATCCCCCTTTTCGTCGGATGATGTCCCTGTGTGTGGGACATAATCTGACGACAAATCATCACCATGGGCGGATGACAGGTGAATCATGATGATTGGGTAGCAGGTGCTGTTAGGCTGAGGCTGAGGGCTCAGCTTGATAAAGTTCGACGCAGCCTCCAGCGTGGTACCCTCTTCCTGAGGGTCCCGTGGGCTTGGCTGTAGATGTTCGCATCTCGTTGAGCCTCCTGTGCAGGATGACTGTCGAGTGTCAGGGTGTAGTTGATAGATGTACCCTGCGTAGGATCGGCTGCAGTCCAGGATTGGACAGCGGGTGAAGCAGTTAAGGCGGGCAGTTGAGACAAAGCTCAAAGGGCTGTGTTGATAGAAGCAATGTCAATTAGCTGGGATCCCCCTTTTGCAAACCACAATTCCCTTTCTGGAGTTAGGGTGAAAGTGTGGTTCTTGAAGAAGGATGGGGCTTTTTGGTACTTGGATGTGCTGCTCTGGCTGAGCAAGGTGACACAGATCACTTACAATCTCTGCTTGGGTCTCGGTGACTTGAGTGCGAGGCTTGGCTTTAGCAGGGCAGCTTGTGCCACTGATCTGCAGCCCGCAGGTTCCGTCAGGGTTGTCTCTGAGGAAAGATTTGTTAGGGCAGCGATAGTAAATGTCTTTGGTCAATGTGCACATGTGTGGATTCGGAGCTGGGGACAGCTTGGTGTCGCTGTCATGCAAGGCAATCACGTACGGCATGCGGATCTTGATGTGAGTGCTACCTTTCAAAATCTGACATGGACAATGTTCTTGAGCCGGTGGATTCGGCTTGACTATGATGGGTAAGTTCAGGGGAACGTCCCCTTTTCTCTGCTTGTGGTGATGCAGAGTGGGATGGCACTACTCATGAGAGTAGGCAAGGTGTATTTTTAAAGAGTCAGTTGGCGTGGTGATGGCGGCCGCCAGCACGGTTTGCATGAGGCTTAAGGGTATCGGGTGCGGTGGGATTCTACCCATGGCGAGGCTGTCGATGGAGGAGTTCACCCCCCCCTAGCAGGTTTGTCATCAGGGCTGTTACCAGCTGAGTTCGAGCAAAGTCATTCTGGAAGGCAGTAAGCAGCTGTTTCATGGAGTTCACTGTCGGGGTCGGCAGAACGCTGTGAGTGTTGAAAGTTACCACAGTTCCCTTTAGTGTCTTGTCGATGGTCTGCAGGGATGCACTCTGTTGTGAGTGGCTCTGTTAACTGTGGAATCTCCGTCTGAATTTCGGCTGCATGCCGTCCCACATTGGCGAGGTTTACTGCATTCATGCTGGACATACAGGTGTTCAACAGAGTTCTGACGGCAGTGCGGCGGCGGTTGTGGCTACCTGGCTCCGCCAGCGTGACAGTCATTTTGCAAGTTGGTTGAGCATGTGTTCGACATCGGCCTCAGTGTGCGTGAGGGCCTCCTCTGTCCGTTGGCACCTACCCAGCTGTATTGTGTCGTTACGCCGGGGTAGTGCGTTCTGTAGGCGTTGCGAGGATCAGGTGGCACAGACCTGAGTGCGGGTCCGGCAGAAAAGGGAGTCCTGGTTGTTCCCTTAGGACGATGCTTGGTGCCGGACCTGGTGAGATGTCCGATTGCGGCTGTCCTCTGGTTGGCTGGAGGCACAGCAGCATCCTGGTAAAAGTGAAAGGGAGAGAGAAGAGTGAAAGGGAGGAAAAATTTCAGCGAGTGTCGTCCTTGGTTGGCTAGGACAGTCTTTTCGCTTTGAGGACGCCGGTATGCCACTTGCTTCGGTGTCTTGCAAGTGTCTCTGGTGCTGCGGTGTGCAGCACACGGTGCATCATGGGCATAGGGCATACATTGGCATTACCCCCCTTTTGCACTGTGGCACCACAAGCTGTGGCGCGGTGATGGCAACAGGTGCAGAACGCTAAATGTTTGTCTAGTGCATGTGGCATGTGCTTGTTGACTTAGGTTGTCTGGGGCACCGGCTGTCGGTGGGTGCAGACGGCGTTCGTGGGTGGTAGGAGGGGTATGAGAGGTGGTTTCTCATAGTGTCCGTTGTTTTGTCGTCAGTCTTTGGTAAGCTGGAAGGTTAAGGTCAGGTGAAGCAGGGGCTCTGTGACATTTTTGTCTTGTGGTGAGAGCCTAATGCATGACCCTAAAAGTTCAGAACCATGGTTTAATTGGTTCGCTAGGTATGTAGCATAAAGCTAGGTGTTTCACATGTAGCTAGCTAGTGAAGTGTGTCTTGTATCTTATCTTAGCTGTGGATGTTAGGAGGCTAAGAGGTATGTGGTTCCGAGATTATTCCATGGAAAGGGCATAGCCGAGATGAAATAAATGCCTTAAGATGGTTCTTATGACTAAATTATTTCTCTGGACTTAACTAGTGGTTCACTACGGCTTGACGAAGTGAATGATGGGGGAAAAAGGACAGCTTTCCTATTCAAATTATGCTTATTATCAATCCTCTGGACTATAGTTGTGCCCTAGTAAATTGTTGAAGTTACTTGTGTTGCAGGGTCACAAAAATGAGTACACTTGTTGAAAATAAAACAAAATCACAAATAAAGGTGTCTCTGTTTCCTTTCTGGGCCCTATGGGAAATGGAACCACATTTGAACAAGAGAGGAAATAAAATAAATTTTAAATCATATAGATGACCAAAAAGTAAAGGGAATAGCTGAGTGCTATTAATATCAAGGTCAAAGAATAAAATAAAATAAAAATTAAAGAGCCAAAAGCAAAAAAATTAAAATTAAAAGCAGAAACAAAGTGATCAAAACAACGGGAATGATCTGAAGGCGAGAATAATCAGTGGCATTAGTGACTAAACTTTGGATTTGCCTGGGCCAACACTTTATAGTGGGTTATAACGGTTGCTTGTTCGAGGCCACATCGTGTGTGTCCCATCAAAGGATTAGTCACCTGCCGATGAAGATTCCTATTGCTATATGAATTCTTCTCTAGCTACACAGTTTACATGTAGTTAACTTAAGTTTAATTAACAGGGTATCTTCAAAGTTAGCACGACGGTTAGCAAGGGCTATGCCTCAACTAGTGAAGGTGAACTTTAGCTAAGAAGAATTGCAAACACGGAATGTGAATAATTAGGAACCCTAACTGGTGTTAAGGAAAGTATTTTAGAATACTGTGCACTGTGTAAACACAAGCGGTGATTAAGGGTTCAAGTCATTTATGCTAACTGCTAATTGTAGAAGTTATTATTTAGCTTAGCCTAAGCTGGATGGATGTTAGGTTAGGTTAGCGTAACGTAAGCTGGAAGGCTGCTAGGTTAGCTTAGCGTAGCGTAAGCTAGCTGGATGCTATGTTAGTTTAGCTTAGCGTGAGCTGGAAGGATGCTAGGTTAGCGTAGCCACCTAGGCTGGTTTGTTTACAAAGTGACATCACAAGTTAGCACTTCCTGTGACAAGTCGTTGTCATGGAAACTAGAGCATGTCAGACAATTCAAACAGTCCCTAAAGGCTGTCTGTACATTTTACATGAATTATGCATGTTTAAACGGGTTAACAGGGTGCACCTTTATTTTAAGTCTTTCTAGGACTCGGTGTTACATGAAGTAAAATGCAGATGTGTTTTGGCATTAGCTAATTTTACTCATGGAACTCTTCTCTTTATTTTAAGCAACGTATTCTATTTGTTTACAGAGTAGGGAAATAGATTTGTTGGGAGTCAAAGCTTGTCTAAGCATATATAGTTACGTCCCTCTTGTGCACTACTACTGACTTTTCAGCGATTAAAACAGTTTTGATCACTAGGTAGCTCTCTGTTTGTAGATGCAGCTAAAGTTTAGGTGAATTACATCAATCAAACAATAATTTGTAAGGCCTTTACATTTGTAGAAAGGGGAGCGTTGCCCAGATCTACCTAGATAACTTTGTTTATAACTTTGTCCTGAGCTTTCTTTGTTAGACACAGGTTTAGTCATACTGCAATTTGGATTTCTTTTAAGCAAAGCAGAATAAACATCGGTACAGTTTACAGGCTGCTGAGATGAGGTTTCTTCATCAAACAGACTTACGCTTTACTGCTTAACATGCTAATTTTAGTTGGAAATCTAAGGCTATTTTACTTAAAGTAGAGATGTCAATTCCAGCAATCGTTTATCTGCATTTAGACAAGCCAGCGATCAAAAAGCGTACTGCACATTGTGTTTTAGTTGGATCGTAACGATTAAAGGCACGCCCATAGGTTAACTGTAGTTTAAAGCTCAGGTGGTTTCACTCAACTCTGACGTCGCAGTGACGTATGCCCTATTTGGAGCTAGCGTTTCCTGTAACCCTTCATTCTCATAGAAACTAATGTTTAGCAGTGTCATTTCAACCCGCATGTTGCAAATGCTTGGTTCGAAAGAGTCGTGCATAGTCTGTTGGCAGGTGAGGCTTACACGTCCATTCAAGATTTTCTTTAAGTCAGTAAAATTCTAATTTTACGAATGCAGCGTCTTACAACTCTTTGAGCAGACATTTTCATCTACTTTTAAAAGTTCTATGTTCTATGCTGATCAGGGACCCTTTTAGCAGAGTCTTGCACTGTGTTCGTGCAGTGTCTTCTGGTTTTGCAGTTCAAAGTCAGTGGGGTTTTAGGAATTCTTTCTGAGGAGCCTTTCTGTGTTAGAGGCCTTCTGCATTAGGTCACGCATCGTTGAGTAAGCATTGCGTGGTCTTTGGCGAGCTGGACGGTGCAGGTTAGCGAACTGGAACCTTGACTTGGTGCTGAGGCTGTGTACCCCTGGATGGCTGCTGGAGTTCTTGGGAACTCTGACCTTGGAGTCTGGCTCTGGTGACCAGTGTGACTGGAGGGCCCAGACGGTCAGGTGTTTGAAGTCTAATAAAGCTTAGAGCATTCTAGCAGGTCTTTGCCAATCAGAAAGGGGTGCGTGCTCATTTGTGAGGTGTACACTGGGTGGGTAGGCCTCAAAAGGACCAATTGTCAGGTAAGTGGGAGCTCTCTGTTCTAGCCGGAGGTCGTTCTGGTTGTACGACTGCACGTTCAGCTCACACATGTGGGGTATAAGAGTTCGATCTTCGCTCTTAGCTTTAACACTGAGTCTTTCAAAGAGTTGAGCTGACATGAAAGTGAGGTCTGAGCCAGGTTTCAACCAGGGTTTCAAGGCTCACCTCATTGTCTGGAGTGATGGGTAGGTAAAGTTTCCGGGCCCACCCCCTTTTGATCAGTTCTTTTGGGGTTTCGGACCCAGCTGTGGGAAACTGTGCGGTCTCACTCAGGCTGTGCAGCTGTCAGCTGTGGTGGCTGTGTGCTGCTGTCACTTTGTGATGTGACAGTTTGCTCTGTGTCTGTGGCTGACGAGCAGTGTTCTGTGTGCCTGTAGGTCTTACGCTCAGGTATAGGATGTAAAGCTCGTACCTCTTGAATTTTTGGAAAGTCTTTTGTGAAGAAGCTTTTCAGCGACTTCAGGGTCTCGGCTGTCTCAGACGTGGCGGCATTGTGTTTGTCTGATGCGTGCTCAGGCTTGGGCTTACCAGTGGCCTGGAACGGACTCGACTCTCTGTGAACAGGGCTATGGTGTTATGGGGCGCCCTCTGGAGGCATCTCTGAGTAGTGTTCAGAGACAGTAGATTGTGGGGTTTTTCAAAGTCTTTTCGGATTCTGGATCAGAGAATTCTTTAATGAAGGCCTGCCGCAGCGGCTGGTAGTCTATAAGAGTGTTTCAACTCTGTGGGAAAAATGTCAAGTTCGGCTTTGAGATCGTGTCTCTGTTGAGTAAGTTCATGGATTTCAGCTCGGCCCGTGTGTAAGTGGTTTCAAAAGCCTTGGCTTTAGTGTCTCTTTCTTTGGGTTCAGTCTCTGCTGAACGAGCTTGTGGCTGGTAGCACGGGCCTCTTGCAAGTTTTTTTCTTTTTCAGGCCGTGGCTTTCGAGTCTCTTTAAGTTCGGCCTCTGCTCTTTGCAAAAGGGGTTTCACTTTTGTCGGAGTTTCTCGTTGAGTTCCTCTCTGGTTCTTTTCTCTGACTGTTCTCTGCGGTCTGTGTGTTGAAGATCAGACAGGGCAGGTTGAAGTCTTTTCACTTCCTTCTGTAGCTCGGGGTCGTTGTCATCCTCGGCTTGCATCCTTAGCGTTGCAACTTCGTGCTCCAGGGCTATGCGGCTCCTTTCATGGAGACGTGCTGGTGCGATGAGCTGGCAAGCGAGGTTTTGGACGTGTCTGGCCGGTCTTTGTCGTGGGAGCTTTGGCTTGGTTTGTGCGCCATCAGCTTGTCCACGTCGCTCTTGGCTTTGGAGCTCTGAGTCACTGGCGACCTCGGGCAGGAATGGAGGTGTCATGAATCTCAGCCATGTGTCCAGGTTGTCCCAGCGGTTGTGGGACTGTAGGACCGGACATCCTGGTTTCAACTGTGGGCGAGAGGAACACAACACACACAGAGAGACCAAGCAAGTTTGTTCTACGTTTAAACGAGCTATAATACGGGCTATGCCGCGTATGAAAATTTTGGTTAACTGATGCAGACAGTTAAATCATTAGGTGGGACAATTTGGTTAGGTCAGCATGGGCCTGAATGAAATTTTAACAGGGCGGTAGCTTAGGGGTCACCTGTTGATGCTAGCGGCTTGTTGTCTAATTTTTATTCAGCGTTCCTTGTTGTCTCAGATAGGTTCTGTCTTCTAGGTGAACTGAAATGAACAGAGCACGACAGAAAAGAGCAGTGGCAAGATAGCAGAGTTTGAAGTAACATGCAACCGTCCAAGATGGGAAGGTCTGTAATGAAATGGCGTTAAGAGTACACAGGAAGTGTTACAGGGGAAGAGGAGGCCTAAGCCTGCGGTTTGTGGCTCGGAGAGGAGGAGGGAGCCAAACACTTCAATAACCGGGGGAATCTCTAGATTCTGTAGCAAATATTAAGTGGATGGGTTTAATACCTTTGTCTAGTTTGCCTGGGGTGAAATGAGGTCATTTGGGTTGGAGTCAGCATCGTGGTTGGTCTTTCTGTCGTCCCCAAACGCTTGACAGCAGTGTCCCGGGCCTTTCGTGTATCTGTACCGATGTGCTCCCTCTCACGCAACCTGACTTTGAATCACAACCGGCAGTGCCAAATTGGTGATGTCGTGTTGCGGGCCGCACTAACGGAGAGATACAGGAAAGTCCGAGACTCGCGCTCAGTCAGGTGCTGGTGACGCAGGTCAGATGAACCAGCGTGCTGGACTCCAAGCAGAGATGACTGTCAAATCACCAGAGCTCTTTAGTGGTTTCTACCTATAAATACAGAACAGTGTGAAGCTTAACAGTGAATGAAAGCTTTCTTGTTTAAACTGAATTGAGTAATTATCTATGTAGAAAATAGAAGCAAAGGTTTTCCTAAATAATGGTAAAAAGGAAATTATGAAAATGATGTTAATTATCAAAATAACTTAACCCAAAAAAAAAAAATTCCTAAAAAAAAAAAAAAATTTTTTTTATTAAATTCCTTTTATTATTATTACTTTTACTATTAATAAAAATTAATAATTAAAAGTAATAAAGTAGGATGGACCCCGGGAGAAGACAGGCAGTAGTGGCGCGTTTGGGCCACAAAGGGGTTTGGGTCACTTCCTCCTAGTGGTCAACCTGGCTGACCGAGAACTTGATTTGAATTGCATTCAAACTGGTTTAAATACACTTCAAATCGAGCGTATGCATAGATGTTAAGTAACTTCTAGAATTGTTGTCATAACATATCAAATCAAAATATTAAAAATAATTTGAGACTGGAAATATAGAAGTAAAGCCATAAAACTCTTCCCCACAGGGAAGGAGACTTAATTCACATTAATCTTGAAATTTGTTTGTTTCAAATCAAATTTGAATAAGTGTAGGAAATTTAAGGTTGGCATTATGTATGATGAGGATAATATCCAACATAAAATCAACTGAGAGAACGCCACTTCAAAGCAGAAAGAGTAGAAATAAAAGATGAGCTGACTTAGCAGGGGAGGGCCACAAGGGGTGTTCATCAGGGACTGTTAATACTTACTTTTGAATTTTTTTTTTTTTTTTTTTTAATTCAAATGTGGTTTGAACTAAATTCAAAATAAGTGTACACAGTCAGGAGTGAAAAATCATGTTAGTAACACTGGAACTTGCACATGCATTGAAAGTTGGAAACACAATTTCAGGAATTCAATGGAAAAATCTGAAATTGTGATGAGAGAAAATGTTTAGGAAAGGATGACCTTGTTACTAGTGTCCACACGATGGCGACATTTCGCTCATGCAGGATGAAGTCAGGGGGCGGAGCGAGAACTGTCAAGCACTTAGGCCTAAGGGTTGCCCTCTAGTGTTTGTCAGCGGAACAACAACCGGCCTGCTTCCATGTGTGATTCAAATTTGAGCGTGCAGACGCTTTGCTTTCTGTAGCGATCACACTTATCAAAACTAAATCTCAGCGGATTTTTTGATGCTATGTTTTAACAAACACGACTTGCAGAAATTTTTTTCTGCACTATGTAGGAGAAAACAGGAATTATACGTCTGTCGGTTGGATCCAAATACATTTATCAAATAGCATTTAATGATTAAAATGTTTTGGAGGTTTTGGATTTTTTTTTTTTGGTGCTATATTTCACTAAACAGCGTGGCAAGATTTTTTCCTACACACACACATAGGGTTCACAGGAATTAGGCATCTGTTTTTTCGCTTCCCACAAATAATTAGCACTATGATTCATACGTGTTCGCTTATAAATTTCAAACCTCGGCGGGTTTTTCTTTTTTCGACACGTGTGCACGGAAGGATTTCTTCGCTTCCCCACATTAATATAGATAACAGGAATTATACGTCTGTCATTCGAATCCAAATAACATTTATCAAATAGCAATTTTTTTTTTTTTGATTAAAATGTTTTAAGGTTTTGGATTTTTTTCTGTGCTATATTCTAACAAACACGTCTGGCAGGGCTTCTGCGCTGCGCATAAATAAAACAGGAATTATTCGTCTGTTTTTTCGACTCCCATAACATATTATCAAATAGCACTTATGATTAGATATGCTTTAGGTTTTACAATTGAGTAGCTAAGTCAACGTTTAACCAGGAGATATATCGTTAATCTAACGACTATAATTATCAGGCCTTTTAGGTTGAATACAGGAGCATCGCTGTATCCAGGTCCTCTCTCGCTCTGTTCAAAAGATTCTCGTTTTGAAACAGGCTGATCAAAAGAAAAATATATTAACATGTAAACGTCTTTACAGAGGTAATATCTCTTTTGTTACGAACTACAGTTTACATTCAATACTTTAACCGTGAATATCAGTATTACGAACAGCAATTCATTTTAGCAATTACAACGACTAAAACGTTTAGGCGAATTTAGCAGTTTGTAATGTGCTCCGCTGAAATGGACTGGCTTTGTGCCTTCTCAGTCAGCTGGTGAGTTCGCATTGCGTTCACTCACCCGAGGTGCACGTACAATATTAAATCACATTATAGACAGATTGAAAACTGATCTCTTTTGCTCAAAAACAAGTTTAAAGTGTGCCCACATTCTCCACCATTCTGTAAAGACTTTTGGGCGGGTCTAATCCTTGGGGAATTTGCATATCATAATTAATAATTGGTAATTAATAATTATTCATACATGCTTGGATTAGATCAGTCTTACATGTTAATAAATCTCCCTCTAAGGGAGAATCTGTCATTTTACCTGTATGCATACATGTGAAATCCTTTCATTTTAACGACAGGTTGATTGCAGTTAATTACACAGACCACGTCTTACAAAGCAGGCAAAATTAATTTAGCTCAATTGTCAGAATAATATTGTGGGGTTTCCCCAATATCATCTTACTTTATAGGATTGCAGGAAACGCAATTCTCTGGCCAGAAGAATTGGGCTTCCTGCCCCATAACGAGTACTCTTTAAAATATTAATTATTTAAATAATTAATTAATTCGTAAAGCTTGTAGCATAAAGATCTTTTGGCACTTAAGGGACTTGAGAATGAGCAAAGAGAATGAATCCATCAGTCAATATAGTGTATTTAATAAGGCATGACTACTTATATATTTACTACGTTCACACGGAATATATATGTATTTACAAACACATAGAAGTACACAAAACAATAAGACATCAATGAACGAGAAATGCGTAAAGTTTGGGCAATGGATAACTTACACGCGAAAGCGTGTAAGAGAGGGAGAGAGAGAGAGAGGGTGAGAGTTTAGAGAGTTGCATGGTTGCAGTGAGATTAGGAAGAGAGATGATCTTTCTAAATAAGTTAGCAAATTCACATAGACAAACGGAACTTTGAGAGACAACAAGACTTCAACAAATCTTAAAACGTGATCAAACACGGATACTTGCAGAGGTTTGGTACTCTTTGCATGGCTTGTGAAGAAGTGTGTGTGTGTGTCTCGCAGCCCGGCGCGTCACGTGCGCGCGCCTCTGCTTCAGAGAGAGCGCGCGTTCGTTTGAATCTCCCTTAGCTGGCTTTGCTGAAGAGATATGTCATGCGGTGTTCTTTTCACTTCGTGGAAGTAAACAGCGTCGAATATGAAAACAAAACTAACTTTAAAGAAAAGAAATAAAGATCCCAAAGGGGAAATCACGCGGAGTTACGTCATGGCTGGTGAAGAAACGCTTGTGCGTCTCTGGGTCCGGCGCGTCTCGTGGTAACGGCGCTTGCTTCTCCTGTGCAGGGATTTCGACGATTGGAATTAAACACGGGGGCTTATCTAGACTGAAAAAAAACCACAAAACTAACTAGAAACAAAATAAAAGAACGGCGATGAGCTCGCCGGAGGCGCGACGTTACATGATGACGACTAGGATCAGGAAGACAGAGAGTGTTTAAACTGGTGTTCAGTCCTTTTGAAGCCCTGACTTTTCCGCCTTCTTTTGGAAGAGGGTCCAATCAGGAGCTTTCCTTTTTGGAGGGAGGTTTTATGGCCCATTGTGTTCTAACCAGGCATTTGACTCCCTAATTTCATTGGGTGTTTAAGGGAAGAATCTTCACAATTTTTATAATAGTAGTGTGTCACCAAGTTTAGCAAAATGTAATGTCAATTAACAAATGGGGAACGAAGATTGGAGTTTATCAAGACCAAACTTGCCAAAAATGGATTTGGTTAAACATAGTTTGCAAAGTTTAAGACCTTATACCATTAGTTTCCCAACACATAGATCAAACCCCTAAAAGACAAATCGTAAGATGAGATTAGATACATTGTTCGTACAATTCTAAAGGGGAAGTATAATAGAATATATATGAATGCAGAATTCATTTCTCCTTCGTTAGAATTCTAGGGAATACGCAGTTACATGTAAAAATACATAATGGTAAACTCAGTTATTTCAATGTAACATGAACAAACAAACACATAAAACACATTGAATATTTCTGTTTAAAATGTCTTTTAAAAAGAGAAGTTTCTTTTCTCTGTAGCATTCACTTCCTGTGGCACATTCCACATTCCTGGGGGATGTGTGTGTGGTGGAATGTGTGTGTGTGTGTGTGTGTTAATCTTGAGTCCTGGGGGAGGACGCTGGTTTGGAAGCAAGTTCCAGGCCTTTGAAGGCTCTTAGGATTTTAGTTATACAGAATATGATTCATCCAAATACCCTACACATCCATTTGAAACTGTCCTGAGACATCACATGCAATTCATCTCAATTTAAATATTGAATGAGTCCACATATATTATGATCATACGCCTTATGGCTTTTTTATTTGTTATTTCTTGTTTAATCTAACAGTAAGAGGGATGATTTCTTTTGAAAGTCGGTTTCCTCTTTTGTCACCTGTGTGTTGCTCAACCCGGTTTCATCGAACTCTCATTTATTCGAGTTGAATTTTGCTGTAAAAACCACATCATAAGATACATTTCAGATCGCTAATCATCCATAAGGGCGATTGGTGCTTGGACCCCAGCAATATTCATTTATTTTTTATGACTGATACATTTCAAAAGGTTATTTAGAAGTTTTTAATACTGTGTAAAATTGTCAATGAAGGTTAGTTTTCAGGGCAAGGACTCCTTAGGCGATAGAGACATGGAGCAGGGACCCCGATACAAAATGTGTCAAACAGAGCTATTAAGCATATAGCCTTTGATATTAATAGAAAACATATTATGAGTTATATTATGTTAAGACAGTAGATTAGAACTGTACACATGCATCATTGTCTGTATATTACTTTTCATTGTTAAAATCACAACTCATTAGTTGTTTGTTACTGTGCAATCTTTGTTAATGTTAGTTGATAAAAAATACAGTTGTTCATTGTTAGTTCGTTTGTTCACAGTTCATTAACTAATGTTAACAAATACAATGGTTGATTTTAATAATATATTAGTCACAGTTGAACTTAACATTAACTAAGAATAACAAATGCTGTAAAAGTATTGTTCATTCTTAATTCATGTTAACTAATGAAACCTTATTGTAAAGTGTTTCCACTTGAACTTTGACTGTGCTCTTGCATTCATTTGAGAGTGCATTAATTGACAGACCCCTGCAGTACGACTGCGGACCCTTGTGTTAAACTGATCTGAACTGAGAGAGTGAAGAGTGTGTCATTCTTCTCTACAGGTTGAGTTATTGTGGAGTCACAGATGAAGGTTTTGCTGCTCTGACTTCAGCTCTGAGATCAAACCCCTCACACCTGAGAGATCTGGATCTGTCTCTGAATAAACTAGGAGATTCAGTTCCTCTGCTCTCTGCTGTACTGGAGGATCCTCACTGTAAACTGGAGAATCTGTCGTAAGATGAACTCTCCGATAAACACATATATATTTATCCTTGATAAATATTCTTTATTATAATGTAATCGTTTTAACTTTTTTACTCAAGTATCACCAACTTTGCTTGTTAAACCCTAGCTTGTTTTCGGGTCTGAAGGAGTCCAACCAAACATTTACACATCCACACAACACAAATGAGAGACAATTGATTACATTTTATTGAGAGCTCATTTTCTGTACAATTATAAATTTACCAGGAAAACATAGTTTTATGTGTGATTCATAGACACTCAGTTAAACAATAAATTACCAGTGATACTTACTTCAGTCCAAATGCACATTAATTAAATACTCAGTTAAATCAGTGAACATCACAGGTGTGCCAATGCTTGATTAAACATGCTAATCCTAAAACATTCATATATATATATATATATATATATATATATATATATATATATATATATATATATATATATATATTACAATAAGCCAAACAAAACTACAATAAATGTCCTAAAGAACAACTCTATAAAAAAGGGAAAAGAAATAGAAAAAATAATAATATCAGGGACAAAAAGGCTTCAGGGTCTTCTAATAATTTTAATTTCTTTAATGAAATTGATTAATAATCCACTTTTCAATGTTGACATTATTAAGTTTTTTTAAAACAGAAAACAATGCACTGAAAAGTGTGTTGGATTTAAATGATTTAATCATGCACATGGGTTACACATGAACCAATTAAGTTAAACAAAGTTAATTTGTTCACATAATGTCAACATCATGAATCAAGTCATTTCCAAGTAACCCAATTAAGAAGTTTTAAAGTGGTTTTAATATGGTTCCCTAACTGGATTAATTAATTCAATTTTTTATATTTTTGTGTCACATGACTGAATTATAAGATTATATTAGCTAGCTACCAAACTATTAATTAGCAATAGCATATATTAGCATGCTAAATGCTAAGCATGAAATATAATTGTACTATAAGTAATAAACATTAGAAATACAAATATTTTTTACTACCGAAAATTTCTTCAAAATATTAATGAATATTATTATTAAACTAAAGGTACATTTAATTGATAAAGTTTATTAACGTTATCTCTTTATCACTCCATATAGTTACAGCACTGCATGGTATTTGTCCCTCAGTTTTACCTCAAGTACATGAAAAACCGACATCCTTTATAAAACAGTGAATAGAGTGGCATTGCTTTTCACTACATCAAATCACATCACACATTGCAATCTTTAATAAAATGGTAATTTTACACACCGTTGACACAGCGTCATTGTTCTCTACAGGTTGAGTTATTGTGGAGTCACAGATGAAGGTTGTGCTGCTCTGACTTCAGCTCTGAGATCAAACCCCTCGCACCTGAGATATCTGAATCTGTCTGGGAATAAACTAGGAGATTCAGTCATCAAGCTTCTCTCTGATCTAAAGGAGGATCCACATTATAAACTGGAGACACTATTGTAAGTAGATTATTTACTACAGATTACAAAATACAGTAAAATTGTTAGATTACACAAATGTTGTAACCTAATCTAAATAATTTAGACTACGTTGAAATACTAATAAGGTTTGTAACACACAGGGTCCACCAAACATAGGACTTGGTTTTCCCCTGCATATTTTTTTTAACAACATCAGTTTTACACAGCATTTCTTGAAGAAAAAAAAATATTTTTGGAAAAAAAGGATAACTTCAATTTTTTTTTTTGCTGATGCAACACAATGCATTAAAGCTGGGGTGTGTAATTTTTTTAAATTGCATAAACAGGATAAATTATAATTATTTTGTCTTTGACAGTTATTTTTCCTAGATCCTGTAATAAACATGATTTGTTCTCATTATTCTGAGAACAGACACAGTCTCTATGGAATGGACTAGATATGCTGTATTATCATGTAATCAGTTAGTATAGATGTTGTCCGACAGGAGGTCTGATCTGACTCTGGGCTGCATAGCCATTGTCACAGAAGAATTTTACAATTACAAGATTACAATTAATTGAGAGAGTAGTTTCTGTTCATCACCTCATTCATATAATGTGAATGATCTACTGAAACTTTCGTTTCCACGCCGGTAAGTGGGAAGTGGTCCTGACACCATGATCTTTCCACAATGGTCTTGACCAGAATCTCCGACTGTCACAGCTTGTGTGCAGCGCTACAGCTCTGATGTTCTCCTCACCTTTATATCTCTGGCTGTAATATTAATGTACTCTGTATGTATCTCTGCCTGTGTTTGTTCTGAAATGAATCTACTGATGTGATGTGACCGCAGTAATGTCTCATACTCCATATGTGACTGTCTGTGTGTTTAATTGTATTTTCCTCAGTGTGAACTGATGGTGAATAAGGAGCCGACAGAGATGTCACAGTCACACGGTCAACAGAGACTGAAGACACAGAGACGTCACAGCGATCTCACTCTCGTGTGTGTGTGTGTGTGTGTGTGTGTGTGTGTGTGTGTGTGTGTGTGTGTGTGTGTGTGTGTGTGTGTGTGTGTGTGTGTGTGTGTGTGTGTGTGTGTGTGTGTGTGTGTGTGTGTGTGTGTGTGTGTGTGTGTGTGTGTGTGTGTGTGTGTGTGTTTTGTGCGCGTGCGTGTGCGCGTGCGACTTTACATCAGTTTCTTGTTTGGACCTTTTTGTGGGTCTAATTTTTTTTTAATCACAGATGACAATGTAAGATTGTTCTATTTGTGATGACCCATGAAAACTGCTGAAGATGCATCTTTTTGTAGACTAAACTGGGAATGGTCATATCACTTGCATATTGTTGGTTTTATTGCTTCTATTGCTCTCCTCATTTGTATGTCGCTTTGGATAAGTGTCTGCTAAATGATCACATGTAAATGTAAAATGTGCTGAAAATTGCTTTGTTATTGATTAGATATTGCAACTTGATTACAATGTTGATGGTAACACAGTCTCATCCCAAGAAGTCATATATTGACGTCTTGGGACGTCTTTTGACCATACGTCAATATCCGCCTTTTTAGGGTACCCTTAAACGTCGGTAAATGACGAACCTGGGACGTCATACAGCTGACGCTTTACCTTTAACGTCAGTAGGTGACGGGGTAGGTTTAGGGGTAGGTTTAGGTATGGGGTAGAGTTAGGATCCGATAACGTCATCTAACCGACGTTTAAGGGGACCCTAAAAAGGCGGATATTGACGTATGGTCAAAAGACGTCCCAAGACGTCAGTATATGACTTCTTGGGATGAGACTGCGCTGTTGATGGTGTACCTTCCAATATTCAATGACAATTAGATTCTTTTAATCAACAAGATATATACAGTGTATATTAGTAATTTATTATTTAGGAAAAGGTGACAGAATTTAGAGTTTATAGATTTACAAGAATATGATTACAGAAGAGTAATAGAAGTATTTTAAATGAATATGTTACCGGCAAATAGTGATGAAGATGATTTCATCGAACATTAATTTCTGGGGGTTTTTGTTTTGTGTAAATATCATCACCTATTAAATTTTATCCTTAAATCTCAGTTTTCCCTCATGTCTCAGTTTATCAGTTATTGCTGCTGCAATTCAAAATGTGACTTGTAATTAATTTAATCTGTTATTTTTAAGATTTACCTGATTATATTTTAATGAGCAAAATGGTCTAGTCTGCTCAGAGGGAGTTGAGGGAGTATCTCAGGACTTTTGATCCTTATAGGAAAAAGAAAACTGAAAAGTTTTGTCACTTTATGACTTAAAAGTCATTCAAAGTCTGATATTATTTAGATTTTATATGTGGAAACCTTCGATGCAGTCAATCAGGTCACAAGAAGGTTGTAATTTTTAGCACAGGCCTATAAGAAGTGTTAATGTTCAGACTCAACATATAATTTTAAAATGATTAAACAATATCGATCTTAGGCTATAGATGCCATATTTCCACAATTGAAAATATGGCTGACAGACATGGGATTTAGAAACTATCCAAAGTCTAAAAACAAATTATCACAACACGTTTTTTTTTTTTTTTTCATTAATGTATTTACACTGAAATTACAACTGCAATAATAATGTTATGAAATTAATGTTTTAAATATAACATTTTGAATATAGAAATATTGGAAATAATGAAATTATACTTTTATATGACAGGTTACGGTTACAGCAAGTCTTAAAGGGGACCTATGCCCATTTTTACAAGATGTAATTTAAGTATCTGGTGTCCCCAGAGCAGAGCCTTTACAGTTCATGCTTCGGATACTGGAGAATCTCACGCAGCGAAAATGTCAGAAATTGTCAGTAGCGTTGTTCAGCCTTATATATGTTCGAACATATATAGGAGTCAGACACTGATGGAGAGACTCAGGAAAAAGTCACATTGTTGAATGGTTAGTTCTGAATTTATGTAGTTGTTATCGTCAACTTTGTTCAACTTATTGGTTAGCATGTTCAGTCATGATCATCTATACTTGTTGCTGCTTGTACAGGTGCTCATATGGGAGTAGGGTGTTGGTATATCGACCCATCTTTCAGAATCAAAAGGGGATATCTGGAACTGCGTGTTTTCAGACACTGCTTCTGATTGATGGGGATTATTTAAAAAAAAGGAGTGGGTGGATTTCTACCATTATAGGCGGGTTGTTTACACATCAGTAAAAGTGAATTTTGCATAATAGGTCCACTTTAATTAGTGAAACTTTGAATCCTTCATTCAAATGATTTGTTCAAACCGGCTAATTCATTCATCGACGACAAGTGACCACTGTCTTTATGAATGGGTCATTAAATCATTGACACACAATTTGAAAAACCCAGATTGTGTCTAAAAACAGTTCATTTAAAATATACTAAAAATACTAAAGTATTTGAAATATTTTTATTTTATGCTATGTATAAAAATACATTTACATATTTATGTACTTAATATATATACCCTGCAATTGTACTTTTGGTACTAGATTGAGATACTTAAAGTCTGCTAAATTGGAACAACTCATTTTGTAGCCTTCTTTATGGCGTTTCAGACAGAATGTCAGAATGAAAGTTAAAAATAATATAATTGGATACAGTGTCTGAATTGGACATTGTATTCACATTATTCCTACGCCTCATGACGCTTTGCACGAATTATGGGTGTAACTTCTGTTAAGCTGTAAACAATCAGTGAAAGACTAGCTCTGGACACAATAATAGGCATATATATTTGTACAAACTTATATAAACTCAATATTTGCGAGAAAAAGGAGTTGTAAACTAACTTACGCAATACGAGAGAGCTCTCGAAAGGGAACTTTTGAAATGTTTGTCAGAAAATCATCATCTTGACATATCGACACAAAAAAACTTAGGGGTCATCAACAGCATGTCCTGAGAAGTTTGACGACACCACCACCATAGTGTTCCAGAGATATAAGGATTTTTGCAACAAAAAAAAAGGCTTATAAGTTTTTTGAAATCATTGTTGAAAATGTGTTTTCTTGGTGTCAATATGTTTCTTGGTTTATGCCAATTCAGACGATACCTCATTTGTCATTTTCCATCATTTCGTTTGTCTGCTATTTTGAAGTAAATTAAAAAACAAAATTTGGTCCAATTTTGTCCAACATCTGATCAGATGATCTTTGAAACGAGCAGCACAGAAATAACTGAACAGATTTTTGATATTCAAGAAATCGAGAAATATCTCTCTGAAACTGACTGTGCCTGTGTTTGTTGTTAAGTTTTTTGTTGTTGTCTGTTTTTACAAAACAGCTTTACAGTGATAACAGGAAAATAATGCATCAGGGTTTGTAGCCTACAGCAGATCTAACATAAGACAATCTGTCTTCTGTCCTGTAATGCCGCCTGAATCATAATCATACAGAGGAGAACTGGCCCGCCGACTGAGCATGGCTTCTCCCAAGGTTTTTTCTCCATTCTGTCACTGATATATGTGCCTATGTGCAGTGAGTTTAGCGTGCATTTATAGGGAATGCAATACAGGTCCTTCTCAAAAAATTAGCATATTGTGATAAAGTTCATTATTTTCCATAATGTAATGATAAAAATTAAACTTTCATAATTATATTTTAGATTCATTGCACACCAACTGAAATATTTCAGGTCTTTTATTGTTTTAATACTGATGATTTTGGCATACAGCTCATGAAAACCCAAAATTCAAAAAATGAGCATATTTCATCCGACCAATAAAAGTGTTTTTAATACAAAAAAAAAGTCATAATTTTTTTTAAATTCTTCAAATAATTATGTTCAGTTATGCACTCAATACTTGGTCGGGAATCCTTTTGCAGAAATGACTGCTTCAATGCGGCGTGGCATGGAGGCAATCAGGCTGTGGCACTGCTGAGGTGTTATGGAGGCCAGGATGCTTCGATAGCGGCCTTAAGCTCATCCAGAGTGTTGGGTCTTGCGTCTCTCAACTTTCTCTTCACAATATCCCACAGATTCTCTATGGGGTTCAGGTCAGGAGAGTTGGCAGGCCAATTGAGCACAGTAATACCATGGTCAGTAAACCATTTACCAGTGGTTTTGGCACTGTGAGCAGGTCGTGCTGAAAAATGAAATCTTCATCTCCATAAAGCTTTTCAGCAGATGGAAGCATGAAGTGCTCCAAAATCTCCTGATAGCTAGCTGCATTGACCCTGCCCTTGATAAAACACAGTGGACCAACACCAGCAGCTGACATGGCACCCCAGACCATCACTGACTGTGGGTACTTGACACTGGACTTCAGGCATTTTGGCATTTCCTTCTCCCCAGTCTTCCTCCAGACTCTGACACCTTGATTTCCGAATGACATGCAAAATTTGCATAAACCACTGAGCAACAGTCCAGTGCTGCTTCTCTGTAGCCCACGTCAGGCGCTTCTGCCGCTGTTTCTGGTTCAAAAGTGGCTTGACCTGGGGAACGCGGCACCTGTAGCCCATCTCCTGCACACGCCTGTGCTCCAGACTCAGTCCACTGCTTCCGCAGGTCCCCCAAGGTCTGGAATCGGTCCTTCTCCACAATCTTCCTCAGGGTCCGGTCACCTCTTCTCGTTGTGCAGCGTTTTTTGCCACACTTTTTCCTTCACACAGACTTCCCACTGAGGTGCCTTGATACAGCACTCTGGGAACAACCTATTTGTTCTTTCTGTGTCTTACCCTCTTGCTTGAGGGGTCAATGACGGCCTTCTGGACAGCAGTCAGGTCGGCAGTCTTACCCATGATTACGGTTTTGAGTAGTGAAACAGGCTGGGAATTTTTAAGCCTCAGGAATATTTTGCAGGTGTTTAGAGTTAATTAGTTGATTCAGATGATTAGGTTAATAGCTCGTTTAGAGAACCTTTTCATGATATGCTAATTTTTTGAGACAGGAATTGTGGGTTTTCATGAGCTGTATGCCAAAATCATCAGTATTAAAACAATAAAAGACCTGAAATATTTCAGTTGGTGTGCAATGAATCTAAAATATATGAAAGTTTAATTTTTTTCATTACATTATGGAAAATAATGAACTTTATCACAATATGCTAATTTTTTGAGAAGGACCTGTATGCACTATGGGTTTTCTTTATTTTACACGTTCACATTTCGCACAATTTCTGATATTTCTGTGTGAGAGAAGTTTGCAGCTTTCACCAGTTTTCACCAAAGCATAAGCCCAAACGTCCAGGGCCTCATTTACATCACACAAAACAGGCACTGAAAGAGGCGTACACCACTACCGACGCATAAGTTGTGAATTATAAAAACAAACTTGAAAAGAAAATGTTCGCACCTGCAGGCAAACTCTGACCCATCCGTATGAACATTCTGGAGATGGAGCAGTGTGGCGGCACCTATGGTGAGCTGAGGGACTGACGGCAGATGAAGGAAAACCACTTGAAATCTTCACAATAACTGTTTAAATACTTAAAAGAAGGATTTAAAATATTTATTACATCTGATATACACATTTAGATTAAATATGTCATTCTCATTGATGGAGTAGCCTAAGGCACCGAAATTAGCCTACATGAAATCATTACCGAGAACTTGAAACATTTTTTATATTCTAATAAATAGAAATATTTGTAGTGGATTTTAAAACACTTTTCCTGTGGCATGCTGTGTTTTCTCATGGTCTGAGAAAATATATTCGCACAAATAATGATCAATAAGTCTATCTGTTTCCAATAAAAATATAAAGCAATTAAAAATAGTATTTGGCCAGTGGAAATATGAGAAAAACTTTCTCTGAAATGTATTATATTATTTGATTTATTTATTCAAAAGAATGGTAAATGATTTTTATCAATGTAATGTGCCGGCACATTCGTATCTCATATTTTCCTAGTGTGGCTGGATCCCATAAGACACACTCCAGCCTTGTGGACCTCCTTCAAGTTCACGCTGGCCTCAACTTCACGAGGGCCCGTGAAAGTGTATTTGGAAAGGCTTGATGACATTATATGCACGAAACTCCTCCCTCCTTTATCTGATTGGCGTTCGCAATGATTCCTGGTAGGTAATTCGTGTGGAGGGGCGAAAGTCCAGGCTTCGCCAAAGTACGCATCGAGGACACAAAGGCTAGTGCTCGCGAGCACACTTCTGAGCGATGAAATGCCGAATGGAACACCCTATGGACTCGTACACTTGGTAAGCACGCGCAATTAAGGCAACGAGACTACCAGTCCACATGAACTGTGCCATTTGGGATCCAGCCTGTCTTGTACCGTTAAAGGGTTAGTTCACCCAAAAATGAAAATTCTGTCAGTAATTACTCACCCTCATCATGTTGTTCCAACCCAGTAAGACTTTTGTTCATCTTCGGAACACAAATTAAAGGATTAGTTCACTTTAAAAAAAACTTTTGCTGATAATTTACTCACCCCCATGTCATCCAAGATGTCCATGTCTTTCTTTCTTCAGTCGAAAAGAAATTAAGGTTTTTGATGAAAACATTCCAGGATTTTCTCCATATAATGGACTTCACCAGGACCCAAACGGTTCAAGGTCCAAATGACAGTTTCAGTGCAGCTTCAAAGGGCTTTAAACGATACCAGACGATGAATAAGGGTCTTATCTAGTGAAACGATCAGTCATTTCAAAAATAAATAAAAAAGTTTAAGTTTTATAAGCACAAATGCTCGCCTTGCTCTGTGACGTCACGTAATACGTAATTACGTTGAGACTCTCCTGTTTGAACTCGTTCATCAAAATGAACTAATCTTTTTTCGAAGCCATTTCGTTCATTCAAGTGGCTTTAAACGTTATACTTCTAACCGCCAAATTCTCCGAACACATCCACCTATGCAATCTTGATCATATTCTGAGTAAAGAAACCATTATAATGCAGTCAAAATAATTTACAGGGAACATAAATAATTAATTTACCTTCCGTGTCTTTTGTTTATTTGTCACGTGACAGACGCAATGAACGGATCGTTCATGAATGACCCATCACTAGAACAGAGTCATCACAGAATAGAGCAATGCGAGCATTTGAAATCCTAAAACGTCCGGAGAAACATAATATCACTCCCCAGGACACGGAAGTTAACGTGTCAGCAAGATGGGATAACCTGGAGAAGGAAATTATAGCCACCGGATTCTGTGATGGTAAGCATAATATGTTAAACGTTGAGTGCTCTGTAAATTTTGCAACATTATTAATCTTATTACTCTTAATATTAATTTATACTAATTGTACTTAAGTTCAATTTCTGTATAATTCTTTAAGTAAAAATTCACCATTTGAGTGAAGCCATACATTTTTATTGTACTTCAATTAACTGTTTAACAGATTTTGGCATGGCTAATTGTTAAACAGGAGTAAACGAGATGCATGATGTAAAGTTTTTTGCACTTTTGTAGAAATGCAGAAACGGCAATATTACAAAAGACATCCATTGTCCATTGTCCATATATGTCTTATGTCTTAAATGCATAACGTGCATATATGTACATATATAACGTCAAACATTGCTCATCCTCCAATCAGATCATCCATTAGGAAGTGTGATTACAATGTCATAAACAATATTTGACCCTCAGCTGCTGAGTCCATGACGGAGGTTTACTGGCATATCCGGCTCTCTCCGCCTCTTCCTGCTCCATGAATGGCTCCATTAAAGTCTTCTGCAACAGTGCCACCTAGAAATACATCAAAAATACTGTCACCTAATAAAAAGACACACCATAATGGTCTGTCTCAAGATGTTACATTGTATGTATAATTGTCAAGTCTTCATTTCACAGTAATATATTAAAGCAAATACTCTAAGATATATAATAATCATGATCATGACGGCGTATTAGTTTGACATCACATGTAGTAATACCTCTGAAAAGTCATTTTTCTCTGCTTTTCTGATAGCAGATTCAGCCATCCAGTTCCTCAACACATACCGTGGGTTTACTCCTGAACAATAGAAAAATTACAAATAACATTAAATATAACATAACACATCTTAAAAAAAAAACATTACCGTTTAAAAATGTACGGTCAGTAAAGCTTTTTTAAAAAAGAAATTAATAATATTATTCAGCAAGGATGCATTAAAAGGGACAATAAAGACATTTATAATATTACAATGCTGTTCTTTTGAACTTTTAATCACAACATGTTCAAAAATCAAATCAAAAATATTAAGCAGCCCAAATGTTTTCAAATGTTTCTTGAGCAGCAAATCAGCATATTACAATGATTTCTAAAGGATCATGTGACACTGAAGACTGGAGAAATTATCACAGGAATAAATTACATTCAACTGAACAAATATATTAATTACACAAATACTATATACTTAAATAGAATAATTTATTTTATATTGTAATAATATTTCATAGTATAATAATATCTCGTACTAATACAAAATTACTGTTTTAATTGTATTTTTGATTAAATAAATGTTGCTTTGGTGAGCATAAGAAACTTCTTTAAAAAACAAATCTTACCAATCCTGAACATTTCAGCGGTAGTGTACTGTAACAATATATAAACACATAATATATAACATTGCATCATCATGTAACATATACAAAAACATACCTTGCATTCTGTGCTGCCGTGCTGCATCTGAGTCACAAAAGGGCCCACTTCTACAGCAGCACATCACGTGACAGTATCTTATCTTTGGGAGGAGCACATAAATATTCATGAGTTTCTGGGGCATGCACGTGGAACTGAGAATTTTAGTTCATGCTGCTTGTTTTTCAGCAGGTGTAAGGATTATTTAAAAAAAAAAAGTAAATATGACAGTTTCAGTTTATAATGTTTTTATGATCGTTTGCACGTTTTGTGGGCCCTGACTGAATGCAGGCATACTTCGTGTTATGTTAGGATAAAGCACAGAAAACTTCAACTTGTCGTATAGCCTACATTAATTTCATTTAGTTGTACTTTTCCTTTGTACCTTGTCATGCTTTATTTTTATAGACTGTAAGTTTTAAAGGTATAGCGGAGGATCTTTCCGAATTTTAGAGAAGACCCGCCCTCTCCAATTTTTGAGAAACAAACTAATTGACCCTTCGCAAAGACCCGCCCTCCTTAGTTACTGTCGCTATGCCCGACAAGCTACGCCGCTCTCACACTCTCACCATGTTATCACGCAGTGAAAAATACATCACGGAGCAGAGAGGAGACTGACAACACGCGGACAGAAAGGATAGACCAGGTTACTTTTCGGTTACTTTTGATATTAAGCATATTAAACAAAGTCTCACCTTTCAAATATGGTCATTTTTTGAAAGAAAATTAAACAATAAATACCGTTTTGTGGCTCTTTATGTGCCGTGAGAGATCGCTGTAGAGCATCAGTTAAAGCTGCTCGTGATCCGATCATCTCTTCCTTCTAGTTCATTTATAGCATCAAATAAACATGAATTAACATAAGAAGGAATGTTGTTTTAACCGCGGAAAGGCGCCAGTATATTCAGTTTTTCAAGTTCAAATCCTCCCATGTTAATCTACTAACTCGACTGGCTGCTTTCTCGGACAAAATGGCGGATGGCGAAGTCTGATTGGTTAGAACACCTGTCAATCAAGCTCCACGCGAAGGGTCAATTGAGATGTTTACCGTGTCTACGTGGTGCATGACTTGTGCCAGGGCTAGCATCGCTAATCATAGCTTACATAAACTTTTACTAGCAGTGATTTTAAATGGATTTCTCCAAATAGCATGACAAACTTTACCTGTCTAGTAGAATCTTCGCGACTGCGGCATCAGTGGGCCATCATACACTTCGTATACACTTTTTCTCTTTCGACCCTCAGCCATTTTCAAAGGAATAGCTGAAACCTTAACTCATCACACATAATACACCTGAAAGTGCGCATGCGCAGAAAGCGAAAACTACGTACGACGGCCTTACGTAAACATATCACCAGAATGATTGACACTTAGGTGGACCAATAGTTTAGACTACCCACCTGGAAAAAGAAAAATCCTCCGCTATACCTTTAAGTTTATAACCAGCAGGGTTTGGCGCGAAATGTGGTAGAGGGAGCTCGCTGCAACACTTCTGATGGCATCTCTCCAGCTGCCATGGATTTTCCTATGGGATTTTCTGGATTTTCTCCTTTTTACAGTCTATGATTTTCTCAGGCAGCTGCGCTGTTTGCACATGCCGCTGACGAGTTATGATTCAATATAATATTTTTACTATAGAAAGTGCATTTGAAAAACAAAACAAACGTTCAGTAAAACAAAACGTCTCAGGTTACTACTGTAACTATAGTTCCCCGAGAACAGGGAACGAGATGATGCGTCAAATGACGCCTTGGGAACGCCCCCAGCGTGAATGCGTCTGAAGCATCTATGTCAACTAGTCCAATGGATAGAATGAGCGTCACGGGCGGCTGACATCATGACCAGGAAATAATAAAAGCACATCCAGTGCAAACCGGCATTAGCTTCGAAAATTGCCGAAGCAAGCCGATCACAGGGATGCAGGAAGTATGGCAGGGTGACGCATAGTCTCGTTCCTTGTTCTCAGGGAACTATGGTTACAGTAGTAACCTGAGACGTTCCCTTACGAAGGGAACTCGCGATGCGTCAAATGACGCCTTGGGAACGAGAATACCCAAAGCGCCAGAATTCCAAGTACCTGAGTGTCAGTCTGTTGTAACTAAGCACTAAGCACCTGAGAACCTGGGGCAGCATCCAGGTCTAAACTGTAAAATCTAACGAATGTGAGCGGAGAGGACCAGCCCGCCGCATCACAGACGTCTTGAAGAGAAACCCCATATAGTAATGCTTTAGAAGCCGCCAAACTCCTAGTAGAGTGAGCTCGGACCACCAAAGGACACGGCTGGTCAGAGTAATCGTATGCCAGTGAAATAGCCTCAACTATCCACTTACCAACCGTCTGTTTAGAAGCAGGAAGACCTTTCTTAGGTGATCCAAAGCAAATCAGTAATTTGTCGGACTTCCTCATTGAAGATGTCCGATGCACATAAGTGTCCAGTGCTTGCACTGGACACAAGAGGTTCAGCCTTTCCTGGTCCGCAGATGTAAAAGGAGGAGGACAGAAAGCCTGCAGCACAATAGGCCTCGGAGTCAAGGTCGGCACCTTAGGGACGTATCCCTGTTTTGGATATAAGAATGCCTTGACCATAACCGGTGCAAACTCAAGGCAAGTGGTGGAAACCGAAAGGGCCTGAAGGTCTCCAACTCTTTTAAGGGACGAAATAGCTAGCAGAAAGATAGTCTTAAGGGTAAGAAACTTATCTGAAACCGAATCTAAGGGCTCGAATGGAGCCCTAGACAGGCCTTCTAGTACTATAGCAAGATCCCAAGCTGGCACCCTAGTGCGAGTTGCAGGCCTTAGCCTCAAAGTGCCACGAAGGAAACGTGTAATCAGGGGGTCTCGACCCAATGATGTACCCCCCACCAGGGTGTGGTAAGCCGCAATGGCCGCCACGTAGACCTTGAGCGTGGAAGGACATAGACCTGACATAAAGCGCTCCTGCAGGAACTCGAGTACTGTGTTCACAGAACAGTTAACTGGATCCCACTGATGTCGGTGACACCATACAGAAAAAACTCTCCATTTAAGCGCATAATAGTTTCCTAGTAGCTGGAGCTCTGGAGCTTAGAATGGTCTCAGCAGCCTCAGCTGAGAGACCACTCTCTATGAGTTGGGCCCCCTCAGAGGCCAAACCCACAGGTTCCAAATCTCTGGTCGAGGGTGAAATATTGTGCCCCCGGCCTGAGACAGAAGGTCTCTCCTGATCGGGATCTCCAAGGGAGGACCGTCTAAGAGGTGGATCAGGTCCGTAAACCAGATCCGACTTGGCCAGCGTGGTGCTACTAGCAGTAGGCTTATTCCGTACCGACGGACTCGCTCCAGAACTCCTGGGAGCAGAGCAACAGGGGGAAAAGCATACAGACGTAGCCTCGGCCACGTCTGCACCATAGCATCCAGCCCCAGGGGGGCTGGGTGAGTAAGGGAGAACCACAGAGGACAGTGCGTCGTATTTTAAGACGCAAACAGATCCACTTCTGCTTGGCCGTAAAACTCCCAGATTTTCTCCACCGCCTCGGGGTGGAGTCTCCAGTCCCCTGGCCTCAGCTCCTGCCTCGACAGGATGTCTGCTCCTATTTTCTGGTCTCCAGGAATATACACTGCCCTCAGAGAGAGTACCTTCCACAGAGACCACAGGAGGATCTGGTGCGCCAGTTTGCAAAGCGGACGCGAACGCAGACCCCCCTGACGGTTCAGATAAGAGACCATGTGTTGTCTGTTCGTACAAGCACATGATGGCCCCTCAGGTCTGGGAGGAAATGCCTCAACGCATTGAAGATAGCCATCATCTCCAGGCAATTTATGTGCCACAAAAGATGATGACTCTTCCACATACCCTGAACCGAGCGGCCTTCCATTACTGCTCCCCAGCCGGTGAGGGAAGCATCTGTCGAAATAGTAACACGATGACAAAGAGCTCCCAACACCGGACCCTGGGTTAAGAACCAGTGCTTCCTCCATATAACTAAGGCACGAAGGAACCGCCGCGTGACCTTGATCATACGAAGTGGGTTTCCCCTCGGGGAGAACCCTCTGGTCCTGAGCCACCACTGTAAAGGTCTCATGTACAGCAGGCCAAAAGGTATCACGTTGGACGCTACTGCCAAAAGACCCAACAGTTTCTCGAACTGTTTTACAGTGCGTGACTGGCCTAGCTTCAGCTCTTTTGTGGCTGACAGGATATCAGCTACACGAACGGGCGATAGAGTGGCCCGCATCGTCACTGAATCCCATACCACACCAAGGAAAGTGGTTCTCTGTACTGGAGAAAGCACACTCTTGGCATTGAGCCTCAACCCCAACATCTGCATGTGAGCGAGAACGACACCTCGGTGCCGAACCGCCAACTGCTCTGATTCCGCTAGAGTCAGCCAGTCGTCGATGTAGTTCAGAATACGTATGCCCTGAAGCCTGAGAGGGGCTAGAGCTGCATCCACGCATTTCGTGAACGTGCGGGGTGATAAAGCCAGACCGAAAGGAAGAACCCGATATTGGTATTCTTTGTCCCCGAAAGAAAACCTTAGGAACTTCCTGTGCTGAGGGAGGATAGAGATATGGAAGTAAGCGTCCTTCAGATCTATCGTGACAAACCAGTCCTCGGATCTGATTTGAGTCATGATCTGTTTGAGTGTCAGCATCTTGAACTTTAGTTTCTGAACTGACCGATTTAACAGACGAAGATCTAAAATGGGACGCAACCCTCCATCCTGTTTTGGAACAATGAAATAACGGCTGTAAAAAACCGACTCTCGTTCGGGTGAGTACACCTGTTCTATACCTTCCTTTGCTAACAAGGCCTTTACCTCTTGCTCCATTACCAGAGCCTGCTCAGGATGCACCACTGTGGGCAGCACCCCGTTGTAACGAGGAGGACGAGAACCAAACTGGATTCTGTATCCTTTCTCTACAATCTGCAGGACCCAATGAGAAATATTCGGCAGAAGCTTCCACGCTGCCAGAAAATTTACTAAGGGAACCAGCCTCTCGAGGTAACACCAGAGACAGCTAATTCTGGAGCCTGAAATATAATGGCAGGAACTACCTGAACTGGCTGCTCTAAAACCCCCCTCAGAGGGCACAAAACCGATGCTGTGCCGCAGCATAGCATCAGCGACTCGCTGGCGACCGCTGCGCCCTGAAGCACCGAGGGTGGCAGGGTTGGCAGAACGGTCTCGTGAGGACCCCGAAATGGAACGGGCACCGTATAATGAGGTGTACACCGCTCTACTTCGGTCGGGGCTGTCCTCACAGGCCTGACGCACGAACATCAGGACCTTTTTTTTTTAGCCGAAGTCTTCTTCGCCTGAAGAACGGTCCTTAGATCCGGCTTTGACTTAGAAGACTACGGTTGAGAGTGTTGCGTCTGTTTCCAGTGTTTACGTGGAGGTGCACGAGACGCAACACTCTCATTTTGTTGCACACGATATGAGGAGCTAGACGGCTGGGGCTGCTCAAGCCCAGCAGCCCCAGGGGGTTGGACACGGTGAGGGAGAAACTTTTTAAAAGCATCTGATTGTTTCTTAGATTCTTGAAATCTCTCGACGACCGTATAAACTGCGTCGCCGAAGAGACCAGAAGGCTCAACCGGAGCATCTAATAAAAAAAGCTCGATCTTTTTCTTTTATTTCGGCCAAATTTAACCAAAGATGCCTCTCAGTGGCAACCAGGGCGGCCATAGAACGACCAATTGCCCTGGCGGTCTCTTTAGTCGCCCTGAGAAACAGATCAGTAGCCCGACGAAGTTCTCGAATTTCGTCAGGACTAACTCCCTCACTCTTATCAATATCCCCCAGCAGGTAAGCTTGATAAGCCTGGAGCACTGCCATTGTGTGTAAACACGCTCCAGCTTGACCTGCTGCCGAATAAGCTTTGCCCACTAAACCCGAAGTGGCTTTAAGCGGCTTAGTGGGCAATGCTGAAGCCTTCAGAGATGATGCTGGACCAGGCGATAAATAACTCGCGAGTGTCTGTTCAGCCTGGGGCATCGCCTCATATCCGTACTCTTTCAACCCTCTTATATCAGAATATAACTTAACTTGAGGGCTAAAAAGACGAGATAAGTACGGCTTATTCCATGATTTAGATAGCTCATTGTGTAAATCAGGAAAAAAGGGAAGGCCTCGTGATGGAGATGATGTGACTGAAGGGAGAAAGCGCTCATCTAATTTCCTTTTGGGACGAGCGCTAACATTCTCAGATGGCCATTCAATATTTAATTTCTCTACAGCCCGTGTAATTACCTCCACCAACTCCTCATATGCTGGGGAAATAGGTGGCGAATCTATTTCCCCGTGTGTGTGTGTGCTTTCACTCTGAATACTCATCACATCGACCTCCTCGGAGGAAGAGCACTGAAGTAATAGAGGACTCTCTCCCCGGGCGGAAGAAACCGCAGAGCGTGCTTCCGACACCGGGGGGAGAGCACTGGATCTCCCAGGTAAGGAAGGAGAAAGGGCCCTCGGACCCGTCTCCAACCCCTCCGAAAGATCCTTTTGCGATCCCCAGGAATGCATTCTCCGCGCTGCCTCGGCAAACGCGGGTCCTGATCCCTGAGGATCGCGAGCCTGCCCACAGGCGAGAGCGGAGCATGCGAAGCGGTAGCATTTCACAGTGTTGGCACTCAGCCCCCTCGAAGGCTGAGACCGCATGCTCCACTCCCAAACAAATGACACAAAGCTCGTGTGTGTCCCCACCCGTTAAATAACGCGGGCAGGGAGGAACACACTGTTTGTACATTTGTTTTGCCATTACGTTTCCGATATATATTGCAACAGACAACAATAAATAGACAGAGACAGTATAACACAGATCGCTTGCTGAGGCAACAGAAGCTAATGCCGGTTTGCACCGGATGTGCTTTTATCATTTCCTGGTCATGACGTCACCCGCCCGTGACGCTCATTCTTTCCATTGGACTAGTTGACATAGATGCTTCAGACGCATTCACGCTGGGGGCGTTCCCAAGGCGTCATTTGACGCATCGCGAGTTCCCTTTGTAAGGGAACAGCTCACCAAAAAGCCAACAAAAACGATTGTACCTATTACATTGTTCAACCAGTAGGTGGCGTCCAGTGATTGTTCAAATGTATTTGATGTAGTAACTGAATCATTCTGGACAAAACAAGTTTTCATTCTTCTTTTCAAAAGATTTTAAACATTTTAAATTAATAAATATTTCTTAAAGGTCTCATTTTAGATATTTATAAATAGACTCATTTATAACATATAGCTGGAACATTTTGTCCATTGGAACATCCATCATCCAACACATCATTTGTCATTTTAAACAAACAAACAAAAAATTGTTTTGGCTAAAGACAATTTCAAAATAAAGTACGAATAAAGCATCAGTTGTAGCCTACATAAAAAAGTATAATGATTAAATTACACTTAATTTTACATTATTGGTTATTTTCTGTCTCTATCCTCTGTGAGTTCATGAGTGTTTGAGAAAAGGTTTGTTAAATACATGGACAGATGATAGAATACTTCGAGATAATGAATTATGTTTTCCTTCAAGAAACCTATAGAAATAGAAAAGATTATAATGAATGGGTTGTGGTGGGAGAACAATTTGCTTTTTTAGTCATAGAACAAACACCAGTGCCAGTTTTATTTTATCTGTTTAAGAAATATAAAAAGGTATTTAAATGTATTGCTAACAGAGTTTGGGGTAGCCTAACATGTAAGTCCTATTTGAAACTATACACACAAAAAATTTGTGTATATGCTTAGTAGAAGACTGGAGCTAAACAAGTCTACAAGGAACATCATCAATATTGTGAGGATGCTATGAATGTGAAGAGGAGGAGGAATAGAAGTGGTTTAGAGTAGCCAATTAAATAATAAGAATGCAATGCTAGATATATTAAGTGAGATGTGGAATAATAAGCTTATGAACGCTTATATATTTTTTTTTACTGACTAATATAACAGGTAACCTGATTTGCACGCTTGTCTCGAACACCCGCTTTCACTACACAGTGCACACCGCCCTCTGCTGGCGAACACGGGTATGACAAATCTGCTGTGACTCCTATTAATTTTTTTAAGATTCTTTAAGTTTTGAGTTTATCAGCACACAAAACTGACTGGAGTTATTAATTGTAAACCTTTACCTTACTGGTGATTAAACACGTCATCTGCCAATAATGGCAACAACAATTGAAACACTACCAACAGCGACTTCAGCAGTTTAATCATGTGCTCATTTCGTCACAGATAATAGCGAAAGTAAAAGAAAGCTGATGTTTCGCAATTTTAATCAGTCGATTCTTTCCGATACAAAATATTAGATTAACTTAGAATATTGGAAACTTTTATTAAATAGTATACAGGAATGTATGTGTAGCTAGGCTAGGCTACTCGATGGAACAGATGGAGGAGTTTGTGAATCGGTTGGCTATGTAGATTTTGATAACGGTACTGTTCGCGTACTCGAGAGACTGTACAGGTGACTTCATTAATATTTTCTCTGAAAGGAAATGAACGAGGTTTATTTTGTGTATCGTGTAGGGCAGGCTTATATGGTGATTTTTTCAAAAGATCTATTTATTTCTCCAACTCTCACGATCTGGTCAGATCAATTGAAAAGGACTTAACAATGCTTGATTACATTAGTTTTGTTTGTCATTTCCATCCAGAGTCAGTGGAGATCAGACTGTTTCTGTTCAGCTTTATCATGGACAGACAAACATCCAGAGATGAAGATTTTTCTAAAGGATGCAGGTAGCCTACTATGAGTAAACACAGTAAATAACTTTTTATATAATAAAAAAGATGTCTCCTGAAGAGAAAACTTAAATTACATTTTTTTAAATACATTGTTTTAAAGGAAATTTCTTGAAAACAATGTCTAAACCCTTCATTAAGTGCTTTTCATTAAAACGTTTTGTTTTTACGTTTCGTTGTTCTGTTCTAGTTCAGTTCAGCAGGAGAGATCAGAACCAGCGCCCAGCTGTGTGTCTTTCAGTAGTGACATGTCTATTGATCATCTAATATATTTTAAGAATGACAATACACAGACTGATCTCAGGTATAACATCTTTTACAATACATGATTAGCATTTTAATATTATGGTGTTTTTGTATTTTGCATTTATGATATTCATAGACACTGTTGTCTTCATCTGATGCAAGAGAGAAATATCTACAGATTTTTTGGCTTGGACTCAGATATAGCATTTTATATTGAATGAGCTACTTATATTATTTTAAACACCCAGCTTTAAATGGACTGTAGTCCTTTTTGTTGGTACCTGCTTTGTGGAATAAATTCCAGGTAATGTGCAGCTGCTGCTGTGGAGGCCTTATATTCAGTGCTCAAATAATGCCATATATATTCTGACCTCAAACCCATCATAACCTCCTCCAAAAATGACCAACAAATGGTATCAATGTACTACAATTAAACTTTATGAAATTAGTCATGTTGTTGGTAGAAAACATTGTTTCTACTCAGATAATCACTGGCACCATCTGCACATATTGCCAAAGGCACAAGGTTGTGTTATCAGTTAAAGATTCTCCTTTATGCCTCTAATGACAGAGTCCACGATCTTTAAAGCATATTTTAAGGAAATGTGATGGTTTTAACTCCTCTAGGACTCTGTTTTTATTCTGTTGATTCTTATGAAAAGAATAGTGAGGCCTATTTAGTAAAAAAAAAAAAAAACTTTTGTAATTGTAGTTATTTGTTTATTTCTCTTTTTATATTTTGCTACTTTTATTCTCACCATTAAAATAGCTTTGATAACTGGCATGATGTTAAATTATAAGCAATCAATCAACAATGCATTATTTTAATTTAATATGTACAATATATAACAAGCTTTCTCAAGCAAGTCTTGACAAACTTTTTTTAATAGTTTTTGTTTTTAGTTTTATTACAGTTCTGCCCTTTAGCAGTTGATTTATTAATAAGTGTGTTTACTTATTAACTGTTGATATAATTATTCAGGTGATGTAAAAAAAAAAAAATCCACCAATTCAGTGTCTGATTTTGATTCTCTTCATGATGTTTTAAGTTCAATCCCACCACAAAGATCAGCAGTAACAAAACCCGTCTTTAAGAAGAATGACCAATCTATGAATCAACTACAGGACTTTAATGAAAGCAGGTATGCTGTTATCAGGTAAAGTGTGGAAATTTTGATTGAGATCAAAATTAAAACATTAATAATTAACACATTTCATAAATCTTATGATATGTTCTTGGTCATAATACAGAGAACAAATAAGACATTTTACTCTATATATTCATCTCTATATTTAACTTATGTAATACATGTACCATGAAATTTTAATTTTGCAGCCATGAAGTCCTCAACACATTTAGATCAAAACTGATGAAGAAGTTTAAGTGTCTGAATGAGGGAACATCAAATCAGGGAAACTCAACACTCCTGAATGAGATCTACACCGAGCTCTACATCACAGAGGGAGACAGTGGAGAGATCAGGAATGAACATGAGGTGAGACAGATTGAGACACAATCCAGGAGAGCAGCAACAGAGGACATACCCATCAAATGCAATGACATCTTTAAACCTTTACCTGGACAAAACAAAACCATCACAACTGTGCTGACAAAGGGAGTCGCTGGGATTGGAAAAACAGTCTCTGTGCAGAAGTTCATCCTAGACTGGGCTGAAGGCAAAGTGAATCAGGACGTCCAGCTCATATTTCCACTACCTTTCAGAGAGATCAATCTGATGAAGGACAACATACTCAGTCTTTCAGATCTTCTTCATGTCTTTTTCCCTGAAACAAAAGAAATGGAAATATCTAGTGACAAATATAAACTGTTGTTCATCTTTGATGGTCTGGATGAGTGTCGTCTTCCATTACATTTTCAAAGGAATGAGACTCTACGAGACGTAAACAAAAAGGAGTCAGTGGACGTACTGCTGACGAACCTCATTGCGGGGAATCTGCTTTCCTCTGCTCTCATCTGGATCACCTCCAGACCAGCAGCAGCCGATCTCGTCCCGTCTGAGTGTGTCCATCGAGTGACGGAGGTACGAGGCTTCAATGACCCACAGAAGGAGGAATACTTCAGGAAGAGAGTCAGTGATCAGAGTCTGGCCAATACAATCATCACACACCTGGAGTCATCGAGGAGCCTCTACATCATGTGCCACATCCCAGTGTTCTGCTGGATCTCAGCCACTGTTCTGGAGAAGATGTTGAGTGAAGCAGAGACTGGATTCCCAAGACTCTCACTCAAATGTACACACACTTCCTGATCCTTCAGACCAACATCAAACATGAGAAGGACTATGAGAAGAACCTGACAGATGAAGACATGATCCTCAAACTGGGGAAAGTGGCTTTTCAGCAGCTTGTGAAAGGCAATGTGATCTTCTATGAGAAAGACCTGAGAAAGTGTGGCATTGATGTGACAGAAGCATCAGTGTACTCAGGATTGTGCACTCAGATCTTCAGAGAGGAGTCAGCCCTGTATCAGGCGAGAGTCTTCTGCTTTGTTCATCTGAGTGTTCAGGAACATCTAGCGGCTCTATATGTGCATCTCTGCTTCACAAACAACAACAGAAATGTATTTGACACAGTCTCTAAACCAGGTTTGTTGTCTATGTTTAAGGACTGGTTTAAACTCAATTTATTAGAATATGTTTCATTTTCTGAGCTCCATGAGAGAGCCGTGAATGAGGCTTTACAGAGTAAAAATGGGCATCTGGACCTTTTCCTGCGCTTCCTTCTGGGTTTGTCAGTGGAGTCTCACCAGATTCTCCTTCAGGGACTAATGACACTGAGAAGAAGAAGGTCTAACAGCAATGAGAAAACAGCTGAGTACATCAAGGAGAAGATCAGGACCATTGACTCTACAGAGAAATCCATCAATCTGTTCCACTGTCTGAATGAACTGGGTGACCATTCACTAGTGGAGGAAATACAACAGTATCTGAAATCTGGAACAATAAGTGAAGCCAGACTCTCTTCATCTCAGTGGTCAGCTGTAGTTTTTGTGTTGTTGACATCAGAGAAGAAGCTGGATAAGTTCGATATTAATACATTTGTTGGAGAAAACAGTAAAGCTGAAAAACTGAAGGTTCTTCAGAAGCTGCTGCCTGTGATTAAAGTTCAGTAAGTATCAGTGAAAACAATCACTTTACTGTTAAAACAAAAGAAAATCTAAATCTCATAAATCTAAAAAACATACAAACATTTATTTTTTCAGTAATAGGAGCAATATGGCATACTTGTTTTTGTTTTTCTGAACTTTTTTATTTGAATTTAGCTATTTTATTGATGGAATAATGATGGGGAGATGTGATTGGGAAACAATATAAGCTGACACACATCTGTGTTAAAGCACCTGACAGCCAATGTCTTCAACATGAGGATTACCTTAAAACAAACAAGTTTAATGTTACAAATTAATTAGTACTTAAACCATGGAAGGTTTTCATTAACATTTTAAGTATTACATTTTAAACAGACAAACAAAGCCCTACTCTTATTATAGAGGTAAACAACATCAACTGGCATAATATATATTAAAGGATGTATAATATGACTTAATAAAGCACAAAATATTATTTTAAAAAAGCCTATCATGGTTGAGATATCAGTTTATGGTTGTAAAAATCATGTCATGGGAATAATTTAATGGGAATAATTTGTCTTAATGATACGCTAGACAAAGAGAGTGATTTATCACTGATCCAGTACTTTAAAGTAGTTCCCTTTCGAGGGAACTCGAACTGCGTCGAATGACACTTTGGGGGGAACGCCCCTTAGCGTAGCGCTCTGAAGAATGAATGAAACTTAGACCAATCCTGATTGGTGTTGCGTCATGACGTAATGTGTGACGGCATACAAGCGGAAGCTATAAAGGACGCCGGCACACATGAGATGTCAGCTTTCTGTTCTTCAGCAAGCGCTCTCTGTTTGACTTGTCTGTCTTATTTGGTGTTGTCTGTCACAAGCATTACACAATATATATATATATATATATATATATATATATATATATATATATATATATATATATATATATATGATGGCGAGCCCAAGTTTCACTCGGTGTGTGCATCCCTGCCCTCGTTATATCACGGGTGGGGACACACATCGTTTGTGTACACACTGTTTGGGAGTGCAGCATGCGCGAGCGGCTCTCGAGGGGGCTGCTTGCGAGGATTGTGAGAGATTTCCAATCCGTGTGCTGCGCTCTCGTAGAGCTTAGATCGGGCCCAAAAAATCAAGCCCGACCCGAGCCCGTGCACGTTGTGTCCGAGCCCGGCCCGGCCCGACACATTAACTGTAATTATGAGCCCGAGCCCGATTTAAACCCGACCATTTTTAATACGTTGGCCATTATAACCAGGGGCGACGCCAGATAATTTTTTTAACGCAGGTGCTGAATGTATTGACAGGGGGAGCTGCGCAATTTATATAGGCTATATATATATATATATACTATTAATACGTGTGCAAAAATTGTGCACTTAATATTTAATATTCAATTATTTTTATTATCACAATGAAAGTTTAAATTTTATTAAATTGAACAAGCACGACATTCAGCATTCAATCAAATATTCTTAAAGATTCATTATTATTAATAATGATATCTCGACTTGTGTGCGTGCAACAAGCGAGAATGCAGAGAATTTATTTAATTTATGATGAGATGCTCCAGTTCATGTGCTATGGTGACCGCGGCTCGCCGGCGCCCGCATGTCATGATTATTGTCTGCATTTATTGTTTATTAAATCCAGGCAATCGGTTAATGAAAAGGTTATTAAAATTAAGATACAATTTATACAAAACGAAATTCACTTTAAAGAAAGGTTTCTACAAGACAAAACATAATGAAGTGGTAAAAATCATGCCTGAATCGATGGATCGCAAATGGATCCGATCCGAATGAAGGATATTGAAGGCTGACTATCATCCTTTCTGTCATGACAAGGCTGCATGCGTCTGTTCATCGTCGAAGTCCACGTTTTTTTTGCTGTCATCATAGGCGAGCAGCGCGCCGCTCGATGGATCGCAAATGGATCCGATCCGAATGAAGGATATTGAAGGCTGACTATCATCCTTTCTGTCATGACAAGCCTGCATGCGTCTGTTCATCGTCGAAGTCCACGTTTTTTTTGCTGTCATCATAGGCGAGCAGCGCGCCGCACTTTCACTCAACAAAGCCGACACAGATGTTGTCACTGCCCACGACTAGTTTAAAATATTTCCATACCTCTGACTTTCCTTCATACTTGCTCAAAGTTAATTCTCCTATGTAATTTTTTTTCTTTACTTCTTCAAGCTCCATGTTGCACTTAAGCTACACAATACAGCACAGCGTGCGAGTGGAGGAGACACTGCGCGTGACACGTGACGTGCTTGATCAAGGACCCGACCTGACCCGAGCATAGTGGCGGGAAATATCGGCCCGACCCGGCCCGCGGGTCGGGTCGGGTCGGGCTCGGGCTCGGGTAGAGAATCTAAGCTCTACGCTCTCGCCTGACCATTTTTAATGAAGATGGTCAGGCTCGCGAGCCCTGTGGTGCGGGACCCGCGTTCGCTGAGGCGGCGCGGCAACGCTCTTCATGGGGCTCGCAGATGGATCTAACAGGGGATCCCGAGACTGCTGAGGCACTTTCTCGGGATTCATCTGCCAGATCTGATGTTCCCCCGCCTCGCGTGGAAGCCCGCCCGTGGCTTCTTCCGCACGAGTGGAGGACCCGATGTTTGAGCTGTCTGCTTCTGAGGAAGTGGACGTGCTCAGCATCGAGGGCGGGGATTTTGGGATGACTCGCCACCCCATGTCCCTGCATATGAGGAGCTGGTAGAGGTTGTCTCTCGTGCTGTGGCCCGTCTCAATATCAGTTGGCCACATGAGAAGCAGGAAGCGCTCGTGAAAAGTAAATTAGACGAGCGCTTCCTGCAGCACCAGTGGTGTAGTCTACGTGATACGCAGGTATACGCCGTATACCCACTAGAAAATGTCAAGGATTTCCGTATACCCACTAGGAAATGTCAAAGATCTCCGTATACCCACTTTAAAACGCGTGAGGATTCGTAACAACATCGTTTTGTGAAAGAATGTTCATTCATAAATTCACCCCGCCGTGACGTCTGTGTTTGCGCAGCGACACGGATCGAATCGCGGAAGCCAGCAACAAATGTAACAAATAACCTAAGCTACTGTAAAGTGGAACGTCACGCAATTTAGCCATTTTTGAATGAATAAATCAAAAGTAGGCTAATGATAGAATCAAATCTCGATATTTACTAAGTGTCTATGAATATTAAAGCTCAAAAAGCCTGCTATTGAAATAAACTCTGAATGTTCTGCGTGTTTCTGTGAATGAGCGCTCAATGTGTGCTCTAGCCTACTACACACTGACGCGCGCGTGACACTCGTGGTGTCTTTTCAGCGTCTATGAGGAAGACATGCACACATTTGAACTTCATTGCAGAGCTTTTATGAGAGTCACTTCACAAGAATTTTACCATTTCATTTGATAAAACTACCGTCGTTCATTCGTATCATATTCACACTCACAAACTTTAAAGTCTTCATGACAACCTGTCAAAATCAAAGTTTTGTATAACTTAAAATATAAAATATAACAGAAATATTTTATTATTGCACAGTAGAGTATACTTCAAGTAGGCCAAATAATAATAATAATAATAGTTTATTAAAACACAGAAGCTCAAATGTCTTTAATTTACAACCCACCAAAATAAAAGTTTGTAGATAAATTAAGTAACTCAAGGGAATTATGAAAGAAATTGCATAGTACTTTTTAAAATAATAATAATCAAATCTATTAAAACACAATTTTAAAGGAATATCACACAAGTTTTTAAAAAGTACATTTTTATTTGTGCTTACAATGTTTAAGTATTGTAATTGTCAGCTGATAAAACCCGTGCTTCAGGGACCATATTCATATAACATCTAAGGCAATATGTTTTTTAGAAAAAAAAAATTTTCGGGGGGGGACTGGTATATCACAGTATACTCACTACAAAAAATAGACTACACCACTGTGCAGCACAGAGAGCAACCTCAACACCGGGGCTTGCCTTTCTTTCCCGATTTACACAACGAGTTGTGTAAATCGTGGAACAAGCCACATTCCTCGCGCGTGTCAAGGAGCTGTGTTAAATTATAGTAATATAATGGGGGCACGAGAGAAAGGTTATGGGACGATGCCGAGGGTGGAACAGCCATTAGCCACCTATTTATCTCCTGAATCAGCATCGTCCCTTAAAGGGATACTCCACTTTTTTTGGAAATAGGCTCATTTTACAACTCCCCTAGAGTTAAGCAGTTGAGTTTTACCGTTTTCGAATCCATTCAGCCGATTTTCTGATATTTAGAAGAATATTAGTAAGCAGACAGTTTCTGGTCTCATTGACTTCCATCGTAGGAAAAACATATACTATGGGAATCAATGAGACCAGAAACTGTCTGCTTACTGATATTCTTCTAAATATCAGAAAATCGGCTGAATGGATTCGAAAACGGTAAAACTCAACTGTTTAACTCTAGGGGAGTTGTAAAATGAGCCTATTTCCAAAAAAAGTGGAGTATCCCTTTAAAGCCCTGGTGCTGCCCACTAAGCCATGCCGTGATACATCTTCCTTAGTGGGCAAGGCTTATATGGCTGCGGGTCGTGCTGGTGCTTGTCTGCATACTATGGCAGTTCTACAAGCGTACCAGGCCGACCTTCTTAAGGATATCGATGAGGGCGAAGGACCGACTCCAGAAGATATAGCTGTGTTGAGGAAGGCTGCAGACTTATCTCTCCGAGTCACCAAGGAGACGGCCCGTTCCATCGGCCGCTCCATGCAGGTCGTGCTGGTGCTTGTCTGCATACTATGGCAGTTCTACAAGCGTACCAGGCCGACCTTCTTAAGGATATCGATGAGGGCGAAGGACCGACTCCAGAAGATATAGCTGTGTTGAGGAAGGCTGCAGACTTATCTCTCCGAGTCACCAAGGAGACGGCCCGTTCCATCGGCCGCTCCATGGCGGCTATGGTGGTCTCAGAGAGACACTTATGGTTGAATTTATCGGGGATCAAAGACAAGGACAGGGCTTTTCTTCTTGATGCCCCGATTTCGCCTTCTGGCCTGTTCGGCGACGCCGTAAATACAGTTGTCGACAGGTTTCAGGTGGCGAAAAAGTAGTCTGCAGCCTTCAAACAGTACTTCCCTCGCCACTCGAAATCCAAGAAGCCTGCCCCTAGTGGGCAGCCGCAGCCAGCCACCAGCTCCTCCGCCTACAGACAGGCACAAAAAGAGAGCGTCGCATCTAGAGCCCCTCCTCAAGGAGCCTGGGGGCATAGACGACGCTCTCAGGCGAAGCCCCAACAGCAGCAGGGCGACCTGAGGGCCGTCCTGCAGGCTAAGAAGGCTTCGTCAAAGAGATCCTAGCCAGCCTAGGCTCTCTGCGGGTGGCCCCACCCGTGGTGGAGTGATCGAGGTCGCCTCCTCCGCGGAGCCCGCACGAAATTGATGCCGACTTCCCGCCGCCAAGTGCACTTCGGGACGCATCGGTTTCCATCAAGAATCGTTTTCAGTCGAACCCTGCCGGGAATCTGCTTCAGGTGGTCGAGAACGAATCCCGATTGGTACCCGAAGCCAGGTTCGAGAGCCTGGTTCCCTTGGTAAAATATTTCGATGTGTGGAAAAATCTTTCGAATATTTCGCCCTGGGCTCTGCGCACTATTCAAAAGGGGTACAGGCTGCAGTTCGGTTTCCGCCCACCAAGGTTCAACGGGGTGGTCAGGACTGCAGTCGACCCAGTGCAGGGTCGGGTATTGGAACAGGAAGTAAACTCCCTGCTGGTAAAGGAGGCTATAGAACGTATTCCTCCACCGGACAGGGAGTCCGGGTTTTACAGCCGCTACTTTATAGTTCCCAAAAAGGACGGGGGGTTGCGTCCAATTATAGATCTCAGGCTTATATTATAGATTATAGATTATATTATAGAATCGGTCTCTGAGGAGATTCAGGTTCAAGATGCTCACTATTCCCATCATCGTGAGTCAAATTCAATCCGAGGATTGGTTTGTCACGATAGATCTAAAGGACGCATACTTCCACATTTCCATCCTTCCATCTCACAGGAAGTTCCTGAGTTTCGCTTTCGGGGGCGAAGCGTACCAATATCGGGTTCTTCCGTTTGGCCTGGCTCTCTCCCCTCCCACATTTACCAAATGTATGGATGCAGCTCTGGCACCGCTGAGGCTCCAGGGCATCAGGGTGCTCAATTATATCGACGACTGGCTGATTCTGGCCCAGTCACAAGAGCTGGCGGTTCGGCATCGAGATGTCGTCCTCGCCCACATTCAAAGCCTGGGGTTGAGACTCAACACGAAAAAGAGCGTGTTGACACCAGCCCAGAGAACCACGTTCTTGGGAGTGGTGTGGGACTCGGTCACGATGCGGGCACGATTGTCTCCTGCACGAATCGAGTCCATTCTGGCCACAGTGTCCAGGATAAAGCTAGGCCGTGAAACATTTTCAGAGAGTGTTAGGGCTCATGGCAGCAGTGTCCAACATTATTCCATTCGGCCTGCTGCACATGAGGGCCCTTCAGTGGTGGTTGAAAACCAAGGGGTTCTCCCCGAGCGGGAACCCGTTCCGCATGATCAGGGTTACGCGCAGATGCTTGGTTTCTGTCCCAAGGTCCAGTCTTGGGAGCATCATGTCGCCGGAAAACCGTTTCGACAGACGCCTCCGTCACGGGCTGGGGCGCGGTCATGGACGGCCGCTTTATGACAGGCCTATGGCAGGACCATCATTCCTCCTGGCACATAAACTGCCTGGAGATGTTGGCGGTGTTCCGAGCTCTGAGGAGCTTCCTGGCGGACCTCAAAGGTCATCATGTCCTTGTGAGGTCAGACAATATGTCGGTAGTGGCCTATATAAACCATCAGGGGGGTCTGAGGTCTCGCCCTCTATGCAGACTGGCGCATCAGATCCTCCTGTGGTCCCAGGGGAAACTGTTATCGCTAAGAGCAACAAATATCCCAGGAAGTCAAAATCAGGGAGCAGACATCCTATCGAGACAGGGGCTGAGGCCCGGGGAATGGAAAATCCACCCCGAGGTGGTGAAGTCAATATCTCAGAGGTTCGGCCCAGTGGAAGTGGACCTGTTCGCGTCTCGAGAGACGACCCATTGTCCACTGTGGTTTTCCCTCACTCATCCAGCCCCACTGGGGTTGGATGCCATGGTGCAGACGTGGCCGAGGCTGCGTCTGTATGCATTTCCCCCGATCGCTCTGCTCCTGGGAGTTCTAGAGAGGGTCCGTCGCGACGGGATCAGTCTACTGCTGGTAGCCCCGTTGTGGCCAGCCCGAGTATGGTTCTCAGATATTATCGCTCCTAGACGGCCCTCCATGGGAGATTCCCCTCAGGAGGGACCTGCTGACACAGGCAGAGGGCTCAATATTTCACCTTCGGCCCGAGTTATGGAAACTGTGGGTCTGGCCCCTGAGGGGGCACAGTACCTAGAGGCCGGCCTATCAGCTGGAGTAGTGGAGACTATACTCAGCTCTAGAGCTCCCTCCACGAGGAGATTTTATGGCTTAAAGTGGAATGTCTTTACCAATTGGTGTAGAGAGCGTGAGGTGGATCCAGTTAACTGCCCAGTTGCTTCAGTTCTGGAGTTCCTCCAAGATTTTCAGCTGGCCTTACCCCGTCCACACTCAAAGGTGTACGTGGCTGCCATTGCGGCTTTCCACGCTCCTCTGGGTGATGGACCTCTTGGGAAGCAGCAGTTGGTCGTACGTTTCCTCCGTGGGGCTTGGAGGAGGAGACCTGCGGCTCGTACCAGGGTTCCCACATGGGACCTGGCAGTGGTTCTCGAAGGGCTGGCCGAGGCCCCCTTCGAACCACTGGAGTCGGCTGAGGCCAAGAACCTTTCCCTGAAGGTGGTTTTTCTGTTGGCCATTACTTTTCTGAGGAGGGTAGGAGATCTCCAGGCGCTCTCCATATCTAGCGGGTGCCTGGAGTTTGCTCCAGACATTAAAGCCATCCTACATCCCAGGCCGGGCTATTTGCCTAAGGTGCCATCCAATGCGGCACGGCCTACGGTTCTGCAGGCTTTTCATCCTCCACCTCACGTGACGGCGGATGAGGAGAGACTTCATCTGCTCTGCCCTGTCAGAGCTCTTAAATATTACCTCATGGCGGAAGTCGGACCAGTTGCTGGTGTGTTTCGGGTCGCCCAAGTGTGACTTCCCGTCTCCAAACAGACCATTAGCAACTGGATTCCCCCCAAAGTGTCATTCGACGCAGTTCTCGTTCCCTTTCTCAGGGAACAAGGGTTACAGTCGTAACCGAGACGTTTTCCTGGCAACAACGGACATAAAATAAAATATTCATATAGCATGTTTATTGGTTATTCACCTGCAAGGGAGGCGAAGAATTCTTGCCCAAGAATGCGGTCTTACATTTAGAGCACTTTTGTGTTGGTTTAATTTTATGTTGTAAATGTCGTGTCCGTTCAGAATCTTGTTCTTTTGCACACTGAGAGTTTATCCTGAGTCCATACCATGTCCCATTTGTCACATTCACACTTAACTCTCTCTCCCATTGTAATCTGTGCCTCCATGACCTCAAGGTTCCGGAGTAATTTTGAGACAATGCCATCCATTGGTGACAAAGTGCAGTGTTTGCTTTACTCCATCTACAAATTGTCTATTTTTTATTGTTTTTTGTTTTCAGTTCATAGTGTTTACCAAGTATGATTTTCATCTCTCTACAGTTTGAGTGATTGTGGTGTCCCAGAGAATGATTGTGCTGCTCTGACTTCAGTTCTGAGATCAAACCCCTCACAACTGAGACCACTAATTCTGAGTAACCTACGAGATCCGGGTGTGAAGCTTCTCTCTGTTGTACTGGAGGATCCTGACTGTAAACTGGAGGAACTCTGGTAAGATCATCTACTACGGTATATCATAGTCAGACATGTTATTGTCTTCTGTAAGACTAAATCAGGGTTCCACAAATCTGGCACTGGAAGGCCGCTGCCCTACGGAGTTTAGCTCAAACCCTGTTAAACTCCCCTTCCTGTAACTCTGAAGACATGGATTAGCTTGTTCAGGCGTCTTTAATTAGGGTTGGAGCTAAACTCTGCGGGGCAGCGGCACTTCAAAACCGGATTTGAGGAACCCTGGACTAAATGCTTTGATGTAAATTTTAGGATTACACTGCAGAAAATAAAATTATTTCTCAGTATTTTTGTCTTTTTTGTATTCTTAATTAAAGATACATTTACTTGAGAAGCAAAATTGCTTAAAATGTTAAGTATTGTATACTGAAAAATTGCTTATGTATTATGTATATGTAATTTTTAGATATTAGATATTTAGACTACGTCTGGATCGGATTCAGAATGATGATCAAAACATAGATGGAGTAGATCAAGTCCAACAACACCCCCAAAGCTTCACAGTCCTACCTTGTCCTGCGTCGACATTTCAATAAGTATCATTAGGCAGTTTTGATTTTACATATGCATCTGCTTACATACGTGACCCATTCTGGCAAAATGAGTCAATTTACTCTGATCGTCTTGCTCACGAGATCCAGTGAGAAGCGCTTGAATTCAGTGAAGAACACAAATGTCTCAGTGATATAAACCAGTTTAAAGGCAGAAATAGCACTGACAAACAGGAGAAACACTGTGCACAGCGATACAGTCAGAAGGCTTTTCGGTCTACAAATCATTTACCATGGATTGACTGTAACGTTAGCCTAGTAATATTAACTGCACCATGAAATGTGGGATATATTAATGTGGGTTATATATAAATGTGGGTTCTCAGCCGCTATGTAATTCTTTTCTTCATTTCTTCAATTCAAAAATTTATAGTGTTCGTAAACAAATCTCTGTCTCCTCTGTTTCTACTCTTTCATTCCATTGTCCACCTTGGTTCACTGGTACTTTTCTAACTAACTTTCCTCTTCTTGATACTGAGACTCTTAAAAGGGAGGTATCAAGCATTAAAGCTTCCACTTGCTTGCTTGACCCTCTTCCCACATGCTTATTTAAATCTTGCTTTGAGGTCCTGTCTCCGGTTGTTCTCAGTATTATGAACGACTCTTTGCAGACTGGGGTTGTTCCAGCAGCATTAAAGATTGCTGTGGTATCTCCGGTACCAAAAAAGAAAATGTTGCCCTGGATGATTTTAATAATTATCGTCCTATTTCAAAACTTCCGTTTCTGGCAAAAATACTCGAGCGTATTGTTGCCTCTCATTTGTGTAAACATCTCACAAGTAATAACCTCTTTGAACCACTTCAGTCAGGATTCCATAAATTTCATAGTACTGAGACGGCTCTGGTTAAAGTCACCAATGATCTGTTGATAGCTTCTGAATCTGGTGCAACATCTATTCTCATTCTTTTAGATTTAAGAGCCGCTTTTGACACTGTTGATCACAGTCTAATGCTTACACGTCTAGAAAGAGTATCTGGTGTGTCGGGGGCAGCATTGAAGTGGTTTCGATCCTACTTTGCTGACCGTTCCCAGTTCATCTCAATGGATGACCATAGGTCTGAGATTAGCTCTGTACTCACTGGTGTTCCCCAGGGGTCAGTACTGGGCCCTTTACTTTTTAACATCTATCTATCACCACTCGGCTATCTCTTGAGATCGCTCGGCCTCCATTATCATTTCTATGCCGACGATACGCAAATTTATATACACTGAAAACCAGATGTTGATTTTCTTTCTGGCTGTATTACTAAAATAAAAACCTTTTTAACAGGTGTAAAAACACAGGAAATCATTTCCTGTGTTTGAACAGTGATAAAACTGAAGTTATGCTCATTGGTTCTCATCATCAAACCTACAAAGTTGGTTCTCTGTCTTTGACTCTTGATGGGTCTGTTTTGGGTATCCAGAGTAAAATGAGGAACCTTGGAGTTACTTTTGATGCTAATCTTTAATTTGATTCTTTCATTCATAGTACTGGTAAAACATAATTTTTCCATCTTAGAAACATCGCTAGATTGCGGCCAATGTTAACTTTTCCCGTAGCTGAAAAGCTGATAAATTCCTTCGTCGTCTCTAGGATTGACTATTGTAACGCTCTTTTAGCCGGAGTTTCTAAATCTACACTACACAAGCTTCAACGTGTACAAAATTATGCTGCTAGGATCTTAACTGGGTCCAGAATATGCAACCATATAACTCCGGTTTTGGAATCCTTGCATTGGCTCCCAGTTAGGTTCCGAGTCGATTTTAAGATTATGATGCTTACATATAAGTCTTTGCACGGCCTGGCTCCAAATGATTTATCTGCACCCCTACACTCCAAATCGCAGATTGCGCTCCTCACAATTGAGCATGCTGGTGGTTCTTATAAAATAAAGGTTATTATTATTATTATTATATACATATTGAATTGTATTATATTATTAATGTAGACAATGCATTAAAGGACTAATGAATATAATTGAAAAACATTGAAAAGGTGTTTGTTTGTTTGTTTGTTTGTTTGTTTGCTTGTTTGTTTGAGCCTTCACAACATCAGTGGATCAATACAAACAACAAAAGAAAATTATCTATCCTCCGTGTGTGGCCGTTGGGAGTATAAACCTAAAATAGTATACCCCAAATATAGTCTAACTACGCCACTCCCATTTATTGGACTGGGATGGGAGACCCAATGAGTACCCAATAAAGACATACCCCACGCTAATGATATTCAAATGAATGAACCAATTGAAGGCTGATATACAAAAGCAATATAAACATTATTTATTCGAAACCTTCAGTCAGAATGGTTAAAATATTTATTTGTATAAAAACAACAAACATTAATGACCACCATATATCAGAGGCACTTACATGAATTCTCATAGGCAAATATTCATATGACAAACTATGCTAAATGAGGTTGGGCCGGACCACAGTGCTCAATGTTAACAGGGACCCACATTTAATTCACCATGTGTACAAAGCTCCAAAAGGGGTTCAGCGCACCAAAAACAGCAACAGAGGTTCTACTACATCAACCATAAAGTGTTTTGTTAGTACACACCAATTCTAATCACACCACACGAGTGGTCGCCTTAATACATTGAGCATTGAGCCCTGCCCACTAACTATGATAACATAAGCGATGCCCGCTTCAGTCTGAGAACGAGTAAAGTGCAAAAAGTGCTACTATGATCAGCTATACAGGAAGCTATCCAAATTTCACATACCACTGGTTCTGCCCCACCCCAATCTTTGGTATTGCACACTGCCCAAATACAACAATTTATCGCAATGGTAAAACATCAATAATCAGAACAACAAGACCTTAATCATAGAAGTTCACAGGCATGATATAAGTTAATAAGAACATACAAAAATTTCATACATGAGAAAACAGTGGCTGGATGTCCAAACAAAGTACACAAACTGCAAAGACCTAGAAAGACAAAAAAAAAAAACATTTATTTATCCCCATAACCCCCCACCCATGATATACATTGAAAGCACTTGTAAACCTTTGAACACTCACGAAAGACGGTGTTCATTCACAAAAGGCTCCTAATGACCCAGTGTGCACTGGAGCGCACAAACGCCAGGGCGCGCACAAGCCAGTGCGCACGGATGAAGGAACGCACAGGACCTGGTATAATGACGGGCTACACATAAAACAAACATGAGTCTTTGCAAGGCCAAAGTCTAACAATTAATTGGATATCAGGCTAACAGATACCTACTTTGGGCTAAACCGCCCGCACAAGCACGCGATAGCAATTACGCAAACACCCTGTAACACCCGCACAGTCTGTTGAAAACCATGGGATATAAATATACTCAGCGCGTAAAGCAGGGGACTAAATGCCTTGTTGACTATACGTACCTGGACACGAGAGAGAGAGCATTCCCAGCAAATATCAAACTCCGTTCTGCTTACCCACCCATTCTACAAAATAAACCACAATAAAAATCACACCACCGCATCTCAAAACTCGCATCAACAACCCCTCTATTAAGGGAAGCATACCTACCGGCGTTAAACTCCGAAATGCTTCCGCGATTCCGTTACTGGTGACGGCACATGCACACACACACACTTCAACACGAGGGACGCCAACACCTGGCTGCCTACGCTCACCTATGATCGCAGTTCCACTGCCCTCCGTTTCCTGTCTAAGCGGCCGACAACACGCAAGAACCCGCCCTTACGGACACCTCTACATTTAAGCCCTTGCTACTCGCTCCTGGGTCCTAAAGTCCCACTGGCTACATGTGTTTCTCCTATTATTAAACTGCCAATATAAACTGTTTTTTTTTTTGGAGCACAGGTGTTGAAAGCTTTTTCAATTTCTTTATTATTTTTTTTATGACTGATGATAAATCTCCAATGAAAATTTAGACATTTAATAGTCTGTGTAGAATTTTGACTTGTACGTGTTGATCTGAACTGAGAGAGTGAAGAGTGTGTCATTGTTCTCTACAGGTTGAGTGATTGTGGAGTCACAGATGAAGGTTTTGCTGCTCTGACTTCAGCTCTGAGATCAAACCCCTCACTCCTGAGAAAACTGGATCTGTCTGGGAATAAACTAGGAGATTCAGTTCCTCTGCTCTCTGCTGTACTGGAGGATCCTCACTGTGAACTGGAGAATCTGTGGTAAGATTGGCTCTCTGATAGTCACACATGTCTTTGTCCTCAGTAAGAATTTTAGGACTAAAATTAGATTGTAAAATGTTCTGTAAACACTAAATATCAGCACAGAAATCACAGGTGTACACAAATGTCTAATCTCAAGATCTGGTATTAGTCTTCATTTTTACATTCTTTTTAAAATACATCCTTTAAATTTAGTCAGTATTTCATTATATTCATTATGTTCAATCATTTTAGTCTGTTTCACTCTGACTACAATGACAACTCTTTTCCCCCAAGTTTACTCAACAGTGTTTTCCCTAATGATGTTTCTGTGCAATAATAGTGGTTCCCAACCCTGATCCTATAGTTCCCCAGCACTGCACAATCCTTAATCGTTGAAGTTTCTGCTTTGAACAGCTCTTTCCATGGCTACAAAAATACAATTCTTCAAAGTAGCTTTTCAAACACTACTAATGTACTAATATGAACGATAATAAGCAAAAGAAATGTAATAACTTCATGCTGATATTCATTATCTTATATGCAGGGAAAACACATGAACTTCTGCGGAGCAGTAATAAATAAAGTAACATGGTCAGCGCCGCGCTGGTGAGATTATTTTGCGCTGTCCATTCGATTTCGCTAGCAGACACGTCCTCCCTGCGATGTCGAGTCGGTCGCACAGCTCGGTCCATTGAGCCGCACCGATGACGTGTCAGCACGGCACGAGCTCTGTAACACCGCTCCGTTTCGTCCCACTGTAGGTGTGTTTGGCTTCCCATACAACTCGTTACAACTAACCGCCATTGCTTAAAAGAGTTTGTGAGACGCGCCAAATTAAACAGAAGTGCGGACACATAACTTATTTTTCAAAGGAAATTAGCCATCAACTACTGAAATATTTTCTTTTCCCTTTCGTGAGAACTCCTACGTCTCGTCGGAGGAGTTTCCAACGAATTGGGATCACGCTAGGGAGACCAATCGACTTCGAGTGAACTAAAACAAGCCAATAAATATTGGCATGCAAGATTTGCATTCCGCGACCCGCCTGCCAGTGCGGGTATAAAGGGCGGAAGCAAACGCATACACAATGCTTTTTGCTTCGGAGCCGACCAGTTGTGTCCTCTTGAGTGAATGAGACAACGAGTCTCTGTTTTCCGAGACCTCTCTCTGTTGGCGTGACGGAGCTTCAGTGATCTTCGCGAGCTCCCGGGCGCTGGCTGTTACTGCACGCGATCTACATCTTTAAACAAAAAGCTGTCCTCACAGCTGGTATTCGGTTGAGTGCACACAGCGGGCTTGCAGTTTCCCCGTTGTGTTGCCGCGTTGATCCCTGTGTGCTTCAGCACAGTAAGAGAGTGTTTCTGTAAAAGAGCAACACGGGTGAAGATCGCGTCCTTTTCAGGATGACGTTTCACCTGTGTGTTTCTGGATGCGGTCGTTTCCTGTCCTCATTTGACGGCCACGATCACTGTTTCACATGCCTGGGCTTAAGCGTGTTGAGACTGCGTTCGTGGATGGTTCATGTTCTCTCATGAGAGCATGACCACGTCAGCGCGTTGTTCGTCTCCCCTTTCTCGTAAAGGCTTGAGCCGTTCAGCGTGCCGTGTGCCGTCGAGCCGCCGGCTGACAGCGCGGGTTGTCATGGCAACCCAGCGCGCATCATTCGGCGCTCTAGATGCACGGTCAAGACTCAAGTGCCTCAAACGAGGTGGAGTCCCTTTGCATATTCCCCGATCTAGTTCCTCTTCTGCACCAGAAGAGGCCTACTTTGTCTAATAGCATTGGTGATCTGAGGATTTCAGTGAAGGAACCCCTCCCTCCTCTAGCGCATCGCAAACATGCTGAAACTGTGTTCGTGGGTGGTTTATGCTCTCTTATGAGAGCATGACCACGTCGGCACGTTGTTTGTCTTGAAAAAGCGCTCAGCGTGCCGTGTGTCATCAAGCTTGATGGCCACGTTCACTGTTTTTGCATGCCTGGCAGCTTTATGGATGGAATTACTGGTGGTTCTCATGAGGAACCAAGTGTTTCATTCGGGGCTCCAGGGGAGGATCAGATGTCGATCCCTGCATCGGAGAGAGGGCTGTTACTCTCTGGAAATGATGATGCTGAGTTCCCACTGTAATGGTGTGTGTGCTCATGCTGAATCAGATTCAGACTTGACAGTCACACTTTCCAGGCTACTCTGGGGGCGCAGTGCAACGCGTAATCGCCTTGCCCCGCCCCCGTGTCTGCCCGGATGTGTGTGAAAGACTTTGGCAGTATGGAGGCATATTGGTGCCAATGTGGAAAGCCAAACATGCCAAAATCTGTGAAAGTTTTTCCTCTCTCACTACCCTTGATGGTGGTTTTGCTAATAGCAGACAACCTCTTCCCTGCATGTGATGGTCAGTATAGGCCAAAAACACGCAGTGCACAAGGGTAGTTCTGAGTCGGGGTTGAGCTGTGCATAGTGACTACCGTGATTTTAGTCACAGCACTGGCCCTCGGTCAGACGATGTCCACACTGTGGTCCAGAAGTTTCCCAGGGCTAACCTTGCAGACGTACGAGACATCACCAAAGTTTTCTTTCTCGATGCTCCTATTTCTCAAGGTTTGCCTTGTTTCGGTGACACTGTTGGAGACTGTGCCCAGCGGCTCTCCACAGTTCAGAAGCAGGCTGAGGTAACTACGAGCTTGACTCGATGTGCTTCCGAGTCACTCATGCTCCTCCTCCACCTGTCTTGCCACTCCTGCTGGCGAAGGACGCGATCGAGCCGGTCCCTCCAGCCGAGATGAGGTCTGGGTTTTACAGCCCTTACTTCATTGTACCCAAGAAGGGCGGGGGGTTACGGCCAATCCTGGACCTGCGAGTTTTGAATCGGGCCCTGCACAAGCTCCCGTTCAAATGCTCACGCAGAAACGCATCTTCGAGTGCATCCGTCCCCAGGATTGGTTTGCAGCGATCGACCTGAAGGACGCGTACTTTCATGTCTCTATTCTCCTTCGACACAGACCCTTTCTTCGGTTTGCGTTCGAAGGTCGAGCATTTCAGTACAAGGTCCTACCCTTCGGCCTGGCCCTGTCGCCCCGTGTCTTCACGAAAGTCGCGGAGGCGGCCATTGTTCCCATGAGAGAACATGGCGTTCGCATTCTCAACTATCTCGACGACTGGCTCATAATAGCTCACTTGCGAGATCTGTTGTGCGAACCGAGGGACCTGGTGCTCTGGCACCTCAGCCGCTTGGGTCTTCAGGTCAACTGGGACAAGAGCAAACTCTGCCCAATGCAGAGGATCTCTTATCTCGGTATGGAGTTGGACTCAGTCGCTCAGACTGCGCGCCTCACCGAGGAGCTTATCCAGTCAGTGCTCAACAGCCTCAAGTCCTTTCAAGGCAGGTCAGCGGTCCCACTGTGACAGTTTCATATGGCAGCCGCAGCCGCGGTAACGCCGCTCGGTCTGCTTCATATGAGACCGCTTCAGCGCTGGCTTCACGATCGAATCCCGAGATGGGCGTGGCAGAGCGGCACGTTCCGGGTCAACATTACCCCGCACTGTCGCCAAACCTTCAGTCCTTGGTCAGACCCTGCGTTTCTACGGGCCGGAGTGCCCCTAGTCCAGGTCTCCAGGCATGCTGTGGTTTTCACAGATGCCTCTGCCAACGGATGGGGGGCCACGTACAACGGGCATGCAGTTTCAGGTCTGTGGACGGGGCCTCAACTGCATTGGCACATCAACTGCCTAGAGTTGCAAGCAGTACTCTTAGCCTTGTCTCGCCTCAAGGGGCTGCTTTTGCACAAGCATGTACTGGTCCGTACGGACAGCACTGCGACCGTTGCGTACATCAACCGTCAGGGTGGTCTACGTTCCCGTCGTGTGTCGCGACCCGCCCGCCATCTCCTCCTGTGTAGTCAGAAGCATCTGAGGTCGCTTCGAGCCATTCACATCCCTGGTGTGCTCAACCGTACAGCCGACGAGCTTTTACGGCAGCCACCTCTTCCGAGAGAATGGCGACTCCACCCCAGATGGTCCAGCTGATATGGGGAATTTTCGGAGCCGCTCAGGTAGATCTGTTTGCCTCTCCGGACACGACCCATTGCCGGTTGTTTTATTCTCTGACCGAGGGTTCTCTCGGCACGGATGCACTGGCGCACAGCTGGCCCCTGGGTCTTCGCAAGTATGCGTTTCCCCCAGTGAGCCTTCTTGCACAGACCTTGTGCAAGGTCAGGGAGGACGAGGAGCAGGTCCTGCTCGTTGCGCCGTATTGGCCCAACCGGACTTGGTTAGCGGAACTCATGCTCCTCGCGACAGCCCCTCCGTCGCCGATTCCTCTGAGGAAGGACCTCCTTTCCCAGAGACGGGGCACCTTGTGGCACCCGCGTCCAGACCTCTGGAGACTCCATGTCTGGTCCCTGGACGGGACACGGAGGTTCTAGGTGACCTACCACAGGGTGTGGTAGACACCATCACTTCCGCTAGAGCCCCCTCTACGAGGCGCCTCTTTGCGTTGAAGTGGAACCTGTTCGTCGACTGGTGTTCTCCAGTCCACTGAGCGGGTCTTGCGGAACAGCAGTGTGATTTTTTTCCTAGCTAGCTCCCGCCATATAACGTAAGAAACTGTTCTAGCGGGAAGCTAAGCTGGGCGCTGGAAGGGGCCAGCATCATGGCGTTTAATTAGGGATCCCAATTCGTTGGAAACTCCTCCGACGAGACGCAGGATTTCCCACGAAAGGGAACGTCTCAGTTACGTCTGTAACCCTCGTTCCCTGAGTAGGGAACGGAGACGTCTCGTCCCGTCGCCATGCTTGCTGTACCTTCGCGGAGGACTGGGCTCTGTTCGGCTCCTCAGCGAAAAAGCATTGTGTATGCGTTTGCTTCCGCCCTTTATACCCGCACTGGCAGGCGGGGCGCGGAATGCAAATCTTGCATGCCAATATTTATTGGATCGTTTTAGTTCACTCGAAGTCGATTGGTCTCCCTAGCGTGATCCCAATTCGTTGGAAACTCCTCCGACGAGACGTCTCCGTTCCCTACTCAGGGAACGAGGGTTATAAACGTAACCGAGACGATTTCAGTAATGCGTATGAATGAATTTCACCAAGGTTGATCAATGTTTTTCATTTCACTAGTGTTGAGGCTTTTCAATAATTGTTGCCAATACGGCCCTACACACTAGAGTAGAGATCTCATATTTGTCTCCTTTAAAGTTTCAGACAAGAAGGAACATTTATCTAGTTCATTTGTACAGTATGGTGTACTGGCAGTATAGCAGTATAGTTTTGTATAATTAGTGTAGAAATATGTGAAATGCTTATAAATCATTAAATGTTTAAGTTTTATAGACCCCATTATTACACTTTCTTCAAGTGTCCAGACATGTATTGTTAACCATTTAATATGAAGAGACAATTTTATTTGTCTTTTTCATTATAATATATATTATAACATTTCTAAAGACACTTATTTACTGTTGTGGTAATAAACACTTATGTGTTAAACTCAAGCATGAAGTTATAAGGCAAAGCAAATAATAGAAATAAATGATGAAGATGAAAATGGTCTTAAGATAAAAGCTTCAGGCCATTCAGTCTGTATACTGTAAGCTGTGAATGCCCTGCAGACCAAATCCATTCAAGAGAATGAGTTTGCGGATTCGAAAATTAATATTTACACTATAAATATGACAATAAATTCCCTTGTCACTTGTGTCCCTTGTCACTTGTGTAAAATAAAGCTTGCATAATAAAATGATGGTAATACTGTACATATGTAACTGTCTGTCATTTATTTATTTGCCAATCGACTCATTTTTTTTAAAGAAGTGCCAGTTATAAATTAACTAAAAAATTTTTTAATTAATACATAATTAGCTAACTGTGTAGTGCTGGGCGGTTTGACCAAAAATGTATATCACGGTTTTTTTCAAAATTATGCCGGTTTTCCGTTTTTTTTTTTTTCATGCATAATCAGGTGTTAAAAGCATTTTCTACTGGTTGAGAGAGGAATTACTGCAATAAATTGACTTAGGATGGTTTATTTTACTGTCATTAGTGAATAATGTAGAATAATTCCACACTAGTAATACAGGTTTTGCATGGCCCTAGAAAGTTATGCTGTTGTTTACAAATAAGATGCAGTCATGATTCTAATGAAGTGAGGAATCAGAACGCAAAGACAATTGCAGTCAAAATACAGAACTTTTACTGTGCAAATTTCACTTTTTTTATTTTATAAAAACCAATACAAAAAGTAGAAAATACCTCCAAACAACAGACCTGCTCCTCTTTTTGGACGGCGCAGCAGAGAGAGCCCCGGCCGCGCGCGCGTGCACTCAGCCTTGTTTATACTCGACGCGTCCGCAAGAGCGCGAGTCTCCGCAGACTGCGCGCGGGTCTCCACAAACGGACGAGGCGTTTTATACTTGACGCGCTCGCCGTTGTGCTATTCTGTGAAACGACAGGGGGCGACTCGGAGTAATTCTCCTCTAAACCACCAGGAATCAGCAGTGAAGAAGTAGTTTGCCGTTTATTAGTAGTTTGTTAATTTCTGATTCATATAAAAAGAGTAATAAATGCAGTAGGTTTATTGTACATTCACTGCATGTAAACTAGTTAAACAACTGAAGCCTTATTGAAGAGTGTTTAAACCTTAATTTCATCAGCAGGGCTTACTTCTGCTATTGTAGGCTTATTTTGTAAATGTAAGCAGTTAGCCTACTTTAGACGGGTGCAAACTGGGTGCTTAATGCAAATGTGTTCCTATTCACAAAATGGGAGGCTTTTATGGTCGCCAATGAATGCAAATGTATCTGTGTATAGAAGGATCATAAACATGTGGTACAGACGTACCAGTTCGGCAAAATTCGGCTCGAAGTCGTTCATCTTCGGATGCGGCGCCGCGCGCGAAGTTACAAAAAATGCCGTGCACACCGCCAGGCGAAATGGGGTCTTGCGCACCCAACGCGCACGACCGCCCACACCGCAATGACGTCATTTTTGCCGCGCGCGCTTTGCGCTCTTGCGGACGCGTCGAGTATAAAGCCTTGTTTATACTCGACGCGTCCGCACGAGCGCGAGTCTCCGCTAACTGCGCGCGCCCCTCTCCAAACGGACGAGGCGTTTATACTTGACGCGCTCGCCGTTGTGCTATTCTGTGAAACGACAGGGGGCGACTCGGAGTAATTCTCCTCTAAACCACCAGGAATCAGCAGTGAAGAAGTAGTTTGCCGTTTATTAGTAGTTTATTAATTGCTGATTCATAAAAGAGTAATAAATGCAGTAGGTTTATTGTAGCCTACTTTCACTGCATGTAAACTAAACAACTGAAGCCTTATTGAAGAGTGTTTAAACCTTAATTTCATCAGCAGGGCTTACTTCTGTTATTGTATGCTTATTTTGTAAATGTAACCATTACTTTAGACAAGTGCAAACTGGGTGCTTAGTGCAAATGTGTTCCTATTCACAAAATGAGAGGCTTTTATGGTCGCCCATCAATGCAAATGTATCTGTGTATAGAAGGATCATAAACATGCTGGTACAGACGTACCAGTTCGGCTAGATTCGGCTCGAAGTCGTTCATCTTCGGATGCGGCGCCGCGCGCGAAGTTACAAAAAGTGCCGTGCACACCGCCAGACGAAATGGGGTCTTGCGCACCCAACGCGCACGACCGCCCACACCGCAATGACGTCATTTTTGCCGCGCGCGCTTCGCGCTCTTGCGGACGCGTCGAGTATAAACCAGGCTTAAACCAGGCTTCACGTCTTCAAACAACACGAGCGCTGTCTTGCGCTCTCTCCCTCGCGCTGCCGCGCATATTAATCCAAATCAATTGACAGACACGATAGTAAACGGTCGGAAGACTGTAGTTTCACGTGGAGCATTTGGAGATTTTTTTTTTTAGATTAACGTTAGAGACTCTAGGTCTACACTCAATGAACAACATCTCAACACTAAATTATAACGGCCTGTCTCATATAGACGCCTGTCTCAAATAGCCTACAAGCTGGTGCAGTTCGACGATTTGGGAATATAAAAGCCTGGGCTATTATATGACGTTTTACGCTAGTTTGCAGCATACATCTTCCCTGTCACGCAACACCAGAGCACTGCTGTTTACCCTCGCCTCGCAGTTGCTGCTTAGAAGTGCGACATTGTAAGGGTCCGTCTGAAACAGTGTCGCGCGGCGCAGCGTAACGTCCGTTCCGAACGTTGTGTAATTAAATACACCGGTATGGCGGTTTATTCAAAATCAACATCGTGACGAAAATATAAACCGGTTTTCGGTTTGAACCGGTTTACCGCCCAGCACTATAACTGTGTGATTTTCTACTGTACGTTCTGTTATGCATCATTGTTCTGCGTTCTCATTGGTTTGCTGCTGACATTTGGGGGATGCGAAAGGAAAGCTGACAGGGAATAGAGCTACAGGGATGACATCAAAACCTGGAAGACTAATCCTCCACTGGTTGCCTCGAATTTATGGAAGCTTGTTTCTGCCACGGAATAAAACAATCTAAAAGATAATCGTGACTATTTATCTTGCAATTCGGACTTTTTCTTGCAATTGCTATTTAAGTCACGCAATTGTGAGTTTGGCCCTGTCTCACATGGCACCATAAACCGCACTTTCATGACGTAACACCGCTTTAACTGTTGGGAAGAAGTCTGCTGCGGAGCTCGCTTCAGTGTGGGCTCAGCCAAAGTGAGCATGTGACCCTTCTGAAACCTAAAATTACTAAATGGGACACCCCAAGTCTCATGGGCACGCAGAAGCCATTGTAAGTCTACAAGACTGGAAGTGCATATGAAGTGTGCCATTTGGGACAGGGCCTTTATATCTCCGTGAGTGGATTCTGACTAAATGAAACGCCTCTGATTGGCCACTGCGTTCAATAGACCAACAAACATGACTGATTGGCTACATTTCTCACCGCTGTAAAAACATTGTAAATAAAAACATTTGACGTTCTCCAGAGCTCAAACACAAAAACACACTTGAGAGTTTACCAGTATGATATTATTACAGAATCAACTGAGGGTACTCTTGCATTCATTTGAGAGTGCTTATATTTAAATTTGACTTTGTGATGATTTTTACCCATGTTTTAATTTAACAAAAAATTAACAGACCCCTGCAGTACGGCTGCAGACCCTTGTGTTAAACTGATCTGAACTGAGAGAGTGAAGAGTGTGTCATTGTTCTCTACAGGTTGAGGGATTGTGGAGTCACAGATGAAGGTTTTGCTGCTCTGACTTCAGCTCTGAGATCAAACCCCTCACACCTGAGACAACTGAGTCTGTCTGGGAATAAACTAGGAGATTCAGTTCCTCTGCTCTCTGCTGTACTGGAGGATCCTCACTGTAAACTGGAGAATCTGTGGTAAGATCATATATGATTCACGCATGAAACACAATGTAAAATAGCCTATATTTGAAATGTTCAGCCTTTTTCTGCTGCTGTTATTGAGCTTATTGAACTGTAAGTGAGTGAACACATGAGCTGCTCTTCAGTAACATGATTCTGCAGGACTGAGTCACTGAAATACACACTGTCACATCACAATCAACACTTCAGTCTCTTGACTTTAAAACCGACTCGATCTCAACACATTCAGAACTTAGAAATGAAGAACATGCTGGATTTATTCTTGCAGTTTGTCACGTTCATCTTTCTGCAGGGACTGTTTTTAAAATATTGTTTACACAATTAAAACAAATCATTATTCCATACGCACTGTATTAGTACAGATCTAAAAAAAAAGACTAGATTTTTAATAATCATGTTTTGAGCTCTGTGACATTTTAGATCTCAGTCCAATGATCCATCAAAAATGTTGATTTGTGCTTTAAGTTTGTATTTTCTCTTTAATAATGGATTCACTGCTAAGCTGATCTGAACTGAGAGAGTGAAGAGTGTGTCATTGTTTTCTACAGGTTGAGTGATTGTGGAGTCACAGATGAAGGTTTTGCTGCTCTGACTTCAGCTCTGAGATCAAACCCCTCACACCTGAGAATGCTGAATCTGTCTGTGAATAAACTAGGAGATTCAGTTCCTCTGCTTTCTGCTGTACTGGAGGATCCTCACTGTAAACTGGAGATTCTGCAGTAAGATGAACTCTCCAATAACACATATATTTATCCTTGGTAAATATTCTTTATTAGTAATGTAATCATTTTAACTTTTTTACTAAAGGATCACCAACTTTGCTTGTTAAACCCTAGTGTCACGGTTCCTCTGGTTTCCTGGTCCTGTCCCACACTACATTTCCCAGCATTCCCCTGGATCCTCACCTGCACTCGATTCCCTCATCACCACACCTGATCTCTATCACGTCATAATCATCTCATCACCAGCCTTTATATTCTGTTTGCTCTCACTCCCTCACTGCCGGGTATTATATGTTAAACATTATTCTGTTCCATTGTGTCTTTTAAAGTTCTTGTGCTGGGCTAGTGTCTGCTGTGTTGCTAGCGAGGTGGATCCTTGCAATATCAGTAAGACATTATGAGGATCGTCTGATAGAGAACTTCACTCTTCTTCTGTGAGTGATATGATGAGGATCGTCCGAGAGAGGACTTCACTCTTCTTCTGTGAGTTATATGATGAGTATCGTCCGGAGAGGACTTCACTCTTCTTCTGTGAGTTATATGATGAGGATCGTCCGAGAGAGGACTTCACTCCTCTTCTGTGAGTTATGATGAGGATCGTCCGAGAGAGGACTTCACTCTTCTTCTGTGAGTTAAATGATGAGGATCGTCCGAGAGAGGACTTCACTCTTCTTCTGTGAGTTAAATGATGAGGATCGTCCGAGAGAGGACTTCACTCTTCTTCTGTGAGTCAAGAATCAAGTATCTTCAGTGAGTTATGTTCTGTTGACTGTCCGAGAAAGAGGACCTCTTGTATCTTCTGTGAGTTATCCTTAAGAGTCATTTCAAGAATGTACTTCCTGTGTTCTATTATAATTTAAGTTTATTTTTCTGTCTGAAGACTTTTCCTAAGTTCCTGAACTTCTATTGGTCTGTGGAATTGCCTTAAATAAACTTCTGTGAATTGTATTCTGGTCTTCAGCCTGGTTATGTTGTGACAGAATACCCGGCCAACTCAAGGCAAGCTCCACCCACTTCCTCTACTTTCGCTACCAACGCGTCTCAGTCAATTATGGATACTGCTGCTTCCACCGTGGCAGCTCAGTTGATTCAAGACATCGTCACTAGTGTTCTTCCTTCTGCTTACATCAGTCCCATGGAATTACCGGCTACATATTCGGGGGAAGATGATAGCAGGGACTTCCTCTTCCGTTGTGAACTTTACTTTGTGGTAAATTCAACTCATTTCACTTCTGACACAAGTAAGATTGCCTTCGTTCTCTCCCTTCTTACTGGCCATGCCCAGAGGTGGGCACAACTCTGTTGGTTTCTGATGCTTCTATTTTCCAGAATTTGAGTTATTTAACCAAAAGTTTCCATGTCGAGTTTGCTCAATCGCCTAAAGCACAGCCCTTTGAGCAAGAACCCCTAATTCGTCCTGGACTCAGCGCATGGCCCCGATCACGTAATCTCGTTTCCAACAGTGCCAACATGATGTCCAAGTTATCTGACCCCGCTTTGATGTCCGTCCGTGGAGCTCTCAGGCCTGCACTTCATGCCAGTCCAATACAGAGCCCGTCTCCGAGCCAGAGACTGTCCAGCCAGAGACCGGTTCACCGCTGGTTCTGTCCAGCTCAGGTCCCTCTTCGCCGCTGGTCCCGTCAAGTCCTGAGCCGCCTTCGCCGCTGGTCCAGTACAGAGCCCGAGCCCTTCTCCGAGCCCGAGCCCGTCTCCGAGCAAGAGCTATTCGTCTGCTCAGTCAGTCAAGGTCCAAGCCTAGTCCACATTAAAGTCATCGTCTGCTCAGATGAACCAGCTCAATGTATCAGTTCAATTCCGTTGCACAGAAGAGCCAGTACAATTAATTTGCCCAGTCAAGCAGAGTCGTTTGTCTACCCAGTCGAATACGAGTCAAGTCCGACCGAATGCAAAGAGTTGCCCAGAAGAGCCAGTGTCGGCTGTCTGCCCAGACGAGTCTGTGTCGACTGTCCACCCAGGCAAACTCGAGCCAACTTTCAGTCCAGTCGAAATCAAACTCCAGACTGTCCTCTGCACAGTTAAACTAATACCTCTCGTCGGCCCAGCCAAGTCGGAGCAAATCATCGACCCTGACCAACCCTATTTAGAACCTGCTCCTCCGTGGGCGGTCACTCGGCCTACTCCACCGTGGCTGACCACTCGGCGCGCTCCACCCTGGCCTTCCGAAATGGGGTCTCCACCCGAGAGAAAACCTCCACCCTGGTCACCTGAAGGTCACGTCCGCCCTGGTCGACCTCACAATCTACTCCTCTCTGACTTCTCCCCGGCTCCATCCTGGTTCGACCCTAGTTTCCACTATGACCTCTCCCTGACTCTCTCCTCCCTTCTGTTGTTTAGGCGTGAGGACGGGCCTCCGGGGAGGGGGGAGTTCTGTCACGGTTCCTCTGGTTTCCTGGTCCTGTCCCACACTACATTTCCCAGCATTCCCCTGGATCCTCACCTGCACTCGATTCCCTCATCACCACACCTGATCTCTATCACGTCATAATCATCTCATCACCAGCCATTATATTCTGTTTGCTCTCACTGCCGGGTATTATGTTACACATTATTCTGTTCCCTTGTGCTTTTTAAAGTTCTTGTGCTGGGCTAGTGTCTGCTGTGTTGCTAGCGAGGTGGATCCTTGCGATATCAGTAAGACATTATGAGGATCGTCTGAGAGAGCACTTCACTCTTCTTCTGTGAGTTATATGATGAGTATCGTCCGAGAGAGGACTTCACTCTTCTTCTGTGAGTTATATGATGAGGATCGTCCGAGAGAGGACTTCACTCTTCTGTGAGTTAAATGATGAGGATCGTCCGAGAGAGGACTTCACTCTTCTTCTGTGAGTTGTATTCAGTGGATCGTCTGAGAGGACTTCACGCTGCTTCTGTGAGTCAAGAATCAAGTATCATCAGTGAGTTTTGTTCTGTTGACTGTCCGAGAAAGAGGACCTCTTGTATCTTCTGTGAGTTAGCCTTAAGAGTCATTTCAAGAATGGACTAACTGTGTTCTCTTATAATTTAAGTTTATTTCTGTCTGAAGACTTTTCCTAATTTCCTGAACTTCTATTATTCTGTGGAATTGCCTTAAATAAACTTCTGTGAATTGTATTCTGGTCTTCAGCCTGGTTATGTTGTGACACCTAGCTTGTCTTGTGTGGGTCTGAAGGAGTCCAACCAAACAATTGCACATCCACACAACACAAATGACAGACAATTGTATACATTTTTATTGAGAGCTCATTTTCTGTACAATTATAAATTTACCAGGAAAACCAAAACCAGTAGTTTTATGTGGGATTCAGACACTAAGTTAAACAATAAATTACAAGTGATACTTAATTCAGTGCAAATGCACATTAATTAAATACTCAGTTAAATCAGTGAACATCACAGGTGTGCCAATGCTTGATTAAACATGCTAATCCTAAAACATTAATGTTATTCCCAGCATATATATATATCATTACAATAAGACAAAACAAAACTATAATAAATGTCCTAAAGAACAACTCTATAAAAAGGGAAAAGAAATAGAAAAAAATAATAATATCAGGGACAAAAATTCTTCAGGGTCTTCTAATAATTTAAATTTCTTTAATGAATTGATTAATAATCCACTTTTAAATGTTGACATTCTTAAGGTTTTACAGTAAATCCAAATGTATTTATTTTTAAAACAGAAAAAAAATGCACTGAAAAAGTGTGTTGTATTTAAATGATTTAATCATGCACATGGGTTCCATATGAACCAATTAAGTTAAACACAGTTAATTTGTTCACATAATGTCAACATCATGGAATCAAGTCATTTCCAAGTAACCCAATTAGGAAGTTTTAAAGTGGTTTTAATATGGTTCCCTAACTGGATTAATTCAATGTCTTATATTTTTGTGTCACATGACTGAATTATAAGATTATATTAGCTAGCTACCACACTATTAATTAGCAATAGCATATATTAGCATGCTAAATGCTAAGCATGAAATATAATTGTAATATAAGTAATAAACATTAGATATACAAATATTATTTAGTACTAAGAATCTCTTCAAAATATTAATGAATATTATTAATATTATTTAACTAAAATATGGTACATTTAATTGATAAAAAGTTTATTAATGTTATCTCTTTATCACTCCATATAGTTACAGCACTGCATGGTATTTGTCCCTCAGTTTTACCTCAAGTACACGGAAAACCGGCATCCTTTATAAAACAGTGTAGAATAGAGTGGCATTGCTTTTCACTACATTCAAATCACATCACACATGGCAATCTTTAATAAAAATGGTAATTTTACACACCGTTTACACACCATCATTGTTCTCTACAGGTTGTGTGATTGTGGAGTCACAGATGAAGGTTGTGCTGCTCTGACTTCAGCTCTGAGATCAAACCCCTCACACCTGAGATATCTGGATCTGTCTAGGAATAAACTAGGAGATTCAGTCATCAAGCTTCTCTCTGATCTAAAGAAGGATCCACATTATAAACTGGAGACACTATTGTAAGTAGATTATTTACTACAGATTACAAAATACAGTAAAATTGTTTACTTTGTAACCTAATCTAAATAATTTAGAATACTTTGAAATACTAATAAGGTTTGTAACACACAGGGTCCACCAAACATAGGACTTGGTTTTCCCCTGCATATTATTTTTAACAACATCAGTTTTACACAGTATTTCTTGAAGAAAAACAAAATATTTTTAGAAAAAAATGATAACTTTATTTTTTTTCTGATGCAACATGCACAATGCATTAAAAGCTGGGGTGTGTACATTTTTTAAATTGCATAAACAGGATAAATTATAATTATTTTGTCTTCTGCGAAACAGGGAAGGTACTAAATGAAAAAAAGATGATCTTTAAACAAAATTTACACATCATAATCCTGTTTAAAGTTTACACCACCTGCTCTTAATGCATTGTTTCATTCTTGAGCATCAGTAAATGTTTCCACCTTTTGTAATAGGTACAAAAGCCCAGTCATTGTTGAATGCAGTTATTGTTGAAAAGGTGTCAAATATGCAGAAGATGCTGGAAAATCTAAATATCTGCAATTTTTCTGAAGAACAGCGGGCAGTTTAAAGGTTCAGTTATTTTTCCTAGATCCTGTAATAAACATGATTTGTTCTCATTATTCTGAGAACAGACACAGTCTCTATGGAATGGACTAGATATGCTGTATTATCATGTAATCAGTTAGTATAGATGTTGTCCGACAGGAGGTCTGATCTGACTCTGGGCTGCAGGCCATTGTCATAGAAGAATTTTATAATTAGGGCCCAAGCCCTGAGAGGGGCGAAGGCCCTATTGTTTTCCTTAGGATTATTTATTATTAGGGCCCAAGCCCTAAGGGCGAAGGCCCTATTGTTTTCCTAAGGATTATTTATTCTTATTATTATTAGGGCCCAAGCCCAAAGGGCGAAGGCCCTATTGTTTTCCTTAGGATTATTTATTAGGGCCCAAGCCCAAAGGGCGAAGGCCCTATTGTTTTCCTTAGGATTATTTATTAGGGCCCAAGCCCAAAGGGCGAAGGCCCTATTGTTTTCCTAAGGATTATTTATTATTATTATTAGGGCCCAAGCCCAAAGGGCGAAGGCCCTATTGTTTTCCTTAGGATTATTTATTATTCTTCTTCTTATTCTTATTATTAGGGCCCAAGCCCAAAGGGCGAAGGCCCTATTGTTTTCCTTAGGATTATTTATTAGGGCCCAAGCCCTAAGGGCGAAGGCCCTATTGTTTTCCTAAGGATTATTAGGGCCCAAGCCCAAAGGGCGAAGGCCCTATTGTTTTCCTTAGGATTATTAGGGCCCAAGCCCAAAGGGCGAAGGCCCTATTGTTTTCCTTAGGATTATTAGGGCCCAAGCCCAAAGGGCGAAGGCCCTATTGTTTTCCTAAGGATTATTTATTATTATTATTATTATTATTTTTTTTTTTTTACTACCTTTTGGACACTTTTGGAGGCCTTAACATGCTCAAAAACTCCTGAAACTTTGCACACATGTCAGAACCCGCGGCCATCAGGGCCGGGCTGAAGATGGTACCCGGGCGTGGCAGGGGGGCTCGACAGCGCCCCCTGGAACGGGGTCCGAAAACATGGTCCATAAATCAAACACGCTTGCATGTAATAATATGAAACTCGGTACACATGTAGATCTCATCGTTTCATATATACTTCACACTCTTACTTTTTACCCCAGCCCAACAGGAAGTGGGCTATTTAGGGTTGTTGGTAAAACACACGCAAAGGAATTTGAAGTACTTCTCCTAGAGAATTCAAACACACGGCACGAAACTCGGTCAGCGTGAAGTCAAGACATTGAGGATGAAAGTTTGCGAGGGGATTTTTGATATCTCGAACGGTTTGGCCGTGGCGAGGAAACAAAATTATGGCGAGAAACGTGAAACAGGAAGTGTGTCATAACTTCAGCATACATTAACTAATCTTGATGAAACTTCAGCAGTGTGTTCGTTGTAAGAGCCCGATCATATGGATGTGACTATTGTGAGTCAAAGTTATAGCGCCACCAACTGGCAGCAGGAAGTGTGTCACTTTCAAAATGCTTTGAAATCACCCTCTTATTTTTACCCGATTTGCTTCAAACTTCATTTGTATAATGTAAATACACGGCAGATGAAGACCTGTGAATGGATTCTTGATATCTTTGAAACTGTTGCTGTGGCAATCCATCAAACTTTAATATTCTTTTTGGATGCTTTTGAGACTCTTAGCATGCCTGAAATTGCTTAAAATTGCATGAAACTCGACAGACAGATCACATTTATTAGCCAGGTGATATGTGCATAGTTTCAGAAACGGGCGTGGTGCAGGGACTCAGTAGCGCCACCTTTTGACAAAAGTGGGGGGGTTAGTTTCATCTAGAGTTACATAAATCTGTATTTATATAGTTCTCCTCCAGCCAGACAACTTTCTAATTTACAGTCATTAGTAACAACCAAGAGGAAGTCAGATATTTTGGTTTGAATATGGTCATTTCTCTCTGTGACTGCTGTCTGTGTGTGTGTCTGTGAGTGTGGGAAGGGGGAGGGGGAGTGGGGCTAGATTAACCATTTCACTGCTGTGTGGTTTGGCCTTCATTAAAAAAGAAAATAAATGTCTTAAGCCTTGTATTTTTTAAATACGTTTTTTTTAATAAAGGCATATAACAGACATGCTGCATTTAAATTTTTTTAATAAAACATTGTTTTTTATGTTTTTCAAGCCATTTGATTTATGAGGACTTTTGAAATGTCCTCATAAACCACCCATAAGTTGTAATACCAGTGTAATACACGTCATTATACAAATTTGTGTCCTCATAGATCACATAAACCAACCCACACAAACCAACCCACACACACACACACACACACACACCAAATTGACGGTGGTTGGCAATGGTATATTTAAAAGTGCATAATTGTAATATCTGCAAGGCACCCCTAGTCCAATCTTATTAAATGTATGCTTCATCTTTCATTTTAATTTGTAAATTTGATCAATAAATTCAATTATTTAGAATAATAAGATACTATATGGCTGTTACCCTAGGTAGGGCTGATCAAATTACATCATTTACATTGAAAAATAACAATGCATTAAATGATGTTATGAGATTGTTTTAAATATGAGTCAATTAAAAATCGTTGGAAAGAATGATACTTTTAAACATAACACTGAACCGTCACGTTTCTCAATACCAAGTACGCAAACTTCGGACTTGCGTCCTTGGTAGTTCGGACTTGCAAGTTCGACTCGGGAGAACGAACTCCCGAGGACGGGACGCGAGTCTGGCTGCAAATGGAACAGTGCGTTCTTGCTCGCGTCACTCAGATCGCTCTGGCTACTCCGGTTATCTCTCTATGTATATTTTAGGCAACCATAAAACGAAATATGTTATAAAACACCACTCAAAAATATTAAACATATTAATGGCCACACAAATCTGGTTCAGGCTACACATAGGCTACATTGATTATCTTCACTGCATATATAACACGAAATATAAATCGCAACCCTTCTTTTTTGTTTTTTATTTTAAAAAATGAATCATTAAAACGGACATTTAAAAAACAGACAGGGTTGTTTCATTTTATTTTATTATTCATGTTCATACAGTGAAGACAATGTAAAATAAATATTACAAATATTCGAATTATTTTAAAATATATTAAATAAAATTACACAACCCTGTTTCTTTTTGTTAAATGTCAGTTTTAATGATCAATCCAGTATAAAAGTAGCCTAAAAGGTATAAGAAGCGATATAACGAGAAATAAAGCGAACGATTCAGTCAAACATAAGTCAGCTCTCTAATAGTGCTACAAAGTTAAATTTAAATAGCCTATATATAAAATTATGAAACTTCACTTAGCCCTCAGCCAAAACAAATTGCCATGGAACAAACTATAGATTACAAACTTTATATTAATCTATATAGATGAATTGTTTAACCACTAGACTAGAGACATCAGAGCCAGCGGCAAACATCAAAGCACACGCCGAGGAAAAGCTGTTGCTGTCGGTGTTGGGCGCCGAACGCCCGCTGATTGCCTGGATCTCACAACTCCGAAAACGTCAGATAGATTTTTCAAATAGGCGCTCTCTTTATAAATAAACCACAGATTTGAGCTTTAAACAACTACATTCTCGACTGAAACACTCTTAAAATTGCATTTCGTGACACAATAACAGTAGTATTTTGATATTACGCGGGTTTTCTCCTCTGCTATTGACGCTTGCTGGTTGGTGCGAGATGCATTCTGGGATACCTGTCTGTCTCGAGTCCGCACAAGTCACCTCACGATGCATCCTCGGTAAACGGGGCGGATCAAGAACACATACGGGGATTTGAACTGTCCTTGGCTAGATGTGAACTTTGAATTGGAACAGTACTTGGGCAGCGACTGATGACGTTTCACAAGTCCACAAGAACATAAGTACAGACAAGAACGCATATTGAGAAACGGCCACCGTCTTAATGAGCGAGTCATTGATTCATTCGTTCAAACGATTTGTTCGAACGACTGAGTCATTCATGAATGAGACAGGTATGGATTGGTCATTGAATCTAGGGTTTGCGATGTCTACCAATTTGGCATCAGACGATGTGTACAGTGAAACATCGCGATGGACGATGATATCGGAGGAGGGTCGGGGCTAACGTTTTAATTTTTCACTTAAGCAATAAGCCCCGCAAAGCCGTGTTTTACAGTGGATTTAGAACAGCTAAGGGGCGTAGGCACAACGCGGAGATATTTTCCTCTACATCTCATCAGCAATTTTGATTTCGGCACGCTCTGAGTCTGCAGCAGCTGACCACTAGGAGCGAATGTACATGATGTACAATGTACACGTGACAGAGCAGCCAGATCCAGACTGTGCTTTCGTGCTGTGGCTGGCGCTGAGCCAGAGACAGACGCGTTCAGTGCTTGTCATATTATATCACAACTATTCAGTGTTTTTAACCACATAATGTTTATTTTAGGTTTCAGACATTTAAATGCATATAACTTATAGCAAAACAATACATTTATAGTTTGTAAAATACACAATGGTGTCTATGGAAGCAGCCATAACAACCCATTCAAATATATTTGCCGACGGATTTTATTCATATCAGACACACAGTGTAAGTAACTATAAAGTTAACTCTATTCTTCTCCCAGTTCACCGGCCATGTATTTCGGGAGAAACTGTTTTTTAAACGACAAAACAAACTCACTTACACACATTTGAGAATCAGAATAGAAGATAGTTAATGACATGGTAACCAGGTTTGTTAATATTTATAAATAAAAGCGCTAACGTTACATGTCTATTTTGGCTGTGGTGAATCACGTGCCAAGCATGACGCGTCACCATGGAAACATGGGGGGGGGGGGGGGGGGATCGCGATGCTGGCTTAAAGCAAAGAAGCCAAGAGGCGAAACTCTGATGCTTTTCTGGTAACAGCCACTAGGTGGCGCTTCGGGAGCGCGGCCGCCATTTTGGGATGAATATTCCAACGGGAGTTACTGGACAACAGCACAGATAACAGTTTTTTGAGGTAGTTTTTTCTTGCATTATAGAATATTTCCATTTTATGCAACTTTACACATTTACTATTATTATTAGTTACCAACTCCACTTGGCCTGAAATATATTTTGTACGTTTTAATCCCCTGGATCATGCTACAAACATGATGATCTTATGGAACATTATGCATTGCTGTGTCCGTTATCCTATAATTGCCACAATTTTGTACAGTGGCTGTGTGTTTTTGTTTACATAGTCTTGCTTTAACGGTCATTAATATACGATATAAGAAGTTTACTGTAAAGCTGTTTCTATTGCTGTTGTATAGGCCTAATAGTTGTACAAATAGAGAGTTTGTAGGCCTAATACTGTATACGTGTTGTTGTAGCCATTAAATAAGCGCATTTAGTTTCATATTTGTTCAAATATTATAATGTTTTTTTCCCCATATTGATTATGAAAAGTGAACAGCATGAGTATGATATCGGGAGACATGAAGTGGCTCATACATGATTTTGACTCATTAGCCTACGCTGTGTTTTGTAGAAAGCCTTTCTTTAAAATTAATTTCGTTTTGTATAAATTCTATCTTATTTTTTTTTTTTTTTTAAATTTAATCGGCTGGATTTAATAAATGGCAAATATAGCAGACATAATCATGACATCCGGCGCTCGTCTTGAGCGAATCTCATCATAAATTAACCGAAATATGCCTCAGACATGAGAAATATAGAAAGCTTGCAACTAAATATTTAAACGAAACTATTCCAAACGAAAAGAAATAGGCTACTCTCTGATTATGTTGCACACTCACATATGTTGAAATAACGAGATATTATGTCGAAATAACATTATAAATAATACATCTTTAAATATATTTGATTGAATGCTGAATGTTGTTCTTATTCAATTTAGTAAAATTAAAACTTTAGTTGTGATAATTAAAATGATTGAATATTAAATATCGAAGTTTTGCTCATTTAATAATAGTGGCACAATATAGGCTATAAGTGCGCAGCTCCCCCTGTCAATGATCTAGCACCCCCTCGGCACCTGCGTTAAAAAATCTGGCGCTGCCTCCTCTTTTTACATAATTATTTCAACCTAAAAATGACCTCTGCACTGGGCTAAATATATGTATAATATATGACTGCCGAGTGGCTTTCACCCCAAAATGGCGGAAGCGTAGCGCTGCTGCTGGGCGCTGGTGTTGCAATGGAACGTTCTATTGGCTTTCACTTCTTGTAAATATACGTTCTTTGCTTAAAGTCCCCATGAACCGGAAGTTGCAAACGGCTTTTCTCCAGTGCTGTGACGTATTTCCGAGAGAAACGGAATACTAAATGAGGCAAAATAGTGAGCGTGGCTTTTTTTTTCCAACTAGCACCTGATTGGATCTAGAAAAATGCACCTCCTCGCCATCTCTCCTTTCACACGCTGTGTGCCTGTCTACTGTCAGTTGGAGGGGCGTGATTACTGATGTTAAGCAGACACCCAAACCATCAAGCCTACGTCATCGGGCAAGGTCCTCCAGTGCAGAGGGGAGGGGCATTTTCAGAATTTGATTAAAGATTACGAAGCCAAAAAATTTTTTTGTGTGGATTGACTTGCACGGATGAATTGTTCACCACAAAACGATCAATTTAGGCAAACAAAGTAAGTATGGTCAATTTTGATTTCATGGGGACTTTAACATCGTGATGTCTGTCAGCCATCACGATGGACGATGATATCGTCAATCTTTGAGTAAACCAATTTGTCCAAAATGCTGAATCATTCAGTAATGAGAAAACATGTTGCTGTGAGATGCGCAATGGTTCTGCTGTGATCTTTGTTTAACTATTTTCGCTGCTGAAACAGAAAAACCGTCAATATTGCATCTAAAATGTAAGTGACTTGACGTGTGTGTGTGTGTGTGTGTGTGTGTGTGTGTGTGTGTGTGTGTTACAGTGAAAAGAGTTTAACCCTTTAAGGCAGTGGATCTCAATCCTGGTCCTAGGGAGCCACTGCTCTGCATAGTTTGTATGTCTCCCTCATTTAACACACCTGATTCAGATCATCAGCTGGTTAGGAAAGAGCTTTATTAACTGAAGTGGGTGTGTCAGATAAAGGAGACATATAAAATGTGCAGAGCAGTGGTACCCTAGGACCAAGATTGAGAACCACTGCTTTAAGGCCTTGTCTTTTTTGGATATATCTTCTTTTTTTTTTTATGTGCATACAACCCATATATTTTAAATGTATTGTTTGCTTTAAATTAAATTAAGATTGTATGTTTGGTAATTGAACCTAAATAAATTTAAAATTAATGTGCTATATTTCAGATCAATATAATTGTTTTCTTTCATTTTAATCAACACTAACTTTATTCTCTATCTGTATTATAAATAACTTATTTCTGCATAAATTAAAAAATCCCCAATAATCCAGACCAACCAGAGCACACTAATTCTACAACATCATCAGTGCTGAAGCGGAACTACCAGAGCCGTTCGGCAGATAGCGAGCAGATATTTTGTGTCACGTCGTGCACAATAACCCTAAAGGCACCAGGCTGGCGGTGCCACTGGCTTTATATATTATATATATATAATATATATATATATATATATATATATATATATATATATATATATAGCTGCGAGCAGCGATGAAGGGCCAAAGCCGACGGTAGCGCCACCCTGGTGCACCAGGGTTGCGGTGCCACCGGCTTGGGCCCGTAATCGCTGCTCGCAGCTATATTTATTATATATATATATATATATATATATATATATATATATATATATATATATATATATATTATTATTATTATTCTTCTTCTTCTAATTATTTTTTTACTACCTTTTGGACACTTTTGGAGGCCTTAACATGCTCAAAAACTCCTGAAACTTTGCACACATGTCAGAACCCGCGGCCATCAGGGCCGGGCTGAAGATGGTACCCGGGCGTGGCAGGGGGGCTCGACAGCGCCCCCTGGAACGGGGTCCGAAAACATGGTCCATAAATCAAACACCCTTGCATGTAATAATATGAAACTCGGTACACATGTAGATCTCATCGTTTCATATATACTTCGCACTCTAACTTTTTACCCCAGCCCAACAGGAAGTCGGCTATTTAGGCTTGTTTGGAAAACGCATGCAATGGAATGTGAAACACTCCTCCTAGAGAATTCAAACACACGGCACGAAACTCGGTCAGCGTCAAGTCAATACATTGAGGATGAAAGTTTGCGAGGGGATTTTTGATATCTCGAACGGTTTGGCCGGGGCGAGGAAACGAAATTATGGCGAGAAACGTGAAAAAGGAAGTGTGTCATAACTACTGCATACATTAACTAATCTTGATGAAACTTCAGCAGTGTGTACGTTGTAAGAGCCCGATCACATGGATGTGACTATTGTGAGTCAAAGTTATAGCGCCACCAACTGGCAGCAGGAAGTGTGTCACTTTCAAAATGCTTTTAAATCACCCTCTTATTTTTACCCGATTTGCTTCAAACTTGATGTGTACAATGTAGACACACGCCAGATGTAGACCTGTGAAAGGATTGTTGATATCTTAGATGGTGTTGCCGTGACAACGCATCAAACTTTAATATTCTTTTTGGATACTTTTGAGATTCTTAGCGCACTTTTGGGGCCCTTAACGTGCTCAAAAACTCTTGAAACTTTGCACACGGGTCAGAAACTGCGGCCATCAGGGCCGGGCTGAAGCTGGTACCCGGGCGTGGCAGGGGGGCTCGACAGCGCCCCCTGGAACGGGGTCCGAAAACTTGGTCCATAAATCAAACACGCTTGCATGTAATAATATGAAACTCGCTACACATATAGATCTCATCGGTTAATATATCCTTTTTACTTTTACTTTTTACCCCAGCCCAACAGGAAGTCGGCTATTATCGTTTGTTTGGAAGCGTATGCCCCTGGAATTCGATATACTAATCCTAGAGAATTCAACCAATCGCCACGAAACTCGGTGTGCAAAGTCAAGACATTGAGGATGAAAAATTGCCAGGGGATTTTTGATATCTCGAACGGTTTGGCCGTGGCGAGGAAACGAATTTATGGCGAATAATGAAAACAGGAAGTGTGTTATAACTTCAGCATACATTAACTGATCTTGATGAAACTTCAGCAGTGTGTTCGCTGTAAGAGCCCGATCACATGGATGCGACTATTGTGAGTCAAAGTTATAGCGCCACCAACTGGCAGTAGGAAGTGTGTCACTTCCTAAAGGCTTTGAAATCACCCTCTTATTTTTACCCGATTTGCTTCAAACTTCATCTGTATAATGTAAATACACTGCAGATAAAGACCCTTGAAGGGATTCTTGATATCTTTGAAACTGTTGCTGTGGCAACGCATCAAACTTTAATATTCTTGTTTGATGCTTTTGATGCTCTGAGTCAATATGGCAAGCCGTTTTAACATTTAATCATTTTAACCTACTTGTCTCTTTTTTCATGCTACTAGTACTTATTTTTTAGATACTGGTATCTATTCCATTAAGTAATAGTACTTATTCATTAGCGACTAGTGCTTATTCTTTAGTACTAGTGCCTATTCTTTAGATAGTAGTGCTTATTCTTTAGATATTCTTTTGAATACGTATTAGTAGCTAATGAATAAGTACTGGTATCTATTTAATAGGTACTAGTATATAATGACTTAGAACTAGTATTTATTGAATAAATACTAGTATCTATTAATAGGTACTATTATCTAAAATGTCATTCTCTCTCTCTCTCTCTCTGAGCCAATATGGCAAGCCGTTTTAACATTTAATCATTTTAACATACTAGTCTCTATTTTCATGCTACTAGTACTTATTTTTTTAGATATTAGTATATATTCCATTAAGTACTAGTACTTATTCATTAGCGACTAATGCTTATTCTGTTTAGAATATTCAAAGTGCTTATTCAATTTGTATGCTTATTTATATTTTCAGAGCAGAAAATCCGATTTTTCTGCTTATTCAATATTGCATCTAAAATGTGACTTGACGTGTGTGTGTGTGTGTGTGTTGTGTGTGTGTGTGTGTGTGTGTGTGTGTGTGTGTGTGTGTGTGTGTGTGTGTGTGTGTGTGTGTGTGTGTGTGTGTGTGTGTGTGTGTGTGTGTGTGTGTGTGTGGTGTGTGTGAGAGAGAGAGATTGTGTCTGTTACAGTGACAAGAGTTTTTAAGCCTTGTCTTTTTGGATATATATAAATATTTTTTATTAAAAAAAAATGTGCATACAACCCATGTATTTTTAATGTATAGTTTGCTTTAAATTAAATTAAGATTGTATGTTTGGTAATTGAACCTAAATAAATGTAAAATGAATGTTCTATATTTCAGATCAATATATTTGTTTTCCTTCATTTTAATCAACACTAACTTTATTCTCATCTGAATTATAAATAACTTATTTCTGTATAAAATAAAAAATCCCGAATAATCCAGACCAACCAGAGCACACTATTTCTACAACATCATCAGTGCTGAAGCGGGACTACCAGAGCCGTTCGGCAGATAGCGAGCAGATATTTTGTGTCACGTCGTGCACAATAACCCTAAAGGCACCAGGGTGGCGATGCCACCGGCTTTATATATATTATATATATAAATAAATATAGCTGCGAGCAGCGATGAAGGGCCAAAGCCGGCGGTACCGCCACCCTGGTGCACCAGGGTTGCGGTGCCACCGGGTTGGGCCCGTAATCGCTGCTCGCAGCTATATTTATTATTCTTCTTCTTCTTATTATTATTTTTTTACTACCTTTTGGACACTTTTGGAGGCCTTAACATGCTCAAAAACTCCTGAAACTTTGCACACATGTCAGAATCCGCGGCCATCAGGGCCGGGCTGAAGATGGTACCCGGGCGTGGCAGGGGGGCTCGACAGCGCCCCCTGGAACGGGGTCCGAAAACATGGTCCATAAATCAAACACGCTTGCATGTAATAATATGAAACTCGGTACACATGTAGATCTCATCGTTTCATATATACTTCGCACTCTAACTTTTTACCCCAGCCCAACAGGAAGTCGGCTATTTAGGCTTGTTTGGAAAACGCATGCAATGGAATGTGAAGTACTCCTCCTAGAGAATTCAAACACACGGCACGAAACTCGGTCAGCGTGAAGTCAAGACATTGAGGATGAAAGTTTGCGAGGGGATTTTTGATATCTCGAACGGTTTGGCCGTGGCGAGGAAACGAAATTATGGCGAGAAACGTGAAACGGGAAGTGTGTTATAACTTCTGCATACATTAACTGATCTTGATGAAACTTCAGCAGTGTGTTCGTTGTAAGAGCCCGATCACATGGATGTGACTATTGTGAGTCAAAGTTATAGCGCCACCAACTGGCAGCAGGAAGTGTGTCACTTCAAAAATGCTTTGAAATCACCCTCTTATTTTTACCCGATTTGCTTCAAACTTTATGTGTATAATGTAGACACACGGCAGATGTAGACCTGAGAAAGGATTATTGATATCTTAGATACTGTTGCCGTGACAACGCATCAAACATTAATATTCCTTTTTTTAAGCTTTTTCATGCTTTTTTATGCTTTCGGGCACTTTTGGGGTTCTTAACGTGCTCGAAAACTCTTGAAACTTTGCACACAGGACAAAACCCGCGGCCATCAGGGCCAGGCTGAAGCTGGTACCCGGGCGTGGCAGGGGGGCTCGACAGCGCCCCCTTGAACGGGTCCGACAATTTGGTCCATATATCCAACACGCTTTACCCTATTTGCTTCAAACTTGATGTGTATAATGTAGACACAAGCCAGATGTAGACCTGTGAAAGGATTGTTGATATCTTAGATGCTGTTGCCGTGACAACGCATCAAACTTTAATATTCTTTTTGGATACTTTTGAGATTCTTAGCGCACTTTTGGGGCCCTTAACATGCTCAAAAACTCTTGAAACTTTGCACACGGGTCAGAAACCGCGGCCATCAGGGCCGGGCTGAAGCTGGTACCCGGGCGTGGCAGGGGGGCTCGACAGCGCCCCCTGGAACGGGGTCCGAAAACTTGGTCCATAAATCAAACACGCTTGCATGTAATAATATGAAACTCGCTACACATATAGATCTCATCGGTTCATATATCCTTTGTACTTTTACTTTTTACCCCAGCCCAACAGGAAGTCGGCTATTATCGTTTGTTTGGAAGCGTATGCCCCTGGAATTCGATATACTAATCCTAGAGAATTCAACCAATCGCCACGAAACTCGTGTGCACGAAGTCAAGACATTGAGGATGAAAAATTGCCAGGGGATTTTTGATATCTCGAACGGTTTGGCCGTGGCGAGGAAACGAATTTATGGCGAATAATGAAAACAGGAAGTGTGTTATAACTTCAGCATACATTAACTGATCTTGATGAAACTTCAGCAGTGTGTTCGCTGTAAGAGCCCGATCACATGGATGCGACTATTGTGAGTCAAAGTTATAGCGCCACCAACTGGCAGCAGGAAGTGTGTCACTTCCTAAATGCTTTGAAATCACCCTCTTATTTTTACCCGATTTGCTTCAAACTTTATGTGTATAATGTAAACACACGGCAGATGTAGACCTGAGAAAGGATTATTGATATCTTAGATACTGTTGCCGTGACAACGCATCAAACTTTAATATTATTTTTGGATGCTTTTGAGACTCTCAGCGCACTTTTGGGGCCCTTAACGTGCTCAAAAACTCTTGAAACTTTGCACACAGGTCAGAACACGTGGCCATCAGGGCCGGGCTGAAGCTGGTATCCGGGCGTGGCAGGGGGCTCGACAGCGCCCCCTGGAACGGGGTCCAAAATATTGGTCCATAAATCAAACACGCTTGCATGTAATAATATGAAACTCGCTACACATGTAGATCTCATCGGTTCATATATCCTTTGTACTTTTACTTTTTACCCCAGCCCAACAGGAAGTCGGCTATTATCGTTTGTTTGGAAGCGTATGCCCCTGGAATTCGAATATACTAATCCTAGAGAATTCAACCAATCGCCACGAAACTCGGTGTGCACGAAGTCAAGACATTGAGGATGAAAAATTGCCAGGGATTTTTGATATCTCGAACGGTTTGGCCGTGGCGAGGAAACAAATTTATGGCGAATAATGAAAACAGGAAGTGTGTTATAACTTCTGCATACATTAACTGATCTTGATGAAACTTCAGCAGTGTGTTCGCTGTAAGAGCCCGATCACATGGATGCGACTATTGTGAGTCAAAGTTATAGCGCCACCAACTGGCAGCAGGAAGTGTGTCACTTCCTAAATGCTTTGAAATCACCCTCTTATTTTTACCCAATTTGCTTCAAACTTTATGTGTATAATGTAAACACACGGCAGATGTAGACCTGTGAAAGGATTATTGATATCTTAGATACTGTTGCCGTGGCAACACATCAAACTTTACCATTCTTTTAGAATCTCTTCGGGTGAAACTCAAAATCATAAATAGGGCTATACTGCCCTCTTGTGTCAAATTGTGTCCTATTGTTCTCTTGATTTTAAAGCTTATTTGCCCTTTCTAGTCATCCCCAATTTTGGCTAGTGATGCATTCCTGACATATCCAAAATAAAAAGGTTTCTGCTCATAAGTCATTCTGAATAGACACATAATAACACATACATATTTAGAAAGCCAACCCTTGAGAGTCCAATTCAAGGCTCAAAATAAAACAGACTGTTATAAATATTGATTATTGATCAAATTTAGGAATTTAAAATGAAAGATGAAGCATAGGCTACTGTTACCCTAGGTAGGGCTGATCAAATTAAATCATTTACACTGAAAAATTACAATTGCATAAAATAATGTTATGAAATTGATTTAAATGTACAAATAAGAAACAGTGGAAAGTATACTAGGCTACTTATAAATATAACACTTAACTGCCAATAGGTGGCGGCAGGCGGCCGTATTAATGAGTGAGTCATTTATTCATTCATTCAAACGATTCGTTTAAACGGTTGATTCATTCAAGAATGAGACAGATGTTTAAGAATGGGTCATTGAATCTTTGACTCAACTGAACTGATTCGAGTCAAAATGCTGAATCATTCAGTAACGAAAACAATGAGTGTTCCTGCGAGATGTGCCGTGGTTCTGCTGTGATTTTTGTTTGGAACTATTTTCGCTGCTGGAACAGAAGAAAAACAGCCAATATTACATCTAAAATGTAAGTGACTAAATTGTAACTGTTTATTGAACTGTTGTAGGAAATTAATGTCACATTTTGATATGGTATTCAGGAAAAATAATTGAGGCTGCTTAACACATATGTTAAAATATAGAAACTCCACATTTAGATTTTTAGAGGCAGTTACAGTATGTTGTTAACTGAGTGTGTGTGTGTGTGTGTGTGTGTGTGTGCTGCGCTCATATAGATTTCTCCTCGAGTGGCTGCGCGAGCGTCAACAGCGCAACCTATTTATTATCCACAATCGATCGCAACAACATACAATAAATGTAATAAAATCAGAATCATTCTCTCGGTTTAGTGATTCCCTAGTTATGTATTTTGTTTGTTATTGATGCTCTAATCAGGCTACTTGACTTGTACGTTCGGGCAAGTAAAATTCTCTTTTACTTGTCCTTCAAAAATCCATTTGTGCCGGACAAGCGGACAAGTTAGACAGGCTCTGGAGATACGAAACGCGGCAGGTTAACGTGGAGTGTTTTGGATTGCATAAAATAATAAAAGAAACGAACAAATACATGGCGAAAGAAGTGGAGCAGAAGAGGAGATTGGGGATGATTTTTAATGAAACTAGGGAGGCGGATGGAGGTTAGGCTACTCTTTAACGTATCATGTGGTGTGTGCGTGCATGAATGCATACACTTGTATGTGTGTGTATATGAATAAAAGTGTCCTAAATGACAAAAAAACAAAAAAGACTTTTATATGTATTATAGTTCAGTTTGACGAACGAGACGATGAACGATGTAGCTGCCTCGTTTGTTTTGCTGGAGGACAACAGGCATCTTGCATCGTGTGCTATCTTTTTTTTTATTACAAAATATGCATAGGCTACAACCCATATATTTTAAATGTATTGTTTGCTTTAATTTACGATTGTATCTTTGGTAATTGAACCTACATGAATTTTAAATTAATGTGCTATATTTCAAATCAATATGTTTGTTTCCCTTCATTTTAATCAACACTAACTTTATTCTCATCTGAATTATAAATAACTTATTTCTGTATAAAATAAAAAATCCAGAATAATCCAGACCAACCAGAGTGCACTATTTCTACAACATCATCAGAAGTGGAACTACCAGAGCCGTTGGCCAGATAGCGAGCAGATATTTTGATATTTTGTGTCACGTCATGCACAATAACCCTAAAGGCACCAAGGTGGCGGTGCCACCGGCTTATATATATATATATATATATTAGGGCTGGGCAAGTTAACGCGTTATTATCGCGTTAACGCATTTATGAATTAATGCCGACAATTTTTTTAACTCACGTTAACGCATTTTTTTTTTTTTTTTTTTTAAGTCCGTTGCTCACTGGCTCTGAATACTACACACACGCCTACAGTCAAACCATGAATCACAGGAGGGGTGGGATGTTGGTCAGCCAGCAAATAACCCACCCAAACGAGCAGTGGAGAGAGGCTTTGGCAGGTTCTCTCAGGTGAACAGAAAGGGAGACAGCGCTCCGCGAGTGAATGACAGGCGCGGATAGTAACTAACGGCTTCTGTGCGCTACGCAGCTGTAGCCTTTTTAACTTAAATTAAAATTATACATAACTTTACCTGATAGGCCTGCGTTTAGTTTAGCGGGGATGCTCTGCCATGTGAATTCCCTTCTGTTGATGTCCTGATAACTATTTAGATTCTGGAAACTCACAAACAGCGAGCCGAGGATCAGTCTCTCTTCCAATGATTTGTGCTGCGCGTCGTGTACAAAAGTTATAGACAATTCAACGTCGGCAACGGGCGGGCGAGGGCGCGTGCGTGAGGCGAGCTTGACCGCAACAGTTTCACAGGAACGCACCCGCTTTTGGAGAGGTGCACGTTAGGGTACGCGCGCTACACACAGCCTACGGCGTAGAAGTATATTGGGCTTTACCTCTGTTTAATGTAGCCTAATCTTAGTGTAACCATGGCATTACCAAACCTTATCTACTATCAGAGAAGTAACGTTGGTCGACTTATATCTGTAGTAGTGGTCATGACCTCTGACTACATGGACTGTTTCTGCTGCTCCCTGATAAAAGATACATGTTGATACCTGTTCAGAAAAAAAAAGAAAAAAAAAGAAAACTGGACTCGTTTTAACCAGATAAAAGGTCATGCCCAGTGCCAAATAGCTTTGTTTTAATATTTGATTTGATTACATTAATTTTTAAGTTGAGATTTACAATAAATATTTTATTGCTACCGTATTGAATACTGCTGGTATAAAGCACCTTATTTGCTTAAAGTTTTTTGCAAACCACATGTTATTGCACTTTTGTGTATATAGCAGTACATTTAAATCAAAAGTGTGCAATACATTACTTTAGAATTCATTATTCAATTTTGCGCGTAACAATGCGATTAATCGCGATTAATCGCAGAAATTCATGCGATTAATCGCGATTAAAAAATTTAATCGTTGCCCAGCACTAATATATATATATATATATATATATATATATATAATATATATATATATATATATATATATATAAATATAGCTGCGAGCAGCGATGAAGGGCCAAAGCCGGCGGTACCGCTACCCTGGTGCACCAGGGTTCCGGTGCCACCGGCTTGGGCCCGTAATCGCTGCTCGCAGCTATATTTAGGGCCCAAGCCCAAAGGGCGAAGGCCCTATTGTTTTCCTAAGGATTATTTATTATTAGGGCCCAAGCCCTAAGGGCGAAGGCCCTATTGTTTTCCTAAGGATTATTTATTATTATTATTATTATTATTATTCTTCTTCTAATTATTTTTTTACTACCTTTTGGACACTTTTGGAGGCCTTAACATGCTCAAAAACTCCTGAAACTTTGCACACATGTCAGAACCCGCGGCCATCAGGGCCGGGCTGAAGATGGTACCCGGGCGTGGCAGGGGGGCTCGACAGCGCCCCCTGGAACGGGGTCCGAAAACATGGTCCATAAATCAAACACGCTTGCATGTAATAATATGAAACTCGGTACACATGTAGATCTCATCGTTTCATATATACTTCGCACTCTAACTTTTTACCCCAGCCCAACAGGAAGTCGGCTATTAAGGGTTGTTTGGAAAACGCATGCAATGGAATGTGAAACACTCCTCCTAGAGAATTCAAACACACGGCACGAAACTCGGTGTGCATGAAGTCAAGACACTGAGGATGAAAAATTGCCAGGGGATTTTTGATATCTCGAACGGTTTGGCCGTGGCGAGGAAACGAAATTATGGCGAGAAACGTGAAACAGGAAGTGTGTTATAACTACTGCATACATTAACTAATCTTGATGAAACTTCAGCAGTGTGTTCGTTGTAAGAGCCCGATCACATGGATGTGACTATTGTGAGTCAAAGTTATAGCGCCACCAACTGGCAGCAGGAAGTGTGTCACTTCCAAAATGCTTTTAAATCACCCTCTTATTTTTACCCGATTTGCTTCAAACTTCATGTGCATAATGTAGACACATGCCAGATGTAGACCTGTGAAAGGATTATTGATATCTTAGACACTGTTGCCATGGCAATGCATCAAACATTAATATTCCTTTTTTTAAGCTTTTTCATGCTTTTTTATGCTTTCGGGCACTTTTGGGGTTCTTAACGTGCTCGAAAACTCTTGAAACTTTGCACACAGGACAAAACCCGCGGCCATCAGGGCCAGGCTGAAGCTGGTACCCGGCGTGGCAGGGGGGCTCGACAGCGCCCCCTTGAACGGGTCCGACAATTTGGTCCATATATCCAACACGCTTTACCCTATTTGCTTCAAACTTGATGTGTATAATGTAGACACAAGCCAGATGTAGACCTGTGAAAGGATTGTTGATATCTTAGATGCTGTTGCCGTGACAACGCATCAAACTTTAATATTCTTTTTGGATACTTTTGAGATTCTTAGCGCACTTTTGGGGCCCTTAACATGCTCAAAAACTCTTGAAACTTTGCACACGGGTCAGAAACCGCGGCCATCAGGGCCGGGCTGAAGCTGGTACCCGGGCGTGGCAGGGGGGCTCGACAGCGCCCCCTGGAACGGGGTCCGAAAACTTGGTCCATAAATCAAACAGGCTTTACCCGATTTGCTTCAAACTTGATGTGTATAATGTAGACACACGCCAGATGTAGACCTGTGAAAGGATTGTTGATATCTTAGATGCTGTTGCCGTGACAACGCATCAAACTTTAATATTCTTTTTGGATACTTTTGAGATTCTTAGCGCACTTTTGGGGCCCTTAACATGCTCAAAAACTCTTGAAACTTTGCACACGGGTCAGAAACCGCGGCCATCAGGGCCGGGCTGAAGCTGGTACCCGGGCGTGGCAGGGGGGCTCGACAGCGCCCCCTGGAACGGGGTCCGAAAACTTGGTCCATAAATCAAACACGCTTGCATGTAATAATATGAAACTCGCTACACATATAGATCTCATCGGTTCATATATCCTTTGTACTTTTACTTTTTACCCCAGCCCAACAGGAAGTCGGCTATTATCGTTTGTTTGGAAGCGTATGCCCCTGGAATTCGATATACTAATCCTAGAGAATTCAACCAATCGCCACGAAACTCGGTGTGCACGAAGTCAAGACATTGAGGATGAAAAATTGCCAGGGGATTTTTGATATCTCGAACGGTTTGGCCGTGGCGAGGAAACGAATTTATGGCGAATAATGAAAACAGGAAGTGTGTTATAACTTCAGCATACATTAAAGGTGCCCTAGAATGTGAAATTGAATTTATGTTGGCATAGTTAAATAACAAGAGTTCAGTACATGGACATGACATACAGTGAGTTTCAAACACCATTGTTTTCTCCTTCTTATTTAAATCTCGTTTTTAAAAAACACCCCTGAAAAACAGGCGAATCTCCACATAATACCGACTGTGACGCAACAGTCGGGGGTCACGCCTCCAAAGATTTGCATATCCCACCCCTCAATGACAAGCACTGCACAGTCATCGGAGCAAGCGAGGATCAGAGAGAAAAAAGGCAGATCATGGAAATAAATGCTATGTTCCAGGCTGTGCAGGGGATGTGAGGACTTTTCATACCCTTCCCACAGAAAAGAAATGTCAACAAGCGTGGATGATGTTTATATAATCGGATACCGCAACAGTTTAATTCGAAGTTGTTAGTTTGCTCTGCCCATTTCACCACAGACTTATTTTCTAACCTGGGTCAATATCAAGCTTCTCTCAGCGTCTCAAACTGAAGAAGGGGGTAATTCCAACCATATTCCTGCAACCGGTAAGTAATTTTATTAAAGATAATTTACACTGTGTTAGATCCAGCGCAAGATCCTAGTACAGTACTAGCAAACTTCAAGTAACGAGCATACATAACTAACGTTAAATAGGCTAATTCTCAGTGAATAAACTATACAGAAAGCAGTCAAAGAACAATCCACACAGCGCGAGTTCCTCTCTCTTGCCAAACTCGTTATGAAATCAATGACGCTGTTACACTGCACAACGAAGCTCTTACTGTATTTACATCGTTTGCATTGATGAAAGCATGAGAGAGAGAAACTGCGTTGTCTCGCGATCAACAGACAGACTGTCATCTGCTTGTTCAATGCTCTTCACAGCAACATTTTATGTGATGGAAATAGATTTAAATACTTGAAAAACATCTCACGATTCGTTAAGCTCGATAGCTGTAATAGTTAAAACGTATATAACAGCTGTAGTGAAAGTATTCGAGAGAGTTTCACGTGTCTCATTTCATATGCAAGCATGTCAGCCAATCACAGCAGAGGCCGGTTCTCACAGCAGACACGCCTCTTCAAACAGAGTGTTCAAATCAGAGACTAAAATCAGGCTAGGAAAAATGCCTTTTATTTCTAAATTATGACTATTTTTTATCTAAAAAACATACTAACATTATAAGGGCAACCCAGGAAACATTATAAAATAATTTAAAAAACCATTCTAGGGCACCTTTAACTGATCTTGATGAAACTTCAGCAGTGTGTTCGCTGTAAGAGCCCGATCACATGGATGCGACTATTGTGAGTCAAAGTTATAGCGCCACCAACTGGCAGCAGGAAGTGTGTCACTTCCTAAATGCTTTGAAATCACCCTCTTATTTTTACCCGATTTGCTTCAAACTTTATGTGTATAATGTAAACACACGGCAGATGTAGACCTGAGAAAGGATTATTGATATCTTAGAAACTGTTGCCGTGACAACGCATCAAACTTTAATATTATTTTTGGATGCTTTTGAGACTCTCAGCGCACTTTTGGGGCCCTTAACGTGCTCAAAAACTCTTGAAACTTTGCACACGGGTCAGAACACGTGGCCATCAGGGCCAGGCTGAAGCTGGTATACGGGCGTGGCAGGGGGGCTCGACAGCGCCCCCTGGAACGGGGTCCAAAATATTGGTCCATAAATCAAACACGCTTGCATGTAATAATATGAAACTCGCTACACATATAGATCTCATCGGTTCATATATCCTTTGTACTTTTACTTTTTACCCCAGCCCAACACGAAGTCGGCTATTATCGTTTGTTTGGAAGCGTATGCCCCTGGAATTCGATATACTAATCCTAGAGAATTCAACCAATCGCCACGAAACTCGGTGTGCACGAAGTCAAGACATTGAGGATGAAAAATTGCCAGGGGATTTTTGATATCTCGAACGGTTTGGCCGTGGCGAGGAAACGAATTTATGGCGAATAATGAAAACAGGAAGTGTGTTATAACTTCTGCATACATTAACTGATCTTGATGAAACTTCAGCAGTGTGTTCACTGTAAGAGCCCGATCACATGGATGCGACTATTGTGAGTCAAAGTTATAGCGCCACCAACTGGCAGCAGGAAGTGTGTCACTTCCTAAATGCTTTGAAATCACCCTCTTATTTTTACCCAATTTGCTTCAAACTTTATGTGTATAATGTAAACACACGGCAGATGTAGACCTGTGAAAGGATTATTGATATCTTAGATACTGTTGCCGTGGCAACACATCAAACTTTACCATTCTTTTAGAATCTCTTCGGGTGAAACTCAAAATCATAAATAGGGCTATACTGCCCTCTTGTGTCAAATTGTGTCCTATTGTTCTCTTGATTTTAAAGCTTATTTGCCCTTTCTAGTCATCCCCAATTTTGGCTAGTGATGCATTCCTGACATATCCAAAATAAAAAGGTTTCTGCTCATAAGTCATTCTGAATAGACACATAATAACACATACATATTTAGAAAGCCAACCCTTGAGAGTCCAATTCAAGGCTCAAAATAAAACAGACTGTTAAAAATATTGATTATTGATCAAATTTAGGAATTTAAAATGAAAGATGAAGCATAGGCTACTGTTACCCTAGGTAGGGCTGATCAAATTAAATCATTTACACTGAAAAATTACAATTGCATAAAATAATGTTATGAAATTGATTTAAATGTACAAATAAGAAACAGTGGAAAGAAGTATACTAGGCTACTTATAAACATAACACTAAACTGCCAATAGGTGGCGGCAGGCGGCCGTATTAATGAGTGAGTCATTTATTCATTCATTCAAACGATTCGTTTAAACGGTTGATTCATTCAAGAATGAGACAGATGTTTAAGAATGGGTCATTGAATCTTTGACTCAACTGAACCGATTCGAGTCAAAATGCTGAATCATTCAGTAATGAAAACAATGAGTGTTCCTGCGAGATGTGCCGTGGTTCTGCTGTGATTTTTGTTTGGAACTATTTTCGCTGCTGGAACAGAAGAAAAACAGCCAATATTACATCTAAAATGTAAGTGACTAAATTGTAACTGTTTATTGAACTGTTGTAGGAAATTAATGTCACATTTTGATATGGTATTCAGGAAAAATAATTGAGGCTGCTTAACACATATGTTAAAATATAGAAACTCCACATTGCGATTTTTAGAGGCAGTTACAGTATGTTGTTAACTGAGTGTGTGTGTGTGTGTGTGTGTGTGCTGCGCTCATATAGATTTCTCCTCGAGTGGCTGCGCGAGCGTCAACAGCGCAACCTACCGGTATTTATTATCCACAATCGATCGCAACAACATACAATAAATGTAATAAAATCAGAATCATTCTCTCGGTTTAGTGATTCCCTAGTTATGTATTTTGTTTGTTATTGATGCTCTAATCAGGCTACTTGACTTGTACGTTCGGGCAAGTAAAATTCTCTTTTACTTGTCCTTCAAAAATCCATTTGTGCCGGACAAGCGGACAAGTTAGACAGGCTCTGGAGATACGAAACGCGGCAGGTTAACGTGGAGTGTTTTGGATTGCATAAAATAATAAAAGAAACGAACAAATACATGGCGAAAGAAGTGGAGCAGAAGAGGAGATTGGGGATGATTTTTAATGAAACTAGGGAGGCGGATGGAGGTTAGGCTACTCTTTAACGTATCATGTGGTGTGTGCGTGCATGAATGCATACACTTGTATGTGTGTGTATATGAATAAAAGTGTCCTAAATGACAAAAAAACAAAAAAGACTTTTATATGTATTATAGTTCAGTTTGACGAACGAGACGATGAACGATGTAGCTGCCTCGTTTGTTTTGCTGGAGGACAACAGGCATCTTGCATCGTGTGCTATCTTTTTTTTTTTTACAAAATATGCATAGGCTACAACCCATATATTTTAAATGTATTGTTTGCTTTAATTTACGATTGTATGTTTGGTAATTGAACCTACATGAATTTTAAATTAATGTGCTATATTTCAGATCAATATGTTTGTTTCCCTTCATTTTAATCAACACTAACTTTATTCTCATCTGAATTATAAATAACTTATTTCTGTATAAAATAAAAAATCCAGAATAATCCAGACCAACCAGAGTGCACTATTTCTACAACATCATCAGAAGTGGAACTACCAGAGCCGTTGGCCAGATAGCGAGCAGATATTTTGATATTTTGTGTCACGTCATGCACAATAACCCTAAAGGCACCAAGCCACCGGCTTATATATATATATATATATATATATATATATATATATATATATATATATATATATATATATATATATATAGCTGCGAGCAGCGATGAAGGGCCAAAGCCGGCGGTACCGCCACCCTGGTGCACCAGGGTTGCGGTGCCACCGGCTTGCTCCCGTAATCGCTGCTCGCAGCTATATTTATTATTATTTTTTTACTACCTTTTGGACACTTTTGGAGGCCTTAACATGCTCAAAAACTCTTGAAACTTTGCACACGGCTCAGAACCCGCGGCCATCAGGGCCGGGCTGAAGATGGTACCCGGGCGTGGCAGGGGGGCTCGACAGCGCCCCCTGGAACGGGGTCCGAAAACATGGTCCATAAATCAAACACGCTTGCATGTAATAATACGAAACTCGGTACACATGTAGATCTCATCGTTTCATATATACTTCGCACTCTTACTTTTTACCCCAGCCCAACAGGAAGTGGGCTAGCTATTTAGGGTTGTTTGGAAAACGCATGCAATGGAATGTGAAATACTCCTCCTAGAGAATTCAAACACACGGCACGAAACTCGGTCAGCGTGAAGTCAACACATTGAGGATGAAAGTTTGCGAGGGGATTTTTGATATCTCGAACGGTTTGGCCGTGGCGAGGAAACGAAATCATGGCGAGAAACGTGAAACAGGAAGTGTGTTATAACTTCTGCATACATTAACTGATCTTGATGAAACGTCAGCAGTGTGTTCGTTCATGGATCATCATGGATGTTACTATTGTGAGTCAAAGTTATAGCGCCACCAACTGGCAGCAGGAAGTGTGTCACTTTCAAAATGCTTTGAAATCACCCTCTTATTTTTACCCGATTTGCTTCAAACTTCATCTGTATAATGTAAACACACGCCAGATGTAGACCTGTGAAAGGATTATTGATATCTTAGATACTGTTGCCGTGACAACGCATTAAACTTTAATATTCTTTTTGGATGCTTTTGAGACTCTTAACGCACTTTTGGGGCCCTTAACGTGCTCAAAACTCTTGAAACTTTGCACACGAGTCAGAACATGGGGCCATCAGGGCCGGGCTGAAGCTGGCACCTGGGCGTGGCAGGGGGGCTCGACAGCGCCCCCTGGAACGGGGTCCAAATACTTGGTCCATAAATCAAACACGCTTGCATGTAATAATATGAAACTCGGTACACATATAGATCTCATCGATTCATATATCCTTTGTACTTTTACTTTTTAGCCCAGCCCAACAGGAAGTCGGCTATTTTGGTCTGAATGTGGATGTTTTGCAAACCAGCTTCTACATTTTTACTCACTCCTCTTAAGTGGTTTATTTTATTCCCACCAAACTTTTTCAACATGATGAAAATACATTAAAGATGCTAAATTGTGAACGGATATTGAATATCTCAAATGGTTTTGCTATGGTGAGGCAGGGGCGGAGCGGGGGGGTGGCTAATGGGGCTTAAGCCCCGAATGTTTTGTCAAAAGCCCCGAATCTTTTAGGTTTTTTAAAATGACTTCAACTTTTTTTAATTTCCTCTCAGTCTTTCTGACTGGAGCGGCAAAAAATCAAACAAAAGCTCCACAGTGCGTGGTGGCGGACGGTAATGCATTGCATCGCGCATCACTCAGCTTGTATGCCAACTGCCAATAAAAACTAACGAAGAAGAATATAAATCGTCTTCTTCGTCGTCGTTGTCATCAGGGGCTTCCCGTTGGCGGGCTGTAGTATGTTTCACCGTGACCGGCGTCGTAGCGAGCTCACTGGCTCAGCCACGGCACATGTTTGCAGCCAGTTGCCTACTGGAAATTATGTCACATAAAATTTGATGAAAGTGATGCTTTTGAAAACATATTTGTGACAATAAATGAAGGATTTTTAAAATGGCATGTCTATTTTGTCTCTGCGGAGCTGAGATGAGAACAATCTTAACATGGCCGTATTCTTGTGCATGCGCATCTAGGTGACACGGATAAATGTACGCAGCAATAATTAATGTTCCTGCGAGATTGTTGCGCAGGATGTGGAAGCGCGCAAAAGTTCCAGAAATGTACAAAAAGTGCCCTGGCCTTGAATGACAAGGTAAGGAAAATAAGACTAAATCACAATTAAATAACCAAGACTAGGTTGTCCTTGTGATTTTTCTCAAGAGATGTTTTGAGCATTTTACTTCAGACACCGGATTATCAGCAAACTGCGGAGAGAACGGCTAGCTGGCTACTCAAAATAAACTAGCAATCTATTCAGTCAGCATATTTGTGTTTGATCTGTGTGAATTACAGAAATATAAGACTTGCTAGACCAAGACTCGCAGAGTAGGCTGTGTGTATGTGTGTATCTCTCTTCATGTGGCACATTATGTTTGGCACATTGTATGGGTCACTATATAACAAGGTAATACAATGTGTAATCAAGTGATGACTGATTAACAGTAATGTAAACGCTAAATCTTCTACAACAATGCAAATATGCTGTTAACCTTACAGTTTTTCACATTTCACATAATACTCAATTTATCAATTTCATTGCACAAAACTCTCCAGAAAGTGCCATTTAATGGTTTATTTTTCAAAAAAAAATCCCGGGAGGGCATACCCCCGTACCCCCCTAGGAACAGCACCCCCACATAATGAAAATAGATATATGCCCTTGGTTTGGGCTAAGCCCCGAATGTTTACATCATCTGGCTCCGCCCCTGTGGTGAGGGATTAAAGTAATGTCAAAAAGAATCAGGAAAAGTCTCATATCTTTCTAAAATGTAAGTATACACCATTTAGTTTTATATAAAATTATACAAATATTAGAACTAAACCCATTTTAATCTTTTTTTTTCAATTCAAGAAGTGTCACAAGGTGACAAATCCAGCGGAACTAATTTCCGCTGGGAGTGCGTTCCCCCCGGGACGATTTCACTGACACACCGCGCTGGTTTGCTTGTTGTCAGTTGCCATGACAGCGGCAGCTGATTAGCTAAGCGGTACCAGGTGCGGGTTTTTGGTGTGGGGATGTGTGATTGGGAAACACGGCTTTGAGAAGCAGTTAAAAGGAGAAGGATACGGCATTCGAGTGTGGTACTCCCCCGGGAGAAAGTCGATTACTTTGGCAGTGGTTTGGATTCGCTGGGATCTCTTGGAGCGGCTGTGAGGATCTGTCTGTAAAGGGGTGCAACGGTGATTGAGGAAGTGCAAGCTGGAACGGGAATTGGATGTGAAGTGAGTGCCTTGTAGAGATCGAGTCAGGATTGGAGAATGCCATCACTCGAGAGAGAGAAAGATAAGTAAGGAAACACTGTATCCGTGTGCATGCATGACTTACACTGGATTGGATAAGGAATTGAGAAGTGTGTGGACCACAGATATAATTACCACTAAGAGTGTTGACTACGCTGTGTCTCAGGCGATGCGAAATTCTCTGCATCTCATCCGCTTCTGAGTGTTGATTCGGCGTAGCAGCGGAGAGGTTGAACGCTGGGTGAGTGCTGGCCTTATTGCACTAATATTTGAGAGTGGATTGCAGTATCTGAATTGAAGTGTTACACAGTATCGGACTTGACGTGAAGTTGCAGTGTGTGGATATTCATGTTATTTAACCGCCAGTACCCTCCAGTTCACATTCTCACCGGTGTTCGCAGAACGAGCCCTCGGGTTGGATGTGTATGTTCCACTTCGGCCACCAGGTCCCATGATATGGGAGAGGAGTGCGATTGTCTTGTTTAACTTGTCCTGTTTATCCAAATAGAATGTTCCTCTGCCACCGCCGTCTTGTGTACTGCCTGATCGGAGGAAAGACACACCCCAGTCTGAGTGTTGCCGTGGGAACCGCCCAGTCCAGCCGTAAGCCGATCCTCCATGTTATGAAGGGATTATGTTCATTCTTGCATCAAAGGCTTTGTCTATGTAAATAGAAGATTCGTCCGCCTTGGCCGTCTTGGGTGCTGTCGTCCCAGAGGAGAGACACATCCCTGCAACTACACCGCTGGTTCAGAACCACCCGCCCCAGCCTTGAGTCCCTATTTCACTGAAATAGAAGTGAACCTGCTAACTTGCCTCTATCTCGGATTAGAGGATATCCTTGTCTCCGTCTGGAGCCGTCAAGGGCGGAGAGGCACCCGGAAGACCCTTCACCTGTTGCGTAGTAACGTCACGGAGGAGACTTGCTTACCCTACTACTTACCTGACCGGCAGCGAGTCCCTCTACTGGACTCCGTCGCCCCCTGTGCCGATCATCTGCCGAATAGCGGACGCTTGGGGGACACCTACCTGCTACCCACCTGCCCTGTGGAGAGAGTTCCCTTCTGGCCCGTGGTCCTGGCCCTGGCCTGCCTGAACCGTCGTCCAGCCGTAAGTCCCCATTTCACCGAAATAGAATTGAACCTGCCGACTTGTTTCTGTCTCGAATTAGAGGATATCCTTGTCTCCGGCCGGAGCCGTCAAGGGCGGAGAGGCACCCGGAAGACCCTTCACCTGCTGTGCAGTAACGTCACGGAGGAGACTTGCTTACCCTACTACTTACCTGCTACCCATCTGTCCTGTGGAGAGAGTTCCCTTCTGGCCCGTGGTCCCGGCCCTGGCCTGCCTGAACCGTCGTCCAGCCGTAAGTCCCTATTTCGCCGAAATAGAATTGAACCTGCCAACTTGTTTCTGTCTCGAATTAGAGGATATCCTTGTCTCTGGCTGGAGCCGTCAAGGGCGGAGAGGCACCCGGAAGACCCTTCACCTGCTGTGCAGTAACGTCACGGAGGAGACTTGCTTGCCCTACTACTTACCTGCTACCCACCTGTCCTGTGGATAGAGCCCCCTTCTGGACCGTGGTCCCGGCTCTGGCCTGCCCGAACCGTTGTCCGCCTGTATTACGTCGAAGAGAGCCTCCTTACCGCATTACGTACCTGCACGCCAGACGGGCGTTTGACTCCCCCCTCCTCTGTGGCTGCCAGGAACCCGGGCCCCTGCGGTGAACCCCTCGGTCCCCTCCTTCCTGGAAAGAGAGACGAAGCCCGTATTAAGACTTTTTAACCTTTGCTTTTACTCAATAAAGATTGTTACTTTTAGAAATTCTCCTTGTCTGTTTGGTCTCTGGTACGCTCCTCGAGGTGGTCCTGGGTTCGAGGGGTGGGTGCAGTCTGGCTTGGCCCCCCCCCGACCTGTGACAGAAGTATGAAAAAGTTTAAAACAGGCTATTTAGTGCTGGTTTTCAAACAAAAAATCATTCATAGGGCTATACTGCCCTCTTGTGTCCAAAATGGTATCAACAAAGTACATAAAACTATTTTATTAGGTATGCCTATTGTATTTATATATAAATATATTAGGTATGTAGCTGTGAGGATATTTTCCCACCAGTTAACTGACGTGTGACACCAGCGAGGGCTTTTAAATCGCTATGTAAAAGTGAAAGTAAGTACGGATGTCTGCACAGACATTATGGTGGCGCTCGCAGTGCGCTCGAATGAATTTCTATGAACAGGGTTTCCGCGGGGTCATAAAAAGTCATAATACGTCTTAATATAAATAGTAAAAGCGGAACGAAACTCATTTGAACCGCGCGCGCCTCACGGACTGTTTATCCGCTCGGCTCAAAGTCCAAATGGCAGCGCAGCTCGAGCTCACTAGAGCAGAAGCGTTCTTTTACTATCTATGGTTAACTCTGATCAGTCTCGATCATGAGATCCAGTGAGAAGCACTTGAATTCAGCGAGGAACACAAATGTCTCAGTGATTTAAACCAGTTTAAAGGCCGATGAAACAGTGCTGAGGAACAGGAGAAACACTGTGCGCAACTATACAGTCAGAAAGATTTTCCATCTACAAATTCACATCATTTACCATGGTTTTACTGTAACGTTAGCCTAGTAATATTAACTGCACCATGAAATGTGGGATATACATATTGAATTGTATTATATTATTAATGTAGACAATGTATTAAAGGACTAATGGAATAATTACAGTATTTATGTATTTAGGCTATAGCCTACTGTTTTTCATACATTTCATAAAGATATGTGCCATCAAAGTCAGGCAACACAAACCTCTTTCACGATTTGAAACAATATCCCCCATTAGCACATGCAGAAACTAAGAAATTAATTTTGAAATAAAGATATTATTTTTGTTAAGGAATAATTACAAATGTTTGAATGTTCTACCTCAGATTTGTGAAATGTTCTCCTGTTTGGCAAGTGTTTGTCATGATATGTTCTGACAGTAAAGAGTAGTTTAAAACCACAATTAATGTTCTGGTTTCTACAACTTTCAGTTAGAAAGAAAAACTGCCTTTAAAGTTGAAAGAAAAAAAGATTTGACATTTATGGTCATAATTATCGATATTGACTGATATATTATCGTGATAATTGTTAAGTGTTGTTCTTCTGTTATTGATACTTAGGAAAAGGGGGGCCTTCAGTTTGTTACTCTTAAGAAAATGGAACCTTTAAATAATGAAACATTACTTTTCATGAAAGTCAATAAAAAAAAAGACTTTTGAAAGTAAGTTATTTTTCGTAATTCGAGTAGGTCATAAATTTAAATCATATTGGTCATAAAAAGGTCTTAAAAGGTCTTAAATTTGACTGACTAAACCCTGCAGAAACCCTGTATGAAAGTAGAAATTAACTAAAAAACGTTCGCTCTGTTCTGCTCACTCCTCACGTTGGACGCGCACTGTTATGAAGGCCTGTGCAGCCGTGAGCTTTTTTAGTTTAATTTTAACTGGGGGGGGGGGGGGGGGGGGGGGGGGTATTGCTTGAATTTATTTTACAAAAAAATGTGCTATAATTCAGATCAATATATTTGTTTTCCTTCATTTTAATCAACACTAACTTTATTCTCATCTGAATTATAAATAACTAATTTCTGTATAAAATAAAAAATCCCAAATAATCCAGACCAACCAGAGTGCACTATTTCTACAACATCATCAGTGCTGAAGCGGAACTACCAGAGCCGTTTGGCAGATAGCGAGCAGATATTTTGTCACGTCGTGCACAATAACCCTAAAGGCACCAGGGTGGCGGTGCCACCGGCTTTATATATATATATAGCTGCGAGCAGCGATGAAGGGCCAAAGCCGGCGGCACCACCACCCCGGTGCCTTTAGATAACTAAAGGCACCGGGGTTGCGGTGCCACCGGCTTGGGCCCGTAATCGCTGCTCGCAGCTATATTTATTATTATTTTTTTACTACCTTTTTGACACTTTTGGAGGCCTTAACATGCTCAAAAACTCTTGAAACTTTGCACACATGTCAGAACTTGCGGCCATCAGGGCCGGGCTGAAGCTGGTACCCGGGGCGTGGCAGGGGGGCTCGACAGCGCCCCCTGGAACGGGGTCCGAAAACATGGTCCATAAATCAAACACGCTTGCATGTAATAATATGAAACTCGGTACACATGTAGATCTCATCGTTTCATATATACTTCGCACTCTTACTTTTTACCCCAGCCCAACAGGAAGTGGGCTATTTAGGGTTGTTGGTAAAACATGCAATGGAATGTGAAATACTCCTCCTAGAGAATTCAAACACACGGCACGAAACTCGGTCAGCGTGAAGTCAACACATTGAGGATGAAAGTTTGCGAGGGGATTTTTGATATCTCGAACGGTTTGGCCGTGGCGAGGAAACAAAATTATGGCGAGAAACGTGAAACAGGAAGTGTGTCATAACTACTGCATACATTAACTGATCTTGATGAAACTTCAACAGTGTGTTCGTTGTAAGAGTCCGATCACATGGATGTGACTATTGTGAGTCAAAGTTATAGCGCCACCAACTGGCAGCAGGAAGTGTGTCACTTTCAAAATGCTTTGAAATCACCCTCTTATTTTTACCCGATTTGCTTCAAACTTGATGTGTATAATGTAAACACACGCCAGATATAGACCTGTGAAAGGATTGTTGATATCTTAGATACTGTTGCCGTGGCAACGCATCAAACTTTAATATTCTTTCTGGATGCTTTTGAGACTCTTTTAATTTTCAATTGAACAATACTATTACAACATTGTTTTCCTGTTATCTCTGTAAAGCTGCTTTGAAACAATTTGTATTGTAAAAAGCGCTATATAAATAAAGGTGACTTGACTTGACTTGACTCTTAGCATGCCTGAAATTGCTTAAAATTGCATGAAACTCGACAGACATATCACATTTATTAGCCAGGTGACGTGCAAAGTTTCAGAAACTGGCGTGGTGCAGGGACTCAGTAGCGCCACCTTTTGACAAAAGTGGGGGGTTAGTTTTATCTAGAGTTACAAAAATCGGTATTTATATACTTCTCCTCAAGCCAGACAACTTTCTAATTTATAGTCATTAGCAACAACCAAGAGGAAGTCAGATATTTTGGTTTGAATATGGTCATTTCTGTCTGAGCCTACGTCTCTGTGCCTGCTGTCTGTGTGTGTGTCTGTGAGTGTGGGGAGGGGGGGAGGGGGAGTGGGGCTAGATTAACCATTTTACTGCTGTGTGGTTTGGCCTTCATTAAAAAAGAAAATAAATGTCTTAAGCCTTGTATTTTTTAAATACGTTTTTTTAATAAAGTAAAGGCATATAACAGACATGCTGCATTTAATTTTTTTTAATAAAACATAGTTTTTTATGTTTTTCAAGACATTTGATTATGAGGACTTTTGAAATGTCACGGGCTTCCTGAACATTGATTTCAATCGTATCCGGGTTGGATACAATCAACACTTGCTGATTCTTATCATTCAGTTCAGGAACTTCTTTTTGACTTATTTTCTATTAGAAAGAGTAAACAGACATTAATATCAATCCGCATGAGCGGCATCAGGTCAACACAATGAAAAAAAAAATAATGCGACTTCAGCCGGGATCAGAGATGTTGGAGGAGATTTTTCGTGTCATCGCCAAACATTAACTTAAGAACAGCTTATGTGTGTTGTAGCTCATTATTCTGCCAATAATATTAATTTTATTTGTGTCATATAAGTGTCAATAATATAACTCGTTTGCTGGAGTAACTGTTAGCTGCGTCGTTTTGACATCTGACATGGCAGCACCGAAGCATGAGCAGGAACGTAAAATAGCTGATTGCTTAAACAGCTTGTTAGATATTAACAAGCTGGTGGAATTGCCCAATTTATGATTTGAGCGGTTTTATAGCAGATTATCGTTATTTTCTGGAGGATATGTTGATGATGAACAGGACACATTCTTTGACGAAACTGACGAGGAATTTGACGGTAAGTTTTTGTCATTATACTTCTTTAATGCTATGTAATATACTTTCAGTGTTCAGCCAATGTGATGCTAACACAGAATTCATCCTGTGATGCAAACATATAGTGGATTTAAATGTTTATTACATTTGTTCGTTGAAATTGAGTCAGTTTTTAAAATTAATTACGTTTATGACCTTTATTTGTTTGATTACACTCTGAATTGAAGCCATGGCCATATAGCCATACCTGTTTCTTGTCCCTATGCCCTCCCCTCAATTAATCCAATCCAGTCTGATATTTTCATATAAAATGCTTCATTATCCATTTTAAATGTGGATTTAAAATGTATAAATCCCCCCACCCCCCATGTTTAGTTCTCCATTTAGGTCTCTTGCTTTGCCTGAAAAAACAAGGATAATTTTTTCAATTCAGTGACCAACATGATGAGGACGAGCCCAGTTTTGGTGATTGAACCTCAAGCTATTAGTCTGGCGAATCTGAAGAGGGAACACCAACAAGAAGAATTTGCTTCTAATGCTGGAAGTCCAGATGCGAAACTGAAAATAAGTTTCTCTTGCAACTGCAAGTATTTCAATGCTGAAAAGTGTTCTTCATTTTTCAAGGAGGGAGAGTTGCTGTCACTCAGGAGGAGTCATTTGGAGATGGACAATACTGTACTTGACATGGTAGTTTTAGCTCAAATACGAAGTCACTTGCACTGTGGGGAAGAAACCGCTAAATCAAAAAAAGGATCACAGACTTTTGTGAATAGAATCAATGAGATTATTAAATATTTTGCATCTAGAAAATTTTAGAATGTGTACAAAATTTGAAACTGATCTGTTAAAGGGATAGTTCACCCAAAAATTAGAATTCTGTTATTATTTACTCAGCCTCATGTTGTTCCAAACCGGTATAGAGTTTCTTTCTTCTGTTTAACACAAAATAAGATATTTTAAAGAATGCTGGTAACCAGACAGTTGGCGGCACCCATTGACATCCATAGTGTTTTTCCCCCCTACTATAGAAGTCAATGGGTGCCGTCATCTGTCTGGTTACCAGCATTCTTTAAAATATCTTATTTTGTGTTAAACAGAAGAAAGAAACTCAAACTGGTTTGGAACAACATGAGGCTGAGTAAATGATGACAGAATTCCAATTTTTGGGTGAACTATCCCCTTGAATTTTTTTTTTTTACTCCAGATTTACTCAGTTACATCGTGGCCCAGTAAAATAATGAGATTTTCTGCCGAAATGTTACATGTTAATTAATTGATATTGATATATTATTGATATTATATTTGCACTGATATTTCATTTTACTAATAAAGTTATACAAATCATTCAACTGAATTGACAAGGTAATTGTTGCAATATATTTGTTTTCCTTCATTTTAATCAACACTAACTTTATTCTCATCTGAATTATAAATAACTTATTTTTGTATAAAATAAAAAATCCCGAATAATCCAGACCAACCAGAGCACACTATTTCTACAACATCATCAGTGCTGAAGCGGAACTACCAGAGCCGTTCGGCAGATAGCGAGCAGATATTTTGTGTCACGTCGTGCACAATAACCATAAAGGCACCAGGGTGGCGGTGCCACCGGCTTGGGCCCGTAATCGCTGCTCGCAGCTATATTTACAAGATTACAGTTAATTGAGAGAGTAGTTTCTGTTCATCACATCATTCTTATAATGCGAATGATACTGAACCTTTCGTTTCCACGACGGTAAGTGGGAAGTGGTCCTGACACCATGATCTTTCCACAATGGTCTTGACCAGAATCTCCGACTGTCACAGCTTGTGTGCAGCGCTACAGCTCTGATGTTCTCCTCACCTTTATATCTCTGGCTGTAATATTAATGTACTCTGTATGTATCTCTGCCTGTGTTTGTTCTGAAATGAATCTACTGATGTGATGTGACCACAGTAATGTCTCATACTCCATATGTGACTGTCTGTGTGTTTAATTGTATTTTCCTCAGTGTGAACTGATGGTGAATAAGGAGCCAACAGAGATGTCACAGTCACACGGTCAACAGAGACTGAAGACACAGAGACGTCACAGCGATCTCACTCTGTGTGTGTGTGTGTGCGCGTGTGTGTGTGTGTGTGTGTGTGGTGCGGTGTGTGTGTGTGTGTGTGTGTGTGTGTGTGTGTGTGTGTGTGTGTGTGTGTGTGTGTGACTTCACATCAGTTTCTTGTTTGGATCTTTTTGTGGGTCTCATGTTTTGTCATCACAGATGACAATGTAAGATTGTTCTATTTGTGATGACCCATGAAAACTGCTGAAGATGCATATTTTTGTAGACTAAACTTGTCACACTTGCATATTGTTGGTTTTATTGCTTCTATTGCTCTCCTCATTTGTATGTCACTTTGGATAAGTGTCTACTAAATGATCACATGTAAATGTAAAATGTGCTGAAAATTTTGTTATTGATTTGATATTGAACTTGATTACAATGTTGATGGTGTAACTTCCAATATTCAATGACAATTAGATTATTTTAATCAACAAGATATAGACAGTATATATTAGTAATTTATTATTTAGGAAAAGGTGACAGAGTTTAGAGTTTATAGATTTACAAGAATGTGATTACAGAAGAGTAATAGAAGTATTTTAAATTAATATGTTACCGGCAAATAGTGATGAAGATGATTTCATCGAACATTAATTTCTGGGGCGTTTTGTTTTGTGTAAATATCATCACCTATTAAATTTTATCCTTAAATCTCAATTTTCCCTCATGTCTCAGTTTATCAGTAATTGCTGCCGCAATTCAAAATGTGACTTGTAATTAATTTAATCTGTTATTTTTAAGATTTACCTGATTATATTTTAATGAGCAAAATTGTCTAGTCTGCTCAGAGGGAGTTGAGGGAGTATCTCAGGACTTTTGATCCTTATAGGAAAAAGAAAACTGAAAAGGTTTGTCACTTACAGTAATGACTTAAAAGTCATTCAAAGTCTGATATTATTTAGATTTTATATGTGGAAATCTTATATGCAGTCAATCAGGTCATACAAGAAGGTTGTAATTTTTAGCACAGGCCTATAAGAAGTGTTAATGTTCAGACTCAACATATCATTTTAAAATGATTAAACAATATCAATCTTAGGCTATAGATGCCATATTTCCACAATTGAAAACATGGCTGACAGACAAACTATCCAAAGTCTAAAAACAATTTTTTTTTTTTCATTAATGTATTTACAGTGAAATTACAACTGCAATAATAATGTTATAAAATGAATGTTTTATATAACATTTTGAATATAGAAATATTGGAAATAATGAAATTATACTTTTATATGACAGGTTATGGTTACAGCAAGTCTTAAAGGGGACCTATACCCATTTTTAAAGAAATTCCTAAACGTAAGTTAGGGAGGAGCGAGCCCATCCAATCTTTCAATCAACAAACAGAGTATATAAGCAGCCGCGTACCTCTCCCTAGTATCAGCTGTTCCAGTATCACTACTGCTTCATGGAATAATGTCCGACATCCCTGAAATACAGCTCTTCCCGTCAGACGACAAACTGACAAGCCTTCCCGAGACTCCGACAGCCTCACCCGTGTAAGATTGGATATCACGGATCATCTCCACGAGCGTTCTGGCTGAGAAATTCAGCGCTCATACAAACCACGTTCCAAAAGACAACGCTCTCCTCCACCTTCAAGACCGCCAGTTTTAACTGTGCCTCGTCCGTCTTCTCAGATTTCATCTCTCCATGCTACAGCCGCTAATTCACCGATTCCACCCATTTCAAAATGTTCAGTCAACAGCCTACGTCAAGTCCTCTCCAGTTCCGGAATCCATTTCTCCCACAGATCTTCAAAAGCGCAACTCTACGATCTCTTCATCAGTTCTTTCAGTTTCAGCACCCGGCATCCTGAACTCACACAATCTCAATGCGCCGATCCAAAAGCCGCCGGCGCTGCCGCGGCTCGCACTTCCTTGTCTGCCGGTATTTCCACCTGGCCAACAACAGCGGCCGCAGTTCCGCTTCTTCTCCAGCTCCAACAAATTCATGCAGTCAGCCCCACTCCCCAGGCAAGAACCAAACTCTTCTTTCCAAACACTTTTCTCAGCACTTTCTTCTGCTTCTCCAGTTTTCTCTAATCTTCTTTATAATAACCCTTGTGCCCACCCTCGCACACGGTTACATTTCTCCCATCCCCAAACCAACCTACCTAAAGAGTGGATCCTAGCGCGAAGTTGTCTTCGCTAGCCATCCCCCCTCCACCCCCTCCTCTTTCCTTCCATCCCAATTCACCTCATTCCTTTCCTCCCCCTCTAGCTTCGAATCGTATCCTAATATTCTTCCCAGTTCACATCCGAGTGTGAGGTTGCCTCCGCAAAGAATTTCTACACCTTTCTTTCCCACAAACCCTCCCCTTCCTCTAATCCCAGCCCATGCCAGCCATCTTGGACACCAGCCAGTAATGGGACCCTCCGATCAACATTTATCCACTTTTCTCAACACTAACACTTACTCTCCAGGTACAATCCGCTTGCCAGCCCATTCACTCTCCACAGCAGTCCATCTTCCAGCTCCTCCCAACGCAGTCGCCATGGAACCACCTCCAGTCTCAGCCCATCTCCGGTCCCTAATTCTATCAGGTGCAGATATTGATCTTCCTTCTCTACTGACTTTCGTCCCCTTCAATGAATCCCACCGCTCGTTTGACTGTGGCCCATTAACCATCAATCTTAAAAATTCCATGCAACCTTCAAAACTAGTTCTCACACTCGCGGAATTCTGCATCGTTTTTGCCAGATACAATGAAGTAATTTGCACTTCATTTCCAGCCATACGCAAGGAATTAAATGACTACCTCTCTACCATAGCAGAGCTCAGTCTGTCTTTCGGAGGTAGTCATTTTTATACATAGCATAAGCTTTTTTCAGCTAAATGCGCCGCCCGCGTCACCCACTGGAACCAGTGTCCTTATTGGGGAGCTTTGGACCTTGAACTATACAACAGAGCATTCTTAGGCGTTCGAAGCCTTTCTTGCGCCATCTGCAGGTCCATCATTCATTCTACTTCAGAATGTCCCCAAACCAACCCAGATCCTCCAACCCATCCAGCTCCTTTCCAAGAAAAATCCACCGCATACGTCCCTCAATCAAGGAATTACCGTAACCAGATTTTTACCTCAGTTTTAGGCCCCATCCACACTACTACATTTTCGTTTAAAAACGGAGACCTTTTGCTACGTTTGCACCTCCCGTCCACACTAAAACGGCAAAAACGAAGACCTAAAACGGAGAAGTTTAGAAACGCTGCAGACCCGTTTTGCGTTTTGAATCTCCGGAGGGCGTTTTAGTGTAGACGGGTCAAAACGCAGGACTTTAGAAACGATGACGCAGAGGCTCGCGTTCGGCTCTCTGATTGGGTGTCATCAGTCATGGCATATCCTTACCTGATGCTATAACGTTAACTGCCAACATGCGCAGCTGTTATTCAAGCGATCTGTGACAATTCCCGTGCCATGTGCAGCGGCGGTATCGACCGTACATGGAGCGTCGGTTTTGGGTTAAGCCGGGAAGAACCAGCGCATGCGGGATAATTTTATCAATGAAGTTGTGGTTCCTGAGTAATGGTGTTTACACCGGCACGCGCATGCCCAGTGTAGGTGAATGGTCACGTGATGCGCGTTTTCAGTCGTTTTTATGTGGACGGAGATCGCAGCTAAAACGCTGGTGTGGACGGAGATCGTATTCGTTTTAATTCTCCGTTTCTAAACTAAAACGCAGTAGTGTGGATGGGGCCTCAGGCAGACAAGTGTGCAACAGCTTTAATTAATCAGGTTGCAACACACAACGATGTCGCTTCCTCCATGTCTGTAATTTCTGTGGCGGAGCTCACGCCCGTTCTATTTGCCCTGTGCGCCACTCCTCAGCTAACAATAACCATCATCATTCTTAGTGTCTGCCAACCACTCTCTGCTCACGTCTTTTTCTCCTAACAAACAAGACGCCATGTTCAATTTGGCTTTCTTCCGATCACCAAATCAAAATGATAGGTCGATGGTCGTCCCACGCCTTCTAAACATACGTTCATTCAGATCTGCATAACATTAGACAAGCACAACAAACACAACAAAAACATCCCTCTGAGTCTGGACCGCTTCTCCCTACTATTTGCATCTCCCCGTTTACCTAGCCCCGCAGGGCGTGTATTCATCTGGATGCAGTGAGAGCTCTCCCTTTTTGGATGTGCGTGACCTACCACTCCTGGAGTGGGGTCTCCCAACCGAATCGCCGTGTGGGCTCCCCCGTTCAGATGCATCATAGGCTCTCCGTTCGACTTGCTGTGTGGGCTCTCCCGTTTTGATCGCCGAGTGAACTCCCCTATTTATACATATGGGGGGGCTGTCTCCTTCGAAACGCAGCGGGAGCTCTCCCGGTCGAATCGCAGTATGAGCTTTCCTTTCGGGCGCAATGGGGGCTCTCCCTTTCCGAATCACTGTGTGATCCTTCATGTTTTTAAACCATGGAGGCTCTCCTGTTCGGATCGCAGTGTGGGCCCTCCTATCCGAAAAACAGGACTGGAGGTACCAAGGATCGTACGTCCCTTGAACGCAACGGGCCATTATGTCTTTGTGATCTCCGCCCCCTGCGCCAGAAGGATGGTAGTTCTGCTTTTCCTATATATACCGTAGGCTCCCTCTTGCTGCGTAGGGAGTTTCGCTTCAGATACTGGTGGCCCGTTTGCCTTTAGGGACGAGGACCTCCTTCCCCGTTTGTGAGATCTGGAAGCCCTATGTTCTCTAACTCCAAAGGGCTCCATGTCATGGATGTGGCAGGGCGTTCTCCAACCTCGTACTCAAACCTCCAGTCCCAAGATACTCCCGCAGGAGTAATTTCCAAAAGTCACTGCCACAGCAGTGCAGCGGTGAGATGTACCCCAGTCAAATTTCCAAAAGCCCATATCGTTTCACTCCACAACGAACGCAGGCACACTCTTTCAAACACAGCTCCCGCCGGAGCTCCACTCATAGCCCCACATGGTGGGCATAGTAGGGAGACGCAGTCCAGCCAGGAGCCCCATTAAACATCACTGCCGCATCAGCATCCATCCATGCTCCATACAGCTTTAAATTTCCACTCTTTTTGGGGGGTGGTGGGGGTAACATGCTTTAAGCTCTTAGGCATCCTGTATTTCCTAAGTTCTTAATTATTTGATCACTTTATTCTAACTTGCTGTCCCTAATATTTGATCAACACTTTTGGGGGGTATATCAGAGCTTGAGTTGAAGCTGCTTCATCGAGCCCCTCTCCAGTGGACAGCAAGCCAAATAAGTTTAACCTAATATCCTAAAGATTTTATGGGCAAACAAACTCGTTAAATGAAGTTCCTAAACGTAAGTTAGGGAGGAGCGAGCCCATCCAATCTTTCAATCAACAAACAGAGTATATAAGCAGCCGCTTACCTCTCCCTAGTATCAGCTGTTCCAGTATCCCTCCACCTCCCCAAACTCCACCTTCATCTTAGGTACCTTGCCCTTTAATTAACAGGTCCTACATTTAGCCACTGGGGGGTATATCAGAGCTCGAGTTGAAGCTGCTTCATCGAGCCCCTCTCCAGTGGACAGCAAGCCAAATAAGTTTAACCTAATATCCTAAAGATTTTATGGGCAAACGAACTCGTTAACAAGATGTAATTTAAGTATCTGGTCTCCCCAGAGCAGAGCCTTTACAGTTCATGCTTCGGATACTGAAGAATCTCACGCAGCTAAAATGTCAGAAATTGTCAGTAGTGTTGTTCAGCCTTATATGTTCGAACATATATAGGAGTCGGACACTGATGGAGAGACTCAGGAAAAAGTCACATTGTTGAATGGTTAGTTCTGAATTTATGTAGTTGTTGTCAACTTTATTCAACTTATTGTTTAGCATGTTCAGTCATGATCATCTATACTTGTTGCTGCTTGTACAGGTGCTCATATGGAAGTAGGATGTTGGTATATCGACCCATCTTTCAGAATCAAAAGGGGATATCTGGAACCGCGTATTTTCAGACACTGCTTCTGATTGATGGGGATTATAAAAAAATAAATAAAAAAAGGAGTGGGTGCATTTCTACCATTATAGGTGGGATGTTTACACTTCAGTAAAAGTGAATTTTGCATAATAGGTCCACTTTAATTAGTGAAACTTTGAATCCTTCATTCAAATGATTTGTTCAAACTGGCTAATTCATTAATCGACGACACAAGCGACCACTGTCTTTATGAATGGGTCATTAAATCATTGACACACAATTTGAAAAACCCAGATTGTGTCTAAAAATTGAAAATATACTAAAAATACTAAAGTATTTGAAATATATTTAGTTTATGCTAAGTGTACTACAAATACATTTACATATTTATGTACTTAATATAAAATACCCAATTATACTTTTGGTATACTAAATTGATATACTTAAAGTCTGCTAAATTGGAACAACTAATTTTGTAGCCTACTTAATGCACTTTCAGACAGAATGTCAGAATGAAAGTTAAAAATAATGAATTATGAATTGGACATTGTATATCCACATCATCCTACGCCCCATGACACTTTGCGCGAATCATGGGTGTAACTTCTGTTAAGCTGTAAACAATCAGTGAAAAACTAGCTCTATGGTCGCAATAATAGGCCTATACATTTGTACAAACTTATATAAACTCAATATTCGTGAGAAAAGGTGTTTACCCATAGGGTAAGCTAACTTACGCAATACGAGAGAGCTCTCGAAAGGGAACTTTTGAAATGTTTATCAAAAAATCATGATCTTGACATATCGACACAAAAATACTTATGGGTCATCAACAGCATGTCCTGAAAGGTACCTGAGAAGTTTGAACACACCACCACCATAGTGTTCCAGAGATACACTCAAATTACAGGATTTTTGCGCAAAAAAAAAAGGCTTATAAGTTTTTTGAAACCATTGTTGAAAATGTGTTTTCTTGGTGTCCATATGTTTCTTGCTTTATGCCAATTTAGACGATACCTCATTTGTCATTTTCCATCATTTTGTTTGTCTGCTATTTTGAAGTAAATGAAAAAACTAAATTTGGTCCAATTTTGTCCAAAATCTGATCAGATGATCTCTGAAACGAGCAGCACAGAAATAACTGAACAGATTTTTGATATTCAAGAAATCGAGAAATATCTCTCTGAAGCTGACTGTGCCTGTGTTTGTTGTCAAGTTTTTTGTTGTTGTCTGTTTTTACAAAACAGCTTTACAGTGATAACAGGAAAATAATGCATCAGTGTCTGTTTCAGCTGTAGCCTACAGCAGATCTAACATAAGACAATCTGTCTTCTGACCTGTAATGCCGCCTGAATCATAATCATACAGTGGAGAACTGGCCCCCCGACTGAGCATGGCTTCTCCCAAGGTTTTTTCTCCATTCTGTCACTGATATATGTGCCTATGTGCACTGAGTTTAACGTGCATTTATAGGGAATGCAATATGCACTATGGGTTTCCTTTATTTACACGTTTACATTTCGCACAATTTCCGATATTTCTGTGTGAGAGAAGTTTGCAGCTTTCACCAGTTTTCACCAAAGCATAAGCCCAAACGTCCGGGGCCTCATTTACGTCACACAAAACAGGCACTGAAAGAGGCGTACACCACTACCGACGCATAAGTTGTGAATTATAAAAACAAACTTGAAAAGAAAATGTTCGCACCTGCACGCAAACTCTGACCCATCCGTACGAACATTCTGGAGATGGAGCAGTGTGGCGGCACCTATGGTGAGCTGAGGGACTGACGGCAGTTGAAGGAAAACCACTTTAAATCTTCACAATAACTGTTTAAATACATAAAAGAAGGATTTCAAATATGTATTACATCTAATATACAAATTTAGATTAAATATGTCATTCTCATTAATGGAGTAGCCTAAGGCACCGAAATTAGCCTACATGAAATCATTACCGAGAACTTACAACATTTTTTCTATTCTAATAAATAGAAATATTTGTAGTGGATTTTGAACACTTTTCCTGTGGCATGCTGTGTTTTCTCATGGTCTGAGAAAATATATTCGCACAAATAATGATCAATAAGGCCTATCTGTTTCCAATAAAAATATAAAGCAATTAAAAATAGTATTTGGCCAGTGGAAAATATTGAGAAAAACTTTCTCTGAAATGTATTTTATATTATTTGATTTATTTATTCAAAAAGAATGGTAAATGATTTTTAGCAATGTAATGTGCCGGCACATCCGTATCTCATATTTTCCTATAGTGTGGCTGGATCCCAAAAGACACACTCCGGCCTTGTGGACCTCCTTCAAGTTCACGCTGGCCTCAACTTCACGAGAGGCTGCGAAAGTGTATTTTGGGAAAGGCTTGATGACATTATATTCCACAAAACTCCTCCTCCTTTAAAAAAACTTTTGCTGATAATTTACTCACCCCCATGTCATCCAAGATGTCCATGTCTTTCTTTCTTCAGTCGAAAAGAAATTAAGATTTTTGATGAAAACATTCCAGGATTTTCTCCATATAATGGACTTCACCAGGACCCAAACGGTTCAAGGTCCAAATGACAGTTTCAGTGCAGCTTCAAAGGGCTTTAAACGATACCAGACGATGAATAAGGGTCTTATCTAGCGAAACGATCAGTCATTTCAAAAATAAATAAAAAAGTTTGTTTTATAAGCACAAATGGTCGCCTTGCTCTGTTCTGTGATGCACATTCAGGTGACGTCACGTAATACGTAATTACATTGAGACTCTCCTGTTCGAACTCGTTCATCAAAATGAACAAATCTTTTTTCGATGTCATTTCGTTCATTCAAGTGACTTTAAACGTTATACTTCTAACCGCCAAATTCTCCGAACACATCCACCTATGCAATATTGATCATATTCTGAATAAAGAAATCATTATACTGCAGTCAAAATAATTTACAGGGAACATAAATAATTAATTTACCTTCCGTGTCTTTCGTCCATTTGTCACGTGACAGACGCAATGAACAGACATTCATGAATGACCCATCACTACAGAGTCATCACAGAATAGAGCAATGCGAGCATTTGAAATCCTAAAACGTCCGGAGAAACACAATATCACTCCCCAGGACACGGAAGTAACGTGGTCAGCAAGATGGGATAACCTGGAGAAGGAAATTTTAGCCACCGGATTCTGTTATGGTAATCATAAAATGTTAATACGTTGAGTGCTCTGTAAATTTTGCAACATTATTAATCTTATTACTCTTAAAATTAATGTATACTAATTGTACTTAAGTTCAATTTCTGTATAATTCTTTAAGTAAAAATTCACAATTTGAGTGAAGCCATGCATTTTTATTGTACTTCAATTAACTGTCTAACAGATTTTGGCATGGCTAATTGTTAAACAGGAGTAAACGAGATGCATGATGTAAAGTTTTTTGCACTTTTGTAGAAATGCAGAAAAGACATCCATGTCCATTGTCCATATATATTGTGCATATATGTACATATATAACGTCAAACATGGCTCATCCTCCAATCAGATCATCCATTAGGAAGTGTGATTACAATGTCATAAACAATATTTTTGGTTCAAATTATGCTGGAATTTGATTTTTTTTCTTATTCGACCCCGAGTTAGGAAGAATAGCTGACCCTCAGCTGCTGAGCCCATGACGGAGGTTTACTGGCATATCCGGCTCTTTCCGCCTCTTCCTGCTCCATGAATGGCTCCATTAAAGTCTTCTGCAACAGTGCCACCTAGAAATACATCAAAAATACTGTCACCTAAGAAAAAGACAAGCCATAATGGTCTGTCTGAAGATGTTACATTGTATGTATAATTGTCAAGTCTTCATTTCACAGTAATATATTAAAGCAAGTACTCTAAGATATATGATAATCATGATCATGACGGCGTATTAGTTTGACATCATATGTAGTAATACCTCTGAAAAGTCATTTTTCTCTGCTTTTCTGATAGCAGATTCAGCCATCCAGTTCCTCAACACATACCGTGGGTTTACTCCTGAACAATAAAAAAATTACAAATAACATTAAATATAACATAACACATCTTAAAAAAAAAAACATTACCGTTTAAAAATGTACGGTCAGTAAGGCTTTTTTAAAAAAGAAATTAATAATATTATTCAGCAAGGATGCATTAAAAGGGACAATAAAGACATTTATAATATTACAATGCTGTTCTTTTGAACTTTTAATCAAAACATGTTCAAAAATCAAATCAAAATTATTAAGCAGCCCAAATGTTTTCAAATGTTTCTTGAGCAGCAAATCAGCATATTACAATGATTTCTAAAGGATCATGTGACACTGAAGACTGGAGAAATGATCACAGGAATAAATTACATTCAACTGAACAAATATATTAATTACACAAATACTATATACTTAAATAGAATAATTTATTTTATATTGTAATAATATTTCATAGTATAATAATATCTCGTACTAATACAAAATTACTGTTTTAATTGTATTTTTGATTAATAAATGTTGCTTTGGTGAGCATAAGAAACTTCTTTCAAAAACTAATTTTACCAATCCTGAACATTTCAGCGGTAGTGTACTGTAACAATATATAAACACATAATATATAACATTGCATCATGTAACATATACAGAAACCTACCTTGCATTCTGTGCTGCCGTGCTGCATCTGAGTCACTTATTAGCCTAGAAGATGATTAAAACATCAAGTGAAGATCATTTTTAATCCACTAAAGAGTTTGAGTTTACATTACAGCAACATTACCGTGACAGACGCTGTAAATACAGCTGAACCCAGTCTCTGAAACGCTTGTGTGATGAGAGGTCTGAAAGAGCCCACAATGACTGTCAAGAGAGACACAGTCACAGTTAATGGACTGAAATCATGATTATGGATTTTGCAGCTGCTGTGAGAGTGAATGGAGAGCTAACGTACCGGAGCAATGGATCCCTTCTGAAGCTGGGACAGGGTCACTTCACTCAGCTGTCTGAAAGTCATAGTGAAGTCTGCTCCAGTGTCCTCCATCAGCTCAACACATCATACAACAGTATATGGGTTATTCTCAGGAAACGCTGACATTTGTGTGATCTACTACTGATTTAACTCGATACTGAATGTAACTATTTTTGACAGTTTGGCCGTTAAATATATAATTCCAAAAAAACAACATCTTAATTAAAAAAGTTTATAATGAAAGTGTATATATATTATATTATAATTATATATATATATATATATATATATATATATATATATATATATTTGCATATGTAAACAGTTGTTACTATAATAATAGTCAGCAGTGCAAATAACAAAATGGAGGCAGGTGTGATGAGGGAGAGGAGAGTTTATCAGTATATGAGGGGAGTGGGATCAGTGAGGGTTAGAGTTCAGTAAAGAGACAGCTCTGGGGAAAAAGCTGTTCTTTAGTCTGCTGGTCCTGGTCCGGAGGCACCTGAAACGCCTGCCGGAGGGCAGGAGAGAAAACAGTCTGTGGGCTGGGTGAGAGGAGTCCTTAAGGATGCTGCGAGCTCGGTGCAGACAGCGTTTCCTCTGGATGTGCTCGATGGCAGGTAGTGGAGTCCCAGTGATGCGCTGGGCGGTTTTCACCACCCGCTGCAGTGCCTTGCGCTCTGCAACAGAACAGCTCCCATACCACACTGTAGCACAGTTGGTCAGGATGCTTTCAATTGCACAGCGATAGAAGTTCACCAGGATAGTCGAGGAGAGCTGATTCTTCCTCAGTGTCCTCAGGAAGAAAAGGCGCTGGTGAGCCTTCTTGACCAGGCAGGAGGTGTTGGTTGTCCAGGACATGTCCGCCGAGATGTGGATTCCCAAGAACTTGAAACTGGAGACTCGCTCAACAGCCATTCCATTGATGTGGATGGTGTCGTGTGTGCCTCTTGACTCTTTCCTGAAGTCCACGATGAGCTCCTTCGTTTTGGTGGTGTTGAGGAGCTGGTTATTTTCAGTGCACCATGTGGCCAGGTGCTTGATCTCCTCCCTATAGGCAGTCTCATCGTTGTTGCTGATGAGACCAATCACCGTAGTGTCGTCCGCAAACTTGATGATGGAATTAGATTCGTACACAGGTTTGCAGTCGGAGGTGAAGAGGGAGTAGAGAAACGGGCTTAGCACACAGCCCTGTGGTACACCAGTGTTGAGTGTGATGGACGTGGAGCAGGTGGAGCCAGATCTAACATTCTGGGGTCTGTTAGTCAAAAAGTCCAAAATCCAGTTGCACATGGAGGTGTTGATGCCCAGGTCTCCAAGTTTGGCTATTAGCTTAGTTGGGATGACCGTGTTGAATGCTGAGCTGAAGTCAACAAACAGCATGCGTGCATAGGTGTTCTTTTTGTCCAGATGTGTGAGCACAGAGTGCAGTGCCATGGAAACTGCATCCTCTGTGCTCCTATTGCTACGGTAGGCAAACTGATGTGAGTCCAATCTGGATGGTAGAGAGTCTTTTAGGTGTGCCAGGACCAGCCGCTCAAAGCACTTCATTACGATGGGTGTGAGTGCTACAGGGCGGTAGTCGTTAAGGCACTTCGGGCTGGAGTGTTTTGGCACTGGCACAATGGAAGTGCATTTAAAGCATGTTGGTACAGCTGCTTGGGCAAGAGACAGGTTGAAAGTGTCTGTAAAAACCCCAGCGAGCTGCTCCGCACATGCCCTGAGTACGCGTCCAGGGATGTTGTCTGGTCCAGCAGCCTTGTGCACGCTGATCCTGCTCAGTGCATTGCAGACATATGTGGAGGAGAGTGTGATTGGCGGGTAGTCCGCTGAGGATTTGAGCTTGGTGGCAGTTTCTCTGTTGTCTCTTTCAAAGCGAGCATAAAAGTCATTTAGCTCGTTCAGGAAGTTGGCATCAGTGGCTGCGGGGGGTGGAGTGAGATGGTTTGTAGTCACTGATGGCCTGAATGCCCTGCCACATGCGTCGAGGGTCAGTGTTGGAAAAATGTCCCTCTATCTTAAGCTTGTAGCAGTGCTTGGCCTCTTTGATGCCCCTTTTCAGATTTGCTCTGGAAGTGCTGTAGGCTTGTGCGTCTCCTGATCTGAAAGCAGTGTTGCGTGTCTTCAATAGGAGTCGCACTTCCCTGTTCATCCATGGCTTCTGATTTGGGTATGTGGTGATCTGCTTCTGGGTTGTAACACTGTCAATGGTGGTATTAATATAATCCAGTACAGAGGAGGTGTAGCAGTCAATGTCCGTGTGAGAGTCACTGGTGGCTTGAGAAGCAAACATACTCCAGTCAGTGTGTGAAAACCTTTCCTGGAGTGAGAAATCTGCCCCCGCAGGCCACACCTTGATGGTCTTCACTGATGGCTTCACGCGCTCATGCTCACCTTTGATGGTAGATTTGTGGATACTCTCTCAATATTTGCTGAGATCTGAAGTAAATGAATTGACACGAATCACCTGTTTTATTCCAGACCAATACCAACAAAAAATAAAATGATCTCTTACTGTGAAAGCTGATCTGAGGTCAGCAGTGGTTTCAGAGCTTCTAGAAGTTTCTGTAGATTGAACAGGCCAACATTAGCCTGAGCTCCTATACTGTACCGGCCCTCATCATCAGACGTGTTGGGGACAAAATCTATACAGAGGAAACAATGCTGTAGCAATAACACCCATTTAACAATACAATTATTATATGTTATTATTATGGCTGTCTGTTTCACTTTAACTTATTAGAATAATATAATATATTAGAATATAATAAAGTAAAATAAAACAAGTAATGGAGTAAAAAAATGGTGCAATTAATCATGTCCCTCAACTCATGTATACTGTAAGATCTAAAGTAGCTTACTATTCATACAATTTTCCTCCACTTTGCAGTATTGTATGTATATAAATATATGTACATACGCGTGTGTATGTGTTCCTCGTATATGATTTATGAGGACACAAATGTGTATAATGACATGGGTAATACAATGTAAACATCTTCACACTTCCAGTGTCAACATAAACCAAATGGCTGTTTGTGTGTGTGTGTGTGTGTGTGTGTGTGTGTGTGTGTGTGTGGTGTGTGTGTGTGTGTGTGTGTGTGTGTTGTGTGTGTGTGTGTGTGTGTGTGTGTGTGTAATGTTATATCACAAAAAGCTTAAAAACTAAACTTATAGGAAGATGATTGATATGATTGCTAATATTATGAAAGTTTAAGTTAGACAAAGAAACATACTTGGGTCATATGATTCCATAAATCCAAATGGGCCATAATCAAAAGTGATAGAAAGCAGACTGAAGTTATCTGTGTTGCAGACTCCTGTGTGAAGATGCAGATCAAGTTGTTGTGCATTTTGCATATTAAGCTCAATCTATAATGATAAATCTATGCGATAAATAGACAAGTAAAGCAGAGTGAACAAATTATGAGCAAAACCGACCGACATCCAGTGGGCGATTAAATGTGCCGTTTCATTCACTACTCTAAGAAAAACACCTTCACACAACATGAAAACCATTCAAATATAGTGAGACTGATCAGACAATATCAAATAATCTAGTATTACAGCTAAACAGCAGAGACACAGATACTCACCACATACTTGTCAGGGTCATTTGTTGCTATAGATTTGAAATGCTCTTTAATTACAAAGTCCAACAATGTCCTGAAAATAAAAATTAAAAAGAAATTAAAAAGCAAACAGGAGTGAGAAAACAATATTACCCTCCCAAGTTAAAGTTAATATACCGTAGGACATCTAACTCTCCAGTTCTAGTTAATATCTCCAGTGAACCGATCCGAAACCAGGACTTGGCCAGACGCAGAACAACCGCTCCTGATAGATACAGAGAACAATCACATAAAGCTGAGGACAGATAAAGAACTTACTCTACTTTTCCAAATCTGATCGTATTTTACCTCTTTCTTTTATGACACTGCCATTATAAAACGGATCCCTCCAAACAGCTTCCTCACTCACAACCAGACTGACAAACAATAAAGGCAAAAAAATGGAAAAAAGTATAAAAAAAATAATAATATTCAACAGCAAACATTTGAATGTGATAAATACATGTATTACTCTTCTTGAGATGTCCATCTGTACCTGAGGGTTCTGCTGGTAGGAACTCCCAGAAAGTGCATGGCTTCACTGCACAGGAACTCCCTCACAGAGGAGCGAATCACAGCCCGTCCATCACCAGACCTGCACACAAAACATCATGATGATTACACTACTGCCAGACAGAAAACAAGATCATTTACAACTAAATATATCTCAGAATTACTTAAAAAACATAAAAAATATTGAGCAGCAGGAACTGATATTCACCTTGAGTATGGTGTCTTTCCTGAGCCTTTCAGCTGGAGTTCCCATCTTTCACCTTTCCTGGATAAAAAAGAGATGTATACTGCTTCTAAACTGAGAGATGTTATAGTTCAGACACATGTTTAAGCATTAAGTAAAAATTAGATTAAAAATTATGGGAAAGTTGACATGCATTACAACAGAAAAGTCACATATGACAATAACAACTGATGATTTCTGAACGCTGATGGAACAGGATGATTTTACCTGTTTGTGTATTCACCCAGCAAATGTGCTCTTCCATCCCCCAGCTGTCCAGCCCAATAACCAAACTATAATAATAATAATAACACATGGTTGACATGTTTGCTCTGGTTGTCTAATGCGATCGCTGTCGGGTTTGAAATGAGTCAGTTTTACCTGATGGCCCCCGTATCTGTGTGCCAGAGGAACAGAGCCAGGAAACAGTTTCCCACCACTGACACAACGGACAAACTCTTCATTCTGAATCACAGACTCATTCAGATCCAAAATATAACACGTCCTGAAATACACAAAAGAGCCTGAATATATGAAAAAACAACATTACAGAAAAGTACTGTGGTGGAACCATGGTCAAGTTTTGTTTTAAAGCAGTTTTCTCAGACTGTGATCCTCAGACCACTTGTGGTTCTGTAAAGGAGTCCAAGTGGCCCACGAGTTCATTAGCAGATTAAAGTAACACTAAGTAGTTTTTCAACCTTCATAATATATTTCCAAGACCCTTGTGATGGTACATTGACTTAAAATAAGTTAAATGACACGTCTGCCATAGCCTGACGTGGTCTGTGTCGCTTTTACTGGCACTATGTAACTTCGGGTTTCGGGTAGGAACCCGTGCACAAAAAGAACTACAAAATTCGACTGCTTTACGTCAGACGCTACAATAGTCATTATTTCGTTTTTCTTCGTTTCTGATGTCGCAATACATCATCCTTTCATGAAATCATGTTACATACTCTACCTTGTCTGTGGACATCGTTCATTCTAAAGCCGGTGCTGGATAAACAGCGAGCGTGCGTGCGACGGCAGGCTCAATTATTTACGACAGCGGCAATGGACAATTTCGTTTCCAACCAGTAGAAATACTTGGTGTTACTTTAAAAGCTTTATGACTGAATACATTAATAAAAGTATAACTGACTAAATCAAAACAAAAACAAAAAAAAACACTGAATTAATTAACTCAATAAAATAAATGAACTGTCTGTGACAAAATTAATATATGATAAAGTGTTTCTGTTTATTTTCTATGTAAGTATTTGGTCCAATTTTTAAGCTAGCATTATAACATATAATAGCTACAAATAATTTGTGCACTACCTAAAGTAGAAATTTATTTGAGGAGTTGGGTGGTTCATATTTTTTTCTTTAAAGTAATCTGCTACACCCTTGTAAAAAATAAGTGTTAAAATTAAATATGGAAACATGTTTCTTTTAAAAAACTGTTTGTGCAGATACTACAATACTAATGAAATAAAAAGTCACTTAAGTGTACTTAAATAGTATACTTTCATGGCCGTTTCTTAACAAACTTAAGTACCTTTTAAAAAGTGTATAAACTATAATAAATGTTGATTTAATTGCAGTTAACATGATGCAATTAAGTGTCCAAAACATTATATTCAGTTTGCACCTAAGTATATTATTTTAAAGTAGCCTATATTATTTTCATAATTTCTCTTTTTAAAAGTATTTTGAAGTGTAGCCTACTTCTTTGTAACAACTTCCTGAATAAGTTCAAAATTATGCTGACGATGACAATGTTATTGGTGGTGATGATGATGATGATTACTTTATTACTATTTTAAAACGTGGACAAGAAAAATTATAAAGAATGGGTGGGTGTGACCAAACTTTTGACATGTAGATGGTACTAGCTCCATTGTATTTTTCTGTTTCTTAAATTACATATGCTGTACACTGGTACTGCAATAATATCACCAGGTTACACTGCAGTGAAGCACAGTTTTCTGTAAATGATGATGAGTGATGGGTTTATTGACCTGTGCCACAGCAGCCAGTGTCAGGGGCTCTTTCAGAGGAGAGGGCTGAGACTCAGAAAACACACATCGCTTCACAGTACGAATACAATTACCATCAACCTCATCAAGAGGGAGAGCATCTGTAAAACACACAGGAAGTGATTAAAACATAGTCAACGTGTAAAATAGCATATTGGCAATCGTATCTGTATCTTACCTAGTAGTTTATGTGATAATACCAGTGGTATTTCTCCACAGTGTTTCATATTGCTATAAAAGTGCCTCTTATCGAACTCTCTTTCATTCTCACATAATTCTTGTTTTTCCCTAAATGTAGCGATGGCGACGGCCGATAGAAATAAAAATAATGTGAAACCATGTTTTGTCATTACATCAAACTCACCGGAATATGTATATATTTATTATTTGTCCTGTAGTAGCCTACTTCCTTACATCACGTAGCTAGGAAAACATCAGAACTGCCACACAGACAATCCTTCTATGTTCAACCAGAGGGCGCTCATCGGCTCAAAAACCCGAATGCTTATGTCATATTTTGGGACTGTTTTGTCTTTTTGGAAATGTATGCGCGTTATAAACCACAACCGAATAAATCTATTAATTGTATGGGTTCAGAAGCTGTCGTACAAATTGAAACTCTTGGAACTTTCTCACTTTAATAATTAAATAAGTGTCTATAATGATCAGACGAATGGGTCAACCCCCAATCTGTACTGTAAAAAGTAACAGGTACCATGTGACCAGCCGTCTATTAAAAATAATGAGTACTTAAAGCTACACTGTGTAACTTTTTTAGTTTATTCTTTGCTAAAAACACTTAGTTCTTTCAAAAATATATGTGCTCTTTAATGTATATTTACTTCGTTCAAGTAATAAAGTAATCTCGTGAGTGTATAATATGCAATTAAAAATACATACGGGATACGGGTGAGGGGTTCCTATGCAAAGAGTATATAAATATATGTTCTTGATTCGGGGGGCGGTTCAAGATGGCGCTCTAGTAAGATGTAAGTTGATGTGCTCTGCAAACTCAAACAGTGTTATTGACTTTTAGTGCAGTCAGAAAAGGAGTTTATTATTTTCTATACTTTATACACCTATTAGTTGGTATTTATTACCTTACTAGAGAGTATGGGCAAGTCCGAAAAAAGAAAAAACAAAACGAATGTTTCGCAGACGAATGCTAATCCTGCTACTGCTAACAATAGTGAAACGCTGCACGTTTCCAGTATTCCTTTTGCAGTGAATATGCATGATTACGTCAAGACAGACCTGGATGCAATTTCTGACGATTTCATGTTGTGCGAGGAGGAATTTCCTGCACTTTTAGATACGCCTTGCAAATCCCCTGCAGCCAAACAACGGAAGACTGAGAGTTCTGATATGGCTCATGTCCTCTCTCAACTCGGAGCACTTTCGCAGTTGATAAACACCCGGTCTGATTCCCTGGAAAAATTGATAGGAGAAAATACACGTGCGATTACTAGTATGAAGGAGGTGATAAACGAAAACACCAAGCAAATCACTAGTGTCAAGGAAGCTATCGAATTTATGAGCGAAGAAGTGAACAGTCTGAAACTCAAATGTGGAGTGGTGGAGGCCAAGGTGGGCAAAGTGGATCAGGCTTCTAATGAGCAAGAGAGAAGACTAGCACACCTGGAAAGTTATTCGCGACGGTGGAATTTAAGAATCCACGGAGTCCCAGAGAAGGAGAGAGAAGATGTTAGGCAACGGATCATCCAGCTGTGTCAGCAACTCCTGCCAGAAGACAAAGATAAACTTCCGAACGCTATTGATACTGTGCACCGGCTTGGTCGCAAAGAACCGAATAAAACCAGAGGAATTATTTGTCAATTTGCCTCCCGTTTCTTTCGCGACGCTGTGTGGCGTGCAGCCAAGGAGTCTGCCTTTCTCAGGGAAAATGGCCTGAAAATATCTGAGGACTTATCTCCAGCAGATAAAGAGAGGAGGAACAAACTTTGGCCGGTAGTGGAAAAAGCAAGACAAAACAACAAACGTGCTTACTTTAGTGGAGGTAGGGCGTTTGTAGAAGGAGTCGAAATATTCCCTCCAGCCTGAATCTTTAAGTTGCTGACATGGTTGAAGCCTGTTTGTAATTTGCACTGATCCTGAGGGCTAACGAAAGTCTGTTGAATCTAGAGATTGTTGCCTGCCTTAAGTTGTATGACTTTATTTTTTACAAAAAAGATAGAAGGAAAAAACTAGTTTAGACTAATTTGCGCTTTTAACGAATATAAAATCACTTGCACTCTAAGTTAATTTATATAGGCCTAGTTATGTCAATTTAATGCTAATTCAACTTTTGTTGATGTTTTATTTTGGTTTGAAGGTATACTAATCTCAGGAATTTGTTATTTTAATCTTGCTACTCATGGATGAAAACTAATAAGGAAGCTAAATCTAGTTAGTTCTAGTATTATAGCATCTGCGCAGAAGAAATAAGATTTGTACTACGAGTTAAGATTATTCATGTTCTATGAAGATTGAATTCTAAATTCTGATTTGCACTATATATTGTACTAGTATAGAGTTTGCTGTTCTCATCATTGGTTTGTGTGTATATTTATCACACTTTCAGAGACCAGTTCAATCTACATCTATAGCGTATTATAGGCTATAGCTTACAATTTTCTTTAATTTATGTCTCTTTCTATCATTTCTTTTAATACTAGAGGGTTAAGAAACATTACAAAAAGGAAAGCAATTTTTCTATTTCTTAAACAGTTTAAATCTGACTTTTGTTTTTTGCAAGAATGCCATTCAACTAAAGAGGATTTTGTTTTCTGGAGATCTCAGTGGGGATCTGATTTATGGATGGCTCATGGGACAAGTAACTCTGCTGGTGTTTGTATTCTTAAAAACCGATTTAATGGGAAAATACTATGTTCTGTATGTGATCCAGGTGGTCGATATATTTGCCTTGTACTGGATATTTCGAATGTAATAGCTATTATTGTCAATGTTTACGGTTTTAATCAGCAAAAAAGCAACGAAAAACTTTTTGATCAAGTGGAAGAACATGTGTTAAAATTGCTTACTAAATACCCAAATTTCTTTTTAGTTTTTGGAGGGGATTTTAATGTGGTTTTGGATAACATCTTAGACAGATGGCCTCCAAAGTCACCTGATAACTCAAGTTTATACTTAAAGAGGTTTATGCAACGATTTTCTTTACTCGACAGTTGGAGAGAAACACATCCTTCTCAAAAAACATTTACTTGGAGCAATAATTCTCTATCGAACCAGTCTCGTATTGATATGTGGCTTACCTTTAGAGTTTTAAATAATGTATCTTCTAATATTACTCCATCGCCTCTCTCTGATCACCAATGCATATCCATACTCATTCCTCTTTCAGATACTGCCAATTTACAAAGATGTACCTCCTATTGGAAACTGAACAATTCACTGCTTAAATTTAAAGAAGTAAAAGATCAAATTAAATATATAATCACTAGCTATTGGGAAAAAGCAAATAAGGAAAACAATTTTTGCAATAACTGGGAATTAGTGAAATATGAAATTGGTAAATTCATACGTAATTTTGGTAGTAGTTTAGCTAAAAAGAAAAACATTGATGAGAGTAATATAATATGTAAAATCTCAAATCTTCTATCTAAAATGGTTCTATCTGATGATGAAAAGGTTGAGCTTACTCGTCTTCAAAAAGCGTTGGATGAGGTTTATAAACAAAAAGCCGAAGGGGCATTTGTAAGATCACGGAAAAAATGGATTGAGGAAGGTGAGCAGAATTCTTCTTATTTCTTTAGATTGGAAAGACAACAAATGGAAAAAAATCAGATTGAAAAGCTTATGATTGATGGAAATCTTTGTGAAGACCAAAAAACTATTGCAAATTTTTGTGCCAAATTTTATAGTGATTTATACACATCTAAATTTAGCAAACAACATGCTCATATCTTTTTTGAGTCCTTATCTTCTGTTAATCAATTAGGAAACAGTGATCAAACCTTTTGTGACTCCCCCATTACCTTAAAAGAAATAGATGAAGCAATTAAATCTCTAAAAACAAATAAATCCCCTGGTACAGACGGTCTAACGTCAGAATTCTATCATGTATTCAGTGAAAATATAGCTCCTTTTTTATTAAATGTCTTTATGGAAAGCATAAGCAATTCGTCTCTCCCTCCTACTTTATGCCAAGGGTTGATCACTTTAATTCCCAAGCCAAATAAAAATATTACTTTCATAGATAATTGGCGTCCAATTACATTATTAAACAATGATTATAAAATAATTGCTTTAGTATTAGCCAAAAGATTAAAAGGAGTATTACATTCTATTATTGATGAAGCACAATCTGGCTTTATGCAAAATAGACACATATCTAACAATATAAGATTAATTTTAGACATTATAGATTACTCTGATATAATTAATAACGATAGCTTCATTCTTTTCCTAGACTATTATAAGGCATTTGATACTTTAGAACACAATTTTCTATTTCAAGCACTTAAAAAAATTGGATTTGGTGACTCATTTTGTAAGATGGTGAAAATGTTGTATGTAAATGGAAATAGTTCTATTAAACTAAAAAGCGGTACGTCTCCCAGATTTTTCCTTGATCGTGGTGTTCGACAGGGATGTCCAGTGTCTCCTTATTTATTTTTAATTGCAGTTCAATTTCTTAATTTGCATATCAAAAGGAGCAACCTAAAAGGCATAACTGTTGGAACTACAAATTTAATCATTAGTCAGTTAGCTGATGACACAGCGCTGTTTTTAGAAGATTATTCTCAAATCCCTATAGCTCTAAATATCCTTCAGTCATTTTCTAAAGCTTCTGGTCTAAGTCTGAATACAGATAAATGTGAATTATTTCCCATTAAAAATTGTAGTGTTTCCTCAATAAATGGCATAGCTGTTAAAAGCTCTGTTAAATATCTTGGTATAGAAATAACTAAAGATAAAAATAGATGTGCAACAAATTTTACTCCGATTATTGATAAAACAAAGAAAAAACTGAACTGCTGGCTTCAAAGAGATCTGTCTATTAAAGGAAGAATTTTGCTCACCAAGGCTGAGGGGCTTTCGCGTCTCTCTTATGCTGCCCAATCTCTGTATGTTGATAAGGCCACAGCTAAAGTGATTGATAGAGTTCTGACAGATTTCGTCTGGAAAAATAAAATCCACTATATGAAGAAATCGGTGATTCTAAACTATTATAACAAAGGTGGATTAAATTTGATTGATTTTAACTCTTTAAATTATACTTTCAAAATAAATTGGCTTAATCGGTATTTGAAAAATCAAGACTCCATCTGGAATATCTTCCCACAACAAGTGTTTTCATATATTGGGGGGGTGAGATTTTTATTGATGTGCAATTATAACATTTCAAAAATTCCTATCAAACTTTCAAATTTCCATCAACAGGTACTTTTGGCATGGGCTTTAATATATAAACACAACTTTTCCCCCCATCATTTTCTTATTTGGAATAATCAATATATCTTATATAAAAATAGATCTTTATTTTATAATAATTGGTTTATTAACGGTTTATTTTTAGTTCGTCAGCTTTTTAACAATCAAGGTTTCTTAATGACGTACACAGAGTTTCTTTTAGAATACAATATACCAGTTACTCCCAAAGAATTTGCTATAGTTATGGGAGCTATACCAACAGGAATCTGTATTCTCTTTAAAAATTGTCCTTACTCTTCTACTATAATTAATACTCTTCCTGAGCCAGATAAAACTCCAATTGGTAAAATATGTTTTTCAGGAAAAAAAGATAGAAATAATAAAGTTAGATCCCTCTTTCTTGTAGATATAGTTTCTGTTTCTCCTGTAATTTCGTACTGGAGTAGATTATTTAAAAATTTAAATTGGGAAAAGGTTTGGTCCTTACCACAAAAATATTTTTTAACAAATAAAGTAAAAGAAGTATCCTTCAAAATAATAAATAAATTTTACCCTGCTAAATACTTCATGATTAAATATAAAAGTAATATTGACACAAGATGCTCATTTTGCCAAGTTCACACAGAAACTGTTTATCATTTATTTTGGTCATGTTTCTATACTAAACAACTATGGGAAAATATTGGCAAGTTTATTAAAAACAATATCCAGCAAGATATATCAGTAACCTTTAAAGACATTATTTTTGGATACTTTGACTTTGATCCCGATAAAAAAAAAGCCTGCTTTGTTATTAATTTAATTTATTTTATTGGCAAATTTTATATCCATAAGTGTAAATTCTCCAACAACAAACCAATTTTTATAGTTTTTTTGAAAGAATTTGAAATGTACCTTAACACCATCTCATCCTCAGTAAATAAGAAAGCATTAAAAACACTTTTATTTTGTAATGACTTTAATTTGGTTAGACCTACTCTAAATTATGTATAGAATATATTGCCTTCTTGACCCTCTTTCTTCTTTTTTGGGGTTTTTTCTCTTTCTTTTTTGTTTTAGACTCTTAACTTCTTTTCACATCCTGTGTTTAGATGACTCTGTACATATTGTTGTTATATTTTGTACAGACATGTTTGCAATTTTGTTACAGAATTGTATGCTATGATGTCATCTTTGTTTGTTTGTAAGCATAATAAAAAAAAAAAAAAATTAAAAAAAAATATGTTCTTTGTCCTATGTCGGTCGCCATGTTGCCCCTCCATCTTGAAAGTACATTCGCCAAAGAGGGACAATTCAAGCTTCGCCTTTCGCGTTTTAACACTCGATGGCACCGTGTCTAATGTGAATAGGGGGATTGCTTGAGACTGGACTACATTGGCCACCTTAGGAGTTAAAACGAAATCGGAATTGAGAGGAACAGAAAATAATATCCACTAGATGGTCATATACCTTTTCACCTATAGATGGTGCTAAATATCACACAGTGTAGCTTTAAATATTATAAATACTACTGTAGAAGATTGAAATCACTATGATTGAAATTAATTTAATGAAAATGTATTTTTTTAATGTAAAAATGTAAACATGTTTGGCATCTGGGCTCTACACTTTTACCTTCATCAACCCCAAAGCTTAAAAAAAAACCTCACTTTTAAATATTTTTATAACTATTTATTCATCGAAATATAATAATAATAATAATAGCTGTATCATTATTAATTACATGAACAAAATACATTAATTAGATTAAATTGTCATTTTTATTATTTATTATAATATTTTATAATATAATATTTAAATAATAATAATAATAAATATTTATTTATAGCCTATTACATATATATATATATATATATATATTATATATATATTATATATATATATATATATATATATATATATATATATATATATATTGCAGATTTAGAACTAATACTTCGTGTAATGTTAGGATAAAGCACAGAAAACTTCAACTTGTCGTATACATTAATTTATTTTAGTTGTGCTTTTTGTACCTTGCCATACTTTATAACCATAGACTGTAAGTTTATAACCAGCAGGGTTTGGCGCGAAATGTGGCAGAGGGAGCTCGCTGCGGCACTTCCGGTGGCATCTCCAGCTGCCAGGGATTTTCCTATGGGATTTTCTGGATTTTCTCCTTTTTACAGTCTATAGCTGCGTCCCAATGTGCATACTATGCCCTAAATAGTATTGAAAATTACTAATGTCACATAGGCTACTATTAGGATGGACATTATGCACATTGGGACGCAGTTTATGATTTTCTCAGGCAGCTGCGCTGTTTGCACATACCGCTGACGAGTTATGATTCAGTGTAATATGTTTACTATAAAAAGTGCATTTGAAAAACAAAACAAACGTTCAGTAAAACAAAACATACAGCTCACCAAAAAGCGAACAAAAACGTGTGGAACCAATGTTTTCGGAAATCACGAAATTTTCTGAAATTCAACCTTACAGTTTTGTTATTGTGATAAAAGTTTATAGTCCAGATATAACACATATTTTGCTAACCATAACCATAACCACCCTAACTAACTAATGTTCGTTTCAGTAACGATTGTACCTATTACATTGTTTAACCAGTAGGTGGCGTCCAGTGACTGTTCAAATGTATTCGATGTAGCCAGGGTTCGAATAGGCTATATGCACGCACAAGTTCCGCATTTGACGCAAGGATGCTCATCCGTTTCCGGTTGGGGAGATTAAAGCGGAGGAGAACTGAGGAAAACGGGATTATGGCAGTCTTCAAAATTTACTGTCCTCTCGTCTTTGAAACGAAACTGTCATATGTTTAGATGTAATTTTATATATAGTTATGTTTATTTAATATAATTTTAAAAAGAAGCATAAACACAACGAGGGGTGTCTGTTTTGTCTGTTTTTGTGACTAACGTTTCTTTAGTATAACCATGGAGTATAAAATTCAATATCAATTCTCAGTATTGCATTGGACTCTACGATCGGCGGAAGTTATCGAGCATCCTCAGACCTTCACCGGAAATACCGCCGTGCATAGAGCCCATTATGATTTCATCTTTGTGGGGGTCTATTTAAAAAAAGAGAAAAAAAGCAGCCCATGAACAGGCGTGGTATGTGATAAATAAATTGCTAAATAGACTACTGCACTTCATTATTTTGAGTTAAACGTTTATTAATACAGGAGTAGAGAATATTTGGGTGGAGTTCGTTACCTCTAGGGGGTCTGGGGGCATGCCCCCCCCCCCCAGGAAGAAAATTTTGTACATTTTAAAGATAAATTCATTAATCTGGTGCACTTTGAGTCACCCGAATCCGCTGTTAAAAATAATCCAATCGCCCAAACATATGATATTCTTTGATTTAGATCTGCATCTGATCATCATTAGCCTACAATTTTTCAAATTCTCAATGTTAAGCATGATAATATGGTAAAATATCACACTGAAGTAGGCTGATTTAAAATTAACATTTATTTAAATTAAAAGTTCTTCTTTGGCCAAAATTACATTTCCTTAATATCCTAAACAGAGGCTTTTTACTCCCTTCAAAGTTAAATTGTCAATGTTTCATTAAATCACTGTTGGCAAACACTCTTATCAGAATAATTTTTTTTACCTTTAAAATAGGGCATTTTTCCCTCTAATTTTATGTAGCCTATGCTCCTTCTTTCTTTCCTATCTTTCTTTTAAAATATTCCTTAATTTGATATAGGCCTACATTAAATCAGAATAATAACTGGTACCAATCAAATTAAATAATTTACATTGAAAAATTACAACTGTAGTAAATGCCCTGTTATGTTCTCTTACGAGAGGTTCTCTCGTATTGCGTAAGCTAGCTTACGCTACGGGAAAGATTCCATCTTTCTGAGAAATTGAAGCCAAAAATTATCCTATAATTTTGTATCCATTGTCAACGCAGTTCAGCTGCAGCAGACCATGAGAAGGCTAGCTAGCCGCTCATTGGTTCGCTCACGGAGAACTGCTTAAGCCTATGAGGGAGCGCGGATGAACCCGCGACCAATGAGAGCCTGACTCGCTCTCCCTACGTCACCGCCCCCGAAGCGGGCGTGGACGAGGCTGAATAGGCTGAAATAAATCTGATTTTTTCATCCTTCAGCGACGCACCTGCATCTGCTGATCCTGAGAGAGAAGCCGCCGTTTGAAAAGGCACCTTCTAGCGAGCGTTTGGGAGACTGAGGAAGCCGGCCGTCTTCGCCACCTTCAGCCGTCCTGTGAGCTAGCGCCATCCGACGGAGCGTATCCTTTTACTCAGAGCTTTATAAAAAAATCCTATTGTATCTAAAAGAGCGAGCGTCTTTTTAAAGATGTCTCGAAATTCCTGCGGCTCTTGCCGCGCTCCTCTCGAGGCTGGAGACCGCCATGTCATCTGCGCCGTTTGCCTCGGACCGGAGCACGCTGAAGTCGCCCTCGCCGACGGCGGCTGCGACTTCTGTGATTCTATGCCTATGTTGACCCTGCGGGCTCGACTGTTGGCTGCAAAAAGCGCTCCCAAGCCACCTCTGTCTGCGCCGCGGAAGAAGAAACGCCGCGCCCAGAGGCCGCCGGAGCCCCAGCAAGAAGCGTTCATCCCGCCGGAGCCTGTAACCTCCCGCTCTCCTTCTCCGCCGCTTCCGGACGAACAGTTGCCGCCGAGTGGCCGCTCTGTTGTCTCCGATGACGCCGCGGACATCAAGGACTCATGTTCGCTTCTCGCTTCCGACAGTGAGGATTGGTCCGGTTCTCAGGTCTCGTCGAACCGCGAATCCTCCAGGACTCGCGCGGGCATTGAAGAGGAACTAATGCGCCTCCTCACGCAGGCCGTCGAGCGCCTCGGTCTCGAGTGGTCCCCTCCCCCCGAGCAGACCATCAACCGCATGGACGGCAGCTATTTCCGCCAGCGCTCGACTCCCGCTGCCAAACGGGCTGCGCCCTTCCTGCCCGAGCTGCACGCTGAGCTCTCAAAGTCTTGGAATGCCCCGCTCTCTGCCAGGTCTAGCTCTGATTCTTCCACCCCGCTCCGCGTTGTGGACGGAGCCGCAGAGAAGGGCTACCTCACCATCCCGCCGGTTGAACACTTGGTCGCCGCACACTTATGCCCGCCCTCTGCTAGATGGCGCTCATCACCTGTGCTTCCCTCGAAAGCCTGCAGAGCGACTTCAAGTTTTCACGGCCGTGCATACTCAGCCGCCGGCCAGGCAGCGTCTGCGCTTCACTCGATGTCTGTGCTGCAAATCCTGCAGGGCGATTTGCTGCGTGAGTGGGATGAGGGCGGGAAGAACCCCCCGTCAGTCGCGGATTTGAGAAGCGCCACGGACCTTGCCCTTCGCGCTACAAAGTCTGCTGCTCTAGCCTTGGGGAAATGCATGGTCTCTGAGAGACACCTATGGCTCACTCTCGCCGACATGGGAGATTCCGAGCGCGCCGCCTTTCTCAACGCCCCGCTCTCTCCAGCCGGCCTCTTCGGATCCGCTGTCACGGGTATCGTCGACCGCTTCTCCGAAGTACAGAAAGCCTCGCAGGCCATGGACCTCTTCCTGCCTCGTCGCGCTAGCTCCTCTGCAGGCCGCCCACGTGATCGGCCTCCTGCACGAGCCCCACCCCAGCGCACAGCTCAGCACAACCAGACTGCTCAACGACGCCAGGGCGGCCGCCCGCGTTCCCGCTCCGACAGCCGCCACAGACCGCCGCCTCCTCGGGGGCCTCGGCCTAGAATCACGTTGAAACCTGAGCAACCAAAGTCTGCCTAGCACAGCTGAGAAGAAAAAGACGGCGCTCTCCCGCTGCGGCCGGACCGCCGTCAAAGCTCTGCCCTCTGTTAGTCCCCGCCCAGGCGGTTACTACAGCAGTGTTTTCTGCCATAACCAAGCCGGTCTCACTTCCCGCTTGCATGAGCACAAACGCCGTTTTCACGGCGACCCAGAGAAATCTCAAAAAGAGCATAAAAGCCTCTTGTGTACGAAATGTGCCCGCAACACTGTGTTCACTCATACACAAAAGCACTCCAGTTCCCCTGTCTCACACAGAGTCCACTCTCATAAAACGGGCCAAGCCCGTTCGAGTCCCAGAGTACATAAGCGCGCCCACGAGCCCGTGTGCGCGTCCCACCTCTGCTCACTCTGTTACAGGGCCCTTAAGCTCCTCTCCAAGTGTAAGTCCCGCTGTTATAAGCACTATCAGCGCGCTCACGCAGCCCGCGAAGTGCGACAATGGGGACCATGTAGCCATTCACCCCCTAGCGTCACGCTTCAAGGCGTGGAAAGCTATTCCGGGAATCTCCCAGTGGGTGTTAAACACAATAAAGCTAGGCTATCGCTTACAGTTTCGTCGCCGCCCCCCTCGCTTCCGAGCGCGGCTAGAAACTACGGTGAACCCAGAAGCAGTGTCACTGCTCCGTTCAGAGATAGCAAGTCTGTTGTGCAAGAAGGCTATAGAGAGAGTGCCTCTGGCTATGAGCGAGTCGGGGTTCTACGGCCGTTATTTTCTTGTTCCCAAGAAAGACGGCGGTCTCAGACCAATATTAGACCTCAGATTTTTGAACAAAGCTCTCATAAAGAGACCGTTCAAAATGCTCACTATCAGAAAACTCCTCGCGCATGTGCGCCAGGGGGACTGGCTCATATCACTAGATCTGAAGGATGCATACTTCCAGATCCAGATAAATCCCCTTCACAGGCCATTCTTACGTTTCGCCTTCGAAGGCCAGGTTTATCAATACACCGTCCTCCCGTTCGGCCTATCCTTGGCACCCCGTACGTTCACGAAGTGCATGGATACGGCGCTCGCCCCCCTGCGGAGTCAGGGGCTGCGAATTCTGAACTACTTGGACGATTGGCTGATTCTGGCACAGTCTCAGGAGGAGTTACTGTCTCATCGTACAGTTCTCCTCGACCATCTGAAAGCTTTGGGCCTCTCTGTCAACTGGACAAAGAGCGTACTACAACCCAGTCAGACTATCTCCTTCTTGGGTATAGAGCTGGACTCGGTCACGATGACGGCGCGTCTATCGACGCAGCGCGCGCACCGTGTGCAGCGCCTCGCCGCATCTTTTCAGATGAACAGACTCACGCCTTTGAAAACTTTTCAGAGAGCGTTGGGTTGTATGGCCTCAGCCTCCGCGGTACTCCAGCTGGGGTTACTGCGCATGCGCCCGCTTCAGCTCTGGTTGAAGAGCCGTGTGTCTCACCGAGCGTGGACCTCGGGCCACCAGCTGATAAGGGTAACGCAGACCTGTATTACAGCTCTGCAGCCATGGTTAGTGGCAGAATGGTTTCAGCGCGGCGTCTCTATGGGGACTGTTTCATGCCGAATAGTCATCTCGACAGACGCCTCCAACATGGGGTGGGGGGCGGTCTGCGAGGGCTCACCGGCCTTCGGCCCTTGGTCAGCTCAAGAGAGCCTCCTACACATAAACTGTTTGGAGATGTTGGCGGTCGAGAACGCGCTCAGGCGGTTTCTCCCGCGCATTCAGGGCCATCATGTGCTGATCCGTTCGGACAATATGTCCGTGGTCTCCTATCTAAACCGTCAGGGCGGAGTCAGATCCAGGAATCTTTTCCGGCTGACAGAGCGCATTCTAGTTTGGTCTCAGTGTCACCTGCTCTCGCTCAGAGCGTCGCACGTGCCGGGACAGCTGAACGACGGTCCAGACAGCCTGTCCAGGAACCCCATTCCCCCCGGGGAATGGTCCCTGCACCCTCTTACAGTCCAGAAACTGTGGCGTCTATTCGGCAGAGCAGAGGTGGACCTCTTTGCCTCGGCGGAGAACACCCACTGCCCAATATTTTTCTCAAGGAGCGAGGACGCGCTAGCCCAGACCTGGCCCAGCCGCCCGCTTTATGCCTTCCCTCCGGTCTCTCTGTTACCACAGGTGCTTCAGAGAATCAGAGAAGCGCAGCACTCGGTGCTCCTCATAGCCCCGCACTGGGAGGGTCAGACTTGGTTTCCGGAGCTCACGCAGCTGTCTCAGACAGCGCCCTGGCCCATTCCAGTCAGAGCAGATCTCCTCTCTCAAGCTCGCGGCTCGATCTGGCATCCCCACCCAGAGCGCTGGGCGCTTCACGCGTGGGTGATCAACGACTACCCGTTGCTTTGCCAGAGGGAGTGATTAACACGATCATACAGGCTAGAGCGGCTTCTACCAGAAGGCTCTATGCGTCAAAATGGTCTGTGTTCTCGAAGTGGTGCACAGAGAGGGGTCTGGACCCGCGGTTATGCGAGGTTCCCTCCTTACTAAATTTTCTCCAAGAGATGCTGGACAAGGGCAGATCCCCGTCCACTCTCAAGGTATATGTGGCAGCCGTCGCGGCGTTTGCTGAACCCCGACGCGGCCAGTCACTGGGCAAAGACGGGCTGGTAGTCCGCTTCCTCAGGGGAGCTAGAAGGATGAATCCCCCGCGCCCCCCTTCGGTGCCGATTTGGGACCTTTCCATAGTTCTTGATGCTATGAAAGCTCCCCCATTCGAACCGTTAAACACCGTGGACCTAAAGTACCTGTCGCTAAAGACCGTTTTTCTACTCGCGCTCGCGTCAGTAAAACGGGTGGGAGACCTACACGCGCTGTCCACCAGCGCGTCCTGTCTTGAGTTTGGACCTAATGACTCATTAGTCGTTCTTAAACCTAGGCATGGCTATGTCCCCAAGGCGATTGGCACCCCGTTCAGGGCACAAGTTATATCCCTATCGGCGCTGCCTGCTTCCGATAGCGAATCGGATTCTAATCTCCTATGCCCGGTCAGGGCTCTGAGATTATATGTCACTCGCACAGCTCCGGTCAGACGATCCGAGCAGCTTTTTGTTTCGTTCGGCGGGCGCACCAGAGGGTTGGCCGCCTCGAAACAGTCCCTATCTAGATGGATTGTTGATGCCATTGCAGCAGCATACGCATCGAAGGACCTGCCATGCCCTTTGGGCATCAGGGCTCATTCCACTAGAGGCATGGCCTCATCGTGGGCATGGTCCAGTGGGATTTCCATTCATGACATTTGCGTGGCAGCGGGATGGGCTTCCCCCTCCACCTTTGTCAGATTTTACAATCTGGAAGTACCCGCTTTGCAGGCTAAACTACTAGCAGTCTAGTATGTTTCAGCTCTTCTGGTTGAGCTGCACTATAGGGGGTTAATTCACACAGACCGAGTTCGTTCTGTCCCTCTCTTTTATGTGCTTATGTACTACACAATCATCGGCCCGCTCCGCTGGCCGTTTGTCACTGATACATATATTCATTCCCACTTTCGGTGTTCCCCGGGATGCCCCGCGGGACTAATAGTGGATGCTTAGCACGCACGGCGTTGACAATGGGTTCCCGTAGCGTAAGCTAGCTTACGCAATACGAGAGAACCTCTCGTAAGAGAACGAATCGGTTACCTAACGTAACCTCGGTTCTCTCTAGATGAGGGAACGAGTATTGCGTTCCTGGCCGTGCTTGTGCTACTGGCGATGTTCGCTTCAGAATTGAAAAAACCAGATTTATTTCAGCCTATTCGGGGTATTTATAGCCTCGTCCACGCCCGCTTCGGGGGCGGTGACGTAGGGAGAGCGAGTCAGGCTCTCATTGGTCGCGGGTTCATCCGCGCTCCCTCATAGGCTTAAGCAGTTCTCCGTGAGCGAACCAATGAGCGGCTAGCTAGCCTTCTCATGGTCTGCTGCAGCTGAACTGCGTTGACAATGGATACAAAATTATAGGATAATTTTTGGCTTCAATTTCTCAGAAAGATGGAATCTTTCCGTAGCGTAAGCTAGCTTACGCAATACTCGTTCCCTCATCTAGAGAGAACCGAGGTTACGTTAGGTAACCGATTCGTTTTCCTTGATTGATTTTCTCTAAAGAGAATTACCGGTACGTTGTTGAAAACGAAAGTAAAAGAGTAACGCTCATTGCGTTTTACCATGATGAGAGTTACGTGTCTTTATTAAAATCAACACATTATGATTTATCTGTCATCCATCCTCGATTAATTTGAATGTAGGCTATTTTTTTTTTTTTTTTATTTGGCTCGCCCGACCTGCGCAGCACTATCGGCAAACTATACGGTTTGAGAATGGACACAGGAGTTTGCTAAAATATTGGTGGGGGTGGGGCCTACCTAGCGTCCCCCCAAATATTTTTTTTTGCTAGTGTGTATTTAAATGTCTGAATAGTTGTGATATATTGAGCGCGTCTGTCTCTGGCTCAGCGCCAGCCAACGCGCGAAAGCATTTTTGAATTTAGCAGTTGATTACGTGATGCACTGACTGTTCTATTCACACCGCTGTGAACTTACGTGCGAAAGGGTTAACAAATATCCCTCGATTATTGAAGGAAAAAGTGCTTTATTTGTAATTTAAAATAATGGTGCTGATAATTTTTAGAGCCCCCACAGGTGTATGATTTTACTGCTTTCATGGGAGCTCATACTCTCTAGCTCAGCTCCCACTGGCTCCCACGTAATTCGAACCATGGATGTAGCCTATCATCACTGAATCATTTCATTCTTCTTTTCAAAAGATTTTTTAAATTTTAAATTAATAAATATTTCTTAAAGGTCTTATTTTAGATATTTATAAATAGACTCATTTATATAACATGTAGCTGGAACATTTTGTCCATCGGAACATCCATCGTCCAACACATCATTTGTCATTTTAAACAAACAAACAAAAAGTAGTTTTGGCTAAAGACAATTTCAAAAGAAAGTACGAATAAAGCATCAGTTGTACATAAAAAAGTTTAATGATTAAATTACACGTAATTTTACTCTATTGGTTATTTTCTGTCTCTATCCTCTGTGAGTTCATGAGTGTTTGAGAATAGGTTTGTTAAATACATGATAGAATACTTAGAGATAATGAATTATGTTTTCCTTCAAGAAACCTATAGAAATAGAAAAGATTATAATGAATGGGTTGTGGTGGGAGAACAATTTGCTTTTAGTCATGGAACAACACCAGTGCCAGTTTTATTTGATCTGTTTAAGAAATATAAAAAGGTATTTAAATGTATTGCTAACAGAGTTTGGGGTAGCCTAACATGTAGGTCCTATTTGAAACTATACACACAAAAAATGTGTGTATATGCTTAGTAGAAGACTGGAGCTATACAAGTACAAGGAACATCATCAATATTGTGTGGTCCATGCTATTCAGTGAATGTGAAGAGGAGGAGGAATAGAAGTGGTTTAGAGTAGCCTATTAAATAATAAGAACGCAGTGCTAGATATATATTTAAGTGGGGTGTGGAATAATAAGCTTATGAACGCTTATATTTTTTTATTACTGGCTAATAGCTATAACAGGTAACCTGATCTGCACGCCTGTCTCGAACACCCGCTTTCACTACACAGTGCACACCGCCCTCTGCTGGCGAACACGGGTATGACAAAACTGCTGTGACTCCTATTAATCCGTGTAAAATACATATGTTTGTTTTGAGTTTATCAGCACACAAAACTGACTGGAGTTATTAATTGTAAACCTTTACCTTACTGGTGATTAAACACGTCATCTGCCAATAAAACACTACTAACCAACAGCGACTGCAACAGTTTAATCACGTGCTCATTTCGTCACAGATAATAGCGAAAGTAAAACTAAGCTGATGTTTCGCCATTTTAATCAGTCGATTCTTTCCGATACAAAATATTAGATTAACTTAGAATATTGGAAACTTTTATTAAATAGTAGACAGGAATGTATGTGTAGCTAGGCTAGGCTACTCGATGGAACAGATGGAGGAGTTTGTGAATCGGTTGGCTATGTAGATTTTGATAAGGGTATATTCGCATACTCGAGAGACTGTACAGGTGACTTCCTTAATATTTTCTCTGAAAGGAAATGAACGAGGTTTATTTTGTGTATCGTGTAGGCATATGGTGATTTTTTTCAAAAGATCTATTTATTTTTCCAACTCTCACGATCTGGTCAGATCAATTGTAAAGATGTTTAACAATGTTTAATTACATTAATGTTAGTTTTGTGTTTGTTTGTCATTTCCATCCAGAGTCAGTGGAGATCAGACTGTTTCTGTTCAGCTTTATCATGGACAGACAAACACCCAGAGATGAAGATTTTTCTAAAGGATGCAGGTACTATGAGTAAACACATTAAATAACATTTTATATAATAAAAAAGATGTCTCCTGAAGAAAAAACTGAAATTCAATTTTTTTTAAATGCATTGTTTTAAAGGAAATTTCTTGAAAACAATGTCTAAACCCTCCTCAAGTGCTTTTCATTAAAACATTTTGTTTTCACGTTTCGTTGTTCTGTTCTAGTTCAGTTCAGCAGGAGAGATCAGAACCAGCGCCCAGCTGTGTGTCTTTCAGTAGTGACAGGTCTATTGATCATCTAATACATTTTAAGAATGACAATACACAGACTGATCTCAGGTATAACATCTTTTACAATACATGATTCGCATTTTAATATTATGGTGTTTTTGTATTTTGCATTTATGATATTCATAGACGCTGTTGTCTTCATCTGATGCAAGATAGACATATCTACAGATTTTTTGGCTTGGACTCAGATATAGCATTTTATATCGAATGATATGATTATATTTTTTTAAAGGGATAGTTCACCCAAAAATGAAAATTCTTTCTAGGAATAAATACATACTATGGTAGTCAATGGGGATTGAGATCTGTTTTCTTCAGCAGAACAAATAAACACATAGAGGTTTGGAACAAATTGAGGGAGAATTAAATTAAATTGATAGAATTTTCATTTTTGGGTGAACTATCCCTTTAAACACCCAGCTTTTGTGGACTGTGGTCCTTTTTGTTGGTACCTGCTTTGTGGAATAAACTCCAGGTAATGTTCAGACGGTGCTGCTGTGGAGGCCTTATATTCAGAGCTCAAATAATGTTGTCCTATATATTCTGACCTCAAACCCATCATAACCTCCTCCAAAAATGTCCAAAACAAATGGTATTAATGTAATACAATTAAACTTTATGAAATTAATCATGTTGTTGGTAGAAAACATTGTTTCTACTCAGACAATCACTGGGACCATATCATCTGCACATATTGCCAAATAGACACAAGGTTGTGTTATCAGTTAAAGATTCTCCTTTATGCCTATAATGACAGAGTCCACTATCTTTAAAGCATATTTTAAGGAAATGTGATGGTTTTAACTCCTCTAGGACTCTGTTTTTATTCTGTTGATTCTTAAGAATAGTGAGGCCGATTTAGTTAAAAAACTTTTGTAATTGTAGTTATTTGTTTATTTCTCTTTTTATATTTTGCTACTTTTATTCTCACCATTAAAATAGCTCTGATAGCTGGCATGATGTTAAATTATAAGCAATCAACAATGTATTTTAATTTGATTTGTACAATATATAACAAGCTTTCTCAAGCTAACAAGCTTTTTTTTTATAGTTTTTGTTTTTATTACAGTTGTGCCTTTGAGCAGTTGATTTATTAATAAGTGTGTTTACTTATTAACTGTTGATATAGTTATTCAGGTGATGTAAAAAAAAAAAATCCACCAATTTCAGTGTCTGATTTTGATTCTCTTCATGATGTTTAAGTTCAATCCCAACACAAAGATCCGCAGTAACAAAACCCGTCTGTAAGAAGAATGACCAATCTATGAATCAACTACAGGACTTTAATGAAAGCAGGTATGCTGTTATCTGGTAAAGTGTGGAAATTTTGATTGAGATCAAAATTAAAACATTAATAATTAACACATTTCATAAATCTTATATTTCCTCGGTCATGATACAGAGAACAAATAAGACATTTTACTCTATATATTTATCTCTATATTTAACTTATGTAATACATGTAACATGGAATTTTAATTTTGCAGCCATGAAGTCCTCAACACATTTAGATCAAAACTGAGGGAGAAGTTTAAGTGTCTGAATGAGGGAACAGCAAATCAGGGAAACTCAACACTCCTGAATGAGATCTACACCGAGCTCTACATCACAGAGGGAGACAGTGGAGAGATCAGTAATGAACATGAGGTGAGACAGATTGAGACACAATCCAGGAGAGCAGCAACAGAGGACATACCTATCAAATGCAATGACATCTTTAAACCTTTACCTGGACAAAACAAACCCATCACAACTGTGCTGACAAAGGGAGTCGCTGGGATTGGAAAAACAGTCTCTGTGCAGAAGTTCATCCTAGACTGGGCTGAAGGCAAAGTGAATCAGGACGTCCAGCTCATATTTCCACTACCTTTCAGAGAGATCAATCTGATGAAGGACAAAACACTCAGTCTTTCAGATCTTCTTCATGTCTTTTTCCCTGAAACAAAAGAAATGGAAATATCTAGTGACAAATATAAAATGTTGTTCATCTTTGATGGTCTGGATGAGTGTCGTCTTCCTTTACATTTTCAAAGGAATGAGACTTTACAAGATGTAAACAAAAAGGAATCAGTGGACGTACTGCTGACGAACCTCATTGCGGGGAATCTGCTTTCCTCTGCTCTCATCTGGATCACCTCCAGACCAGCAGCAGCCGATCTCGTCCCGTCTCAGTGTGTCCATCGAGTGACGGAGGTACGAGGCTTCAATGACCCACAGAAGGAGGAATACTTCAGGAAGAGAGTCAGTGATCAGAGTCTGGCCAATACAATCATCACACACCTGGAGTCATCGAGGAGCCTCTACATCATGTGCCACATCCCAGTGTTCTGCTGGATCTCAGCCACTGTTCTGGAGAAGATGTTGAGCGAAGCAGAGACTGGAGAGATTCCCAAGACTCTCACTCAAATGTACACACACTTCCTGATCCTTCAGACCAACATCAAACATGAGAAGGACTATGAGAAGAACCTGACAGATGAAGACATGATCCTCAAACTGGGGAAAGTGGCTTTTCAGCAGCTTGTGAAAGGCAATGTGATCTTCTATGAGAAAGACCTGAGAGAGTGTGGCATTGATGTGACAGAAGCATCAGTGTACTCAGGATTGTGCACTCAGATCTTCAGAGAGGAGTCAGCCCTGTATCAGGCGAGAGTCTTCTGCTTTATTCATCTGAGTGTTCAGGAACATCTAGCGGCTCTATATGTGCATCTCTGCTTCACAAACAACAACAGAAATGTATTTGACACAGTCTCTAAACCAGATTTGTTGTCTATGTTTAAGGACTTGTTTAAACTCAATTTATCAGAATATGTTTCATTTTCTGAGCTCCATGAGAGAGCCGTGAATGAGGCTTTACAGAGTAAAAATGGGCATCTGGACCTTTTCCTGCGCTTCCTTCTGGGTTTGTCAGTGTAGTCTCACCAGATTCTCCTTCAGGGACTAATGACACTGAGAAGGTTTGACAGCAATGAGAAAACAGCTCAGTACATCAAGAAGAAGATCAGGACCATTGACTCTCCAGAGAAATCCATCAATCTGTTCCACTGTCTGAATGAACTGGGTGACCATTCACTAGTGGAGGAAATACAACAGTATCTGAAATCTGGAACAATAAGTGAAGCCAGACTCTCTTCATCTCAGTGGTCAGCTGTAGTTTTTGTGTTGTTGACATCAGAGAAGAAGCTGGATAAGTTTGATATTAATACATTTGTTGGAGAAAACAGTAAAGCTGAAAAACTGAAGGTTCTTCAGAAGCTGCTGCCTGTGATTAAAGTTCAGTAAGTATCAGTGAAAACAATCACTTCACTGTTCAAACAAAAGAAAATCAAAATCTCATAAATCTAAAAAACATACAAACATTTATTGTTTCAGTAATAAGAGCAATACTTGTTTTTATTGTTTTTCTGAAGTTTTTTATTTGAATTTAGCTATTTTATTGATGGAATAATGATGGGGAGATGTGATTGGGAAACAATATAAGCTGACACACACCTGTGTTAAAGCACCTGACAGCCAATGTCTTCAACATGAGGATTCAATTAAAACAAACAAGTTTAATGTGACAAATAATTAGTACTTAAACCATTGAAGGTTTTCATTTACAACATTTTAAACAGACAAACGAAGCCCTACTCTTATCAACACCAACAAGCCAAAGACTGGACTAAAAAGGCAAAGGTCAAAATCTATAAATATGACATCATAATATATATATATATATTAAAGGATGTATAATATGACATAATAAAGCACAAAATATTATTTTTTTAAAAAGCCTATCATAGTTGAGATATCAGTTTATGGTTGTAAAAATCATGTCATGGGAATAATTTAATAGGAATAATTTGTCTTAATGATACGCTAGACAAAGAGAGTGATTTATCACTGACCCAGTACTATAAAGTAGTTTTCCTGGCAACAACGGACATAAAATAAAATATTCATATAGCATGTTTATTGGTTATTCACCTGCCAGGGAGACCAAGAATTCTTGCCCAATAATGCGGTCTTACATTTAGAGCAAAGCGTGTGTTGGTTTAATTTTATGTTGTAAATGTCGTGTCCGTTCAGAATCTTGTTCTTTTACACACTGAGAGTTTATCCTGAGTCCATACCATGTCCATTTGTCTTTTACTCACAACTCTCTCTCTCCCATTGTAATCTGTGACACCATGACCTCAAGTTTCCGGAGTAATTTTGAGACAATGCCATCCATTAGTGACAGAGTGCAGTGTTTGCTTTACTCCATCTACAAATTGTCTGTTTTTTCTGTTTTCTATTGCTTTTTGTTTTCAGTTCATAGTGTTTACCAAGTATGATTTTCATCTCTCTACAGTTTGAGTGATTGTGGTGTCCCAGAGAAAGATTGTGCTGCTCTGACTTCAGTTCTGAGATCAAACCCCTCACAACTGAGACAACTAGATCTGAATAACCTACGAGATCCGGGTGTGAAGCTTCTCTCTGTTGTACTGGAGGATCCTGACTGTAAACTGGAGGAGCTCTGGTAAGATCATCTACTACGGTATATCATAGTCAGACATGTTATTGTCTTCTGTAAGACTAAATCAGGGTTCCACAAATCTGGCCCTGGAGTTTAGCTCAAACCCTGATAAAACTCCCCTTCCTGTAACTCTGAAGACATGGATTAGCTTGTTCAGGCGTCTTTAATTAGGTTTGGAGCTAAACTCTGAGATTTGAGGAACCCTGGACTAAATGCTTTGATGTAAATTTTAGGACTACACTGCAGAAAATAAATTTACCTCGTCCTGCGTCGACATTTCATTAAGTATCATTAGGCAGTTTTGATTTTACATACCGGTATGCATCTGCTTACATACGTGACCCATTCTGGCAAAATGAGTCACAATGAGCAAATTTTCATGACTGAGCTACACCTGTTTAAATTTTATAGTTAAAGTGAATTTTGAGAAAATCAAGTTAAAAGTTTTCTGAAGGTTCAAAAACAAAATCATCTACCAACCATACCTTAAAATCTCTGGTAATAACACCAAATTTGGCACACACCAAGTCAAAACCAAATATTTATAGGAACAATATATATTCAACTTTTTTCCCCCATGGTACCACAATTGTTTGATTAACATTAATGAAAAAGAAAGCCTATATATTCAGACCTACTGTACTGCCCAGATCTAATATAATGTTACACATCAGATGTTTTTCCGCAACAGTTAACCAAATGTTCACTTAAGACATAGCAGATAATGTTTGCTTGAATACTCGCCAAGACAGATATTTTGAAATAATGTAATTCTGTGTAGGTATAAGTGTATATCGGGATCACAAGCTGTCTGAGGCGTCTTTAAGGCACGCTGTCAGTCAATGTGAGTAAAATAATTTTGTTTAAATCAGTATGAGTTTGAAAATCACATTTCATTGGTTCAGACATCGAGAATTCGCTATGAATATTCACAAAGTTGGAATGCTACGCTTTATAACAATACCAAACTTGTGCTGAGGGAAAGAACAGGCGTCGAGAAGCGAGCAGAGAAAACACATGTTTCTGCTTCTTCTTCGTCTGTGTTTTGATCTGGAGTTTCAGTACTCTTTCAGAAGATGTGTGATAGTGCCCCCTACCAGTGTTGGGCAGTTACTTAGTTATAGTTACTAGTTACTTCTCACAAATAGTAACTGAGTTAGTCAAGTCAAGTCATCCTCATTTATATACCGCTTTTAACAATGTAGATTGTTTCAAAGCAGCTTTACCGAGATAAACATATAATTTAAGGTAACAGAGATTGGTTTGGTTTTATAGCGGTTCTTGAATAATGTTATTTCCAGCTAAAGCCTCGCCTCGCTTACGAGATCCAGTGAGAAGCGCTTGAATTCAGCGAAGAACACAAATGTCTCAGTGATTTAAACCAGTTTAAAGGCAGATGAAACAGTGCTGACAAACAGGAGAAACACTGTGCGCAACTAACGTTACAGTCAGAAAGCTTTTCCGTCTTCAAATTCCCACCATTTACCATGGATTTACTGTAACGTTAGCCTAGTAATATTAACTGCACCATGAAATGTGGGATATACATATTGAATTGTACTATGTTATTAATGTAGACAATGTATTAAAGGACTAATGGAATATAATTGAAAAACATTGAAAAAGTTTTTTGTTTGTTTGAGCCTTCACAACATAATTAACCAACAACAAAAGAAGATTATCTAACATTATCCTCTGTGTTTCTCCTATTATTAAACTGCCAATATAAACTGGGATTTTTGGAGCACAGGTGTTAAAAGCTTGTTGAATTTTTTTTTTTTTTTTTTTATGACTGTGATAAATCTCCAATGAAAATTTAGACATTTAATAGTCTGTGTAGAATTGTGACTTGTACGTGTTGATCTGAACTGAGAGAGTGAAGAGTGTGTCATTGTTCTCTACAGGTTGTGGGATTGTGGAGTCACAGATGAAGGTTTTGCTGCTCTGACTTCAGCTCTGAGATCAAACCCCTCACACCTGAGAAAACTGGATCTGTCTAAGAATAAACTAGGAGATTCAGTTCCTCTGCTCTCTGCTGTACTGGAGGATCCTCACTGTAAACTGGAGAATCTGTGGTAAGATTGTCTCTCTGATAGTCACACATGTCTTTGTCCTCAGTAAGAATTTGTTATATTAACATGCAAAAATGTCAAAACAATTTAATTTTTAACTTTAACAAATGGTGTATGATAAATAAACCCTATTGCTTCAGTCCAGTAAATGTTTCTTGCATTACTTTATAAAAAGCATTAAAGATTTCTCAGTCAAGTCAAGTCAAGTCACCTTTATTTATATAGCGCTTTTTACAATACAAATTGTTTCAAAGCAGCTTTACAGAGATAACAGGAAAACAATGTTGTAATAGTATTGTTCAATTGTAAATTAAATGTCCCCAACTAAGCAAGCCAAAAGGCGAAGGCAACAGTGGCAAGGAACCAAAACTCCATCAGGTGACAGAATGGAGAAAAAAACCTAGGGAGAACCCAGGCTCAGTCGGGGGGCCAGTCCTCCTTTGGCCAACGAAACAGTGTATGATTATGAGTTAGGCAGCATAATGTCAGGAGTCAGATGGGGTCAGAACTTTCACGATATTATCCAGTTCATCTGGTTGGAGGTTGGGTCATCCCGCCGGTGAGGAGATGATTGTGGTGAGGTGTCCATGGGCCTTCACAGCCCTGATAATGCGTGTCGTCGTGTCCATGTGATGGTCCTTCATCAGATCCGGACATGCCCTGGATCCGGCGGTCTGCGGCAAACCTCGGGATAAACAGAGAGACTAATATTAGCGTAGACGCCATCCTTCTTATGATGTACAAAGTACATCAGGAATTATGGAAGTGTTCCCGGTTCCGGCTGATCTAATCTATGCAGCCTAACATTGAATTATAGAAATCTATAATGTATTATGTGTATGCTAAGCCAAAGAGATGTGTTTTTAGTCTAGATTTAAACTGACAGACTGTATCTGCTTCCCGGACAATGGTAGGAAGATTGTTCCAAAGTTTTGGTGCTAAATAGGAAAAGGATCTACCGCCAGCAGTCGATTTTGATATTCTAGGTATTATCAACTGGCCAGAATTTTGAGATCGCAATAGACGTGAAGGACTATAATGCGTTAAGAGCTCGCTCAAGTACTGGGGAGCTAAACCATTTAGTGCTTTGTAAGTAATCAGCAATATTTTAAAATGTATACGATGTTTAATAGGCAGCCAATGCAGTGTTGACAGAACCGGGCTAATATGGTCATACTTCCTGGTTCTGGTAAGAACTCTAGCGGCTGCGTTTTGAACTAGCTGTAGTTTGTTTAATAAGCGTGCAGGGCAACCACCCAGTAGAGCATTACAATAATCTAGCCTTGAGGTCATGAACGCATGAACTAATTGTTCCGCATTTTTCAGTGAGAGCATATGACGTAATTTAGATATATTTTTAAGATGGAAAAATGCGGTTTTACAGATACTAGACACGTGACTTTCAAATGAAAGATTGGTATCAAAGAGCAAAGCAAAGAATAGGCTACTTTTTTTGATAAAAAAAAAAAAAAAAGTATAAACTATCAATCAGAGGACAGAAGGCATGAAGTAGATAGTGTGCAATATGTTTTTCAGCAAAGTTTTGGTCATATTGATAATTTATAGGCCCTTGAAATTTGTGTATTAAATATTATACAGTAAGCTAATATTCATAAATAGGCATTATACTTAATGATCAGCAGAATTTTACAAAGAATGTTTAGTTTTAGTTTAAGCTATGAGAGAATAAATAGTTTTAAAAATTTGGCTAAAATGTTGTAATACAAAATCCCAAAGAAGCAAATCTGACTTTATACCCCAGAGGGGCAACATATTTATGTCCTAATGAGATACAAACATTAAAAATACAACAAAAAAACATGTGTATATATATAAAACACACACACACACACACACACACACACACACACACACACATATATATATATATATATATATATATATATATATATATATATATATATATATATATATATATATATATAAAAGCAAAGTTTAATATTAACCCTGAAAAGTTCAAGACCATAAAAAGACATCAGAAAATGAATGTCTTGCTATTTTATTGCGAGAAGTAAATCAAACTGACATTCTCCATGTTCCGAGTGATTGGCTGTTCGCCCAAGTGTCACACTTTCTGGTGCACACGCTTCAGTGTTAATCGCAAACTCTGGATCAAACCTAAGTTGATAGAAAATGTTTATACAGAGCTTTGTGAGCCCGTTGAACCGGATCTAATCCAGGTTGGATTTATATTTATTTTTGTCAACTCTAAACCTACTCTGAAAATAAGAGTTTATTCAACTAGCTTCATGCAACAGGCCTCAGGAGGCGCACCAAATCTACACATGTTCTAACTCTTCCTGTTTTAACTAACACCTGATTCAACTGTACTGCGAAATCTTATGTACAGGTGCATGTGCAGGCTTTCGAGCTCGGCGAACAGTATCCTCACTGCATTGACCAACCCTGGACTGCGATATTCTTCTAGTATCTGGTCTTACTGGCTTATGAGCCTATACAGGAGATAAATGTATTGTTTCTTTTTGTCTGTAATATGGACCATTATTTACGTGTCTGAACTAAAATAAAATAATAATAATAACTTTATATTTTCAATACAGCTCGCTTGCTCATTACACTTTACATAATAGGTTAACTTACACATTTTGGCCAAATCCTAGCATGAAATTAGATAGGATGTACACGTTATGAAGATTATTTTTTTGATAAAGTATATACAATAGTCCTCATTTATGTGTTTTTATGTGACTGTTTTCTATGAGACAAAAGGTCCAAATGAAGAGGAACGGATACAGGGACAGATATTTTTTTCTTTACAAAATAATCAAAGCGAGATGCAGATGAAGCAGGAGAACAGGAACAAAGAGCAGAGGCAGGAGATTATTATACATACATGCACAGTGAAGGGAGAGAATGATCTGGAAAGATAAACTGATGATGAAGAAGAGCAAAACAGAGAGGCAGAAGGTAGCATTAGGAAGACAGAAACAATTACTGCATATCCAGTAAAACCTCATGGTATTTTCACTGTCAGCAACAGTGTTGTCATAATTCTCAATTTAGGTTAGACCATATTGGTTTCACTTTGGTCCTTTTAACACATTCTGTTGACTATAAGTACAGGTGCACATGTCTACTAACTCCCAGTGTTAATAGATTTATTAGTAGACTGGTAGGGTTAGGTTTAGAATAAGTTGACATGTAGTTGCAAAGTTACTTATAGTCAATAAGAAAGTTCAAAAGGGATCATAAAAATAATGTTACCATCATATTTAAAGGGATATTTAATCTAAACATGAAAAAGCGTTCAACGTTTACTCACTTTCATGTTGTACTAATGTTTTTATGTACTGTAGTAGAGCAGAGTTTAGAGTTTAGACTTGGAAATTGAGCACTCACTCAGATATTATTATGGAAACATATGAACAAAACGTAGCTTTATCTTGCAAATAACATCAGAATAAAATGTATAAAACGATTAAAACATTTTCAAGTTAACCTACCATACTCTTGTGTGCTTTCATCTTCACGATGAGTCTGTCAGAGTGAAGAGGTGTAGTTGTTTTTTGAGGTCTTTAGGAACTGTTGGATTGTGAAGCACAGGTGTTGAAAAGTTTTTGAATTTCTCCACTATTTTTTTTTACTGATAAATCTCTAATTGAAATTTAGATTTAATTTACATTTAATGGTCTGTGTAGAATTGTGACTTGTACGTGTTGATCTGAACTGAGAGAGTGAAGAGTGTGTCATTGTTCTCTACAGGTTGTGGGATTGTGGAGTCACAGATGAAGGTTTTGCTGCTCTGACTTCAGCTCTGAGATCAAACCCCTCACACCTGAGATATCTGAATCTGTCTCTGAATAAACTAGGAGATTCAGTTCCTCTGCTCTCTGCTGTACTGGAGGATCCTCACTGTAAACTGGAGAATCTGCAGTAAGATCATATATGACTCACGCATGAAACACAGTGTAAAATAGCCTATATTTGAAATGTTCAGCCTTTTTCTGCTGCTGTTATTGAGATTATTGAACTGTAAGAGATTGAACACGTGAGCTGCTCTTCAGTAACATGATTCTGCAGGACTGAGTCACTGAAATACACACTGTCACATCACAATCAACACTTCAGTCTCTTGACTTTAAACCGACTCGATCTCAACACATTCAGAACTTAGAAATGAAGAACATGCTGGGCCGGGTTTCCCGATAACGATATCTTAGCTCTTAAGAGCGCTCTCTACGTGCAAGGTTACGAACGCTCGCCGCAATTCCAAGCACATTTCCCCAAAATGCACTTAACATGAACGCGCGAGAACGCGCTCTACGTGCTACTTAAGTGTCGCTGTCCATTCGCGAAGTGCTGAAATAACCTTATATGGAATCGTATTCTGAACGTTTAACCTAAAAATCGTCATTTGTTGTGGATTAGAAATCAAGACAAGTCTAAAGCATCTATACAGGCGGAGGCACTGACAAAATGGCTGAAAAAAAAGAAGATACCTTTCAAAAAGATAAAATGAATGTCCTTTTAGAGGAGATAGAGCGAAACAAAGATTTTTTTTTAACAGATTTAAAGGACACCATAAAAATAAGGAAAAACAAAACATCTGGGAGGACATTGCAAACTAACTGCAACCAGGGGTGTTCAAAGATCAGGGAAGGAGGTCCGAGAAATGCCCAATACATGCTGGTTTTCGTGCACGTCAGCAAGTCATTGGCAGATTTTTTTGAATTCATCCCTATTTTGCCCAGTCTTTAAAGCATAGTTCCCACATTACTCCTTTTATGATTTTTTTAGTTCGTTCTTTTAATTTAAATGTGTATTTATATTTTTTCTTCCCTTTTTAATTATTTCATTCATTTAAACAAAACACGAGTACAACAAAGTGTACAATAAAGTACAATCAAAACCTTATATTATACTCACGTTGCAGTGTAATCTGTTCAATCTAGATAAAGTGTAATCTGCCGGTTGTCCTGCTGGTGACCACATAACTCTGTCTTCTTACTATGCACTTGAGGATTTACGATTACTCCAGAGCACTCGTAGTTCTACGAAGATTTTCAAGTGCTACTTGAGTTACGACTTTTTTGGGAAACAGACCATAATATTAAGATCAGTCGTACGATCGTTTTTACGATCAATTTAGGCTTACGATGCTTTTGGGAAATGCAGCCCTGGATTTATTCTTGCAGTTCATCACGTTCATCTTTCTGCAGGGACTGTTTTTAAAATATTGTGTACACAATTAAAACAAATCATTACTCCATACGTACTGTATTAGTACAGATAAAAAAAAAGACTAGATTTTTAATAATCATGTTTTGAGCTCTGTGACATTTTAGATCTCAGTCCAATGATCCATCAAAAAAATTGATTTGTGCTTTAAGTTTGTATTTTCTCTTTAATAATGGATTCACTGCTAAACTGATCTGAACTGAGAGAGTGAAGAGTGTGTCATTGTTCTCTACAGGTTGAGTGATTGTGGAGTCACAGATGAAGGTTTTGCTGCTCTGACTTCAGCTCTGAGATCAAACCCCTCACACCTGAGATATCTGAATCTGTCTATGAATAAACTAGGAGATTCAGTTCCTCTGCTCTCTGCTGTACTGGAGGATCCTCACTGTAAACTGGAGAATCTGTGGTAAGATTGTCTCTGATAGTCACACATGTCTTTGTCCTCAGGAAGATGAATCATTTGATGTACATTTTAGGACTAAAATTAGCTTGTAAAATGTTCTGTAAACACTAAATCTCAGCACAGAAATCACAGGTGAACACAAATGTCTAATCTCATGATCTGGTACCAGTGTTTATTTTGACTTAAAAAAAAAGAAATAAAATAAAATCCTTTAAATTTGGTCAATATTTCATCATATTCGTTATATTCTATAATTTTAGTCTGTTTCACTCTGACTACAATGACAATCCTGTTCCCCCACGTTTACTCAACAGTGTTTTCCCTAATGATGTTTCTGTGTAATAATAGTGGTTCCCAACCCTGATCCTATAGTTCCCCAGCACTGCACAATCCTTAAAGACTTTATACAAGAACAAACTACAGAGATTCTGACCAAACTGTAATTTAATATAATTATAATCTATACCTGACTCGACTTACTTCACCTAACCTAAGAATAAATAAAAAAAACGGTTAAAGGTCTTAAGATCAAAGTACACTACACAAAACAATACGTATGAAATAAATGTATTTTAAATGCATTTTGGTATAGTCTTTTTTCACTAGGGAACAGACGCTGTAAAGGCAGAATTTCCAAAAGACAACTCTTGACTACAGCGCAAATGTCACGAGCAATTTACAGAAAAAAAATAGGCTAGTAGTGTAGGCTACTACTTTAGTAATTGATTTTTGTTTATTCCTCTGTTGACCTGTTATGATTAAATGTACATTACAATGAACTATATTTGAGTTCTACTTGAGTATAAAAATAGTATAGATAAAAGTTTACAGGAAATGTGTTTTGAGGTTCAAAAAAATAAAATAATTCACAATCATGAAGTAAGTTTTATAATAATGACCGTTACGTTTGCGATAATTAAACCACACTTTGAATATCAGGTATTGTTTTATTCAATTCAATTTTATTTCTATAGCACTTTTACAATTTTGCATGGTTGCAAATCAGCTTACATACATTGTTCGATTCCAGTCCGTAGTGGTTCCCACATTCAATGCACATATACTGTATCTGTTCTCATGGTCTCTCTGATGTTCTCCGGATAAGTTACTGGTATACTGGGGTGTGTCTGTAAAATGTCAGTAAAAAGCAAATTCTCAAGCAGTGCCATTATTTATAAAGATTACTTTATTGTATTTGAAGCACACTATAATGAGTCCATTAGCACACTTCAAGTTTACTTAAAATGCTATTGGAATGTGTTTTTAAAATCACTAAAAGTTTGTTATCAGTATAATATGAATGTATGTTCAACACTCTTACAGGTTAAATTAATTGAAATTACAATGTCATTAAAATACATTTGAAGTTTATGCTGAGTGAATTCTGCATTTCAAAACTTAAATAGAAGAGTATATTTAAAGTGTACTTAAGTATACTTGGAATAGCTCCACTTTAGCACAAACAAGTATATTAAATACAACTTTGATTGAACTTCAGCACTACTTTTGGACTACTAAAATGCATTTAGTACAAAATTAGTTTATTTTTATTTGACAAAATTAGTCTAATTTAACAGAATTTAAGTATACCAGTTTTTAGGTGGCATAAATACGTTTAGTTTTGTGCTTAAGTATATTTTTTTCACTAGGGATATCTCACAATTCTGACTTTATAACTCGCTATTGCGTGTCGCTATAACCTTTTTTATTTTCTATTTCTGTGCCCGAAACAAGTTTCCATAAGAATTTTCCCTATAGATTTTTATAACAAAACATAATTTAACATACCTTAATGAAACTTAAAATGTTTTGCTCAACGTAAACTGGACACACTCACACCCCAAACATCCTTATTTAGTTACTTATTAGAAACATACATTTAAAAAAAATAAACATAACAGCTTCAAAATTTGCATTTCGATATGGGTTTGTGTAGTTTACATTGTATAGCAAAACGTTCAAGTATCAAGTAAGTGAAACTTATTTTACTCATAAACTGATGAATTTGTAATCATAAATATATGTTCACATTGAATCTCTGAATTCAAACAACAAGCAGGATATTTTAAATATTTAATCTTTTATTAAGTTGCCTACTGTGAATGAAAGGTTTTGGGTTGGGGTTAACCCTCTATTTAATGTTTGTTTTTTCTTTCATAAAATTAATAATTCTAGCCATACAACATTATTATAAGCCATAATTTTTAACATTCGGTAGGCATAAACTGCAAGTTATCAGATTGTTTTTATGTATCATTTATTAACAATTACAGAACAAATAAAACAACTTTTAATTTAAGTAAACTTAAAACAGCGTTCACATAAACCGCTATAAGAGGATAATGTCACATTTAGCTGTGGCTTTTATATGCTGTGTTTGGTAATGTCTCTCTGTTTGAATCAGAGCTGTCAGCTCATTTTCCCACAGTTTGTATTTTATTTTGCACTTTCAGTTTCATAAGTAATACAATTACTTGTTAGAAGATTTGGTATTTTGTATGCGAGGATTGATCCTCTCTGTACAAGTATTCATACTTATTTCTGTACTTACACTTGCGTGTCTTATCACTGACACACGTTAATGACTGGGTCAAAAACAGGCATCCAGAGGGAGTTTGCAGGGAGAGCGTCCTACATGTGGGTCGTGTTTATTATTGAAATTTATGCCACTATGATAACAATAATGTTATTTAAATCTAAACTACAATAAAAAGTATTGACATTAAGTTAGCTGTTTATTCTTTAGTAACCCATCTCTTTCTATCTGTGTGACACAGTAAATGAACCAATCAGAGGCGTCTGGAGGAATAAACAGCCTTGGAGCCGCTCTGCTCAATAAGAGCTCCGACCTCCGATCATCTCGAAAAATATCTCCATTTCAAAATCACATTGTATTAGATACAAATCTAACTAGACTAAATCAATTGAAAAATATCAGGTTAATATAAGATAAATAAGGTTATGAGCTGTAAATGATATCTTCACATCCATTTGAAACTGTCCTGAGACATCACATGCGATTCATCTCAATTTAAATATTGAATGAGTCCACATATATTATGATCATACGCCTTATGGCTTTTTTTATTTATTATTTCTTGTTTAATCTAACAGTAAGAGGGATGATTTCTTGACACCTGTGTGTTGCTCAACCCTGTTTCATCGAACTCTCATTTATTCGAGTTGAATTTTGCTGTAAAAACCACATCATAAGATACATTTCAGATCGCTAATCATCCATAAGGGCGATTGGTGCTTGGACCCCAGCAATATTCATTTATTTTTTATGACTGATACATTTCAAAAGGTTATTTAGAAGTTTTTAATACTGTGTAAAATTGTGAATTAAGGTTAGTTTTCAGGGCAAGGACCCCTTAGGCGATAGAGACATGGAGCAGGGACCCCGATACAAAATGTGTCAAACAGAGCTACATAATTATTAAGCATATAGCCTTTGATATTAATAGAAAACATATTATGAGTTATATTATGTTAAGACAGTAGATTAGAACTGTACACATGCATCATTGTCTGTATATTACTTTTCATTGTTAAAATCACAACTCATTAGTTGTTTGTTACTGTATTAATCTTTGTTAATGTTATAGTTGATAAAAAATACAGTTGTTCATTGTTAGTTCGTTTGTTCACAGTTCATTAACTAATGTTAACAAATACAATGGTTGATTTTTAATAATATATTAGTCACAGTTGAACTTAACATTAACTAAGAATAACAAATGCTGTAAAAGTATTGTTCATTCTTAATTCATGTTAACTAATGAAACCTTATTGTAAAGTGTTTCCACTTGAACTTTGACTGTGCTCTTGCATTCATTTGAGAGTGCTTTAATTGACAGACCCCTGCAGTACGACTGCGGACCCTTGTGTTAAACTGATCTGAACTGAGAGAGTGAAGAGTGTGTCATTGTTCTCTACAGGTTGAGTTATTGTGGAGTCACAGATGAAGGTTTTGCTGCTCTGACTTCAGCTCTGAGATCAAACCCCTCACACCTGAGAGATCTGAATCTGTCTATGAATAAACTAGGAGATTCAGTTCCTCTGCTCTCTGCTGTACTGGAGGATCCTCACTGTAAACTGGAGAATCTGTCGTAAGATGAACTCTCCGATAAACACATATATATTTATCCTTGATAAATATTCTTTATTATAATGTAATCGTTTTAACTTTTTTACTCAAGGATCACCAACTTTGCTTGTTAAACCCTAGCTTGTTTTGGGTCTGAAGGAGTCCAACCAAACAATTACACATCCACACAACACAAATGAGAGACAATTGAATACAATTTATTGAGAGCTCATTTTCTGTACAATTATAAATTTACCAGGAAAACATAGTTTTATGTGTGATTCATAGACACTCAGTTAAACAATAAATTACAACACAGCAAATTCTGGTTTTTGGAATAAACTCCCTGTTAGTTAAAATCAACTCAATCTGAGTGTACATGCGTGACCATCAAATAGACTCCAGCGCAGAGTTAAAATAACTCTGCTCTTGGAATTGAATTTTTAACACTTTTTCAGAGTTAAAATGTACCTCTTTATAAAGTTAAAATACTAATCCTACGGAGAGTAACTGTAACTCTAAAATTAATTATATGAACTCCTTACCAGTGTTAAAAAGTAACACTTAAAAATTAAAAACACTTCTTAGAGTTAACATTTATTTAACACAATATAATGTTTTATGTGGAGATTACTACACTGAACACCATACTCTTGATTTACTGCCTTTATTTGAGCAAATCCATATGGTTCAGAAATTCAATGCATGGACAGACTTTGAAAACAATTTCTCTCATAAAATACTGTAAAACCTAACAGCAAAACATTAACATTTAATACATGTAGGCAGCTAACAAAGTGAATTAGTAAAATTTTATAAAACATTGTCAACAATACATCACTGCATTATATAAAATCAAGCATTCTAAAAAAAAAAACAGTAGTGCAGTAGAATTGTGTAACCTGAGGTAGTATAATAACTTCACAGTAAACTCAATTAAATAAGAAATCAGATAATGCAACTTTCTGATACAACATAAAATTGTGAATCACACCTGTATTTTTTTTTGTCCAAGACAATGTAAAAGGTGAAAACCTGTGCTTTTGAAGTCCCTGAAGCAAGAAGATATGGCTGAGGGTTTCCTTCAGTGGTCAGGAGATGATCCTCGAGGCTTTGGCATGACTGAAACACAACATAAATGTCCCTTTTTAAACAATTTGTTTAAAATAGGCATTATTTGGAATAGGATAGTGTTGTCCTAACAAACCTTCACAAATTTCACCAGATTATAAGTTGCCTCTCCAACATCTTCTTGGGCCAATTTCTTCCAGCTGGTGGTGGAGTGAGAAGATGCAGCAGGACAAGTAGAGTCGCTGTCCTATTCTGGAGACAGCAAATAACAGTAGTTCAAACCAGTCTGTTTATGACATGAAATGACACAATTACTGTTACTTACTCTTTATTAAAGGTGCTCTAAGCGATGTCACGCGTTTTTAAGGCCAAAACTTTTTTTGTCACATACAGCAAACATCTCCTCACTATCCGCTGGCTGCCTGTCCCCTGAACACCTGTAATGCATTAATGCATCAATTTCATGGCAAAACACTCATTTTCAGAAACACGGTGAATGGAAAGACGGTTAGCTAATGTTAACTCGTTTACATTGACAAAATAACCCCCACATGAAAATAGCCATTTCAAATTTTGAAACAAGTATAGGGCCTATACGTTCAACAGCAAGTTTGTCATGGTCGTTGACGTTAGTAAACAGTATAACTAGCCTATAACGTAACAGCTACGCAATGACCAAACGTGTTAGGCAGAAAATATAGAACATTTTTAAATAGTTTTATATACAGTTTTACCTACCTCACGACGAAGCACATAAGTCCATTATTCCTTTGTGCAGCAGAACCAGGGTCGTGTCATCATGGCGCACTTCTCAAAAATAACTCCAGGTGTAGTGTTAAAACACGCTCCTGAACATCAATGAATGAACTCCAAAATACAACACAGCCGGGGAGTATCCAATAACACAAACTGTAGTCAGAGTTAAAAAAATAACTCCAAAAATGAACTCTTTCACACTTTTTTGCCTAACTCATGATTTTTTAACTCCTGAAATTTGCTGTGAAGTGATACTTACTTCAGTCCAAATGCACATTAATTACCGTAAATACTCAGTTAAATCAGTGAACATCACAGGTGTGCCAATGCTTGATTAAACATGCTAATCCTAAAACATTAATGTTATATACCATTACAACAAGCCAAAACAAAACTATAATAAATGTCCTAAAGAACAACTCAAAAAAAAAAAAAAAACAACAACAAAAAAAAGGGAAAAGAAATAGAAAAAATAATAATATCAGGAACAAAAAGGCTTCAGGATCTTCTAATAATTTAAATTTCTTTAATGAAATTGATTAATAATCCACTTTTCAATGTTGACATTCTTAAGTTTTTACAGTAAATCCAAATGTATTTATTTTTAAAACAGAAAACAATGCACTGAAAAAGTGTGTTGGATTTAAATGATTTAATCATGCACATGGGTTACACATGAACCAATTAAGTTAAATAAAGTTAATTTGATCACATAATGTCAACATCATGAATCAAGTCATTTCCAAGTAACCCAATTAAGAAGTTTTAAAGTGGTTTTAATATGGTTCCCTAACTGGATTAATTAATTCAATTTCTTATATTTTTGTGTCACTTACTGAATTATAAGATTGTACAGAATTAGCTAGCTACCAAACTATTAATTAGCAATAGCATATATTAGCATGCTAAATGCTAAGCATGAAATATAATTGTAATATAAGTAATAAACATTAGACATACAAATATTATTTACTACCGAAAATCTCTTCAAAATATTATATTAATATTACTGAACTAAAGGTACATTTAATTGATAAAAAGTTTATTAATGTTATTTCTTTATCACTCCATATAGTTACAGCACTGCATGGTATTTGTCCCTCAGTTTTACCTCAAGTACATGGAAAACCGGCATCCTTTATAAAACAGTGAATAGAGTGGCATTGCTTTTCACTACATCAAATCACACATTGCAATCTTTAACAAAATGGTAATTTTACACACCGTTTACACAGTGTCATTGTTCTCTACAGGTTGAGTGATTGTGGAGTCACAGATGAAGGTTGTGCTGCTCTGACTTCAGCTCTGAGATCAAACCCCTCACACCTGAGATTACTGGATCTGTCTGAGAATAAACTAGGAGATTCAGTCATCAAGCTTCTCTCTGATCTAAAGAAGGATCCACATTATAAACTGGAGACACTATTGTAAGTAGATTATTTACTACAGATTACAAAATACAGTAAAATTGTTAGATTACACAAATGTTGTAACCTAATCTAAATAATTTAGACAACGTTGAAATACTAATAAGGTTTGTAACACACAGGGTCCACCAAACATAGGACTTGGTTTTCCCTGATAATTATTTTTAACAACATCAGTTTTACACAGTATTTCTTGAAGAAAAAAAATATTTACTTTAAAAAAGATTTGCTGATGCAACACAATGCATTAAAAGCTGGGGTGTGTAAACTTTTTAAATTGCATAAACAGGATAAATTGTAATTATTTTGTCTTCTGCGAAACAGGGAGGTATTAGCTTCTGAAGGGCAGTACTAAATGAAAAAAGATAACAAAATGTACACATCATAATCCTGTTTAAAGTTTACACCACCTGCTCTTAATGCATTGTTTCCTTCTTGAGCATCAGTAAATGTTTTCACCTTTTGTAATAGTTGTGTATGAGTCACTCAATTGTCCTTAATGTAAGATGGATCTCAAAATCATAGTTATTGTTGAAAAGGTGTCAAATATGCAGAAGATGCTGGAAAACCTAAAAATCTGCAATACCGGTAGGATTTTTGTGAAGAACAGCGGGCAGTTTAACTGCTCAGTTATTTTTCCTAGATCCTGTAATAAACATGATTTGTTCCCATTATTCTGAGAACAGACACAGTCTCTATGGAAAGGACTACATATGCTGTATTATCATGTAATCAGTTAGTATAGATGTTGTCCGACAGGAGGTCTGATCTGACTCTGGGCTGCAGGCCATTGTCACAGAAGAATTTTACAATTACAAGATTACAATTAATTGAGAGAGTTTCTGTTCATCACATCAATCATATAATGCGAATGATACTGAACCTTTCCTTTCCATGTGCCGGTAAGTGGGAAGTGGTCCTGACACCATGATCTTTCCACAATGGTCTTGACCAGAATCTCCGACTGTCACAGCTTGTGTGCAGCGCTACAGCTCTGATGTTCTCCTCACCTTTATATCTCTGGCTGTAATATTAATGTACTCTGTATGTATCTCTGTCTGTGTTTGTTCTGAAATGAATCTACTGATGTGATGTGACCGCAGTAATGTCTCATACTCCATATGTGACTGTCTGTGTGTTTAATTGTATTTTCCTCAGGGTGAACTGATCGTGAATAAGGAGCCGACAGAGATGTCACAGTCACACGGTCAACAGAGACTGAAGACACAGAGACGTCACAGCGATCTCACTCTCGTGTGTGTGTGTGTGTGTGTGTGTGTGTGTGTGTGTGTGTGTGTGCTTGTTTTTGTGATATATGAGGACACAAATGTGTATAATGACATGCATATTACACTGGTATTACAACTTACATGTGAAATATGAGGACATTGCATGCGTCCTCATATTTCAAACAGCTTAAAAAACATAAAAAACAATGTTTTTTTTTAAATGTTAAAATGCAGCATGTCTCCTGTAAGGGGTAGGTTTAGGGACAGGGGCAGTGTAGGGGGATAGAATATATAGTTTGTCCAGTATAAAAACCATTACGCCTATGGAATGTCCTCATAAGTCACAAAAACAAACATGTGTGTGTGTGTGTGTGTGTGTGTGTGTGTGTGTGTGTGTGTGTGTGTGTGTGTGTGTGTGTGTGTGTGAGTGTGAGTGTGTGTGTGTGTCTTCACAGCAGTTTCTTGTTTGGATCTTTTTGTGGGTCTGAATTTTTTTTTTTTTTAAATTACAGATGACAATGTAAGATTCTTCTATTTGTGATTACCCATGAAAACTGCTGAAGATGCATCTTTTAAGTGTCCTGAGTCATTAGCCATTCCCAGGCGACCTCCCATTCAAGTACTAACCAGGCCTGACCCTGCTTAGCCTGCGAGATCGGGGGTGTTCAGGGTGGTATGGCCGTAAGCGAGAGTCTAAGCCGATAGAGTGATATTTAAAGGTGCTATGTGTAACACATGGGGGCAGTCATGGCCTAATGGTAACAGAGTTGGACTGGTGACCCAAAGGTTGCTGGTTCGATTCCAGTACCGGCAGGAATATGACTGAGGTGTCCTTGAGCAAGGCACCTAACCCCAATCGCTCCCCGGGCGCCACTCAGGGCTGCCCGCTGCTCCGGGTGTGTGTATTCACGTTTGCAGTGTGTGTGTGTTCACTACTCACTACTCTGCTCTTAATGTGTGTGCACTTACTTGGATGGGTTAAATGCAGAGGTCAAATTCCAAGTATGGGTTACCATACTTGGCCATCACGTGTCACTTTCACTTTCACTTTCACATTTCTTCTAAAACGAATCCTTTTTTTATTGCCTGTGTGTGAAGGGGTTGTAATCACACAGTACAATGATCCACTTATCGGGTTTTGATATTACCTCTGAAGGCCAATATTCATATTTATATGTGAAGTCTCCGGGTCGGATTTACCGCGAAATTCACCGGAAGTGACGTACATGCGCGCTCCCGAGCCTCTCTCCTTGTATACAGTCTATGCGACCAACGGCACTTCAGCTAACGACATGGAGTCGATAAAACCACAAAACGACCTGTCTCCAGCACAACACACACTCCAACACAAACTCCAAAATAATATAAAAAACAAAAAAAGTTTTATCTGCTGAAGCTCGTCGGGCCAACTTGATTCGGATCGACTCAGGACGAAAACACGGATCAACATCGGCAGAGCTTTTGAATTGTGGAAAGACCTCCGCTTTGTTTTAGGTAAAAACAGATCCTGAGTTGGCTTTCCTCCTTTTGGACAGGCAAGCTAACATTACTTTAAAGCATGTTAAATATATTGTAATTTTGTGCTTTAGTTGGCTCAAGATAGCATTAGTTCGCCGGCTAACGCCGACCAGTTGCTAACGTTATCTAATGTGAAATACTACAGTTGTAACGTTATGGCTTTGCACATTACATAACCAGTAATACATGCTTTCAGTTAGTAGAGATTCATAATTGTCTGAATCGGAATTCTGAAATGAAACCAATGCAATGTCTATTTATATTCTGATAAATTACAAGTTTTCAGATATGATAAAATAAATATTAGTAAACTCTAATGAAATAGCAAGGTAAACTACATGAGACATGAAATGAATACAAAAGACTGTTCTAGGATAACAAAAAGTAGGTGCTTTAGGATGTAACTTATTTTATGTACTAGATCTACTGTCTAACGTTACTCATCCCACTACTAGCATTGTTTATAATAAACATTTCCAGACACGTTCAGTACAGTAATGCTACTTCCTACTGTCTTACTGTTACAGTGAAATTGTTCAGTCTAGTTCACCGTTTTCGTTATCATATTATACATTCACCTATGTTGACATTGCTGATTGTGAAAAAAGATACACGAATAGTTAGTGAAATGCCTTATGCTAGACAACATCACATGTCGGCTAAATGCAGTCAATGTAACATTATCATACGAGCATGGAGCATTAGTTCAACGTCAAGCTGATAAAAGTAGCCTATTATTGTAAAGTTGCAGTGGGAGTTTACATCCGTTTCCAGCATGTTGTGTGATGCTTTCTCCGTTGCGTTGAAAGTCTCCGTGTGGCCGGTAGTGAATGCTCGCCTCTTGAGATCAACCACGCACACGAGCACGAGCGCTCTTGTTGCAATCTGAAACATCACCGCTAGTGGCCGCTAAAAATTACACAGAGCACCTTTAAAGAAGAGACATGGGGCTCGGCCCATTCACCCTTATAGACTGTAAGAGATTCACACACGTCCCGGGCTGCAGCTAAAAGACAAAGAGCAACCACCAAGTCTTTATAAACTTTTTTTTAAATTTTTTATAAATATTCTCGATTCAATGAAAGATGTCACAATTTTAGATTATGTCGATTAATTCTGTAGCCACATTTAATAGGCTATAATTTGACTTTTAATACTTTTCTTTTCAGATTTGTCGTTGTGTTTTCTGATTTGTTTTGTTTTTGGGAATTATGTGTTTTCTAACTTAATTTATTTTTAGGGTTAGTGATAATACATTTAGCGTTAGCGTTTATAAATTGTTTTCGGAAGTCCAGGCTGAGAGATAACATACCACTGTTGAAAGGAAATCTAAAAGCAGAATTCATCAAGTCATTTTCCAGTGCAGGATCCAGTAGCGTACTGGCTGTCCTGTGCTCCAGTTACTGAATGAAGAGTTGCTCTGATCTGACCAGATCTGAGATCTGGTTCTGTACAGTCCAATCCAAACAGAGTAATAATCATATGGAACTAATGACTGAACTGAACCCAGTTCAGTTTTTAGTCTCATTCCTGATACTGACGAGGTCTGTGTGATGTTCTCTGCAGTAACTCTGAGCTTCAGTCCAGTTTTGGTACTGGGAGACAAACACATAACTTGCATAGCATTCATTCTTCCTGTAAAAAAAAGGAAAAAATGTTTATGATATATGTTTTAGTATCAAAAGCATGTTGTTGTAATTACTTGAAAAGCCCAAAAGCAGTTTTCACAAGTTTGAGACTGATTGGTTGTTTCAGAATGATTAAACGTTGTCTATATAACATTGTCCTAATGAAATTGCTCACCGTCATAGATAAATGGAAGTTCACTATAGCCTGTTGTATACCACATCCCACTGTGCATATACACATACATGTATTTAGTGGAGCGGCTAAGTGCTTATGTTTGGCAGAATCGTTCAGTTTATGATACAAGCGTGAAAATTGACATGAGCAGTCTCCATGGGTCACTTGACAAGAAAATTGTCAGAGCCACTTGAAATTTCAAGATGGCGGCCATTTTTCAAGATGGCTGACACCTTAACGGGGCAGTTAAGTGATATAGTGGTTTATTTGGTGACACAAGCATGAAAATTGGCATGAGCAGTCTCTGATGGTCACTAGATAATAAGCCACCCACAGCTACTTGAAATTTCAAGATGGCGGCCATTTTCCAAGATGGCCGCCACCTTAGTGGAGCAATTAGGCTTAAGAAATCATTTAGTTGGTGATACAAGCATGAAAATTGCCATGAGCTGTCTCAAAGGGTCATTTGACAAGAAACCGCCCACAGCCACTTGAAATTTCAAGATGGCGGCCTTTTTTTTTTTAAGATTACCACCACCTAAATGGAGCAGTTAAGCGATATAATTGTTTAGTTAGTGACATAAGCATGCAACTTGGTATGAGCAGTCTCTAAGGGTTGCTTGACAAGAAAACACTCTCAGCCACTTGAAATTTCTATTTTCAAGATGGCCGACCCCTGGATACTCAAAAGATATAAATGTATTGTTTTTTTTTTCATTAAGGACGATTTGTTGTCATTTTATTTTATATGTTTTAGATTATTCTAAAGAACAACTTTTAACGCATCAAAATACAGTTGTGTTGATTTGTTGATTATAGATAGATTAGACAAGAGTGAATATCTGCAATACCAGGGCACACTGGTGAATTGACAGGTTGTGCCAGCGCGGGAGAGCCGAGCCAGGTTAATGGGGTTTTAGTTAACCGTATGGTGTACAGATCGCACGGGATATAAATGGCATTGGATGAACGATCGGACTAAGTGTAGGGTTAAGGCATGAACTTTGTTGTATCCCATACTCAAAGTGCTTGGAAAAAGTGGTAAAAGGATAAACCCTCGGCCTCTGCCTACACATTTGCTGCAGACATGGCAGAAGTCATCATAACAGTTAATCTAACTGGGACAGATGTTTCATTTGTCAGCCGGACACCAACGGAAAACTCATTCATCCGAGTTTATTCAACAGAGATACGTACTGGTTATGATACCATTGCAAGAAATGTTCCATTATTTCATAAGATCAATGCTCTGCATATCTTACTTGGCCCAACCCGACAAGATGAAGGTGATGGCATAGAAAATACATTGACAAGAAACAGAGCAAAATATCATTCAAGCTGTAAACTTATGTTCAATAATAAGTTTGCTGCTGCTAAAGACACTGAAGATACAAAGATATCCATGTCAAGAGGCCAAGAAGATCCCAGCCCTCGAAAGATTTGTGCTTTATATGTGAAGATGAGAGTGTCCCCCTTACGAGAAGCAATGACGATGAAACTTAATGAAAGAGTCAATGAATGTGCCAGGAATCTAAGCAACATGAAGCTCCTTGCAAAGCTTATTGTTGGTGATGTTGTTGCACAGGAATTTAAATACCACCCTGCCTGTCTCATTGGATGTACAACAGAGAGCGAGACCATCTCAATGCCATCAAGCAAGAGCAGAGCCTCAAAAGCTCAGCTTTTGACTGGTATCCCTCTATTTGTTCATAACTTGTCATCTACATCACGGACATGAAGACCACAAGTGACGGCACGCATCCAGTTATATTTAAGCTTGCAGATCTAGCCTAACTCTACAAGCAATGACTGCAGCAACTTGGTGTCGAATCACCAGATGTGAATTCAACCAGACTGGTTGAAAGCAGTCTGGTTGAAAGCCAGAAAGCAAAGACAATATGACTTGATCCCACCAACTCAAGCAGCACTTAAAGAGCATGCCAAACATGCTTCTTATGAGGCTGGATACGTGTGGGGACAGGGATTGAAGCGACATCCACAAATGCCGAACCCATCCGACTGGGGATGGGTTAAAAAGGACAAAAATTGGAAAGTCTTCTGGACTCCACTTCCACCTATTGCAGAGAGTTGTTGAGAGTTGACCAAATGTGGGTGCAACAAGGCATGTACTGGAAGGTATAGTGCTTCAGATATGGACTCAGTTGCACATGCCTATGTAGTTGCCCCTGCTAGAACCTATTTGCATGTTTCTTTTGCCAGTGTTAGTCCTCTATGTTTTCCGGTGTAGGCCTATGGCTCGGCTTCCCCTCACCACATCGGCGCATCATGTTTTATTTTGTCACCAGACTATCACTGTGCATTTTCAGTTTAGTTCCTTAGTGTTGTTTGAGATACATTCTGTTTGTCATGGTTCCATGGCTGTGTCAGCCAGAGTTGCTGTTGCCTCTGGATCTGTTCTTATTGACATTCAGTATTAGTCATTGCTCAATTTTTTCAAGTTTTGTGCACTGTCCGTTCAGAACCACAACTGTGCTAATTTATTAATCTTATTTTTGTTTCCCCACCTCTCAGTATTAATTTGACATGTTTAATAACTGTTAGTTAAAAAAAAAACTCCCTTGTGACTGTTACCTTGTCGTGGTAAGGGAAATTGTGTACCTCAATGAACCCTGAGAGCCATGCCGGTGGGAGGCCCACACTACCTGGGCAGGCTTGTAGTAACAACACAGTCAGGCCATGTCCACACTAAACGTATATTTTTTTCTCCGTTTTGGCCTTCCGTCCACACTGAAACGGCGTTTTAAGTCAACGAAAACGTAGCTTTTGGAAAACGCTCTCCAAAGTGGATAAATTTGAAAACTCCGTTTTCACGTTGTAGTGTGGACTGTGAAGCCGGAGGTATTTGAAAACGATGACGTAAGTTTAGTCATGTGATCCATGTTGTACCAATAGATGTTTACCTGATGTTTACCGGTATTGTGTCTGTTATGTGCTATTCACTTTCACACTGTTGCTAAAATATGTTACTTTGCACACTCTTCATATGACAGTACTGCACAGATGATAGAAAATGTACTCACATTTGCTGTCCTGCGGCAATACAGGAGAGCAGTCGCGTTTTAGACCAAACATATGGTGACTGAGTGCGACCTGGACGCATCAGTGAATGGTGAGATATTTTGCTAAATAAAATTATCATGTTAGAAGAATTGCGCGATACCTTTCTTTATTTTTCCATCTGTCAGTGAGCTTTTGTGAGGTTTCACGCATGCGCAGTAAGGTGAATTTATAAGTTTCTCATCCACACTGAACGTCTGAAAACGCTGAAAACGCTAGTGTGGACGGAGAGCGTTTTTAAACGAAAACTCCGTTTTCAAATGTATCCGGATTAATGTGGACGTAGCCTCAAACTACCTCTCTTGAGTCTCTTGAGGAACCCAATACATTTCTATGAGAAAATGTACAATTTAAAGATCCACATGGTGGGTGGCAGTAATCCTGAAAAATTGCCACCATCTTGAAATTGTATGTTGCTATGGGCGGTTTCTTGTCAAATGACACTTTGAGACAGCTCATAGCAATTTTCATGCTTGTATCACCAACTAAATGATTTCTTAAGCCTAATTGCTCCACTAAGGTGGTGGCCATCTTGAAAATGGCTGCCATCTTGAAATTCAAGTAGCTGTGGGTGGCTTATTATCTAGTGACCATCAGAGACTGCTCATGCCAATTTTCATGCTTGTGTCACCAAATAAACCACTATATCACTTAACTGCTCCACTCATAGACATAATATAATACATAGACGCCCTATTGGCCGCTGGAGCGCACGTCAACGGCGCCGCCATATTGGGGATGGCAACTTTCCCATACCTTTCGTACTGGGAATTGAGAAAAATGCCTGTTTTGTGCGCTGCTTGGGGCTGTACACATCGCCACACAATTGAAAACAGCTTTCGAGGAATTATCTTTCACAGGCAAGACTGAACGTTTGTTTTTGGTTGTATTTGGTCATTATTTAATTAGTAATAGTAACGTTCAGAGGATAAATTAAAAAATACTACTGTTATTGTGTCACGAAATGTAGTTTTAATAGTTTTTCAGTCGACAATGTAGTTGTTTAAAGCTCAAATATGTGGTTTGTTTATAAAGATAGCAAAATGTTAGATGTTTATAAAAATTTGATCTGACGGTTTCGGAGTTGTACGATGCGATCACCGGGCGCTCAGCGCTCATTAAGCCCGCAGAGGACAGTCTTACCTCGGCCAGTGCTTCTGAAGTTTGCCGCCAGCTCGGATGTCTCTAGTCTAGTGTTAAACATGAGATATAATTCGTCTTGTGTATATCTAACAGGCGATCTTTGGTCTCATTAATCTATAAATGGTTCCCTGGTAAATCGTTTTGGCTGAGGGCAAAGTGAAGTTTCATAACTTTATATTTAGGCTTTTTTAACGTTGTATCCTGCTGTATGTTTGACTGAAGCTACTTCTGTTAAAATGGCTATTAGGCTACTGATCAATAAAACTGAAATTTAATACATAGGCTTACACAAATACAAATTATATTATGACATATACATGACACAAAGCCATTCATTATAAGAATGGCTTTATGTCAAAATCTTAATTCAGACCATAAGGAGACATTGTGTTCAAATGTAAATCCAAAAAGTTTCCCGTTGGAGAAGCCTTTTACCATGATCTCCTCCTCTAAACGGTTTATTGACCCGCTCCACCCCGATGTATCTAAGGGCGCTGACATTGTGGCCAGCTAATTTAAAATGAGCGGCAACGGGACTGCGTTCGTCTCCTTTTCTGATTGTACTTCTGTGCTCACTGATTCTGGTCCGTAGCGCTCTCGTTGTTTTACCAACATATGATAAGTTATATGTCATAATATAATTTGTATTTGTGTAAGCCTATGTATTTGGTTGTGGGTTTATATATATATGACATGTATATATGTGACTATGCACTGTTTCTTGGTAGTTAATTGCATGTTTCTGACTACATTTTAGTAAGTTATGTGCATATGGAATTGATTCTTTTGTATGTTGATTGTTTTTTCCATGCAAGTGTTCTCTTAATTAATTAATGAGTGAGGTTATTAGGCTTGTTTAGACCCAATCAAGCTAATTGAAATCACAGGGTGGGTCAGATTGTAAGGCCTATATAACTCTGTATCAAATGTGTTTTGCCAATTGCCTGAAGAAAGACCCAGTAGGGTCAAAACATTGCCTTTTTTAATAAAATATGGGAGTAAGTAGCAGTGTTGCGGACATTATCAATTTTTCAATTCATTAGTCCTTTTTGTCCTGCACCTGCCAGAAGGTGGGATGTGCACACAACAACTTGATTGAATCATTATAAAACCTGTCTGATGATCACATAGTTGCCATATCAGATGTGCCTACATGCTGTACTAAAAAAAAGAAAAGTATTTGTCATATGTATAAAAATTGCAAAGGTTATGTTGTACTTCTTTTTTATTTGTTCAGTGCCCAATATTACTTTACCTTTATTAATAAGCAGATCAAAACATCTAAAACAAAAGAGAAACTTGTTGTAGCTGCAGCTGGTATATTTCCCTTGTTCATAACCATAGACATATATCAGAAACATTCCATGTTGATTTTAACTGATTTTAAAATTCAATTGTTTGTTTTTAAATCTTTTCGTAATGAGGTACCACTTATCAGATCTGCTACATCCATACTCAGTCAAGGTCACTTAGATCTGCTAATTCTAGACTGTTGCAAGTTCCCAGGACAAGACTAAAAAATAGATGCCTTAAAAAAAAAAATAGTGCCTTTTCTGTCATCGGCTCTAAACTATGGAATAGTCTCTCGGTTCATATCAGAACTGCCCCAACTTTATCTACTTTTAAGTCTTCTCTTAAGACTAATTTATTTTCTTTGGCGTTTAATATATCTTGACTTGTTGTTTTATGATTTTATTTTCGTGTGTTACACCTATTTTACAGCTTGTGTTTTCTTGTTTATATATATATATTTTTTTTGTACAACAATTTGGTCAACTTCGGTTGTTTTTAAATTGTGCTTTATAAATAATCATTGTAGGCTATTGTGTATTATTACAGGTATCACACATTTTGTTTGTCAGTGTAAACAATAATTGTATTTTCTAGATGTTAATAATATAGGCTATATTTAAAAAAATATATTTGGCAACTAACATATGCTAACATTAATTGAAATGTTTGGCTTACATCTGTAAACATTAGCAGTTGAAACATATCTACCGTATGAAGAAACTTTATGTAGCCTACTTTTAAAGTGTGTAATAATAATAATATAAATGATATATCACTAGTATTTACTATAGTTTTTCAAAATGGTTTAAACACAATTTCTGTAACTATGGCTATTTCTTTAAAACGGAAAACTACAAAACATGCACATAACACGCAAAACACCATACATCTCTAACAAAAGCAAAACCTACTATAGAAAATAATAATAATTTTGATTTCATTGGGACTTTATTTAAATTTGTAGCGCCTCCTTATGAATACTTGTCATTATAATCCAGCTAGATCTGTGGCATGTGTATTCTATAACTGAGTCTTTTTTATTTTTTTTTTTTTTTTTATTTTATTTTGCTAAGCCTAAATCTGTTCTTACCTGTGAGAGATGTCTGCTGGTTCAGAAAGACAAAATATCCAGTACAAATATAATTAGGCCTAGCCAATGATATAAGTATAATAATTGTTATGCTATATAAAGTTTTTATTCTTATGTTTTCAATAGGATAATTATTATTTCGAACTACCACACCTAACGACAAGTTATGGGCCACCATGCCACGCCCATTTTAGATTACGCCTATTCTTCCCGTTTATTCTATTTCTAAAACGGGATCCTCCGCTTAAGCAACACCAAAGCCCGTCTACGGAAAGCCTGGGCACTTCCCATTAGCCCCGTTGTATCATCTTTGGCTGAAGTTCCATTCGAATTCCACTGGAGGTGATCGCGAGCGAGCGCAGAATGAATGGGAGTCTATGGAGCTAGACGGCTAAATTTATCTCTTTCTCCTGCTTGTCGTTGAATAAACGTAGATTTTATTGTTGATTCCGCAAGTTCAATATAGATTATAGGCCAAAAGTCGAATGAACGAGTACTTATGTCCTTTCGATTTCTTACAGGTTAGGCCGTTGTTGGCCGGAACACGCTAGCATTCTGCTACTGTGTGACGTCATCACATGTTTGAACGGATTTTTAGAACAGATAAGTTTACTTAAAAATGCAATTTTCAGCAGAGTGTATTATCTTTGCCCTCCCTTTTGAATACAACTTTCAAATTACTTGACAAAAAATTATATCCTGAGAAAAGTGGATTTCTGGGGGTGAAACCCCATAGACTCCCATTCATTCTGCACTCGCTCGCGAGCGCCCCCGCATGGACAGAGACGTGTTACTGCAGCCAGTCCAGAAACCGGAAGTAACCAGACAGTGCCAATTCTCCGGCAACACATCGAACACATCACGTGACAATATCTTCCGGTTCATGCTGCGGTTTCGTAACGTGACGTCACCGGGCATGTGCCGCTCTCTGTCGGGGCGTCATGGCGGTGCCGTGGAGCCTGTGCTGGAGGAGCAGTGCAGGAGCTGCTGTACTGGACTGGTGTTGTGGGCTCAGCAGAAGAGCTTTTACACACACGGGGTCAGCTTGCAGAAGAACCGCGTCTTCCTCCGCTGTGACACAGGTATAGCGCGATCACACTGATGATGATGATGAAGGTCACCGGTGTGAGCCAATGAATGACAGATCACTGCCTTACATGATCACATTAGCTTTTAGATGAGGATGAGTGCGAATGTCTTGCGCTGTAATAGTGTAAACAGTCTTAGATCAGATGATTGCAGTCGTGTTTGTAAAGAACTCCTGCCTGAACTGTGTGTTAAAGGTCAAGAACTCATGCGTTAGATACTCACTGCTCAGTATTGCATGCCATTCAATGTCACTGGTGGGCAAGAATGTTGAGCAGGAAGTCTTGTGTTGTACTTGTGTAAGCTGTGTTGGTAAATGTTAAGACACTATATCCCGAGCACAGTTTGTACTATTGTTTTGATGGGTTTTGCACAACTTTGAGCTTTATATGATCTGGTATTTATGTTTTTCAGGTTTTATCCAGCCAGGGTCCTGTACATCATTTTAACAAACCAATGATCCTAGCAAGGTATGTCCTGGATTGTAAATGTGTATGTGTACTACTAGTTAGTACAAAAGTGTATAGGTAACACTGGGGCTAGTTGTCACACAGGGAAGGTGTAAGTTAACATGGACTATATATTAAAAAAAACTATTAGGGTCAAAGTCTAGTTGCATAATGTTATGACTTATGAGTATTACTTATGACAGTTTCAGTTAGCCAAAACAGTTGTGTGTGTGTGTGTGTTTTTTTTGTATGAAATTATTGAAACAAAACTATTTAAATACTGTTCAGAAGTTTGAAGTTAGCTGGATATATATATTTTTCTTTAAAGACAAATACTTTTAGTTACAGTAAAGACATTTAAAATGTAACAAAAGATTTGTTTCATAAATGTTTCCAAAAAAAAAAATATTATCAATGAATCGCAATAATCGCATCCAAAATATAAGTTTATATTTTGCATATATTTATTATATATTAAATATTATATATATTAAATATTTGCATGTATATACTTTATATATATTTATACATAATTTATATATATATATATAATATATATTTTATATATAAATAATTATTTTTTCTTAAATATATACATGCATGTGTGTGTATTTATATATACAAAATAATTATACACAGTACACAAACATATATTATGTAAACACAAACTTATATTTTGGATGCGATTAATCGTTCCCCAGCACTAATACAAATATATTTAAATGGGTGATTTGGTAAAATGTATTTATACTTCCCCTTTCAAAGTTGCAAAGCCGTTAAACAGACTACATTTTATGTACATACATAATTTACATACATTAAATATGTATAATATGTAATTTTAAGTACATTAAATATATTGACTTTCAAAAAATAACCAAACCTAAGTGTCTATTTGTCAACTAGCCCTGCTCTCCCTTATTTATAGATTAATTCATACATGCACATTGTTTTTTGTTGTAAATAACTAGAAACATGTTTTTTTTATTATGTTTATTGAATCTTTTTTCCATGTTTGTGTCTCAGGCACAGGTCTAGATGTCTGTACTCGACACCACGGGTCTGTTGCAGTATACACAGTGATGCAAAGTTACAAGATCCTTTCTCACTTGCACAAAAGGACTTGCAAGATTTATTTGAAGACATAAAAAAGGTACAGCAAGAATACTGCAAAGTACTACATAGCTTTTACCACTAAACATTGCTTTTCTTGTCCACTGTTGTTTTATGAAGTATTATATTTAGTAATTAGTAATGCCCGAACACTTTCCACCCTTCTCTGGGATGTTTTCTGCTTCTATGTGCTCAAACTGACCTTCTGAAATGTGTGTTTCAGCAGCTGCTGGTCTCGAAAGCAGAGCTGAAAGCACTCTGTGATTATTACTTTGATGGAAAGGGAAAAGCCTTTCGACCAATGATTGTGATCTTGATGGCTCGAGCTTGTAACGTCCACAGCAATAAAGAGGGGTGAGAAAGCACTTCAGTGCTGTGTGTGTGTGTGTGTGTGTGTAATGTGATGCATCCGTCAGTGTTAATAAGGCACATCTGATGTCCTCAGGGTTTTGCTGCCGGCACAGCGCTCTATCGCTATGATCTCTGAGATGATCCACACTGCCAGCCTGGTGCACGATGACGTTATTGATGACTCGGACACAAGACGTGGGAAAAACACCATTAATAAATTGTGGGGAGAGAAAAAAGTGAGTAACTCATCTGATTATAAAAAAGGTGATTTTCTGCTGTTGGTCACACATTTCTGGTACTTTGTTGTTGTCTAATTTAAAATCTGTAGGAAAATCAGTTGGGAACTATGGAAGCTTGTTTCCGCCAGGCAATAATAATTAAATGAAAAACATGTTTTCGACTTTTTATCTAACAATTTATTTTTCCTCAAAATTGAAAGATCAACCCCTGTTTTTACAAACACGGTTTAAGTCTAGTCCCAGACTAAAATGCTTTTTTGAGCTGTTTTAACTGAAAGAAACTGACACTGAGGTATCTTAAAGGGGTCATATAATGCCATTTTTGTTCAAGCTAATATGATTCTTTAGGGTCTAAATTAAAAGTTTGTAATATACTTTAATTAAAAATTCTCATTAGTATTGTAAGAAAACACATATTTTACCTGGTCAAAAACAGCTCTGTTTTCAGCACACTGTTTAAGCGCATGTGCCTTTAAATGATAATGAGCTTTGCTGACTCCGCCCCTCTGTTCTGTGCGTACAGTGGCGTAACTTTGTTTTAAAAAGTGGGTGGGACATGTTTGTATTTATGAATGAATCACGTGACACGTGAATAAAAACACCGACTTTACAACATGTGTCCAGTAGAACTTTTGCCGAGTCAGATGTAATCCGCACTCATATAGTTTTTTTTTTCTCATCAAAACCGAATATGTTCATCAGTGGTATTATATCAAGCAGGGAAACGTTTGTGTGCATTTTTGTTTTGTGATTTCACCGGAACAGAGCATATAAGCGGAGTGGAGCGGTGAGAATCTCAGCTCCTCGCTCACGGAACTGTTCACACCCTCCGCTCCGCCGCTCAGAGCCACATCAGGCCCATTATCGCAGCACTCAACACAGTTTTCTTCGTGCTCCACTCAAATCGCCCAAAAAAGGAAACACATCTACATGTACTTCACTTTTAGCTTAGACCACAGGCTTACCTCCCAAAGAACTAAAGAGCAACAACAACATTTTCCAAATAGAAATGTTTTATTTCAAATTAGAAATTAGGCCTAGCCTAGCCTATGTAAAAAGGAATAATAGCCTATACAAAAAGTCCTGTAAAAGTAAACGAATAAATTGACATAATAATATGAATAAAAATTATATAAACAAAAATATACATAAAAGTTTTAAAAGTAAATTAACTATTAGTCTAGAATTTTGATAACTGATTTTTTGCGCAACGCGCACGATTAAAATTTAAATTGGCTTATAGCCTATCCATTGTACACACAAACTGCTGCACAATTAAACGAATAAATGGGCCTAATAATATAAATTAAGATAAAAAATATATATATAAGTATATAAACAAAAATGTAAAATATAGGCCAACATAAACATTTTAAAAGTAAATTAACTATTAGGCCAACATTTTGATAACTAAACTTTTGCACAGCGCGCACAATAAAAATAAAAATATGCTTATATCAATTGTACAAAAAAATGCTGTAAAATTAAACGAATCAATGGGACTAATTATATAAATAAAAGTATACAGGCGTTAGGCCTATAGGCTACATCAACATTTAAAAGTATATTTGTATAACTGAATTTTGCGCAGAGTGCACATGGATTACAATTTAAATGTCTTATGTTGTCAAACTTTAAATATATATATATATATAAAGAAAGAAAGAAATGATTTGGTTTCCTTATCTACAGTTCTTTTGAGTTCACCTTCAAGAACACAAGTTTGGGCAATGTCTGAGGCTTCAGACATTGAGACCCGCTTGGGATGCTGAACACAATGCAAGCTTCTTTAGCCAAGCGGGGAAAAGACGTGGAGTCAGACTCGTGGTGTGAGCGGAGCGAAATTGGAGCGGGAAATAGGGCGACGCTCCGTCCTTTAAAAATGCCGCTCTGCGCTCTGTCCAAGATCCGCCCGCTCGCGCTCCCTGCTCGCGCTCCCCGCTCGCTCCCGCTCCACTCCGCTCACATGCTCTGCACCGGAACGAACTAATAGTCTCCGAAACGGATTGAAGCGCGCATGCATGTGAAGACTGTGCGTGAGCCACGAGATACACTGTAACCGCGCCACCGATCGCAGGCGGCAAGGAGCACTTTGATCACTTGATTTAAAAAACAACGTATTTCATGGCTAGATCGCTTCTTTAATTTCACAAACGAACGAAATGAACTCTGTGCCAGTTGGAGATGTTTTATTTTATTTCTACTGGTAGCTATCCGTGCCGTGAGAGGTTTTAAAGTGGTGGGGACAATATCGACCCTGGCAAAAAGTGGTGGGGACATGTCCCACCCGTCCCACCCGCAAATTACGCCCCTGTGTGCGTACACTGTTTGTAACACAATAACACAATAACCATAACGCGTTGTTCATTATAAACGTGGGATTATGAATTATACTGAGAACGTCGTACATAGAAAACATGCCATAATGTTCCCTGAGTGTAAACCTTAGCCGCATTCATTGTGAAGCTAGCGATTTGCAAAGATTAATATAAATATTAATATATATGGTTAATAAAACGTTACACTCACTTCAGTTCTTCTGGAGGTGTAGCAGGAACACGAATAGTTGGTACCGATCCTTTTTTTTTAGGAGCAGCTTCTTAGCAAAACCAGCCTTACGCCCGTTTCACACATACTCCGTGTGCAGTGTGTATGCGGTGCGTATGCGGTACAGGAGCAGCACACGCTGTAGTGCTTCACATATGCTGCGTTTGCAGTGCGTAACTGATCCGCGGCTGTACCACAAACACATAGGCCTACTCACTATTTTTATTTCACATCCAGAAGTTATGCAGCAACTTTTATTAAAAAAAAGTTTTGTCAGCATTGCGATTCTCTTTGTACACATATACAAACTTGAATGGACTTATGCACATTTAAACAACAATAGGCCTATAATTCCATGCATTACTTCTATATATTAGTTGCTTAAGAAAGTGGTCAAATATTTAACCATGCACTTATATTAAAATCGTAAACATTTTAAATTAAAACTTAAAATTGACAAAAACAGCCGATCTCATGCCTTTTCTTTTGCATTTAAATTTTAATACAATAAATCTTGCATGTCACAAAGAACTTGTTTTTCCACCTCCACGAATGAGTGTCGTTTATTATTATGTCCTTGTTGAGGTAAATTGTCGTTTTCCTTGCTTAAAACCCCGGTCTTAAAGTAAAAAGATGAAAAGTAGTATTTAATTAAATACATTTATGATGAAATTACTACATTTTCTTTAATTAAATGCATTTATGCTGAAATTACTACATTTTCAGGTCAATCTGTGTTCGTTTTGACCACGAACCGTGCGCTGTCACTTTAATTCAGCGTTTGCAGCACAGCAAAAATAGACTTGGTGCGGAAACGATCTCTGCACTGCTGTATACGCACCGCAACTGGAACGGATCGACGGACTGCATCTGCGTGCAGTGTGAAAACTCTAACCTGTTAACATGGGCACGGAAAAAAAATACGCACCGAATACGCACTGCACACGGAGTGTGTGTGAAACGGGCGTTATACTGACCCTCGTTTATAAAGCAGACTGGTGTGTGAAATGATTCGCGCAAACATGAAAGCATTGACGTTGATCGTGGGGAATATTCCCATCGTAAACAAACTCAGTCACTGTGTCTTCAGCGGTTCGGATTTAGGAACATTAAAATGACTGCTGTGTTCCTTATTACACCCAAGAACAGAACACCACAATCGCTTAGTCTCCATTCTGCTCATAAACAGTGCTCCAGTATCAACAATGACCGCGCCGGTCCGCGCGGGACTATGATTGACAGAAACGCTGCTGTCAATCAACAATCACGGGAGGGGCGTCCGACCGTGTGACGTCACAGGCTCGAACGGCTCGATTTGAGGCAGGGGAAAACATATAAGGAGATTAAAACTAAACCACTGGATGGATTTTTATCATTATATGGCACTGCCAACACACATTTTAGTACAATCAACTTGTAAAAGTGCATGTATCATTTTATGACCCCTTTAAAGTATGTCAGTTTCATTATTTTTTATCAAGATGTTTTTTTCTCAGTCACATTTATAAAAGCTACTTAAATGTCTTAATTGAACTAAGGTCTAATCCTGGCTTAATCTAAGCACTGTCTGTGAAACCAGGCCTATATCGTACAATTCGGACTTTATATCTCGCAATTGCGAGTTTCTCACAATTCTAAGAAATAGTCGCAATTCTGACATTAGGCATTCTGACTTTATTTTTTGCAATTGCAAGTTTAAATCTCTCAATTTCTAGAAAAGCGAGCATTGCTAGATATGAACACACAATTCTGACTTTTTTCTTGCAGTTGTGTTTATATCTCAAAGTTGGCTTTCTTCCCCCTCATAATTGTTAAATATAAACTCGCAGTTGAGAGAGAAAAAAATTTGTAATTACCTTTTATTTTTTACATTTCTTGGCAGAAACAAGCTTCTATAGAGAATTGTATAATGTTGTTAGTAAATGAAAATAATAATAGTTGTATCTGTGATTGTTAGGCTATCCTGGCTGGAGATTTCATTCTGTCTGCAGCCTCCATGGCATTAGCACGTATTGGGAACAATACAGTAGTTTCTGTGCTGTCACAAGTTATAGAAGACCTTGTACGAGGTAAGTGTCTACAGATTTATGCCTGAGACTTGTTTTATACAGTGGACCTGTTATCTAAAATGTTCATTGATAAATTCCAGGTGAATTCATGCAGCTAGGATCCAAAGAGAATGAAAACGAGAGATTTAAGCACTACCTTGAGAAAACCTTCAAGAAGACTGCAAGTCTCATTGCAAACAGTTGTAAGGCAGTATGTACGTTCCGTTTTAACAATAATAAGATGAAGTTCAGAGCTGAAAGAGAAGTTGAACTCCAGCATTATTTCTTTTGAATTTTAGGTGTCGATTTTGGTGAATTCTGATCCTGAGGTGCATGAGATTGCCTATCAATATGGACGAAACGTTGGCATTGCATTCCAGGTAATATTTTCATTTATATATGAAATACTATTTTCACTTGGTTTAAATAGCATCTAGTCTATCAATATTCACACTTGCTATAATAGCATTTAATTTTATAAAGCATTTAATCTACACAGTGTGAATAGAATCTGTCGTTGTTATGTTATTTGTAATGCAGTGTGCTGTGATCACCAAGTTAACATTGGTTCTTCTGTTGCAGTTACAAATGCAGGAAGTAATTGTAGTTAATTATTAATTTTATCATAAACTTCAGCAGTAGACATTTCTTCTGGTTAGTGATGCACCAGAATGAAGATTCTGGGCCGAAACTGAGAATTCACGATGCACTTGGCAAAATTTTAATTTTAATTTGGACGAAAACAGAAGATTTTATTTTATTTAAAATTAATCAGATTTGTTTAAAGTAACACTAAGTAGTTTTTCAACCTTCATAATAAATTTCCAAGACCCTTTTGATGGTACATCGACTTAAAATAAGTTAAATGACTCATCTGTGTATAGCCTGACGGTGGTCTGTGTCGCTTTTACTGGCACTATGTAACTTCGGGTTTCGGGTAGGAACCCGTGCACAAAAAAAACTACAAAATTCGACTACTTTACGTCAAGCGCTACAATAGTCATTATTTCGTTTTTCTTCGTTTCTGATGTCGCAATCCATCATCCTTTCATGAAATCATGTAACATACTCTACCTTGTCTGTGGACATCGTTCATTCTAAAGCCGGTGCTGGATAAACAGCGAGCGTGCGACGGTAGGCTAAATTATTTACGACAGTGGTAATGGACAATTTCGTTTCCAACCAGTAGGGCGACCGAAGAGGAAAAGTTACTTGGTGTTACTTTAATAATAAACACTCAAATAAAACTGAGTTGTAAAAACATTTGAATTGTACAAAAGACGGTTTTTATATCAAATTTTAAATAAAATAAATTGTTTCTACTCAAATTTGCTGGTGAAATATAAACATTGAAATGATTGTAATTTCCTTTCATGACAGATTTATTTAAACATTAAAATAATGAAGACAACAGGTTAAGTAAAAATAGATTTAATATTTAATGCAGTGCTTGCATTTAGAAAAATGCTGCTCTCTAGAGTTCTTTATTTAGCTAACTCTTGAGCTATCGCCGAAACATTTATTGTTTGAATTTCGTGGTAAAATTGACAGAATTTGAAAATCACGAAACCGAAAAATTGCTGTTTCGGCTAAAAATCATCTGGTTCTTCCAGTTGAAGCTGCAGTGTGTCATTTCTTTCACTAGCAACACTAGAAATAAAGGTGAATAAGTCTCAAACACTTCACGCTGGCATTTCTTGGTCAAACAGCTAGTCAGATAGTTTGCAGTTCTGTTAATAGTACAAACATTTTACGCTGCAACTTTAATCAGTAAAAATATGGCCAAAACTTTATGGCTCGTTTCCACCGAGCGGTTCGGTACGCAATTATTTCCGTTTCCACTGTTAAAAGTTGTGAATGCTACCAAAATGCTGAACGGTACGGTCTCTAAAGGGTGGAGCTAGACTCACTGTTGATTGGTAGACAGAGAATGGTCACTTGCGCGTGCTACCAGGGAAATGACAACATAAAAAGCACAATTTTTTAATATATAGTTAAAATTTAATGCTACTGTTTTTGTGTCACGAAATGGAGTTTTAAGAGTTTTTCAGGCGAGAATGTAGTTGTTTAAAACTCAAATCTGTGGTTTATTTATAAAGATTTATGAAATATAATCCAAGTTGTGAGATCCATTCCAGGCGATCACCGGGCGCTCATGTTCCCCGCCTGGAACAGCCTCTCGTTGGCTAGTCGTTCTGACGTTAGCCGCTGACTCTTACGTCTCTGTAGAGGTTAAACATTAGATGAATTTGTTCCCTAAAGAAGGGCTAAGTGAAGTTTCATAACGTTATATATATATAGGCTATTTAACTTTACCGTTGTAACGTTAGACTTGTGGCGCTTTTCCAGTACCAGCTCAACTCGCCTCAGCTCGACTCGGCTCGCTTTAAGCTCCGTTTTCCATTACAGATAGTACCTCCGCATTAGTACCAGTACCACACACACACACACACACACACACACACACACACACACACACACACACACACACACACACACACACACACACACACACACACACACACACACAGGACAATGGAGGAAATCGAGTGTATGCTGTTTTAATAGTAGTAATGGGTATATCACGCAATCTCTGGCCAAACTATTTAAAAATGGCGGGGTTATTCAGGATACTCCGTCTGGCGCGTGCAATGATGACGCAGTGACGATTCTCTCTGACCAATCAGCAGTCTGCATTGTTTTCACGTCACATTTTAGTATTGCCTCAGCTCGCTCAGAATCTCGACGGAGGTGTTACGAAAAAAAGTACCCGAAAGCAGGTACAGGTACAACTTTTACACAGTGGAAAACCAAACAAAGGTGAGCCGAGTCGAGTTGAGTCGAGCCGAGGCGAGCTGGTACTGTGTAGTGGAAAAGCACCATAGAGCGCTGACTTGCACATATTGCAGAGGCAGAGTGGTGTTTTATAACATGTTTTGTTTTATTGTTGTCTAAAATGTACATACAGAGAGAACCTGAGTAGCAGAGCGAGCTGAGTGACGCTTTCAATAACGTTCTGTTCCATTTGCAGAATTACCGGACTCATTCAGGGAGTCATTCTCCTGAGTCGACTTAGCAAGTCCGAACTTTGCGTACTTGGTATTGAGAAACGCTAATGTCGGCACTTGTCTTCTTGTGACAAACAGTCACATGCAAGAACAAGATCTGCTGTATGTCATCCATTGTTGTTTACTATGTCACTTTCTTCTTTGCGCGAAAATGATGTTGATCGCTTCTTTCCGGCATAGGCTATACCACGCCTATCAAGTAAGGGTACTGTTGGCGATGGAAACGCAAGCCGGATCCGGGTTTACTGTCCCGAATTGCACTGTACCGTACCGTACCTTACCACTCGGTGGAAACAAGTGGAACATTAGGTTGTGGCTGCATATTTTAATAAATCTGTGCTGTTATAGTTGAATTCTTTCATTACAGATCACATTGGTTTTTATCTTGAATTATTATGTCTAAAGTCAGGTAAAATAGAGCTTAGTTGTCTTTTTCAGCTTGTGGATGACGTTCTGGACTTCACGTCCTGTGCAAACCGCCTGGGCAAGCCGTCCGCTGCCGATCTCAAACTGGGTTGGCCACCGGGCCCGTTCTGTTTGCTTGCCAACAGGTACGACAGCTGAACGCATCTGTGCTCTCACAATATGATGTAATTTCCCTGAAGTACAGAAAGGGGAATCGGGTCTAATGGTTGACTTAGTTTATTAAAGCATTAACTTAATTGTAAAACAGTTTGTATTTTCTAAAGATCTCCCAAGCAGTTTTACTCTTTTATCACTGTTTAGTTTCCTGAGCTGCACGCGATGATAATGAGGCGCTTCAGCTCTGATGGAGATGTGGATCGAGCCTGGCAATATGTGCTGAAGGTGAGGAGGATTTGTGTTGTATACCGTTGTGTTATATGTGTTGTATAGACTAGTCTTACGAGTCATCCAATTTTTTTTTTAACTGTCCATACAAGTTAGTTACATAAAACGTAGATTTGTCTAATTTGATACCAAAAAGTAAGATTGGATTACCCCTATTAACTGCTAACGTGTTTTTGCAGTGTTAAATATTGTAGCCAATCACAGGCATGCCTGTTAAAAGCAATGGCCAATGAGAGGTGTTTTCTGTATGTTAGTCAGAATCTGCTCAATATCCCTCAAAACACTGTTTAACTAAGTTCAACACCCTTCCAAATCATCTCATTATAACAAAGCGTAGACATTATGTAAATAAGAGATTTAAATATCATTTTGAGACTGCAGAAGTCATTACAAGTTGCATTTTCAGTTGAATTTGGGGAAACCACTTGAAACGTTTGTTGTGTTGAGCTATTTCAATATTTTGTGTTTGATTTGTTCATTGCAAACAGCTAGATGTACATTTTGCAAATAAACCTGATTTGCAATTGTGGTTGGATAATTTTGATTACAACTATTTAGATTAATTGATAATATCAGGAATTTTTGCCTGAGTAAGCTCAGTCAGCCGCTAAAGGGAGCACGGGTGAGCTTGGTTTAATATTTAAAAACATAATTAAATGATTTAAAATGTTAGGCAATCAAGAGGGGAACCACCTAAGTGCTTAGACACAAATCGAACACTGCTTGATATGTATCATAATAATATGCAGTTTGCATTCTGTTTGCAGTTACATTCTGCAAATTTTTCATGCTTTCTGATTCCTTCATATATGGTCTTTTGTAAGACCATGCTAAATATTAATCAAAACATTCAGTAAGTTACATATATTTTATATTACACTGTATCAGAAAGTTAATTTATTATATGTAAATATATGGCATCATTTATTGAAATACATATTTAGGAATAGATATTTAGAGATTACATTTTTCTGAATATTGTACTTCAAGTATAGTAAAAGCAAATCTAGTGAAACATGCACCAAATAAATGCAACAAAGAAGGTTTTTTTTTGTATAGAAAAGTTCCGCTGATAAAAGTAAAGTATAGTAAAAGTCTTTGGACTTAAATCTGTCATAAAAATTAAAACAAACCTTTATCTGATGAAGTTTGGGATCCAGGCTAGTGTTGCAAGAAAATGTATACTGAAATAGTAAATAAGTTGTATTACATAACCATTGTCTTCAGACATAAATTGTGGTAAATATGAATTATATATATTGTTACAATGCTATTCTTTGGCTTAGTGTGTGAACTGAATCAGTCCAGTGACAGCAGATGAAAATAATCTGTTTATATAACACCCGTGCTAATTAATGTGTGTTGTCATTGACAGATAAATAAATACACAGTTTATATATATATTGTAGCGGGGCTTGGGGGGAAAAAAAGAGCGCAAACATGTAAGTTGTTAAGCTCTGAGGGTGCGTTTTATTTCTTGTGCAATAATGAGGATTGAAGAAGTGTTGTTGCTCTTGTGCTTCTGTGCTGGAGAAAGTGGAGTGAAGACTGCAAACTCCAGACAGACAGCAGAGAGTCAAGTCAAGTCAAATATATTTATATAGCGCTTTTCACAATACAGATTGTATCAAAGCTGCTTCACAGTATCAATGAAAACAACTTAATGTTTGTTTATTACTGGAAAAAACGACATCCATGTTTGCTAGAGCTGATCAATGGTATGATTGGTTAATTAATTTGAATATCCCCAACTGAGCAAGCCAAAGGCAACAGTGGCAAGGAACCGAAAAACTCCATCAAGTGACCCAATGATGTCCTAAAACTCCATCAGATGACCCAATGGAGAAAAAAAAAACCTTGGGAGAACCCAGGCTCAGTCGGGGGCCAGTTCTCCTCTGGCGTTTATGAACTAGAGGCCGAATTTACAGTAACTGTATGAGAAAAAAATTATATGAATGCCTGGCTAAATAGATGCGTCTTTAGTCTATTTTTAAACTGGGAGAGCGAGTCTTGGCAACGAACAATATCAGGAAGGCTATTCCAGATATAGAGAGTGAGCTTGACCAGTTCGATCAAGGCTTCCAGGTTCCTTCTCCTGAATCACTCTCTGTAAGAGAAAGGGGTAAACGGACGTTAGTGAATGTCTGGGAGATTAAAAACTCAACTGGTCTTTCTTCACTGGTGTTTATATGGGCCCAGTGATGAGTTGGTTGATGGCCGTCAGGTGTGTGTGTGTGTGTGTGTTGCCAGGGGCGTCTAATGTCGGAATGATGGTAGTCCGCCACAATATATATATATTTTTGAATTATACATGCATCCATATAAGGCATGTACAATTGCAATATAAATATTAAATATTTGAAATTACACAACATTTTGCAAATATGCTGCATAAATAGTCAATTTGGTCTAAGCTGCCTGGATCCGACTGTTGGTTGTTGACTTTGATTGCCATCCGCTGCTTTTTTTGTGGGGGTGATGACCTGTCCACTCCTGCACTGTCCTGATGAAGGAACACACATAATCATGTAAAGCTGACCAGAATTACTGAGTCATTCTTAAAGAAAATCTAAAGAAAAATTGCTTCTACCATTTAGATATAAAGCGTCTGAATTGAAAAGGATATGATTCACATGATCATCCCAGATTAAATTATTAAAGTATTTAGTTTCTAAATCTTAGTAAAATTGAGAGATAGGAGGGTCTAACCAATGCTCTTTTCTGGGTCGGCTGGGACCTGGGCTGAAGTCGGTTCTGAGTTCTCCGGTTCGGTTGTGAAGTGGTTATCTGAGGGGCTGGATGGTTGGAGAGCCTCAGTTCCACACACAGTTTTTGTGGAGGTGCCTGACTCAGACCTGCATTGTCCTGTTGAAAGAACAGATATAATCGTGCAATGCTGGGCAGGATTAATGGGTGCTTCCTAGACTAAATCTAAAGGCGTATCTTTTTATTTTTATAATTTTGGATTTTATAAAAAAGGATTGTAAATTGAGGAACTAGAAAACATAGTAGCATAGTTAAAGGCAATGTTTACTTGTTTGAATAAATTTTTAGTAAAAACAAGAGATATAAGGGACTTACAGAAGCTTCTGTGCTCTTACTCCATCTGGACATGGGTGCTCCCTGGGGAGACCTGGGTGGTTGCTCCACCGTGTTCCCTACAGCAAGTGTTCTCTGTGGGGTCTTGGCAGGCACATACACTCCCTTTTGGATATTCTTCAGCTCAGGGTTTTTAGGATCTGTCCTCTCGGAGATCTTGTCAATAACAGGTGCCCCCTGTGCACAACACACGGGCGCTATCTCAGGCTCAGGGATCTTTTGTTTTTGCCTCTTTGAGATGTTGTCAGGCATGGGTGGTCTCTGCAGAAAAGCTTGAGGCTTCTGCTGCTGCAGCTCCTGCCTTATTGGCTCAGGGATCTTTAGTTTTGGCCTAGCTCCGATCTTGTCCTGCATGGGTGCTCCATGTGAGGAGTATGTGAGCACCTTTAAGGCAGTCACTGGTGCCCTCTGTAGAGACTGGATGGGCATGGGCGTTTCAAAAGCGGCCTTTATCAGATGTTTAGTCAAATGTTCAGGGATCCTGAGTTTTCCTCTTTGTCGGGACCCTATGGGCACAGGTGCTTCCTTTGGGGACGCAGGTGCTTCATTTGGGGACGCAGCAGGCACAGATGCTATCTGTGGCTTTTTCTGCCGCCAATTTCTCCTCTGGTCCGTGGCCATTGTTGCATCAGAGAAACTTGAGTGCTGAGCTTTCTTCGATGCATCACTGAAGACCAGGGATGAGGTGAGGTCCTCTTTTTTAGAACTGGGAGAGTTCTGCTGGGACCGGACAAGCAGAAATTTTCCCTGTCTGGACCCGTCAGGCACAGGTGCTTTCGGTGTCTGCTGCCTCCACTGCTTCGTGGTCTTCAGTTCTCCCTCCTCATATTTCCCAGGCCTCTGCCTTCTCCACTCCCTTTTGGTCTTAGAAGCATTACTGAAAACCAGGGATGAGGTGAGGTCCGCCTTCTCAAATCTGGCGGGCACATGTGCTCCCTGTGTAGATCTAGTGGGCACAGGTGCTCCCTGTGTAGATCTAGTGGGCACAGGTGCTCCCTGTGTAGATCTAGTGGGCGCAGGTGCTCCCTGTGTGGATCTAGTGGGCACCGGTTCTCCCTGTGTGGATCTAGTGGGCACAGGTGCTCCCTGTGTAGATCTAGTGGGCACAGGTGCTCCCTGTGTAGATCGAGTGGGCACAGGTGCTCCCTGTGTAGATCTAGTGGGCACATGTGCTCCCTGTGTAGATCTAGTGGGCACAGGTGCTCCCTGTGTGGATCTAGTGGGCACATGTGCTCCCTGTGTGGATCTAGTGGGCACAGGTGCTCCCTGTGTGGATCTAGTGGGCACAGGTGCTCCCTGTGTGGATCTAGTGGGCACAGGTGCTCCCTGTGTGGATCTAGTGGGCACAGGTGCTCCCTGTGTGGATCTAGTGGGCACAGGTGCTCCCTGTGTGGATCTAGTGGGCACAGGTGCTCCCTCTGTAGATCTGGCGGGCACAGGTGCTCCCTGTGTGGATCTAGTGGGCACAGGTGCTCCCTGTGTGGATCTAGTGGGCACAGGTGCTCCCTGTGTGGATCTAGTGGGCACAGGTGCTCCCTGTGTGGATCTAGTGGGCACAGGTGCTCCCTCTGTAGATCTGGCGGGCACAGGTGCTCCCTGTGTGGATCTAGTGGGCACAGGTGCTCCCTGTGTGGATCTAGTGGGCACAGGTGCTCCCTCTGTAGATCTGGCGGGCACAGGTGCTCCCTCTGTGGATCTAGTGGGCACAGGTGCTCCCTGTGTGGATCTAGTGGGCACAGGTGCTCCCTGTGTGGACCTAGAGGAAAAGGTTGCTCCCTGCGTCATCTTCTGCCTCCACTGCGGTGTGGTCCTCAGTTTTGCATCTGAGAAGCCCGAGTGCTGGGAATGAGCCTTCTCAGATGCATCACTGAAGACCAGGGATGTGGGGGATGATGTTTCTCCTGCCTCCACTGTTCCACCCCACTGGCCGATGAGGTCCCCATACTCATGATCTTCAGATATGGGGTCTGAAACTTCCATTATCGCCCACCACCGGCCTGCAGCAAGGGCCGCAGTGAGCTCATCCGAGTATTCAGTAGATGAGGACTCCTCTGCACTCTCAAAAATGGTGGGCATGGTTGACATATTCATATTGATGTTGGATATGATGTGGAAAATGAACTAAAGTGAACAATACTTTTTGCAATGTATATCTGTAAAACACTATGAAAGAAAGATAAAGGGAAGAGATGATTTGAGTACACATACAGTACAAGAACCTGAAAGCTTGTTGTCTTAAGCCCAACTTATATTCGTCGTCCGCATTCTGCTATTTTTGTCATCTAAAGTTCCACGGACATCCGTGTGTAGCCCAATTTTTGTGTTCACACTAACGGTGCGTGCACAACAACGCATACGCTAGGTGTTTGTTAAGATAGAAGAATGTTGACACGACTCAGTACTACTCTTTGACATCTGGTAAGAGTATAAATAAGAAATTGTGTGGTGTCAAACTGGTCCACCAAATAGCTGTGCGGACACGACTGTGCGCGAGATGGAGCGGAACGCGAAAAATCAAGTATACCCTTTCATTTTCTAAAAAAAAAAATGTATAGTGTATGCCCATTGGCGATCCATCAGAAGAGGTAAGGAAATGTATTTAAAATAAACAATGTAGTTAATTGTTATTTTTATCAATTTCCCTACTAATGTACATCACATAATTTGATTGATTTAACGTTACACGAATCCGCTTAAGACCAATAAGCTCACATCAGTGTGTCATCAGATCTGCTATCTTTTTGTCAATGAAATATAAATTCCCTACAATTTTATATATATATATAATATTAGATCATTATTGATATACATATCATCCTCTCATTTCCACACAAACTGCCACTGTGTAGCCAACCATATTTATCTAAATGTAGCTACAGAAAATCGAGACCATAACATTTCACAGTTTAAGATTCTTCTACAAATTATGAAAAGATTAAAATTCAGATCCCCAAACCCTGTGTAAACACAATACTCACACAATCGCCGACTCCTACAAGAAGAATAAATCGGCTGCACTCATATACTCACCGAACGTTCTGAGGAATGCGGCGATCATTATGACGTCACAATCGACCACACGAGTTTGTGAGGGATGGGAGACCTGGCTTTCGTTGTATTAAAGTAAACATGCAATACAAACAAAGACTAACTTAGCCTTTTTAATTCATGGTTGTTGATACAAAAACTAGATCTGTTTATTATTTATTTTTGGCATTGATTGGCATACATTTTATTAGCATTCAGACCACTCAACCAAACTTAATAAACATTACAATAAAAGCCCATTTCTGAAACAGAATATAATTCACAAAAAGTTACTGTTGGCTATCCTTGTTTTTTTCTATTTATAACAATAGCCTATAGTTAAGCAGCTATCAGACGAGGATTATTGGTGTCCCGAACAAGAACGACGTTGATTTTATACAATTTAAAAAAACAAGTCGTTAATATTACATGACATACATTTTGCTCTATATATCGCCAACGAAAATAGTTCCAAATAAATCTATAAATCGTTGCGCATCTTTGAGAAACAGTTTCCCTGACTGAAAACTGTCAAATGTCCATTTAGCGGCTTGAGATGCTCTCTGAAGCGCAGTCAGAGGAGCGAAACTCTTATAAAAACAACAACAAAAGAAAACGACTTATTTTAGCTTTTAAACTATTACTTCCGTTATAATGCATTGATTGAAAAACGGAGAATATTAAAATTCGGATTTCAAACGGAACACCGAGTTTATGAAACTCAACGCTGATTAATAAATAAAGCGATGGTGCAAATTAACCCTCTGGGCTTCTTCGTCCGAAAACGGACGAAAACTTTTACGTTTTGAAATGTTTAATTTTTTTTGCTTCATCGGATGGGGTGAAACTTGGTGACTTTTGTTGTATTACCTATATGAACCACAAAGAAAATCAAGGAGATGATTCTGATATGTTAAAGGGTCGTAAAAATTTTTGTCACACTTAGCTTCCTCACCGGTCTAAAACGGACGACATAGGAAATGAATGGGAAATTACAAAAAAACGGAAAAATTAGAGAAACTTTTGGTTGTACAAACTTCAGATCAGCCACTCTGCTGAAAAAAAGTGTACAGTACATAAAGGGGTGACACTCTAAAAACAATAAGAGGTGCAAAAAAGACACCCCACCCACACACAAAGACGAACCCACGACACCACACAGAGATAAATCAATCACTGTGTAAAACCAGATAAACTGACTGCAACAGTAAATTTTTTGAATTATGCTAAACAAACTCAATAAATGAAGAAAAAAAAAACTCTCGCTCAAATGCACACACGCGCGCACACACACACACACACACACACACACACACACACACACACACACACACACACACAGAGAGAGAGAGACAGATAAACTGGAAAGAGTGCAACAGCAAATTTTTAGAATATGCAAAATAAAATCAATAAATGAAAAAAAAATCTCGCTCAAATGCAAACACACACACACACACACACACACACACACACACACACACACACACACACACACACACACACAAACTGGCAAGAGTGCAACAGCAAATTTTTAGAATATGCAAAATAAAATCAATAAATGAAAAAAAAAATCTCGCTCAAATGCACACACACACACACACACACACACACACACACACACACACACACACACACACACACACACACACACACACACACACATAAACTGGCAAGAGTGCAACAGCAAATTTTTAGAATATGCAAAATAAAATCAATAAATGAAAAAAAAAAATCTCGCTCAAATGCGCACACACACACACACACACACACACACACACACACACACACACACACACACACACACACACACCACACACACACATAAACTGGCAAGAGTGCAACAGCAAATTTTTAGAATATGCAAAATAAAATCAATAAATGAAAAAAAAAATCTCGCTCAAATGCACACACACACACACACACACACACACACACACACACACACACACACACACACATAAACTGGCAAGAGTGCAACAGCAAATTTTTAGAATATGCAAAATAAAATCAATAAATGAAAAAAAAAAATCTCGCTCAAATGCACACACACACACACACACACACACACACACACACACACACACACACACACACACACAGAGAGAGAGAGAAATGAACTGGTAAGACTGCAACAGCAAATTTTGAAAAAAATGCAAAAATAAAAAATACAAAAGACTCGCTCAAATGCAACACACACACACACACACACACAGAGAGAGAGAGAGAGAGAGAGAGAGAGAGAGAGAGAGAGAGAGAGAGAGAGAGAGAGAGAGAGAGAGAGAGAGAGAGAGAGAGAGAGACAGATCAACTGGCAAGAGTGCAACAGTTAATTTTTAGAATATGCAAAATAAAATCAATAAATGAAAAAAAAATCTCGCTCAAATGCGCGCGCACACACACACACACACACACACACACACACACACACACACACACACACACACACACACACACACACACACACACACACACACACACACACACACACACTTGTTTATAAAACAAACATTTTCTCCCCTGCCTGCTACCATGGCTGGTTAGATCAAAGATATATGCAACAATAAATATAATATTTAAAATTTGTATGTATATAGTTAAAATTATGTTTATTATTATTATTTTATTCCTATTTTTTAACCTACAGTTTGATAATGATTGTTTGCTGTTATGTTATTTTTATGTTTTCTATGTTCGATCATAATTGCTGTTCCCTTCTGAAGTTTGTATTACCATTTATAGAATTAAAATTAATTAATTAATTTTAATTAATTAATAATTAATTGCAAAATGTTTGTATAAAGTGTTTTGAATTATCACTATCCACCCTTTTGTTTGATTTTTTTAATTATCAAATACTGAGTAACAAAAATGTTTGGATTGTGTTCCCTTTCTAACCAAACATTATTGTTTGATTGTAATCATAATGAAAAACCTAATACTTATCTAAAAAAAATAAAAAAAATATTAAAAGTAGTCTTTTAGAACATCTAAATATATATCTTAATAAAAAAAAACGAATCAGATCGAGAAATCATGTCTAAAACAACAATAAGAATCAAAAAGCCTTTCTATGTATTTACATAGGAAGCTATAGGCAGCCTACAGGCCGTTAAGGGCATTGCACACAATAATTTATTTTTAAAGCCACTGGGTGGCGGTCTTCTCACTTGAAATTTTTTGGCATGCAGCCTAGACCCTATTTTGATGTAAAACGTTGCATTTATTGAAAAAAAAAATTTTTTTTAATAATAAAAAAATATATATATTAATTTTAATGGAAAAAATAGCTCATACAAATTATATAATTAATGCAAAGTATCATAAAAAACTCAAAAAATTCTAAATAATAATCAGAAAATATTATAGAACAAAAATATATTTGAATGGTTATCCTGGGAAAAAAATAAAGTTAAATTTTAAGGCTTCGTCCGTTTTTGACCGGGAGGAAGCTAAGTGTAACTACTTTACGAAGAAGCCCAGAGGGTTAAGATGATATTTTAGAGAATCAGCTGGCGGTGCTTGAGACTATATTTGTCATTTTGTGTTTCTGTGAAAAGTACTAACAATAATGAGGCTAAGAATACGCTAAAATAATGTTTTCATTTAAAGAAAGACGCATCCCCTTTTCATCAGATTGCATGTCTTTTGTGTGGCTGGATGTTGGGCTCATAAACGATAGTAACGTTCATCCATAAAAATATAAACGCAGACTGTGAAAGGGAATTCCCATTCTGATCAGCCGAATACGGATTCTGTTTGGGTTAAAGTCTTCCGCGAACAGAAGTGATATTCTGACATACGGGACAAATTGGGTTTAATAAGGGACGTTTTGATATCTTATACCCGACAAGCTTATTTAAAAATAGACCTGCATTAAGTGTTGTAGTGTAGGCTACCTGTAGCAACATTGACAAACACAAGAAAAACAAGGTATGTAATGTATTATTTGATTATAATTAGCGTTAATAAATAGCTCATATAATTAACTAATAATTTATTTTTTGTATTTTCAAGTAGTTAACCGTTTAAATACTCAAAGAATTAACCCTGTTAGGCTGTTGGGATCTAGGCTTATTTATTTATTGGCCTATTTTAAATATTCCCTTCATTTAAATAGCACGAGACTTTTCCTACATCACGTGCTATAGCCTACTTCATTCTTACAAATACAATTTGTTATAAAAGTGAGTTTGTAAAGGCAAAAGCATAACAGGAAGTGGAAATGAGCTACTGAGTGTGAATCTGCTGCCCTCTACTGGTTATAGTGGCCATTTTATGTTATTGTCATTTGAAAAGTGTCTAATAAATTCCCTAATCCTCCACTAAAGCATGAGGAATTGTCCACGTGTTTAAAAATTATTTAAGAAATATTTTATTGTGAGGAACGAGGGTGGTTATAATAGAATAATATTATTGTAAAAATGTTTTTATTTTATTAATGAAGATGGTGGAACAAATACTACACAAATACGCATAACTGTAAATATTTACATATTTTACTACTATAGTACTACAATATTTTTGTAATGTATACATTTTTTTGCATTACATTAATGAGAATGGGATTATTTATTGTTATTATGATATTGAGTTGGAAAGTTTTGGTGTGGAAATGTTCTATGAGGAAAGTAATATCATAATGACTTTTTTAATCTTCCTAAAAATCGGCTTCATTTTCTTAAAGCAAAATACAATATTAGTTTGATTTGTGGTGAGATATATGGAGAAAGTACTTTTTTTTTATGAATGAAACATTTCAAATGTCAATTTATTTTTCAATTTAGAAATTCTTTTTATTTTTATTGTTTCTTACACTATTTTAAAACATGAATTTAAAAAAAGCTTTTTAAGTTTGTTAATTTAAAAAAAAAAGAGATTTCTTTTCCAGATTTGTTTGAATTGAATATAAAATGACGGGATAAGTTATACATTTATTGTGTTACTCCTAGTTGAAAAAACTGAACCAGTCAAGTTTCTTGTGATTCATCCAACTAGAAGAGTTGCAGAAGTTTCTATAGTTGGTAAAGCTCCTCCTCCTCCTCATCTTCATCACTCGCTCATCTGCTTGTGTTCTGGTTCTCAGAGTGACGGTGTGGAACAGACGAACTACCTCGCTCAACACTACTGTCATGAGGCCATTCGTCAGATCAGCCGCCTGAGGCCGTCGACAGAACGAGACGCTCTCATCTCACTGACCGAGCTGATGCTGCGCAGAGACAAGTGAAGCTGCACACACACACACACACACACACTCAGGCAGCTCCACCTCTGTGGCCCGGGGAATGCTTCACCGTACTGTAACCGCGTGCCGAGGGTTTGACTGGTACAGGAGGACTAGCTCTGCGAGATCATTGTAATTCCAGGTGTGTGTGGATCCATGACAGACGCACACTTCAACATCCGTCCACACTACGAAAGGCCAAACGTCTTTGATTCCACTGTAAGTGCTCAATAACAACCAAGGCCTTAAACCTCACTGGCTATTTACTTAAATTAAAGAAGGTATTTTTTAAAGTAAACAGCCTGTTTGACTCTTTATTTCTGATGAAAAAAGAACATTACATACAGGCTGGGAAAAAAATAATCGTGATTAATCGCATCCAAAATAAGTTTTGTTTACTTAAAATATGTGTGTGTAGTGTGTATAATTATTTTGTATATATAAATACACACATATGCATGTATATATTTAAGAAAAATGTTAATATAAAAAATATGTATATTTATATATAATATAAATGATGTATAAATATATATACAGTATATACATGCAAATATTTCTTAAATAAATGCATGCATTTGCGTGTATTAATATATACAAAATAATTATACACACACATATTTTAGGTAAACAAAACTTTTATTTTGGATGCGATTAATCACGATTAATTTTTTCCCAGCCCGTATGTAATGTGATTGAAGTTTCTTACACTCACCAAGACAGCAGATCAAAAATTTTAAATAGCTTATATTGTAATCCTTCTATTAAAATGTAATATTCCTGTGATCAAAGCTGCATCTTCTTCAGTGTCACATGATCCTTCAGAAATCATTTTAATATGATGATCAAGAAACATTTTTGATAATTGATGTTGAAAACAGTATTTTAAAACAACGTAAAAGTCTCTGCTGTCACTTTTGATCAATTTAATGGATTCTTGCTTGAATAAAAGTATACATTTCTAAACAAAAAAACATTGACACCCAACTTTGGCACAGAAAAAATTTAAATAAAAGTATTTATGACTTTTAAAAAAAATAGAAACTCAGAATAGCGAGGAAAAAGTCACAATTTAGAAAACTTGCAATTCCGAGTTTCAATTGAAAAAGTCACAATTAGCTTATTTTTTTAATTCCTTTGCGGAAACAAGTGTCCATATTGAACTATTGTATCCATTTAGTACTTCCACAAAAACAGGTTTAAATAATACTTATTTCATGTTTTCTTGACAATTAGGAGATCATGTCTAATCCATCTAGCGCTGCAGAATCACCAGTTTACAATTTAATGCCTCTGTAAGATTAATGGTTAGTTCATTGCTATAGCAGATTAAACAATGCAAAACCTGTAAATCTCAGAAATCAGCTCATACAGTTGAATTAGTTTGACCTCCTGAGCTCATGGACATTTCTGACCATTCTTATGTTGTAAAGATAATTATTTAGCTCTATTTTGTAGCATTTTATGATACATGTATGGTATGATATAAATTCAAATATGGCTCTACATTCTTCTAAAAATGAACCAATTTTTTTAAATAAATACACCAAGGTTTTACATAGAATGATTTATTATAAAAGACTGTACAATTAAATTTCAATTAACATCATAAATACAAATTCTGGGCTGAGACGCGCTTCAGCACAGAGGGAATTCAGTTGGAACACTTCAAATGTTTCAGTATGACAAAAAAAGTCTCAAGGCATTAGCTTTAAACTCCTGAAATGACTGACAGTGGTCAGACGCAGCTGAATGAAATCTCTGTCACGGTTTCTCAGACAGTACGACTCCTAAAACATCTCAAAGAGTGAAAAACAGAGAAAGAAAGGTGTGATTAATGCCAGACCTGAGTCGAGTAACTACACCAGTTCATTCTCTCTGTACTGTACAACACAACACGCCAGTTACTTCTCACAGACCGTGGCACGAGGAAACCAGTCCAGCATTGTAAGAATTTGATTTGTACTGATTAGAGACTTTAGATACTTACATATTCAAGCTATCTACATAGAATTCATGTTTGTTCATCGTAGCAAATACTCTAGTCATTTTGGCATAACTAAAAATATTAACATGGAGGGAGACGTTGTTGAAACAAATGAAAAAGTTCTGTGCTTTGCATTCATTAACCAAATCAATAAAGAAATTTATATCGACGTTTCACTAAAAATTAAAGCATAAACAGAAGTAATCTACAAATGCCTATATTTAACATAAAGTGTTCTGTAAATAATACAAAGATGGAAGCTGAATGGAATTTAACGTTTAGGTTACAATTCATATTTAGATTTTGTATGCATGCTTTACGTTAAGATTTTGATACACTTTGGGGCAATGACATGGTGCTTTAAGATAAAACACGAAAATTAATTCGTTTATAAGATGACTTTCAGTTGGAAATGTCAAAAGAAAAAAGAAAAGATGTTGACCATCATCTACTTTACATGTTCACATGTTGTATTGACTGTTGAAGATAATGTGATTGACACTCACTACGGAAACCCCACAGGCTAACTTTCATTTATGTACACCGACTTCCTCCGAATAGTTGCTCCATCCCGTTCGCCCACATCCACCCATCACCACAAAGTAAAGTTCATAGATTTTCATGATCGGCCATTTTGTCAGGAACAAACATGTATCCCTGTGCACGGTTTATACGTGTTCACGATTTCACTGTTTGGGTAAATATGATTTTTAGGTCGAGTCCCTTCAGTCGGCATAGTGCATGATGGACTCCACGTAGTTCCCGGGAAACAGGCCAGTGACGCCGTTGCTGACTCCCTCGAACCAGCCGTCGTCGTTCTTCTTGATGATGTAGATGATGGCTCCTTCCATGAAGGACAACTCATCGTCCTTATCCTTGATGTAGTCGTAGATGGCAACCACTGCAAAGATGAAGAACCTTATTAGTTATTAAAACAATAAGCCAGATCAGGGTGTTTTATTAGGCAACTATAATATGATCAAAGACACCAGTGTTTAATAATAGCTCTAATACGGTTCTTATGAACATTATAAAAAAGTACAAATAGTTACATATGTTAATAAAACAAAGGCCTTAAACGCTTGAACCCCGATAAATGCTGCTTGCAGCTTTTATTTTTATTAAGCACACATGCATGCAAGCATTTAACCTCTGACATCATAGATGGAAAAGTCCATTTACAGCCAATACAGGCAATTTACCATAGGAAATATATGGTTTTCAAAGCGTTTTGAAAGTTATAGCCACTGTGGGCTGACTCATACATTTTGCATGCTTCTTTAGAATGTTATGTCAGAACTTCACACAAATTGGTGAGCGTATGTGAGTTTTCGTACTACTATTACTACTACTAAAAAAAAAAAAAAATTACGTTGAGTTCAAAATATACATTTTACATACATGAAATAAAAAAACAATGGTAAAAAAATAAATAAACAAAAATATAAATGACGTTACATTTTTTTATAATCATAATAATAATAAATATATAAATCATTGCATTGTGATTATTTCAAAAATATAAATGTTACATGTTAATAAATAAAATAATAATAATTCTAAAAATAAAACAATATAGGTTGTTACTTTACATGAATAAACATTTGATGCAGATTAATAAGGTAGATATATAATAATAAAATTTTATTTTATATAGCGCCTTTAAAAAGCATCTCAAAGCGCTTCACAAGAATAGAAACATGATTAAACAAGCATTGCATTACTGATAAAACCCTGATAAAATACAAAATAAAAACATTATGAATTTTTCGATAATAATAATAATAAAGGGAATTATGAACAATTATGTGAAAGCTACCCTAAACAAATAAGTTTTAAGGGATGATTTAAAAACACTAAGGGATTCGGCTTGCCTAATCTCAGCTGGCAGGGAATTCGACGAAAAGGCCCTATCACCTGGGTTTTAGTCGAGTATGCGGAACAATTAAGGCCAGCTTCCGAAGAGCGGAGATCACGTGCTGGTGTGTAAGGGGTTAAAAGGTCAGCAAGATAATGAGGTGTCAGTGAGGTGTCACCTTATATAGGTGAGCGTTAGGATTTTAAAATCAACACGGAATCTGATGAAAAACGTCACCTTTCTCCATGTAGATCTTGGGGCCCATTGAGGGTCTCCGTCTGCATAGGGGTCACTGTACTGCACTACAGCGGCCTCCTCGTCCTCATAGTCCACGGGTGGAGGAGGTGGAGGTGGGGGCGGAGCCTCGTCAAACATGGGGATGTCATCAGGGGGAGGGGGGGGTGGTGGAGTCGGGGTCTCTGCAACTACCCATCACACAACAGTCAGATTCACAGCATTACGGACAGTGGCCATGCGCTTCAGACGCTCATGCAGACCGGTTAGTAGACGTGCAAATCACATGACCAACGGTGAAGCTGCATAAACAGTCATTACATACACACACATGGATGGATCTAGGGAGATTATTGTGTATGTATGACGGAACGCACGGATATGGATACTTACCCAATTGAAATGGAACAGAGAAGTTAAATTCAACAGTCAAATGATGGCAATATTATGGAATATTCCACATAATAAATAGCACACACACACACACACACACACACACACACACACACACACACACACACACACACACACACACACACACACACACACACACACACACACACACACACACACACACACACACACACACACACAAACTAGAACGCCACTAAAAGGTGTTTGCGGAATGGGGGGCTTACAGAATAATTAAAACAAGAGTTCTTATTTGTTTATTACAATCATTTTAATACATTTGTATTTCGATTTCAGTTCGCCTTTAAACGTCTGTCAAAAGAATTAAATTATTGTTAACTAAAGCTAAAGGATTTAAAATTGTATTTATGAAATGGGGGGAAAAGTATTAGATAAAACACTTAAATGAAAATTAGAAATGTTGTCTTGGCCACAAACTGAAATAAGATTAAGTTAAATAACTAAAATGACTGACTAATTAAAAAAATAAATAAATGAAATAAATAATAATCCCGAAATAAAAGTAAATAAAAATATTAAAAAAACAGATACAAATTTCAAAAGCACATACAATTGCAAAAACGCACTAAAAATAAAATGAAAACAAAAGTATAAAAATAAAAGCTATTTAAAAGACTAATAAATACTACAATAGTGTATAAATAATACTAAAATTTAAATTAAAAAATTAAAAGTAGGTAGAAAGACATGTTGTCAGCTTCATACAAATTAAAGATTTTCCAGATAATATTTCATTAATTTTATTTGGCTTTAGTACAATGACCTAAAAAAAGTATTCTTATATATTTAAATAATTTCTTTAAATAATAATAAAATATTATTTATAATGACACCTAATATATTTCTAAAACCACATACATAGTTCTTTAAAATATAAAGGGAGCAATATATTTTCATGTGTAGTGAAATCATCATATTTTAGGGTCCTTGTTTCAAAAGTGGTTGAAAACATTCCCTCCTTGAATTTGCTTTTAACACTATTCATTTTATTAAAATGTTCTATATATTTAAAATAAACATGCACTCGCATGGCACATGAACTATACTTAAACAATTACTTCCATTTTCCAAACTATCACTTGGATACAGAAAATAGCAAACTGACTCAAACTGAAACCTTCTGGCTTTGTGAGACAACCTCAAAAACTCACAGTACCAGAATGCATCATGGGAGGGCAGCAAAAGCCACTCTGGGCATTTTAAGACTAAACCTACACTGACAACTTCATCAACCCAGTATCCTTCTTTCTGACAAATACAGCGCACTCAAAGTGTCCGTGAACTAAACATCTGTCAGCAGTGTGCGAGTTAACCGATGCTGCGAAACGATGAGATAAAAGGTTTCAATCCTTCCCATGGTGCATCAGTGTGGTTCAGCCCTACCTTAAGCTTGCTGGCATACACAAAAGTAGCCCATGAAACAGTGTCCAATATCACACACAGGGCAAGTGTATCTATGAGGCGTGCTTTATCGCCATTGAATATAACCCAATGTAAAACAAACCGTAGAGCACACGTAAAAAACACTAAAAACAATGAACGCCTTTCAAGTACAAAACGTTACATTCTTGCCCCTAACAGCCTAGTAAGCCTCTTTAAGGTTACATAAAGCAATAGACACTTATGTAAATGTGTGACACACTTTTTGTTTTCAGAAACGCAGGCTTTAGGCGTTAGCGAAGGCTTAATTTCGATCTGTTGTAGTGTACTGAATTATGCAAAGGCAATACGCATGCACTCTGTGACCTGCAGTCGCCACGCAGGATGAACAGTGACTACTTCACTAACGGATGGAGATGAAGGCATGCAGGGAACCGCTAACACATCCACATGCTAGGGTGAGAAACGTGGCCGTCACACTTACTGTTTTCCTGAACTCTGGCCACAAAGCCTGTGAGTGGGATCTGTGGGGTGAGCTGGGGCATGGGTGGAGGAGGAGGGGCCATACACACTGAACACACCACACACACACACGCGCACGCACACAAAGAGCAGGAGAGACCCAGAGGAAAGTGGAAAAAAAAGAGCAGGAAGAGAAAAGAAAACATCAGTCCCACATAATAAAGGTGGGGAAGAGTAGTCCTATAGGAATAGGAATCCTATATAGATATAGAAAGACTGAACATGACATTCTCTCTGGTAATTTCATATCAAATAACAAATCGGCAGCGTTCTCATACCTTTTGACCAATGCATTTCTTGCTTTTCAGTAACACTTTAAGTGTAGTTATATCAATCAAAATTCTCATTTAAGATTGCATTAATCTCCATTTTTTTCCCAAGGACTTAATGTTTCAATTTAAAACATAAAAAAAAAGAAAAAAGATAGTATTCAGAAAAAAAAGTAAAAAAAAAAAAAAGGATTGTGTATAAAATACAAAAGTTTGGGTCAGTAAGATTTTTCGCTGATTAAGTGCTCATCAAGTCTGCATTTATAATAATATAATAATATTACTAGAATTTAAATAATTTTTTTTTGTATTTTAGTATCTTAAAATGTAATTTATTCTTGCCATGCAAAGCTGTATTTTCAGCATCATTACTCCAGTCTTCAGTGTCACATGATCCTTCAGAAACATACAAATATGTTGATTTGTTGCTCAAGGAAAATTTCTTTTTACGTATTATTTATGAATGTTGAAAACAATTGCACTATTTAATATTTTTGCGATAATGTAATTTGCCTTACTGTCATTTTTTTTATTGCATTTAATCGTTGTTAATTAAAAGTATTCATTTCTTTACAAAAAAAAAAAAAAATCATACCGACCTCAAACTTTTGGAACAATGGTGAATATCATCATCAACCAAAATATAAAAAGTTGTGATAAAATTGTTCTCAACACTTGTTAAACACTTCTTAATACAAAAAACAATTTTGTCACATTGTGACAGATGACTGTGATAGACGGTGTGATAGTGGTCAGGTAGTTAAATGTGGATTTTCCCACTGAATGCATGAATGATGTGAGATTCATTCCCGTCTGATGCCGGTTTAACCGTCATTCACTGTAATGCTCATGGACATCTGACAGTGGGATTTCAAAGACAATAAATCTCCATTCATAAACAGGTGGCCACGGGCCCTGTGCTCTCACGAATCATAAATCTGAGGCTTTTCCCGGGCTTAATGACATTAGTGTGTACGGCCGCACACCTGTGGGAAGAGACAGACGGGACGAGCATAAAAATAACCGCCTTTTATGATGCATGGATATGGCTTTCCACTAGCTATTGCTGAATTTAGATTTGACAGGATATAAACTGTCAAGTGCGTGATTCAATTTGATGTGAGTTTGAACGTGTATGTATACTCGTGCAGCGTTCTTCGTGTCTTACTTGCGTTTGTGCCCCCGTTAACGTGCGGCTGCTGCATGGAGAACTGGGAAGACACGGACGGGGCTCGGCGGTATGTTCCCGTGGCGGAAACCATGGAGACGGAGGACGAGGTGTTGGAGTTGTGTCGGGAGATCTGCCGAGATATCGTGCCGAATTGGGACATGGGGATCGGCCCGAGACCCGGCCCAGCAGCCACAGCTGTTAGTGCCCACAGAAGAGGGTACAGAGACAGGAGAAAGACCAGGAGTGGCCAGTGAATTACAGACATACAGCAGAGCAAGAGCTTCCCGAGATTGAATAGCTTAACAGATTCATTTGAGGAAATAACTAATAGGCAGAAGAGTGAATCTGACGAAACACGTCAAGCACATTTCCAGGTCATATTTTATACTTTTCATAGTGCTGCCAAAATCGATTAATCGAGATTAAAGGGATAGTTCACCCAAAAAAAGAAAATTGTTCAGATTACATTTTCCGGTGAAAATTCTTATGTTGGTCATACTTCCAAAAGTAGAATCTGTGATTCCGGATGACAGTATCCACATCAGCGCGGTGATTGACAGCCGCACAATCTCCTTAAAACATTGGATTCATCCGCGCTGTGCCGTGTCGAGGCACAACTCACGTAAAGTTGATAATTCCGCGAATAACTGCAATTGCAAATTTTGAACCGATATGGCGACAAAGAGGAAAAACTACGGACTGCAGCTTTAAATAAATAAATCACAAACTTATGGTAGATGCGATTAATCGATTTGGCCGCACTATTTTTTAAGCAGAAAAATAAAGTGAAGCCTGATTTTGCTGTTATTTTCACAAATATTAATTTTGGGGTTTAAATATGACCAGGACATGTTTCATCAGAATCACAAAGAAAACCTGGGCTTGAGAAACCCAACATCAGATGAAAACTCAGAAAACTCACAGCCATTTTACTTTAATAACTAGAAACAATGTCAATGAAATGATACAACAGGACCTGCAAAAAAATGTGCAAAGTTAGAAAGGCCCTGAGAAAGAGTACCATGTTGTAGTTGTATTTGTAATAATATAGTCCTTCGTGTGATTTCCTCTATAGGGACATTTCCTGTTGACAGTGCCAGAGAACAGATCACAGGGAAACCCTAGAGAGACACGTTCTCCCTGATAGTGATGGCCAGAATGAAGAGAACAAACGTCACTGTGGCACCACAAGCCTTCACCAGTGACATATGATATGAACACAATACAAATATGTCATTTAAGGATGAACCTCTCATTCCAAATGTGTCCTGGTGGAGCCAGTGAAAACCCGTTCTAATGAACAGAATTATGGGATATGATGTTTACATCTTACATTTAAGCTTTTAGCTGTTATCTAAAGCACTTACAAAAGCAATTAGTCAATTCTTCATCATGCACTGGCTGACATGATCTTTCAAAAGAGCAGTGAGGAAGTCTCTGAAACTCACCAACACAATGCTAGGTTGTTTAAGGTGGTTGCTAAGGCATTGCTATGCAGTTTCTAAGTCTGGCATGAGTCAAGAGAGCCCACCCTCTGAATATTTTGGTTTCTAGTTACAGCTTGAGTGTCTCCATGTCAAGGTGAGTTAACATTAGTGAATCTTCAGTGAAACTTTGCAGAAAAAGCAAGTTCATCATTGTCCATTACCAACACTAGTGATTCAATAAACACTGCTTACTTCCAAACCAAGAAGCTGTATATTAGTAAATTTGCATGTTCAAAGTTCAGCATGCTTAAATCCAAATGGCAAATACACATGGGGAAATGTTTCATGAAATTCCCAATCACGCAGATTCGTAATGAGAGGACTACATTTCGCCATACAAAGGTATGTGACCCCATCTTAAAGGGTTAGTACATCCAAAAATGATAATTCAGTCATCATTTACACACCCTCATGTCGTTCCAAAATTTTTGCTCATCTTCGAAACAAAAAGATCTTCCTTTGTGTTATGAAGATGGACAAAAGTCGTACGGGTTTGAAACAACATGAAAATGTGTAAATGATGCATGATAAATTATTTTTTTGGGTGAAGTAACCCCAATAACCCATTAAAGGCCCATTCACACGAGGAACACTAACTATAAAGACAATTATATTATAACAATAACAACAACTATATTAGTGTCCACACCAATGTACAATAACGTTCTGTTTATTCTAAGCGCGCTCTGCAGTTTTGTCATCTGCCACTTTTAATGCTTAAGCATTTCAAAGTCCGATGGATTCTGATTGGCTGTCAATGTTAATCAGCTAGAAACAATCATTCTGAGTGATTCCAACAATATTGTTCCTCTTTGACATTATCATTATAGTTGTGGTGTTGTCCCTATTCTCACAAAATAAGAATTATTATTAAAACATTATAGTTGTTGTCCTTTGTATATATATGAATAGGCCTTAAGTCTACTGGATATTTCCCCTTATCAAACAACACTAACATAATGAATTATGTGAAATTCTTTTAGGCAGTTCAGAGACTTCTCCACAGTGCATTGATTTAAATTGGTTGATTAAGCACAATCCCACCACCCAAAATAACAATTATCACCACCACCAAAAGTGACCCATTCTGATCCACAGACAGACCGGTGGATGGCGGGACGGTAACGCCGGTGTGGCCTGGAACAGATTTTGTGCAGTTGGCGATGGGATTGGGGGAGGGGCTCACCTATAGCAGCGGCTGGCATTGGTGGACCCTGACCGGGGAGGGGGGGTGGAGGAGGAGGGGCTGGGGGAGGAGCAGCCCATGAGGGTTCGACTGCGGGTCAGAACGTCATATCAGAGAAAACACACCTTGAGCGCGATTCATTCATTAATAGCGCACAGAAAACTAAGCTCTGTTCCAAAACCCAGTGAGCGACATTAGACAGGCAGCATCCTAACCATCATATATCCTTATAAGTTGACTGATTTGAAAATGTTCCACACGGGCAGCAACTTTTCGTGGCACACATATAGCACTTGATACATGAAGCACGTAGGATTGACTCCAGTGGATTTTGATGTTAGAAATTATGCTAAGCTAACAACACAATGCTAAAAACATAACATAACACAAACACTGGGTAAAAACATGTACTGCAGTGACAACAAACTGGATTTTTCAATTGACTTCTGGATTATTGCAGAAAAAAGCTCTCTGGCCAACAAAAGCTTATGATTCTCACGCGTTTTGTTTACCATAATAATCTTCACAAATGCAGAACTTGGAAGCCTAAATACAAATCACCATAAATGAACTATGCCACAGTCGTATGACATCATCTCTAGCTTCAACTCTTTCAATCTTTATTTAAAATCTGATATTTTTTTTTAGCTTTTGTTAACCACAGACCTTATTTCAGGCATTTAAAACCCACTGACCTCTGGACAATGGAACCGGAAGAGTGAAAATGCTAACTTGTTTCTGCGTTTTAGGACTCACTCCTGCAGCTCTCTGGACAAAAAACAGATTTTTAAAATACTTTTATTTAGACTGAACTCATCTGAACTGATATTTTTGATCACCCCGTTTATTAAATATAAAATATTTTGCGAATTTTCAAAACTGAATGATGCAAGTATAATCAACATTCCCTCAACTCTGTCCGCCATCTTGGGTCACATTTCTAATGCAACGGTCTTCTCCATAAAGGATATCAATGGTGCTGTCTAACGAGAGCTAAAACGAGGGGTCTCGGCTTAAAAGTTTAGAAAAGCCTAAATGTGTTTAAGATGCCTTAAGATGCTGCCTAAGTAGGTAGCTCACTAGGTTTTGGATGCCAAGAAGAAAACCTAGAGGAAAAACCTACAATTTTATTATACAAATACACAAACAGATAAATAAAAGGGTACAAGGACAAAGAAGCTGCATTCAAAAGTCCTGTCAACACTTAATAACCTTAATCCAGGAAAAGGAAATCAGAGGTGCTGATGCAGTTGCTATGGTGACTGTGAGGATTCAGGATTGGGAGGGAGGGGGGGCTACAGCATGTATATCAGAAGAGAACAGGACAACGACCTCTTTTCTCACTAAACTCTTTTCTTTTCTCCTGTTCTCAGCCGACACACCAGCCATTAGAGTTTCCCACTTCCTCTCCATGTCTACCTGTCCTTGTTTTGTGTAGTGGCCTACTTTGACAAACCTTTAGCTGGAAGAATCAGGCCATGCACAACTAATCCTGCTCCGTTTCTCACTCTAGAGAACAGGAAATACTGCAGCGTTAAATACCCACATGTGGAGAGCAAGTCTAATTCTCCAGTTGGCCCTAACCTAGAGCACTGTGCTTCAGATACTGTGCTTGTGCAGCAGCTCTGCTCACCTGGGACTGAGTTGGGAATGGAGGGAGTCGGCACAGCGATGGGAATGCCGATGCTGCTGCCGCCACTGTTCTCTCTACTGCCGCTTCCCCCGCTGCTGCCACTACAGAGAAGAGAGAGAGAGAGAGAGAGAGAGAGAGAGAGAGAGAGAGAGAGAGAGAGAGAGAGAGAGAGAGAGAGAGAGAGAGAGAGAGGAGAGAGAGAGAGAGAGAGAGAGAGAGAGAGAGAGAGAGAGAGAGAGAGAGAGATAGAGAGAGTTCTCAGCATACTATCATACACATAATATCATTTCTGAACTATGCAGTATGCATACTGTGCATTTTCCACACCTGGATGACCTACTAAATCAACCAAAACAGAGAATACTTTGAGGACTGTATCCCACAATGCAATTTGACATACAATGTGATGGCAATATCAACAGTGATCTTTCTCTCAACTCGTTGGATTACACTGCCAGAAGACAACACATTACTACTAAAAATAAAAATGCTAAATAACCGTATTAATAGGGCTGCGAAATATACGGTATATCAATGACTACAAAATATCAATAAATATTAATATTTATTATTAGAATTATGCTGTAAATAAAATTATTAAATTAAAATACATATTGCTATTGTAATATTTCACTGTAAAATAAAAACGACTATTTTAAATATAATAATGTGTTTTATTTCACTATGTCTGTCTTAATTTCTTCATTCTCAAGTGTTAAACCATGAAGAAATTGGTGAAATTTTGACAGAAAACCAGAGCCAACCCTTAAAACATCTCTTTTGTTGACAACGGAAGGTTTCTAAGCGCTTTTCATTACCCAAACCCAAACTCATGAGCTGTCAGTGTGTAAACGAACACAATGCTGTGCTTCACAGTCTAATATATAATATATATATACACATTTATGTATTTATTTATTTTTATCGCAGCTTTTGCGGTTTGATAATTAAACTAAGTCATATTGCGATTTTGTCCAAGATCACTGGATGCAACAATAAGGTTGTGATAGCATACTACTGTTAAATACAGTGGTGCTCAGAATTAATGGTACCCCTGGTAAAAATGATAAAAAATGGCTATAAAAAATAAATCTGCATCGTTTATCCTTTTGATCTTTCATTAAAAAAATTGGTAAAATTCTAACCTTTCATTGAAGTAAAAGATTTGAAAGTGGGGGGGAAATCACATTATAAAATAAATATTTTTCTCCAAAACACGTTGGCCACAATTATTCATACCCCTAGTATTTTTTATGAATAAAATATCTATGAAGTATATTCCCATTAATATTTACCTTTTTTAGCACACCAGGGTGACTAGGAACATGAAACTGTCCAGCTATGACTTCTTGTTTCATAGGAGTTTAAATATGAGGAAGCACAAAGGCCAAATTCCCTTAATCATCCATCACAATGAGTAAAACCAGAGAATATAGTTCTGATGTGCATATAAAGATTGTTGAGCATCACAAAATATAAAGTGGATGTAAGAAAATAGCTAAAGAATTGAAAAATCCCATTTTGACCATCAGGGCAATAATTAAGAAGTTATAATCAACTAAAGATGTTACGATTCTGCCAGGAAGAGGACGTGTGTCTATATTTTCTTAATGGACGGTGAGGATGAAAGTTTGAGTGGCCAAAGACTCTTCAAGGATCACAGATGGAGAATTGCAGAGATTAGTTGAGTTTTGGGGGTCAGAAAGCATATTAAAAAAAAAATCAAACAACCCCTACATCACCACATGTTGTTTGGGAGGGTTTTAAGAAAAATGCTCCTCGCTCATCCAAATACAAACTCTAGCATATTCAGTTGTCAGACACGACTGGATCTTCAAACAGCACAGGGTTCTGTGGTCAGATGAAACTAAAAAAAGAGCTTTTTGGCAGCAAACACACTAGATGGGTTTGGTGCACACAAGGATAAAAAGTACCCCATGTGTACAATTTAATATACCGTTGGATCTTTAATGTTGTGGGCCTATTTTTCTGCTGGAGGTCCTGGACTTCTTATTCAGATACATGGCATCGTGGATTCTATCAAATATCAACAGATAAAAAATCAAAACCTGACGCCTTCTGCTAGAAATCTTATAATGGGCCGTGTTTGGATCTTCCATCAGGACAGCGATCCAAAACAAACATCAAAATCAACACAAAAAAGTGTTAGGGAGCACAAAATGAAGCTTCTGCCATTCGTTCCAGTTCCCTGAGCTGAACCATATAGAAAATGAGTGGCTGAACTGAAGAGAAGAAGCACCAATATGGATCTGGGAATCTGAAGGGTCTGGAGAGATTCTGTATGGAGGAATAGTCTCTGATCTCTTGTCAGGTGTTCTCCAAACTCATCAGGCATTATAGGAGAAGACTCAGAGCTGTTATCTTGGCAAAAGGAGATTGCAAAAAGGTATTTAATAAAAGGGTATGAATAATTGTGGCCAACGTGTTTTGGAGAAAAACATTTATTTTATAATGTGATTTCCCCCCCACTTTCAAATATTTTACTTCAATGAAAGGTTAGGATTTTGCCAATTTTTTGAATGAAAGATCAAAAGGATAAACGATGCAGATTTATTTTTTATAACCATTTTTTATCATTTTTACCAGGGGTACCATTAATTCTGAGCACCACTGTACTTCATGCATACTGTTCCACATACTATTTGAAAAGAACAGTAGGCAGAACATCATATACTGTGTAGTATTCAGTAAGTAGTAAGCTAGTGCTCCGTTCTGAGCATCACAGGCTCACATGGTAAAGTGACCTAGATACACACTTGGCTTCGAGACACACTGTACTACGTTAGCCATACGTAGTTTCACGTACGTTTAACACAGATCAATTGATGGATTATTCAACACTGTGGAGCTACGAACATCATTGCGTCAGTGTTACACCCCCGCATGATCCTCTGTGTGTACATGTAGAAACCAGAGCAGCAGGGGTTCCCATGATGCACTGCAAGACATCTCATCATCACTGCACAGGCTTTATTGCTCTATTCAGTTAAATGATCTGATTTTAACTACAGATCTGCAAATCTTTTCCAATTGAATATTTTCAAATGATTCTGTGGTTTGTCTGAAAGACTAGAAGAGGCATTTAGAGAAGTTCATATAGAAGCTAGTTTCTGCCATTGCATAAATAAAATAAAAACAGTAATTCCGACTTGTATCCCACAATTTTTGGTTGCAATTGTGAGCTTATATTTCACAATTCAGACTTATTTTTGATTACAAAATTCTAACATAACTTCATTTAACTACTAATCATTGCAATTGTGACTTTCACTCGCAATTTAAAAATGTAAATAATAAGCTAATAAGTGTAAATGTAAATTATAATTATCACCCATTTTGATATATCAAAATATACATTTACTATCCGAATTTACATACCTTTACTACAGTATACTCATGTAAAGCAATTAGTTATCAATAACTAGCACTCTTAGGCTGTGGGGATTTGTTTATTATGCTGTATTAACATATATTATATATAATAGAAACACGAGAAACACGGTGAAATAAAGTGTACCTAATATTGTATGTAGTCAATTGCATTTGCAGTGCAAATTCATGATGATTTTCACATCTTTTTAGAAGCTTGAACGACTAAGTTTACATTCGTTGTAATTTTACCAGTATAATTCTTCAAAATTTCTACTTTGTGTTTTTATGGAGGAAGGTAAAAAGTAAAATCCTTTCTTCCCTTTAACACAAGTAATTTGATGGATTCAGCAGGCCACACTCATAAGACTGGCGTTGTGGTGCCACTATTTACACAAATGAAAAGTTGTGTATTATTTATGGCATCACAGTCAGCATTAACTAATGAGGCCAATTGATTGAGTCATTCTGAGCATGAGCGCTGCAGTCCTGAGCGCTGGAGAGTGGGATGAGGGGTTATTCCCTCCGGTCTGGAGTGCGGATGAGGTGTGGGTGTGTGTGATGACATTATTTACAGATGTTAGACGAGTGGGTGTGAAGAGTACCGATCGCACACTGGAAACATTCAGAAACCCCCCGATCATCGTCATTTAGACATAAGCAACACGAAGAACATGAGCGAAAATGTTATACCCCCAGAGGATGTCAAATATGCGCTGACATTCAGAAATAAAACTGGAGGCTGATGGGAAAGTGTGGGAGAGGACTAGAGGAAAAAGCCAAATTAAGAGAGAAAATGAGATGTCTGATTCATTAGTAAAGCCCTTGCACGCATCACATACACAGTGTGTCTGCACGCACAAAGGCAAATAAGGAATACAAAATGACTCTAGATAGATGTGTGTTACCTGTGGGTTCTGGGTCTCTGGCTGAGAGATGCGGTGCGTCCTGGACTGTGTGGCTGCTCAAGCGAGCTGGACTCGTCATGTAGTCATTGGGAACGGTTGGCGGTTTCACCGGCTCAAGCGTTTTATAAGGATTGTTACGCCTGCATTTGCATTTAAAACAAACAGGCATATATGATTTATGATACATGATATTTGATTTCCGACTTTGCTACCGGAAATTGCTGTCAGTGTTGAAGTATTGTCTGATAGCTTTGTAACGTTTTCATTCTTTTCACACTGAAGAATATAATAAGATCTTACCCAAGAGTGCCTCGGATTGCCAGGGGTGGGCTGGGAGGTTTCTGTGTTGGGGGATTGGTCCTGGACAGAGTTCCTCCTCTGACCGACTGATTGTTGCCGTGTTGCTGATTGGACAAGCAAAACATCCGTTTAAGTATTCGACCAGAGCCCGACCATCAGGGTACATACATAAGACTAAAGGAATGGAGCTGAGAAGGGGACTTTACCAGACTTTACCAAAACAATAGATTTCATCCAAACGTTCTGTTTTCTACTGCAATATAAGGGCCTCATTCATGAATATAATACATACGAGTAATTTGTCGTAAACTAGACCTTCCTGAAAACTCTTCTAACAAATAATTTGTAACCTCGGATTTGATAGTTAAGAGTGTGTGCGTTAATTAAATAATTCATAAATAAGGTATGCATGCAGGCTCCTTCACAATTAGCATAATCTCGAATCACAACTACTTGAACTACATGTAATGTGGTTTTGTTTTACCGAATTAACTTAGGTAGTAGGCGCTATATCTAAAATATCGCAAATAGTGTTATCAAAATGCAGTCTTATCTCAAAGAACACAAAATGTTCGGATATTTGATGCACCATTTATGTATGGTTGGGAGCAGGTGTACATTTTTTGATAATACACTTTCATGAATCCATTCATTTACCTCAAGCGGATTTACATACGATTTACACAAAAAAAATCATTCTGCTCATGTTTCATGAATGAGGACCATTGATTCAAAATGAAAAGACAATTAGTGGTCGATCATTTGCCTATTTCTAAACAACAAGGTAGCAGAAATAACATAATAATGAACAATCACATATTTCAATAATAGCAAATAGGAATATTTAATTGTATTTCATTACCCTTAATACATACACAATGGGAAACTAACACTTATCAACATTCTCTTCTACGATATCGAAATGCTCAGACATCAGTTGACTGGCCTCGCCAATATATATCAGTCAATCACTATCAATAGACTAAAAACCTGTCATTGACAGTCAATAAATTACAAACAGAACAATAGAAGCCCAAATACTTCAATTACATAGGCAACAGTGTGTTTCAGCCACATATGAACGTGATTTAGTGTTAAAACATGTAATAATCTTTACATAAAAGAGCTATGATTGATCACTTTGCACTGGGATTGATCTACAACTACAGGACATTATGAGGTTATGAGTAGGCCTGTCACAATCATTTGTATTGATGAATAAAAATAGCAATTAACATTTTCATTTTGTAAGCCTAATATGTTATGATTCCAAGTTAAATGTATATATACTGTATAATCTAATATAAAATCTAATCTAATCTAATAAATAACTGAGATGTATATATTATGGCTGTCAATGTTAAATAGTGTCAGTGAAAATAAGTTCACTTAAATTAAAAAGTGGTTATATTTTTTTTGAAGCCTAATAAATGTTAAAATAATTATAGATTTTAATTACAATAATTATGGCCATGCAATTGTCAATGTTAAAATATTTTAAATTTATTATTATGAATTAGAATCAGTGATACTGGCCTTCATAAAAAATCCATTAAACAAGTAAAATACAATGTCTTTATGTTGTCCACATTCATTTGGAGATTAAATGTGAAATTATTACATTCTAAAATAATATATATATAGAAACATAAGTTTTTTTAATTGCGATTAATCATAGAAAAATGTGTGATTAATCGAGTACATTTTTTTAATCGATTGACAGCACTAATATATATTGAAATTTAAAGCGCACAATAATATCTTGCATAATTGTGATTAGATTGAATAACCAAACCGGATGAATTATCGTGACAGGCCTATATGAGGGAAGGATGAATGCAGGAATATGAATATGTAATTGGATCGCAGGGAAGATTGAATCAGTTGCTCAGTAATAGACTACAGCAGGAGGGGTTCATGGAACAAGTACACTTACCTTGGCTTTAAGCCACTAGCGAGGGCAGGAAAAGAGAGAGCGTGATTTATAGAACAAGAGAGAAAGACAAAAAGAGGGAGAGAAAGAGAGACAGGCACGTCAAAAATCGGCATGCTCAGTTCAGAGCTCTGGAAGCAGGACAAAAGCACTTTACATCTCCAAACCTACAGTTTACTGCATTAGAGCTGAGAGTGGCGATGCTAAAATGCTTTTTCCTCTTTTCACACTTTCTCCGATTGAGTGGTCGAAGCAGACATTAACTCCATCCCTCGGCCTCATTTCATAATGTGTTATTTGGGTTTTGGACTGCAGTGTGATTATAGGAAATAACTCTTGAAAAATGTGAAAAAGTATTCATCCCTTGGATTTACCACCAAAACTTTTCATGCACACAAAAGCATTTGCATTTGTCTGCCACATATGCATGAATATGAGCTTTTCTATGAGCATAACTTTGTTAAATACTGTATAAAATGTCCACATTGCAGAAACTGCAGTGACACAAACAACTCATCACAACAAAGGCTGCAAGTGTAGTGACTGTTCTGCACTACATGCAAAGTGTGGCATTATTAATGTGCTGTCCCGCATGAGCAATGAGGGCAAAAGTAACCGAGACAATGCTCATACATTAAGTAGGCAGAAAATAAATAAATAGTGTCGACCTGAGAGTTAACAATAGTGTATTTCAGCAATAAGGCACATGAGGTCAGTCTATACTGTGAGGATATAAAGGATGATGTTAGGCATAGCATGATGTGAAGCACCTCTTCAACTGTCACTATATTCACAATACAACAGGATCTGATGACAGGACCTACTTGCTTTTATAAAACTATACCAAATAAAATAATAATTCTATCCTAGAAGCATGCTAAGCCAGTAGTTTAACCGGATAGACTGCAGTCTAACTGAAAATACAAAGTAGAAACATCTAATTTGATATTTCGGCGTTTGGTTATATACTAGGAAAGCATTTTAAAAATAGACTGAACACGTAATACGCATGCGCAAGGCAAGATTTTTGTAATTTACACGAAGACGTCTTCAAAAACCTGTTTTTTTAAGTTAGCATATTCAGGCCCCCGAAACGCCGCTTTTGTGTAATAGAACGGCCAAAACGCACAAAAGGTTTTCAGGTTTGAGTTGAAAACAGTGTTGTGTAAACGGCCCCTAAATCTTGCACAACATCAGTTTCCAGGATCACATACATCCCATCAAGCACACGCATGCGGTGTTCATTTAGATCTCAGTCGAGAGCAAAACTCCTGCCTCAGCCAGACAGAAATGCAGCTTAATGTTTCATACTCTGACAGCGCCAACATCCTCTGCGTTTCAGACTGGCGCTTCATGTTCACCGAAAAGGATCCTCATATTTTTCCTGAACAGGGAAAGGAAGTAAAATAAACTAGTCAAAAAACGTCTGAGAACTGCATTCCTGTGGCCGCTGACTAGATTAAGTGTCAACTGACATGGAAAATAAATCTCATCTTTTGCAAACAGTAAATTTGTCTGAAGACGCTGTAATCCCGTCAGGTGACTCAAGGTTACGGCTTCTGTTACTGAACGACATCAGGTGTAATAAACACCGCCAGGAGATTCTGACAGAGTCAATTATCTAAATTCTGGCTTTAGTTAGTATGATACAAACTCGAACTTTTGTTATAGATGACAAATTTAAACTTCACCAAACAATGTTCAGTGTATATGGACACAAATAAATACATAAAAATAAACCAACATTTTAAACACATATTATTGTGTTCTGCAGAGAAAGTCTGGAATAATTGGGTGAGAAAATATAATTTTGACTTTTGTATGAACTACCCTTTTAAGCGATAAATAACCAGAGAAACGGTATAAATGCTGATAAATAAAATAAATAAATAAATGGGTAGGGAAATAACGATTAACTGTTAATCTTCTGTGAGCTTCACAAAAAAACATAAAAATTATAATTAATTAAATTAAAAATACACTACAGTGTAAGTTGAGTCAGTAAAATCCTAACTTTTTATTTATTTAAAGAAATTAATACTTGTTTTCATCAAGGATGCATTAAATTGATCAAAAATGACAGGAGTAACGATGCTGAAAATTCAGCTTTGCATCACAGGAATAAATTACATTAAAAAATAACTTTTTTACATTTTAAAATTAAAAATAAACTTTTTATTTTATTTTAATATATTTCACAACATTAGAGTTTCTACTGGAGTTTATCATCAAATAAACTTAGCCTTGGATGAGCATAAGATAATAATGCTACGTTTGTTTCCTGTAGTTCTGGATATTAATATGGCTGAACTGCCCGTGGCTATAGTCCAAATACATACTAAAGCTACACAAACAAACAGCAGTTAGCTTTAACCCCAATAAATGTAAACAACACATACATTAATATTGATTATATACGATGCTGATCCAATAAATGCTCGTAATCGATTGGCTGTTGGGTCGCAGGCGTCGTTTAAGCCCTAATCCCCTGTGAACGGCCGTGACGCTCACAATCCTGCCAGATGAACCACAGATGGAGGGTCATGCTGTCACTAGGTCAAATGTTTTTACATTTCAGCACATCAGATAACACAGACGCATGCTGTCAACACAAGGGCTGGAATGTGCACTGCATTGCTGGATTCTTTTTATTTAATGTCAGGTTATTTATAACTCCAGCTCTATTGCAATGCCTTCCTCTATAAACTAGAACCGAGGCAGGTGTAATCTTGTGCCATTCATCTTATTTTGCTGATAACTTTCATACTCAATTTTAATAGACATAAGGTCTCAGAAACCCTACTTTAGATTTAGAACTTTCATTTATTATTAAAAGAACACTTTTAAGTACTTCATAACCATAGTTTTTATGAGGAAACTTGAAGAGACGGATATTCTGACATACTTTAGTGTGCAGGGCTCAACACGAAGGATTTTTCCTATTGGCCCAGAGATTCAAATTTTTACTTGCCCAGCTAAAATTTTCACTAAATAATAAATAAAATAAAATATGCCTAGTTATTGTTTTCAGTGTTTTTGACCCATGTAAGGTTACTAGCCTAACTCAAACATTGAAACATTGTTCAAACATTGTTAAAGACAAGTCAGTAATAAAAGAACAAATAATCAAATTACGAGCAATAGCACAAATAAATAGAATAATTGAAATGAAATAAACAGTGCTTTTCACATTCACAAAAATGTTTACTTGTAAGCGTCTTTTTACATGTTAGTTTTTCCGTGAGCGGGAATGTAAAACCAGGAGTGGACTATGAGCGAAGTGATTACAGAATGCTTAGAGTGGAGAGAGGAACATGCTCTCGCTCCACTCCAGGCTTTGATCACAGGCAGCAGGGTGAATACACCTCGTCTTTCCTTAATTTAAGACCTATTCAAACTAAAATTAAGACATTAGACAATTTGAGAAATGATAGCCTACTTACGGCCTTAAAATGATGAAAAGTGAACTTCTTGTGGACATTACAAATGTCTGGGAGCGCTCTGGCGGTGCAAAAATGTATTACAACTAAATTCAATGCACGCCATTGACGCCACTTAACCGAGCAAAATGTTTCACTCAGTTACGCAATTTTTAACGGTTAATCGGTTAACCATGGACACCCTTAGATATCACCATACAAATTTTAAACATAACAAAAACACATGTGTAACAATTGCTGAAATGAAATGTACTGAACATTTATGCAAAAAAAACTTTATATGGGAAAAATAAACAGATTTTTGTATTTTTCACAAAATAAGAAATTGTTAAAAATATAAAAAATAAAATAATCATGTAAGTTGGAAGCAGAGGATATAGATTAAATGAATGGGAATGTATTTACCTTCACTCCATGGCCCACATCATCCAGTACTGTGAAGTCGAGGGGCTTCCTGATGTACCTCACCGGCCGCTCGATGTTGGCAGGAGCGATGATCTTATGAGTCCTTGATGTGTTCTTATTTGTTGTCAGGATGCCAATCTCTCTCCGGGCGACCTTCTCCTTATGAATGTCCACCGTCTGATAAACACACAAGACAAAAACAAGATGAAAGATTGACAACAAGGTCAAGAAACCTAGCCTATAACTTGATTACATGCTTGTCATAAAATAAAGCTGTACAGCTTTTTCTACTTTAATACGCACTATGGAAATCATTTAACCTACCGTTCAAATGTTTGGAGTAAGAATTTAAAGAAATTCATATTTTTATTCAAGAACACAAATGTGACAGTAAAGAAATTTAAAATTTTACAAATTAATACTTTCTAAAAAAGTACTTAGAAACACTATACTGTTTCAACAAATAGATTAAGCAGCAAAACTGTCAACACTCATATAATAATCAGAAATGTTTCTTGAGCAGCAAATCAGCATATTAGAATAATTTCTGAATGATCATGTGACATTAGAGAATGGAGCAATGATGCTGAATATTCAGCTTTGCCATCACAGGAATAAATTATATTTTAAAATAGAAAAAAAAGTAATATATTTACAATAAATAATAGTTATTTATTATTTTGTTATTTTAAGTTGCATTAATATTTCACATTATTACGGTTTTCTTTTCTGATTAAATAAATGCAACCTTGTTGAGCAGCATAAGTGAAAACATTCTTACAGACATCTTTGAATGGTGATGTATATCAAAACAATAATAATAATAATAATTGAACCATGGTGAATGCTATTATTCTTCACGGGGGATTTGGAGACGTGATATGACATGCCAGCCAGTCGGACTGTGTACACATGCAGGTTCAAGTCCATAAGCGTGGCATGCTGTAAATGTGAAAAGAGTGTGGTGATGCTGGGAGCAGTGAGCATCTCTGTGCCGGACACAGAAGGGTTTCTTCAGCGGTGTGATTCACTGCAGTGTCTGTTCCCTGTTGGGCGAGACATCCTCCGGGTGTTTTAAAGGAGCTTGTGAAGAAGTGAAACACTTTTGACCTTAAATAGACACTATAAAAGAGAAAAAGTACCCCTAACGGTGTATAAAACACCAGGCAGCCTCTGTTTTTCAAACTAATAGGGCACAAAAATCACACGCTGTGTCTCAATTCGCCTACTAGTACTACACATTAAAAGTATGCCAGACATACTACAGCGTGATAAAATCATTACTTTAGGTAATACATAAAAAAATTGGCATTAAAGCTTCAGCCTCTGCAGTCATTTCTTGCTAAATTTCCACATTCAGAAGCATCTTATCGATGCATCATCTCACAAATACATAATTAGAAAATCCACCAGAAAAGTTCATAATCCAGGCTTACTATTCTCAGTGTACAAACGTAAATGCCAAATGTGATTCAGGATGCACTAATTTTAATTTTGCATATAGAGTATGTAAATTGGGATCCAATGAGTATTTCTACTTTAGTTTAATACTTAAACTAAAGAGATATACTTGAACTCCTTTCAAAACCCTAAAAGAGTGCAACAGTGCCTGCCCACTTTTTCAGCAGCGCTGGTTCTGGAAGTATTTTTTTCCATTTCTTTCTCCCTTAGAGATTTTAAAGCAGTCTCCGTTAAAGCTTTATAAGCCATGAACCAAGCCAACCCGCTCTAGGTGAATCATAACATTACAAAATTTGATTTGAAGCAGAAACATATTTGAAAATCTGACAAAAAGTGCAATGGTTCAAGACTGTGTTCTTAACAGCTTTAGTGAGTGAAAAAAAATACAATCCCATGTAGACTTATATACGGTAAGTATTTTGAGAGCATAGGGAGACTGACTTGATTCAGTGCTTCAATGGAGTAGGCGGAACTTTTTGATTGTGACGACTCTGATTGGTGGAATTTTCTGTACAGCATCATGGGTAATGCTAGCCTGGATGCCAGCCCGAACAACATTTTTTGGTCGGGAAGTTCGGTCTGGACTCGATCCATTGAGGAGTAATTATGCTCGGTTCAGAAATCGTCGGGCCAATCAAATTGCCAGGGCGGGCTTTATCCGATGATGGACAGATAATCCATCCAATAACGTAATCATCACGTCATCAAACGTATTTCTTTCACAAATGCTTTTCGCGCTTGCAAGTACTCCACGAATCCTTAAAGGTGCCCTAAAATGGTTTTTTAAATTATTTTATAATGTTTCCTGGGTTGCCCTTATAATGTTAGTATGTTTTTTAGATAAAAAATAGTCATAATTTAGAAATAAAAGGCATTTTTCCTAGCCTGATTTTAGTCTCTGATTTGAACACTCTGTTTGAAGGGGCGTGTCTGCTGTGAGAACCGGCCACTGCTGTGATTGGCTGACATGCTTGCATATGAAATGAGACACGTGAAACTCTCTCGAATACTTATACTACAGCTGTTATATACGTTTTAACTATTACAGCTATCGAGCTTAACGAATCGTGAGATGTTTTTCAAGTATTTAAATCTATGTCCATCACATAAAATGTTGCTGTGAAGAGCATTGAACAAGCAGATGACAGTTTGTCTGTTGATCGCGAGACAACGCAGTTTCTCTCTCTCATGCTTTCATCAATGCAAACGATGTAAATACAGTAAGAGCTTCGTTGTGCAGTGTAACAGCGTCATTGATTTCATAACGAGTTTGGCAAGAGAGATAAACTCGCGCTGTGTGGATTGTTCTTTGACCGCTTTCTGTATAGTTTATTCACTGAGAATTAGCCTATTTAACGTTAGTTATGTATGCTCGTTACTTGAAGTTTGCTAGTACTGTACTAGGATCTTGCGCTGGATCTAACACAGTGTAAATTATCTTTAATAAAATTACTTACCGGTTGCAGGAATATGGTTGGAATTACCCCCTTCTTCAGTTTGAGACGCTGAGAGAAGCTTGATATTGTCCCAGGTTGAAAAATAAGTCCGTGGTGAAATGGGCAGAGCAAACTAACAACTTCGAATTAAACTGTTGCGGTATCCGATTATATATAAACATCATCCACGCTTGTTGACATTTCTTTTCTGTGGGAATGGTATGAAAAGTCCTCACATCCCCTGCACAGCCTGGAACATAGCATTTATTTCCATGATCTGCCTTTTTTCTCTCTGATCCTCGCTTGCTCCGATGGTTCGGCTGTGCAGTGCTTGTCATTGAGGGTGGGATATGCAAATTTTTGGAGGCGTGACCCCCGACTGTTGCGTCACAGTCGGTATTATGTGGAGATTCGCCTGTTTTTCAGGGGTGTTTTTTTAAAAACGAGATTTAAATAAGAAGGAGAAAACAATGGTGTTTGAAACTCACTGTATGTCATGTCCATGTACTGAACTCTTGTTATTTAACTATGCCAACATAAATTCAATTTTGAAGTTGAGGGCACCTTTAAATTCTTTTTGCAACACCAGAAGATCGTTAACACTCATTATTTTTTTATTGTTTTTCCAGAGTTCGTGCAGTTTAGTTCTGTTGACAACTATGCGTTGCTCAACATACGTCACTTACTGCGTTGCTCTGATTGGTTGTAGGTCTATCCAATTGAGTGCAGAGTTGTTGTTTTTCCTGGTTCGGTTAAGACACGCCTCATAAAGCCCTATGGAGCAGTATCAGACTCACATTCTGACTAGAATATGAGTATGATGAAGTCAGGCTAGGGTAATGCAGTTTTCCACCATGAATTCCGCTGTTAAACACTATTATTTTAAGAATAAGTTGAAATAATGCAGGCTGACAATTTCAACAGACGCACATTCCATTGATTAACAACTCGTAGCTCACAGTCTTTAAAGGTTTAAAAGTTATTGTTCAAAATCAATCAATTTATTTATAATAAATATAAATGTTATAAATCATAAGTAAAAGGTGCTTTTCACGCTGGTCTAACAGTAGTTTTCAGGTATAGAAATTGAATAAAGCATAAACTCTGAATAAAATGGAGCTTTTACTCCGGTTGTAATGAAATTAATTCATGAAACTTTAACCATTTAACCAATATTTTAAAATGACTGAAATCTTTTAAAAAATCCTTTAAAAGAAACCTTTAGAAGTTACATTCAGATTACTTTGAGAAGTACATTTTACCTAATTCAGTGACACTCCAAGTTATATAGTAAATTCCATTTTTAGATTGTGCAATTCTGTGTTTTCCACATTGTAGGAGTCCTAGGTCCCTATGTTTTTGTTCACAATTCAGGAATTTTCCATAGACCTACTGACTATTTTCTGACAGACCTGAGAAATGCTGTCCTAAATAATATACTCTACAAAACTCAGACATTAGAAAATGGTTCATGTGATCACGTAGCATGAGAAAATTCCCTCATAATGGAAAGAATGTCATTATATTTGATGAATGGCTTAAAAAGATGCATCATGTTTTCAAAAAATCTCATTTTATCTGACTATCTATAGTACCAAATACTACCAAAATCAGTTGCATAAAAAGCTGACACAATGAATGCTGGGTGTTGTGAACCGCTCTGCATCACTTGCACTAGTGCTGAGGTTTCAGTTCTCTATAAAGACTCAACTTTATGGATTCCTCAATTAGGCTTCATGGGCAACAAAGTTTACCAGTAACACACCATACAGCACCAATTAAAATGTTTATTGCCATCTGCTTGATCTAGTCTCTCTCTCTCTGGCACACGAGAGACTCGAGCAGATGCGCCAGGCCTCCTGTTGGAGATGAAAGGGCAGCAGTGTCTGCAGTGCAGAAACACAGAGGATCCCATTCATTTCTCAAAGCAGTCAGAGCAGCTCCAGCTCCTATTCAACATCAGGAAGAAGGAGTCTTGTGCATTGCGCCCTTATAAACCTATGAGGTTTAAATTCATCTGCTTATTACTTAGTCATCTCAAAAGACACTGGTTCAATACTGGTGTAATGCTTCATACAGGAGCCCTTGATTTACACACACACACAACCATGGAAGTCCAACAAAAACCACTTTAAACTAAATTATCGAGTTAACGATATGAATATGTTCAAACTGCCTTAATTCTTCATGGCATAGATTCAACACTGTGTTGGAAACATTCCTCAGATATTTTGGTCCATATTGACGACAGCATCATGCAGCTGCACATCCATGATCCATGATTTCCCATTCCACCTAAAGCATCCAAAAGTGCTCTATTGGATTGAGATCTGGTGACACTGGAGGCCATTTAAATATAGTGAACACACTGTCATGTTCAAGAAACCAGTTTGAGATGATTTGAGCTTTGTGACATGGCGCGTTATCCTGCTGGAAATAGCCATCAGAAGATGTGTACACTGTGGTCATTAAGGGATGGACATGGTTTGCAACAATACTCAGATAGGCTGTGGTATTAAGGGCCCAAAGTGTACACCATTACACAACCACATGCATGAACCTTTGATACAAGGCAGGATTGATCCAGGCATTCATGTTCAATTCTGATCCTATCTTAATGTCACAGCAGAAATAGAGACTCATCAGACCAGGCAACGTTTTTCCAATCTTCTATACGCCTATGTCACACGTCCTGCTTCCGGAATGTGGAGTAGGGATTCAGAACTTCTGGTCAACAGTATTTCTCTATAAAGATTTAGATTATCAGCCATAATGTCTAAACCATCCGAGGTAGACTGTCCACGATGAGGTTGTGAAATGAAGGTTTTTGCTCCTGTAGAAGCTTCAAGTTCGTATGAAATCAACCTTGTTTTAAGAAAAACATGTTTTATCCGCGATCTTATGAAAAAAAAACTACACTACCCTCAATCCTAAGCGTTGCAGCAACGTCTGCTGATTGGTCCAACTCTCGAACGGCTAGACCCACAGCTGTTGTTGTAGTGTACCGGGTTGCTCTGCATCAGGATGTAGACAGCCATACCTCAGCTTTCACGCTTTTCCCTGAAGGACGAAACACTCCGCAAGTCTTGGGTTAGGTTAAATAAAGAGGGATGAGGGGTCTTCTTTTAATATTCTCCGGGGCAGCACTTTCGTTTGCGTTTGCATTTTGAAAAGGAGAGCATCTACGTCTAGGAAAGTGGTCAAATAGACTTAAAGCCAAACCAACCCGGTTTCCCTGGAATAACTGGGGGGATAATCAGCCCCGTCATCAGTTTTTGACCGTGTTAGGCAGGTTGCGGAGAGATTTGGTCCAGCGGTATCTATCGGACTCCGCCATTGTAAAAAGCTACCCGGAAGAGCCGTATGCCTACTAAAAGATGTACTTCCGGTCTTAAATTTTTTCGTGACAGGCCTATTGTCCAGTTTTGGTGAGATCATTTGTACGGTGGCCTTAGTTTCCTGTTCTTATCTGACAGGAGTGGCACTGGTGTGTGTTCTACCGCTGTATCCCGTCTGCTTCAAGGTTAGACGTGTTGAGTGTTCAGAGATGCTCTTCTGAAGACCTTGGTTGTAGGAGTGGCCATTATCCTCTGACCTCTGGCACGAACAAGACATTTTCACCCACAAAACTGCCACTCACTGAATATTTTCTGTTTTTCGGACCATTCTCTGTAAACCCTAGAGAGGGTTGAGTGCAAAAATCCCAGTAGATCAGCAGTTTATGAAATACTCAGACAAGCCCGTCTGGCACCAACAACCATGCCACATTTAAAGTCACTTAAATCACAGCTCTTCCCCTTCTGATGCTCAGTTTGAACTTCAGCAGATCATACAGAAGTATTGTGTTGAAACATTGAATATTGGAAGAAAGATATACAGTATATACAGGAATTGAGGGCAGGGGTTTATTTGAATGTATCTTAGAAGGGAATAGACTGTCTTCAGAAAAGTTTTAATGGCACTGAAATGTCTTTGTGTACAGCGGCACCCAAGGAAACACTATATCACTGCTGTCCCAATAAGCACCACCTACTGTCAAAGAGTGAATTTGGATTTTCATTCATTCAGTCGGTCTGCTGTTTTTGTTTTGTGCAGGTATGTTTAATCTAGCATAATTTATGTTAATTAATTTACAGATATTTATGTTTAAGGCCAGTTAGGCCTGTAATAGAGCAAATAAACAACAAATAAATCACATTTTACCACATTTTGACTCTCTAAAAATGATAAACCTTTAATGCACTAAAGACTAAATCAGTATTAGCCTGCAGGACTTACTTTCTGCAGCACTTGAATCAATTGTAACAAAAAGACAGACAAGGTTTTAGATGTAAATGTGGATGGATGAAAAATAGAATTGTCGTTAGTGAAATCAGCAGCTTTTTTTGGAGTAAACTGAGCTCTACATTCAGCAGTGCAGCTGGAGTAGGGGGAAGTGGGAGGGGAGCACAATCTGACTTCATCTCCTTCCTGTAAGCTGAAAAGTAGATGTGCTGCTGAAATGTGCGTTGCATATTGCACAATGTGTGTGGGTCCAACTTTAACAAAGGTCCTCAAAAAACCCAATGACGTGTTCCATTGTTTTGGAATCAAGTATTGAGAGCATTCTCCTGATTGACAAGAGTTAGGGTTCAATGAGATGCCCGCTTGGTTTCAAACTGGGAGTATTTCAACATCCTATGATAAAGGCCAACCCGGCTGCCAAAACAGTTCGAATGCACACTCCATCACTTTCACATTCATCCCATGAGCCCTGAATGGCTTTCACACATTGCTGATCAGCATGTGGATCTAACTAATTACAAATCACAGTAGGTCATCTGAGTTTGGCAAGACTGTATCTGCTCTACAGTCTTGTGAAGCCAGACTTACGACAATTGGCATGAAGTCTGGTTCACATTGCAGCTTATTCTCACCAATAACTACTGACTAATATATAAAACACAGTTGTTGCTTTAGGTTAAGGGTAAGTAAATCTGGTATCAAGTAAACCACACAGATATTGGCAAATTCAACCGTTCTCCATGGATGCATTCATACATTTGTTGTTCATGCAAACAATATCAATGTAAATTTGTTAAATTCATGGCAACCTGACTCCCGCACACTGCATATAGCCAGTTAATCAGAATGGAGAATTCTGAGAAAGTGCTTTATATTTTCTGTGCAATAAGAATCAGACGGTATATCAGTGCGATGTCTGAAGCTGAGCTTATTTTTGCGCACACTAGAACAGCAATAGTTTGTTGGATTCTACATGATTTTGCTCTAAAAATCTAATTATGAAGACATTTTTCACCTTTTTCATTAAAATAATATTATTAATAATAATAATATATATATATATGTATATGTGTGTGTATATATATATAATATGTATATGTGTGTGTATGTTATATATATATATATATATATATATATATATATATATATATATATAATATGTATATGTGTGTGTATGTATATATATATATATATATATATATATATATATATATATATATATATATATATATATTATGTAATCGCATTGTACCACCTGACTGCTGCAGTTTAATTTCACCGTTGATAGTGTTGCCATTGAAACGCATAAATTCGAGTCACGAACCTCTTTGAGTACATTAACTTCTAAATATGTATTTTGGTTTAATTTCCAATTTTATAGGCCTCCAGAAAGAGATCGGGACAACCCCCTTGGCCTACCTCAAATTTTAAATTTGATAATGCGACCGTGAAATGAAGCTAATTGAATAGCCCGGTACCAAACTTTATTGCAATTTTGTTTTATAGCAATTCATTTTAGAGCCCTATCATTTTTAATTCACACTGAATGTCTAATGTAATGGTATGCCTCGGATCTTGTGTCTTACAACAGGATGTATCAAGATGCATCACAACTCAACATGAAGTGACTTCACACAGAGTCCACAGAAGAATCACGTGAAGGAGCCTTTACTGTGTTGTTAAGAGTCATTTAGTAGATCATTTCCTATTTTAAGAAACTCAATGTCCAATTTCTACAGGGACGGTCCTGGAGCGATGTCTTGGTCAAGAGTCTTTCAGCACCCTCAGAAGACGACAAGAGGGTGCTTACTTTAACAGCATTCAAAAACAGCTCGACAGGAAAATAATGGTTCCCGCCAAACATGCTTCTCTTGCATTTCTGAGGTCAATGAGGTGTGATCTGTGTGACCCAAGTGATCCCCAGTAGGGTTGTTTTAACAGTCAATACCAATTTCTAGTACAATTCTATGATTCTCGATACCTTTAAAATATAAATATTAACATATTAAAACAATTAAACATAGCCCCAGTATTTGTCAAATAAATAGTACATTACATATATAACTACTGTTAAACTTTTTCAGTTGAATCATTTGTAAAATGAACAGAACAGACAGTTACAAACAGAGGTGGAAAGAGTACAAAAATTTTCTACTCAAGTAAAAGTACCATTACTTCAATAAAATGTTACTTAATTACAAGTAAAAGTACCGGTCTAAAAATCTACAAGTAAAAGTAAAAAGTAGCTTTTTTAAAATGTACTCAGAGTAAAAGTAGCTGAGTAACTTTAACAGCGGGGGTGTGGTGGGGGGACTCTCTCGTGCAGGGCTGTAACATATGAGAGTTTCACAGTATGATAACCGTCTCAGAAAATATCACGGTTTATATAAACTGTATTATTAAATTATGGTTATTATTATCATCAGTTAAAATGACGGTTAAATAAATGAAACATTTTTTCAATAAAACATATCTAATCAACTAATTTCAATAATTTATTGAAATTAGTTGATTAGATATGTTTTATTGAACAATTAATTATGAATTAGATTTTATGAAACTTATTTTTATCATTAACTTATTAAAATGTTTAAAAATAGAGTTCTATGAAATGTTTCTTATTCAGATTTTTTTTCTTTTTATGATTTAATACATATATTATCAAAAACGGTGGTAATCAAATAAAGGTTTAGCAAACGTTTTATCCTTTTAGTTTTTGGCACAAAACAGTACAAAACAGATTTACTCAAACCATGGACAAATAATATATATTCCTTAAATAATGTTTAAATAAATTGTAGTATTATTATTGTTGTTGTTGTTAATATTATTATATGAGAAGTAGGTAGCCTACATTCTATTGTAGGCCTAAAATAGTAATATATAATTTCTTCTAGTAAAACCAAACTTTTATTTTGACGGGTTGTTAAGTCCTGTTTCAGAGTGTATTTGACAATGTTTTTTCTCAAATAAAATTATGAAAATGCTCATTAGGAGTTCTCTCAGAGCAGCTCTGGAAATGTTCATTCATGTACTCGTATTGTTTGTGAGATGCTGAAAACGGCATGAGCACGTCGCGTACTTGAGTATGTAGTAAGTAGACGAAACAGCACAGCTCATTCACACAGAGACACGCAGAACAAGCAGATTATATATTTACATAGCAGTCTTTTGTGCTTTAATATTCACAGATCATGTCGCGATTTGATTTATTGTACAGCTTACTTTCGATATATTCATCCATACATCTACCAGTTTGCCTGTTTTACGTGACATCCGCATTATAGGCCTACTGTAAACTCCATTTTTTTCTCTATCCAAAGTATTCCCTGACAAGGGCTTCACATACCGGTATGTGTGCGAGTGAGATTTCGACAGCATTTCGCGTTCAGCTGGGTCTGCGTCTGTCTTGTCCGTCATCTTTTTTTTGTATTATTTTTTTTTTACTCAGTAACGGATATGTTTTAAAATGTAGCGAATTACAATACTTCAAACAAAACATACTTAAGTAAAAGTAAAATTACAGATTTTAAAAACTACTTAAAAAAGTAGAAGTACACAAAAAAACTACTCAATTACAGTAACGCGAGTAAATGTAATTCGTTACTTTCCACCTCTGGTTACAAACAACAGAATAAAGATATTTATTTAGTAAATCAAATGTAAAACTATTACAGTTTTCACTGCACTTTCCCTTTGTAATATATAGTTTTCTATATGTTTAGATTTAGATATTGCACATTAGTACTTTAATCCTATTATAATGTGATTATAAAGTGCAATTATAATAAGCAGCTGGTGTTCAAATAATAATTTTAAACTATTTATTACTTTGTATGGAAAGTAGCGTGTTAGTGGAGTTATTTTGCATTAAACAGAGTTGTCTTCTCATTACCATTTGAGCGAGAGCATTGGCTCTCGTAGAGAGAGAGCGAGAGAGAGCGCGCGAGAGAGAGAGAGAGAGAGAGAGAGGAGAGAGAGAGAGAGAGAGAGAGAGAGAGAGAGAGAGAGAGAGAGCGCGAGAGCGAGAGAGAGAGAGAGAGAGGAGAGAGAGAGAGAGAGAGAGAGAGAGAGAGAGAGAGAGAGAGAGAGAGAAGAGCGCGAGCGAGAGAGAGAGAGAAGCCGCATACATGCAAAGATGGTTCAAATGGAAAGTGATGCGCTAGGTTTAAATGGTTGCCAGTAAATGACAGAATATTTTTGGTTAAAGCACCTCTGAATAATTCGAGTGTGTTGACATAAATAACTTGTTAAAAGGAGCATTCAGACCAAGAGCCACATTTAACCTGACATGCACGTAGCCATGATATTATTGCATGTACTATTCACAGGAGAACACAAGCATTTATGCACAGACAGCCCTTGCATACCGGATTGGTACTTGGATTAAACTTGGTTTTACAGAGGGGTCAATGACATATTTTCGTTTAGTTTTCTACCAATATACCAATTTATTAGAAATGTACTATTTGTATTCATGTTGGTTTTGAAAACTTTTATACTATTTTCGAGCAAAGTTTTAATTTAAATGACTAAAAATGTCGTGGTATAACAATCAAGTCAAAAGTAATGAGACATTTTTGTTAAACGTTGAATACACGTGAGTACACATCTTTATTCTCAACACACACACACACAAAATTAAGGTAATTTGAAACCAGATAATTGGAAATATATTTAGGTGCACTTTATTTTGCAGTACATGGACTTAACATGCGCTACTGCTTAGTAAGTAAACAGCACGTGTGTAAAATAAAGTGCAACCATATATTTAACATTCTTCAATGTGAAATATATTTCACTTACAAATTAAATTGTGAATTTTGTGGAGAAGTAGCAGACAAAAAGAGAGAGGCTTTGATACTGGTCAGACAGACAGTTTCACTTCAGCATCTGACAGGAAAAAAGAAAAAAGTCATTTCAGCAGTTTAACGAAGCGACCCCGGGGTGGCATGGCTTCCGGAAAAGCCAGCTATGCACAAACAGACAGACGAGTTGTGCATATCTGTAGCAACAGTGGCCTGTAGCACACACCCAAAGCAACACACACACACACACACACACACACACACACACACACACACACACACACACACACACACACACACACACACACACACACACACACACACTTCCACTTTATGTGGTTATGTCAATAGGATTGCCATGCCAGCATTTAATAATAGCGCAAAACCACATGATTATTGCTGAAATGAGAAACGGACCACACCCTGATGTTCGTGTTACTAGCCAAACATTTTTTTTTTATTCATTGTAAGAATTAAAGTCCTACAGCAGGCTAAATAACTTGTGAACCTGCATTCGTAGCACATAACCGATACAATTCAGGAAAAAACTAACCACTCATGCAACAGAACATGTTGAACACCTTTTTGTCGCATATCCAGCACTAAACGGAAACGCTTGGTGACTAAAAGCAAGGACGCAGCTCGGTTAGTTTGGACTGCAGCTCACTAACAACATTACGAGTGCAGCTGAAGGGTGAGGACAGGCGCTCCCTTCACAGATTTACGTGTGTGTTATGCTCCATCTGGCTTTGGCTTCTCTCCGACAGGGTGACCACGAGCATCTGAGAGCAGCTATCTCTGCAGCCAGCCAGATGAACGTTTGCTGTAAGCAATATAAATGAGCAACCTCTTCAAGAGTGAGCCTTTACTTTGCAAATGTTTGCAAAAGTATATAAATGTATTTGGTTGTATATTACACAAAAGACTGCAGTTAAAGGATAATTCCGGTATTTAGCACTTTGTTGAGTCTATTTTCTAGTTTGTTTTGGATGAACTAGAGTGGTGGACAGTGAACACAGCTTCAGAGTGGCTGTCTATGAGCATACACAAACATGTCCTTAAAAGTCCCGTTCTTTATGTTTTTTTGAAGCTTTGATTGTGTTTACAGTGTGTAATATAACATGTGTTCATGTTTCGCGTGTAAAAAAAAAACTGTATTTTTCACACTTCAATACTTATCTGTATACCGCTGTTTTCACTGTCCAAAAAACTGCCCGATGACTTCCTTGTTCTATGAAGTCCCTCCTTCAGAAATACGGCTACAACCAAATGTAAACAGACCCCTTTCCATTTCCGGTAGCGCAGTAATATCTGTTAAATAAAATTTCTCGCTAGGCATTGAACTTCGAGCTTTATAATTTTCCAGGTATTATTTATGCTCTAACAGCAACATTACACACTAACTAAAGTTTGAAAAATGGAATCGCGAAGAACGGGACCTTTAAAACAACCCTTTACGTTTGTTTTCAAAACTGTGCAACTCACCGAGTGGTTAGTGGTGTTCGTTGATGTTCCAAAACAAGTAGCGTAGCGAAATACAGTTGCTGTCGTGTTTTATTTGGCATTTTGTAAAATCGCATGATTTCTGTTGGAGGACTCAGTGCTAATTGATATTACTGCGCTACCGGAAATGGAAAGGGGTCTGCTTACATTTGGTTGTAGCAAAGCCCGTCTACTATGGAAAGCCTGGCCACTCCCTATTAAGTCCCATTGTACCGAATTTGGGTTGTAGTTCCACCAGAGTTCCACTGGGGGCGATTGTCCGAGTGCAAAATGAATGGGAGTCTATGGGCTAGACGGCTAAATTTGTCTCTTTCACCCGATTGCCGTTGAGAAATCTCAGATTTGAATGTAGGTTTTGAAAGTTCAACATGGGTTATAGGTCGAAAGTTGAATGAACGAGTACTTATGTCCTTTCGATTTCTTACAGGTTGAGTCGTTGTTGCCCATAACACGCTAGCATTCTGCTAATGAACGTTGATTGGTCAGTGAAGGACTGATTACGACCAGAGATACCGCTTGGTGGCATCCGAAGCGAGACCAGAATGTTAAGGCGGACTCAACTCTTCTAGCACGTGTATTTACCTGTGTCAGCTGTGTTGTCGATGACTCGAGATAAAATAAAGTGCAGAGCGTGAAAACACCAAAGTGACTGAAGGATTGCCGTAAAGCAGCATCTCTGGTCATATGATGTGTATGACGTCATTGACATTTTAAAGGACTTTTTAAAGCAAATAAGTGACTCTAAAAAAATCTAACACCCAGTAATCTGTAATTTCTTTGCATCTCCTTTCGAAAACAACATTCAAATTACTAGACAAAAAATTATATCCTGAGAAAAGTGAATTTTGAGGGGAATTTCTCCATAGACCTCCATTCATTCTGCACTCGTCCTGTGAGCGCCCTCATATGGAACCAGAGTGGAACTGCAACCAGTTCAGGACCCGGAAGTTTACTGAGAGTGAAAGTTCTCCCCATATTAGACATTCTCTGGTTGTAGTCTTTTCGCTCAGTTCTCCGTCTCTCAGAAGGCTAGCATGAGCAGAGCAACTGCGGCAAAGTGGTTGTCGCCATCAAGTGGTCGGGAGTGTGCTAACGCTTCAGACTCAAATACCGAGCGGAAGTTTATATGCGGTTGTAAGGTATCTAAAAAAATTGTTCCACTATAGCAAACACGGATTGAAATCATACATTGCGCCGATATATTTGTTTTTAATCAGCAACTAACACCACTAATCACTCGGTGAGTTGCACACGAACGTTGTTTTGAAAACGAACGTTAAGGGTTGTTTTAAGGACATGTTGGCGCATGCCCATAGACAGCGACTCTGAAGCGGTCAGAGGCGATTCTAAAAGAGTCAAAAAGTCGAGACAGGACCCATCGTAAAAATTTCTGTCCACCACTCTAGTTCATCCAAACGAACAAGAAAATAGACTCAAAGTGCTAAATACCGGAATTATCCTTTAACTTCATGAATGACAAAGTTAAAGAAACATCTACATACTGTGCAATGTACAATGGGTGCAAAATATACAACTCAGTGGACAGCTTAATAGACCGGGTCTACTGAAAATGGACTCTATATGTGGACTATCTGACTCTAAATTCTCCCAGTACTATACGAGAAAATACTCTGAGAACAAGGATTTAAGCTTTCCAAACAGTGAACAGTGAAAACAAGCATAATCTACTGAAACAAATAACATCTCTTTTCACTCCTGTGTGAAGCATAATATACCCAGGTTAGAAACAAAGTGAATAACATAAGTGAAGTTGAGGAATCAACAGAGGGTAGTTTACATCCCTTCAACTGAGCACTAAAATTATACTGTGCCCTCAATGACTCTCTCTTCTACTTGTCAATACAGACAGATGATTTGTGCACAAATTACGTTGGAGGCTTCTACTCCAGAATCAAAACACTAACATCACAACATCAGGTTACGAGGATAGTCTAAACAGCACCCTAACGCAAGGAATTTGAAGTGCTTTTTCTTTGCCAAATAGACTGAAGTCTTCACACTGGGAAACACATTGGAGAGTTGTTGAGCTGCTCTCTGTATCTCTAGCGATTCTGAAGAGGAATAAGAAGTTTCAGAGACTTGCAGGTTGTGTGGGAAGCATGGAGTTGGGAAAGGATATATACGATTGAAGAAACCCCTGCCCCCTAATGTAACCTAATTAATTGTCACAATTCACTCATAATCTTATTCCCAAGTGAAACATTTTGGCCAAACTTTATTGTCAGGAAACAGAAGGAGAGCAGGTCTTCCCTACAATCTCATCTCTGGAACTCCATTTCCTGTTTGGATGAAGCTCATCTGCCAAGAGCGCACTCAGGCAGACAGTCGGGAGAGATGAAGACACAGAGATTCTAAAAGAATTTGTAGTTGATCTTGCTAACTCAAAGTGGGGAATAAGTATTTACACTTCTTATGTAACAACCAAGTATGCAGAACTTTCCAGCGGGGGCATTCTGCAGCCAAGTACCATACACTATACACTTTGGTGATAATGATTAGAGATCCATCATAAAACAGAGTTTTTAGCTTATTAGAGGCTATGAACATGTTTGAGGAATGCACAAACTTTGCTGCATTGCAGACAACTCAGAACTTTGAATTCTTACATACTGAAATGCCAGACATTGGGAAAGTTGGGGTGGATCAATTAAACCCAGCTTTAATGAAAACCAGGAGATGGTAAGTCCTGCAGAGGTTTGCATGACTTTAATTCAAAACCAGGCTTCATTCAGTAATACTAACACTTTCTCTTTTATTTTCATATTTTTTTTTTAATTAAATTAAAACCCAGCGTTAGATTAAACTGAGAGGGGCCATAGCACTTACATATTGTCATCCTACTATTAGTTTAACTGCTTCTATTGTTCTCATTTGTAAGACGCTTTGGATAAAAGCGTCTGCTAAATGAATAAATGTAAATGTAAAATTCACCCCAAAGGAAAGCATATTTATTCTGTCTGAATCATTCATACCCTCCTTAGGTCTCCGTCTTAACTTGGACTCCATCTTCTGTTCTCAGTCTTGACTCTGAATCAACTTACTCTTGATGTTTGGACTTGGACTCAATTAAGTTGGTCAGGAACACAGCATGATGCAAACAAACAGCGGCCGCTTATTTACAGCTCCATGAATCAAAACAATGAGCTTATGCTGCGTTCACACCATCGTAACTGAAATTACAAGATTAGAACCAGTGACATTCTATCAGGAGCTGTTCACGTCCTCAGACTCGAATTTGTGTTTCAATGTCAACACTAATGCCAAAATGAATCTGCAGCAGTCAGGTGGTACAAATCTGAGCTCTGTAAGTTGTTTACGTTCATTATTATTGAAATGTTCATTGAAATGTATTGAACTGTTCATGCGTTTAGAAGGAGGCGTGGCTTAAGAGATGGTGGAATCTCGTGCTTTCAAAGCTACCTTGCTTTGTTAGCCTCTTCGAAATGAGTTAATCGGTCGCTGATGGGGTAACCATGAAACCATTTCTAAGCATGCTGCTTCAGAACTCCACTCAGAGCTGCCTTTAATTAGTCATCTCTCTAGTTCCTCAGATGCAACAGGCAAACAGATTTACTTGCAGCTATGAAGAGAGAAAAAAGCAAAATGAGTTGCCAAGTCTTTAGCTGGCCAGACAAAGCGCGGACTGTTCACAGTCTCTTAGCAGCCACTTCATGCACTGGTCTAGGTAGCAGCACTTCAGCCTCCCACACTCAGGGTCAGTGCCGGCTCCAACAAGACAGATTCGTGCTAACACAACGCAGAACATTCAGTGTAGAGCTGTGAAGAAAACAATGAACTCCAGACCTGGCGTGCTGGCCCATTAGTCTGGTGCACTGATGTTCTAATTTAATTTTGCCACATGCTGGCAGTGCGGTCTGTCTAATCGGCAGCCAGAGGAAGAGGAAAGAGTGAGAAATGCTGTAAAGACGGGAACATCCTCTGTCAGCAAAGCTCTAGGTGTGCCTCAGCTGAGAGATTAGAGCCACTTTATAGCCATTAGTCACCTTCCAGTAGAACAGCACAGTCATGACTGATCTGTGGAAATCAGCACTGAAAGCACTTTCACTCTTGGTTCGATTGCCTGTTCCGAACCCAAATTCGATTGCTCCCCCCTCCCCCTGATGGACTGTGTTCACATTATATTATTTGAATCCAAACCGCGGTATGCTTGCGTCATCAAACTGCAGCTGGCCCGTAAATCGTGTTGCTTGGAAACTTCTCCTTTTCTACCATTGAGCTTCCAGTCTTTCTGATGAAGTCACGTATTTTCAGATTGCTGTTTGAGTTTTTTTACCTTCACTGGACATTGATCAGGCGTTCTTGTGAATCCTCTCGTTTTAAGATGCTCGCTTACCATTTTGAAAAAGTCAGCATTTTTATGTGTTTTCCAGTTGCGTTTTTATGTTTTCGTCAGCCCATACATCTAACAAGCATTCAATTTCTTCTGATGACCAAAGTAAATCCTTTCCGCTCACCTTGAAAGTGACCCGTGTGCAACTGACGACTGTCCTGTCGACCACATTATACGTCATCAATAGCGGTTCACTTCCGCAATTTGGTACGATTGCTTTCATATCAGCAGCGAACCGTATTGGAGTTCACATGAACCGTACCCCAGACCACCCTTTTTAGCGGACTTGAGTACGGTTCGTACAGCGTTGAATGACTAATGTCAGTTTGCCTAAAATCTTTAAACATTATACAATTAAATTCCTTTTAGTCAAATGCAAAATGCAGGGACTGCACTGAGTTATGGCTGAAATTGGGTCTCTATTAGCCTGGCGACCCAGACCTGCATCAAGATGTTAGGTCTGGGAACTCACAATTGGCATGCCTCAATCCGAGGGGCGGGATAAACGGTTGACTTTTAAAATCCCTCTGCACGCAATAAGATAGCGCTACAACCAACCAGAGCAACGAACGGTTGTGGATGCGTTTTCTCACCAGTGGAGATTAGTTTATAGAGTTTATAAATTACACTTTTGCCGTATCCAGTCGTCAAAACTCAGAACACATCTTCCTTTTTTAAGAATGATTAATTTAAGTGACATTCTCTTAACTCCAAGTCCTCCAGAGTCGCGGCCAAAGCCGATTCGAAAGACCGCTGTTCGCCAGCAGCATCTTCTTTGCTTTCAAGTAGCAGGGAAATCACCAATGGAAATCGCGGAACCGTCACAACTCTGTCGTCATTATGTTAAGCCCGCCCACCAACTCTATACACGATGTGATTGGCCTGTCTAGAGTTTGGATTTTCCAGCTCGAAAGCCACCGGAGAGTTGCTAGACTACACTGGCTGCAAAATAAATTTTGTTGCCGCTAGGGTGCGTCTAGATTTCTAGGCTAGGTCTCTATAAAAGGGGTGTCCAATTCTGCTCCTGGAGGGCCACTGTCATACAGAGTTTAGCTCCAAAACACCTGCCTGGAAGTATCTATTGATCCTGAAGACCTAGATTAGCGGACTCAGGTGTGTTTAATTAAACTCTGAAGGTGGCTCTCCAGGAACAGGATTTCTCACACAACTAAACTTGTGATGTTGACCGGTTTTGAGCTGCGTTTTTTTTTTTGTCTGGGATTGGCAGCAAGCAAAGCATACCATTCTATCTGTGAGCGATTCAGAATTGTGATGCATCACTGAATAAGTTTTCCCCCACCTTTAGTACAACATGCTACAACAGAAAGCTTGCTCACAGACAGCATCCTGTTTTCAACATAACTGTCCTATTATTCTCATCTCCATCTTTGGAGAGAATCATGATTGACACTGTAAGTGAAGGGTGTGTGTGAGAAGAGCTGGACGTGAGAACAGGCCTCTGTTGACCATCTAAATAAGCCTGTCTTACAGCCATTCATAAAGCCCACTGTGATTCCCAGACACGCATGTGAATGGAGACGAGATCTGAAAATACGCTCTACTGTACGCCAATTAAGCCCACCAACATCTGCAGATTAAAGTTCTAATGTGACTGGCAGATTATATCAGTCTAATAATTCTGGTTTTAGCACTTCACTGTGGGCAGTGTTTGTGCTTTGAGGGTGAGAAAAACAGAATTGGTGTTTGTCAAATAAGAGATCGAATTTTAAGAATCTTCAGATGGTTGAAGGTCTTGTTGACACCGTCATAGGAAGCTGAACCTTCCCACAGTTCTGAGTGATGGGCAAAACAATAGTTTTATTCTTCGTTAAGCTCTTTTCAAAAGCCTAGTAAGCTGCCTTCTTAGACAGCACCAAAGCTGCTGCAAACAGTCAGTAGAATATGTATTCAATTCAATACCAGAAAGCATTGTAATAACCTCAGTGAAAAGACTAAACATTTAATCATTCAGAAGAAATAATTTGACTATTTTACTCGATTTTTGAGTGTTTTATGTACTTTTATATTAATTACAGCAGCAAGCCGTTAGCTTAGCAACATGCTAACTTCAGACTCTATTGAAATTAATAGTAAGTCAAGTTGCCATCTATGAAGAGCATTCTAAATAAGTAACTTTTGAGAGATTATATAACCGTTAGGACCATACAAGCTCGGAGATAGTTTTGGAACAGAGACAAAGTCCTAAGCTGAAGTTAGTGATGTCTCAGTCTAGTCCTGATGAATGTAAGTAGTTACTCGCTGCTCAGATAAACTAACTTTGATCATTCAAACCATTTAAAATAATATATAATGCAATGATCTGAATAAACACACTTTCTCCTAAAGAAATAATATTCACATTCCTAAGTAGGGATTGGCTGTATGATGAAAATCTTATATGACGGTATAACAATATCATATGAGGAAGACTACTTTGTTCTAAATATCAACATGGCTGTCTTATGGCCATAGGTTGCAGAGTTTTTTTTTGGCAGCAGAAACTAGTGGGTTTGACTGAAGCGAGCCATGACTTCAGCAAATAACAGCACCATATGGAAGTGGGATGAGGTTTACACAAGGACTCTGTGGGAGAGTTTTACGTCTCCATGATGACTGCATAGAGACACATTCAAGAAGCAGCAAGAGAAACGGGGAGCAAAAGAGGTGAACAGAAACAGATATTAACTAGTCAGTCACTGTGAGAGACAGACAAATGCTTAATGAAAACTCTAGACGGACAAGGACAAAGCAAGGGAAATGAGATTGAGAGAGAGAGATATTAAAAATGAACATTTCTGACCTGAGATATGTGGTTAATGGAGGACTCCATCCTGCGCAGCTGTGAGGCCTGGATATCCAACAACTGCAGGACATTGTTGGCTAAGGCATTGATCTGATAGGCCACGCTCGCCAGGGACTGGGTGGTGTAGGCTTTGGTCTCCTCCAAGGCTTTCCTCTTATCCTGTGCCTGAAGGTGAAGGTCAGAAAAACATTTTAATTCACATTTTTTTTAAAAACAGCAATCGCTTCAACCTATACACAGTCTCAGCCTAAGAGAGCAGAGCACACCCACGGACAGTCTTATACAGTATGCTGCAAACTAAAATAACCGGCTAAAAGCATCCATTCCAATCTGACTGCCAGGTTTCTATGTAACTTCTGGAAGACTGCTAAAACAAATAGCATAACATCACATATTTAATAAAGTTAATAAATTAAATGGTTACATTTGCGATTGCAAAAAAAACTAGACAATTTGATGAATATTGTTATAACATTAATATTCTATAATAAAATAATAATAATAAATGTTTGTATATATTGTAATTAAAATGTATTTAGTATTCTGTCCAAAGCTGTAAACACATATTCTCATACTTGTGTTCTTGCAGGGTTTCTGCAGGTTTCACAAAGTCAGATTTAAGACTTTTTAAGACCATTATGAATGAAATGTAAGACCTATATCACGACATAAAAAAATTAAAGCTCAAAGCTGATTGGCTGTTGCATGTTGGTCTATTTTGTAATACAGCTAATTATATTTGGACTAGCGAAATAAGGAACTACAACACCACGGAATAAAAAAAACATTACAAAGCGTTGCGAGAGCATTTCAATGAGATTTGCATGGACGTAGGAAAATTAAGACCTGTTTAAAATGATTTAAAACCTAGAACACAATACTTCAGCAAATGTAAGACTTTAAGGCCTTAAATTGTGATTTTGAAATTTTAGACTTTCTTAGACTTCTTTATATCAGACAATTCAACAAAAATAAATGGTATTTGAAAAAATATATATACTTGTCTTAACTTTCACCTATATCACATATGCTAGCCTAAAAATATTTTAAATTTAAACTCGAAAACTGTTGTGAAACTAACAGAATAACAGATTGTGCCTTAAACACAACCGCACAGAACCGAAACTCTCAGTTTTTTAAATGTGGTATTTTCTCAGTTCTCGAATTGGCCTACCTCTGTGGTTAACCATGATCTCACTGAGGTAAACTATCACTCATGCAAGGCCTTCAGCGAAAGGACTTCAAAACCTGGCACACATGCAGATAAAACATTAACAAACACCTGCAGTGAGGAGGGATTTACATATTGCAAGTTTGTTTGTACTTTTAAAAAGTTTCTGTCCTTACCAGTGCTCGAATTTGTGTACACAATATCCTAGGAAGCTAGGGAGCTGATTGAGACTCACCCTCTGTCTGTATTAAATACATGATGTGAAGGTATGCAATAATATTGTTGTACAGATGTTCCACTGAAAAAAGGAACAGAGCTGTTCTTAAGTCAAAAGTTATGCTATTTTTAGCAAGGGTTTGGCAAGAGCAATGGACATTGTTACACTAGAGATGCACTTCCCAGAGTCTTGCTTTAAGAACCATAGAATTCACACTGGAAGGGTTGAAAATAAATGCGTCTCCATCTAGCCTACACAGTAGTTCAGGGTGCTCACTGAAAACCAACTCAAAGCTTAACATTTTAAACCCTGTCCACATGTCATAAAATCCAGACTTCATTTTAATGGTGCTGAACAAGATGTGCAAAGGATCCAACATTCTCCACAGACAACTTAAAAAGGATTGAAAGTGCCATAAAGGCAGGTTGTAATCTCATATCTCTTAAACAGAACAGTTGGCCCAGTCTGGATGTACGGTACTGTTATCAGAATCTGTTGTTATTCTGCTTTATGGCTGTTCTGTTGATTGAATTTTACATTTGATGCGTCTGTAGCTAAACCTCATAGTTCACATCTGGCTAACAGAAATGTACATAAGTAGGGCAGACACTAGGGAATTTACACGGTTTGAAGAATATGTCAGTGGTGCTTGCCCATGTAAAAGCTCCCATGATAACAGTGACTGTGCCATATTAATAAAAAAAATTCAAATGTCTAAATTAAAATTAATTTTGATATTTTTGAAGGCCTGAAGTCAAGACTGTAAAACTGTTGTTATATCATAATGAAGAAACAAAAAGAGGGTCACGGTAAATACGTTTCTTTAAATATTCTTGTAACAGGTTTTAACCCCCCAAACCTTACAGCATGCATTATATTTGTAAAATATAGTGTACGAGTTAGTTTCTAAGAACTTTAAAGTAGATTGTTTAAATAATTCTTTATCATGGATGATCATACTTCTCATTGGCCAGTGGATCTGATTCTTCAAGACTGTGGGAGCTGATAAGGTAAATGTGTGTTGGCGTAAGAGAAATGGCCTTGTCAGTAACAGGAGCCATTTGTTCTGGTCCAGCTGTTACATTTCTTTCCATATTTGCTCTTACAAAAACATCAATAACCTTCTAGTCTTCTTGTGGGACCCACAATGCACCAATCTCACATTAGCCCATCAAGGCTAAACAGGCCGTTTTTTTTTTTGTAGAAAAACAGCTTTATCTGAAGGACATTTCACACTAGTGCTGTAGCGACGCGTCGATGACGTCGACGCTTCGACGTCAAAATTACGTCGACGCCATATTTTTGCGTCGACGCTTCTTCATTTATTTATTTTTTGCACCGTTTCCGGCAGTACAGCTCGCCAACACACGTGGGAGACCGAAACATTGCAGAATGGAGGACGAAGACCACTAGAAGTGAATGTGCTCTCCATTAAATGAATCACACACAGTAAACAAATCCTTAACAAAAAAAAACCTTTGCAATTTAGACGCGCAAACTGGGTGCGGGTGCGGTGAGATGTACGGCTCGGGCAGATATGGCATGCAGTCGTTCATCCGCGGACGCGGCGCCGCGCGCGCTGTTACAAAAGAAGCCGAGCACGCGATATGGGGTTTTGCCGGTCTTGCGCACCCAACGCGTCATATTTGCCGCACGCTCGTGCGGACGCGTCAAGTATAAACAAGGCTTTGCTCCGTGTCAGCGCGCGCTCTGATCGGTAAAGGGGAACAGACTCTCCTGAATCATCTCCAGCAGGAGCAGAAGCACCACTAACTTCGCCTCCGTTTCCCTCGTAAGCTGATATTAGTATTTAAACATTCTCTATGATAAAAAATGTTTGTACAAAATATTTTAATAACACGGTTTTGGCGGTTATAGAGTTCTAATGACGGTGTTCAAATACATAACAGACTAAGGTTAGCCAGCTACAGTATCATGAGTACGCTAGTTCGTATTTATTTGAGATACATTGTTTTTTTTATTAATCGAGGAGCAGAAAAATAATCTTTATATTAATCGCCCAATTAGTCGTTAGATTAGTCGACTAATCGATAAAATAATCGCCCAACTAATCGTTTAGTTAATAATCGTTTACCCCAGCCCTATTTCACACAGATACAATGTTTGATTGGCATCTTCAGAAATCTCCAAAAACTTCCCACGAAGCAAGAGAAGCAAACTCCCAGTCCCACAAGACAAAGGCAACAATCTCTTTTTATCTCTTCCACGGTCACAGGCACAAACGCCCAGAGATAAGGAAAGGCAGAAGGTGCAGAGGAGAAAGCCAACTCTTCCTTGTGGAACAATGAGCGGATAAAAAATAAAAGTCGCATAGTCATAAAATCTTTAATGGTAGCCTTTAACTAAAGTATTAATTACATTTTTAAGAGGTCTTAAATTTGATCTTAAATCATGATACGGTTTAATGGGATTATTAAACTTCAATTACTCCAACAAAACTTCAAAATAATTAAATTAATTAAATAAATATGAATGATGTTCACTGTTCGCTGTTGCACGTTCTAAGCATGCAGTTTCAGAGCCGTTCACCATCAGTGAATACTGCACATTTCTGCCAAGCTAACACTAATGATCTACTGTTGATGATGAATCATGACAATGTTTACCTTATGGTGTTTGTACTGTAATATGTTTTAGTTAGTAGTAAGAAAGCATATTTTCTCATGTTTGAATGTACAGCTAGAAGTATTAAAGACTACAAATTGCTTGCACATAAGGAAAAACAAATTATTTAATACATTTTCATTGCGCCCTAAAGTTCTTTTAGTAATTTTCAAATTAGAAAAAAAAGAAAGTGTCAAGTGTCAAGTGTAAAACCTTTAAAAATGACCTTTAAGAAAATTTACATTAAAATGGAAACATACCACCAACAAATTGCTGAAATAAATCAGTTTGAAGTCTACTGACAAGATAAGAGCAAACATAAAGGATTTATTTGACCAATCACAAGGCCAGACAAACATACAAGTAAACACTGCAGTCCTTTATCTTAAGTTTAAGCTGAACCTAAAACATTCTTCAACCTTCATCTCCACGACTTCCATGAGAGGAATCATAGGGTAGGTCGGCTGTTCCTGGTTCTGAGTGCACAGGAAGGAAAAGCCTACGTTTCCTCCCTAGAGTCAGAGTATCAGGAGAGATGCTCCACCCAACACACTGGTGGAGAACACAGGAAGAAACCGTAACTCTTTTGGACACTTTTGTTGGACATAATCAGCTCTGAGGCACAGTATTGTCTTGGACGGTGGAGGCAAGTATCTTGGCAGGCTTGCAAGAAACTAAAATTAATTCCTTTCTGTCGTAAAAGAAGAGTCTGTGACGGGCACTCGGTAAAACACTCAAGGTTTAGCTTGCGATGAGTTCATCTTCATGCTGAAGAACAAGTCAAAACACTCTCTCCTCTTCAAGAGCAGAATGTGGAGCTTTGTTTGGATTTCCTGTAGTGCTGACAGCCCAGCTCACGCTGCTCGAATACATATCCTGAGGGAAATGTACTCGGAAGACCAGGTGAAAAAAAAATGTTAGGAATGTCCTTTATTAACACTGTGTAACTCTTATGAAGACTCCCCCTCTGCTTTGCTCTCCTGTTTGTGAACGCAATCCAGGGGCGTAGCAAGCTTTTCTAAAGTGTGGGGGATGAATATGGTCAGGGCTGTAAAACTATATATTGTGTGGACCTCTGTCCTTCTAGGTGGGTTCGGGGGCAAGCTCCCCGAAAGAAATTTTTGTAAATTTTAAGGTTAAATGCATCAATCTGGTGCACTTTGAGAGCTCAAATTTAAGAGCTTCAACCGGCTTTAACCCATGAACTGTGCACACTGAACAAAGAAAAAGCATTGACTTGTACCTAAAGAGGACTCAAACATCTTTTTAGTTATGATATAGTCTCAGTCTACATTACCACTGGTGTTTTAGAATGCCAAACATTTATTATAACAATATAATAATGTTTTATATAATTATTTCTATGATGTAAAATCCATATAGCCTATAAAAAAATTACTAAATGTATGCTACTGTATAAATGAAAATGAATATTTCAAAAGTATATTTTATATAACGCTATAGAATAGAAAAATTACAATACTTTTGTCCTAATTTCTTCACTTGCAAGAAATAAACCCTTGAGCTTGAGCGTGAGCAAAGTGCGCAACCAGCCGACTTAATAAAAGTCTTGTGCTTTTTAGTCTAAAAAACTAAATACAATACCGAAAACACTCGACATGTCAACAAAACATAAACATAACATCCTCCCAAACCCATATCAAGCTTATTAAAAAACCTCGAAAGCATAAACACTCATTCAAAGTACCTGGAAGTTCCCGCCTCCTCAGCACGAGCTGACAGATAAATGTAACACGCCAATGGAGGCGGGACTTAAGGCAGAACAGCCAATCTTCAGCCGGTCTCACTCAAAGCCGGTGTCGTGTTCGAGAGGGCGGGGGAGAGGAGGAGCCGCAGCGAGCGCACACACACAGAGAAACGGAGGGACTGTAGTAAAGCGTTTGTGCAAAACTGCGGAAAAACTGCAGAAAAAGTGCGGGTGTTGAACCCTCTCACTGGGAAAAGTGTGGGTGTTAAAACACCCACATCCCCCACGGGTGCGACGCCCCTGACGCAATCGTATACGACAGTTCTGGGAGGTAATAATAACAAACCACTATGACGACAGACTTTGCTTAGGCATTTCAGATGCTGTGCAATGAGATCGGTTCGCTGGATAGTCCAGTTATGTCATCCCATCGCAAAGTCATGTTTTTTCTGATGCGCATCAGGAATTTATTCTGTAATGTGCTTCCATCGTAGTTTATGCACATATTTTCATATCAGATAAAAAAAAAGTATCAAAGTCAATTGAGCGCACATGTTTTTTTATGACAAATTATTAAATTAGCTAGTCATTCAGGCAACCTACTAATTAAAAATATGCACTTTGCATTTAGCATTCTGCTTAAGGCCAGTTCACACTGTCCCAACAAACATTCTGCTGGTTGTTTGGGTTAGAATGTCAGGAAACACATTGTCATTTTCACACCAACCCAACAAACACCAACAGGGTTTAACCACACTGACGCAACCAATTTGGTATTCATTAAGGCAGTGTGAACTAGCCTTGTCATAGGCTTAGTTTACCCAAAAATGTATATTGCATCATCATTTACTCAAGCCTGTATTACTTTTTTTCACAATGAGGTGGTAAGAAAGAAAAAGTTATGATGAATGTCCACGCTGCTCTTTTGCAAAACCAAAGTAAATGAAAACAGTTGCTGGATTCTAGAAAATCTTCTGAAGCCTGACAACAAATTATATGAAAATGTAGTCTAATCTCTCCAAATGAAGCAAGTATCTTTACAAACAAAAAATGGGCCCAAAATGGCTAAAAATTAAGCTTTTAACTGCCTCAACCAAAAATGATTGGTCTGGAAATTAGCTAAATAAGCAAATGCACTATTTAAAAAGCCATTGCTCTCTCAGAAAACCATCAACGACAGAATGAAGTTTTTGGCAGAATATGGGAAGTTGTGGGAGTGATGAATCACAATGAAGCAAGTTGCATAAACGTTTAGTCTTTAGGTTAATTAAAGACTTAAGACTCTAGCATCAATATTTGACCAATGTTTAATAAGTGACAGTAATTTATTAATTTGTCTAGGAAGTGCACAGCAATCATGCTGAATCTAACTGGTTTACCATTTCACATAAAAAGCGAACACATGCACCTGCAAGAATGCACAAAACATCTCCATTAAAGGGATACTCCACTTTTTTTGGAAATAGGCTAATTTTATAACTCCCCCAGAGTTAAACAGTTGGGTTTTACCGTTTTCGAATCCTTTCAGCCGATTTTCTGATAATCAGAGGAATATCAGTAACCAGACAGTTTCTGGTCTCATTGACTTCCATAGTATATATTTTTTCCTACTATGGAAGTCAATGAGACCAGAAACTGTCTGCTTACTGATATTCTTCTAATTAATATCAGAAAATCGGCTGAATGGATTCGAAAACGGTAAAACTCAACTGTTTAACTCTGAGGGAGTTGTAAAATTAGCCTATTTCCAAAAAAAGTGGAGTATCCCTTTAAGGCTTTTAAGTCCAAAGTCTTAAACATTTAGAAAAATTTTGATCAAAATATCATATGTTTACATCACATTTCTTTAGAAAGAGCTCCAATTATGGAAATGATGCGATCTGAGGAGGTTTGAGCGAGGTCTCGTCTAACTATACTGTTATCCTTTCAGCCAGAGAAACAGAGGGAGCTCACAAACAGAAAATAGGAGTTATATGAATTAACCGGAGTGCATGTTTTTTTTTATGACACACACGGACACATTAGTCTGGTATTAAAAAAAGGCACAGAGAAGAGACAGATGAAACCAAAAAACAAATAAATACACAATTATAATCATGATTTGTCTATGCTCTTCAAGCTGTCTTTGGTATTTTCCAGAAACATGTGGAAATTTATTATCGCAAGATTCGCAACGGTTAGCAAGTAGCCTTTAGAATTGCATATAAATACATTTCTGCCTCATACGGTGATCAGAATCCCCATTAGATCGTAAGGAAGTTATTTCAAACACTCGCTGGTGTCTGAAAGTGAGTTTTGAGCTTAAAATGATTTAAAATGTCTTAAATGTTGAAGTTGGCTGGTAGCCTGAGATAATAATATGGGAAATGAGCAGCGGTGTTGACCGTCTCCTGACTCCAGTGATTTGTGATTGAAATGGTCAAGACCATTAGAAGTCCACAAAATATTTTGCCTTCGCCCTTTTTTTGTGTGTGTATATACACACACAAAATATATATATAAAAAAAGTGTTTTTTGGTATCATATTTGATAAACCAGGCTTTAATGGCTCATGCTAGAGGAGAATATGTAGCTCATACTCGAGGAAAAAAAGAGTTCAAAGTGTGTGTCCTTCTTTGTGTCAATTCTTTCAAGCAAAAGAACAGATGGAAGTCAAGGCCAAAGAAGCAGGCTTGTAATTACAGGCCTCTTTAATCTGTTATGGCCACTGTAATCGCCATGTCTGATCACAGGAAGGGGCATTTTAGAGCGACTCCCACCCAAGTGCATGCTGGTTCGCAAACTGCCTGGGTTAAGGGACAGCCTAGGATCTCCTCCAGGAAAAATAATGAGTATTTGTAGGATTTACTGATGTGGTTTTACTAGAGGATGCCAGCGAGAAAAGGATTATGGACTTGTGGCGTAATCTAGGTACTGGCATGAGCAATGCTAACGCCACTTTCCAGGACATATGTTAAGGCTGAGCTGAGCTAGCCGTGGTAAAGTCTCGTCTCTCGCACTGGCCTCTGACCTCGATTCCGTAACCAGAGACATCTGGGGGGTTATTGTGTCCATTTCCATGGCAACCCTCAATGACGCCCAGGCACAATTTAAACGTACAGTGGCCCCAAAAAGTAGTTGGATGCTCAAACCACATTTAAATGCCTGAATATCATTACAAATTTGTCAATCAAGTGGCCCTGAAAAACAAGTCGTTTTTAATGAATCTCAAGAGTACCCAATTTGAATAATTCTGAGAAATCCTTCACTGAATGAACTCAGTAAATCCATCATTTAGTACTGACTCAACATCTGACTCACTCAATGAACTGCAAGTCATTCCTTTCAGTCGGTCTCAAAAGGAAGCAAGTTTATTGTACTTAATGTTGGTGCAAAAGTCAAAAACAGTCAAAGTTAGCGGTGGTCTGGCTAGTCAATAAAGAATATGATGTTATTCAGCCCAGGCTGAGGAGGACAGTGCCCATGATATGACGATCTGCCCTGGATGGCACCACCCATATCCAGACTCACTGACTCATCGAAGAGAAGCCACACCTATGAAGGCCACGGAACAAACTTCTAGATTAGAAAAGCTGAAACACGCATACCGGTAACCTCAGTCTGGTTCTAAAGTAGTTTACAACTTTTATCTGAGAATTCTGAATGTTCTCACAGCACTGTCTGGCACAGAGGAAATGATTTAAAAACCACATCGGCCAAAGTGGTCAAGTATGAAAAAGAATCCAGGTCACTATCTGGTTATTAGTAGACAGCTAACAATAGAGTTGAACACCTATTAAATAAAAAATAAAAATTTTCTTCCATTTTATTACTAGTTTTGCTACTATTGTGGGGAAAAAATAAAATTTCCACTGAAAAAAAACAACAACAAAAAAAACGAAAGGTAATGAACAAAAAAACGATGTGCTTGCATCAAAACTGGCGTATACGTTCATTCTACCATTTCCATTGCAACGGCATCACTCGAAACACCCTAGCATCATGATGGTGACTTCTGCACAGATAGCCCAATCACATACTTATAAAATAAAATCAAGGACATTAGTATTTTACATCTAGTGCTACATTTTTCAGTGTCTCTATAATAACTCTTTTCACTTTTCAAGTTCTGCTGTAGGCCTTTTATATCACACTAAAATCAGATGTATTGTTCTGTACACAATACCAACATCCTCCACAGAGAAGCCATGCTGGAACAGTGGGCAGCAATCTTCACACTTGTCCTATTATATAGAAAACTCAAATCTGCAGTGCACTTGGTTTGCTGAAGACAGTGCTTGAGTCATGTAGGGCAGAACGCTGAGCGACAGCTAACAAGTGCCATAGAATTGGCCTAGCTCAATAGAAGAGCACCTAAACTCAACAGAAAACCAGCCAGGAGATGGAAGAACTAAAAATGACTCCTGGAACAAACATCAATACATTTCAGTACCAGAGCGCTTGCTTTACTATACTTAATTTGTGTATCAATTTCATATTTGTGTGCATAGCAGTAATGGTCCACCCTCTGTTCAAGCCAGGTGGTGTGTGTTCATTAATGCATCCTTGTCAGAAGTCCACCTTGTCCACGAAGGTTACAGAAGCACGCCGTCTTGCATTCCAAAAGAGGAACTGCTGCTGGCCAAACATGCAAATTGGGCTCTGGGGTATTTTAATCACATACAAAACATGTTACAGAACAGAGATTTTACTTGAATGCATGTGTGAAGCATCTCAATAATGCTTAAATGTAAGTGTCTCAATGGAACAGTTAAAATAAATTAAATAAAATTGTCGTCATCAATTGATCACTCATGTTGTTCCAAATCCTGACTTTGTTTCTGCTCATTTCTATACAATGACATTGGGACAGACGCACAATTCAGTGTATAACAAAATTTATTTGAGTAATTTCAGTCTGTTTGCTATACAAAAAACTATGTATGGTTTCAGAAGACTTGAAATAGTCTTCCTGTCTGAATCACAAATAAGCCAAGAACCGTGCAAAAAGTTGCAATTTCAAGTTAAAATTGATTACCAAATTGTCGTCATTTTAGTATCTGCTGTAAAAGAGTAAGCAGTTGAAGCCTATTGAATGTCATTTTTATATCATCGTCTGTAAACGATATAGTTTTATACGGGGAAAACTATATACATAACATTAAAATAACACAAATTAATACCCAAACATGTTCCTGCTGCTGCAGCAGTTTCAAATGATATAAAACTAGCATTTTGTTATTCACTTGCTTGCACACTTGAGTTATCGGTAACTTAAAATGGATATTTTAGTATATTAAAGTTGAATGCTTTGACAAGTAATTGACTAGTGCTTTCTAGAATAAATGATAAACATGGTACATTGATCAGTAAAATGTACATAAAAACAGGGTTTTTCCTGGCTCAAAATGAGGCGGAGGTGGTAAAATCGTAACACTAGGGGGGTCCGGGGGCATGCCCCCCCGAGAGAAATTTTTTTACATTTTAAAGATAAATTCATTAATCTGGTGCACTTTGAGTCACTCGAATCTGTTGTTAAAAATAAATAATAATCCACCCGCCAACCACCCATATTCTTTGATTTAGATATCTGCATCTGATCATCACATTACAATTATTCAATTAAGCATGATAATATGGTAACATATCACACAATTAACATTTATTTAAATTAAAAGTTCTTCTTTTGGCAAAATTACATTTTCTTTATAGCCTAAACAGAGGCTTTACTCCCTTTAAACTTATTGTCAATGTTTCATTTTTGAAAACACTCTTATCGGAATAATTTTTTGTACCTTTATAAAGGGCATTTTCCCCCTAATTTTATTTAATGTATGCTCTAAATTTCATTTAAAATTCTTACATTTTATCAATACATTCAATTAAAATAATAAGACACTAGGCTGTTACCAATCAAATTAAATAATTTACATTGAAAAATTATAACTGTATTAAATGAGATTATTTTGAATATTTTTTGAATATACAAGGAATGTTGAAAAGAATGATACTTTGAAACTAAACCGCCAGTAGGAGGGGGCAGGCGGCCGTCTTAATGAGCGAGTCATTGAGTCGTTAATGTAAACGATTCCTTCAAACGGCTGATTGATTCAGAATGAGGCGGTTTAATAATGGGCAATTGAATCTTTGACTCAAGCGATTAGTTCAAAACGCTGAATGATTCAGTAATGAATCATGGATGAATGTTGCTGTGAGACGCGATATGGTTCTGTTGTTTGGAACTATTTTCGCTGCTAAAACAGAACAAAAACAGTCTAAAAATGTAAGTAACTTAATTTTAACTATTTGTTTATTGAACTTATGAAATTAATATCTCGGTTTCAATCGTGATGGCATTCAGGAAAACAGCACTCTGGTCGTGTGTAGCCTATATATTGTTTCTTAACTATAATTAATGTTATAAATAACTGCGCGAGACTCAACAGCGCAACTTTGTTTCCGTCCGTGCATTAGGTACCATGATGGGAGTTCCGTGTCTTTATTACACTCGTTTAGCTGTCATCAACCCTCGATTGAATGGAATGTTTTTATTACTCGGCCCGCTCGACCCGCGGATTATGATCCGTGCAGCACTATCGGCAAACTACACGGTTAGAGAATGGACACAAGCGGGAATCACGACAGAACTGTCACGGTGGATAAAGTGTATATGAGCACGTGACTGTCTGTCCGAGTTTTGTCGAGAGGCGGAGGCGGCACGAAATTTGATGGAGGCGGCCGCCTCATAATTGTCTATGCAGGAAAAACCCTGTAAAAAGATTTTAAAGTCTAATTGAAAAGGAGTACATACTCTTCACAGTGTTTGAGGACGGGGCAAAGTAAGTATGATTCGTGTGCAGGAAGTAAAACTGGAGTTATTGATAACTCGTTTCAAGAATTTCAGAATTGGTTCTGTTTTGTCGTTTGATTAACATTAAAGGGTACATATCATGCTTTTAAATCTTTCCTTTTTACATATAAATCATATATTTGTGGTCTATATAAAGCAGAACTGCAATGCTTGGGTCTGAATTCCTCATTATTATAGCTCCACAGGCCACTTTTTCTACCGCTTTTCTGATGTGCGTCTGAGATCAACTCGTTTTGGTGCGGTCTCTTTAAATCCAAATGCGACACTTCATACCCCGCCCCCTCTCCAGCTCGCAGAGGTGACACTCGGTTCAGCTCCACCCCGTTCGGCAATTTTTGTAGTTTTATAGAGATGCGATTATCTAGCCTAGCTGAACAGAAACTTTTTATTCACATGTTATTAACAAAATGTCAAAAACGGAAGACTTGTCCATCAAGCCTAACATGTTCGAGCCACAGTCGGAGCGAGATGAAAATAAAGAAGACGAACCTGCAGAACAACGTCTTCATATGGATGTATCGCAATGGTGTGGTTACTGTATTTACAGTAAGTTCTGCATCCATGCCCACTACTACAATACTGCATGATTTACAACGACTATTTAATACTCACAAAACAAAATATAAGTTATATTATAAACAATTAAAGAAAAGTCGATTATTTCTCTTAAAACAAGCACACTAACAAGACAACTGCTAAACCATGACCACCGAGTGTTTTAAGAAGAGTAGTAAGTTACGTTATTTACAGCTTACCGAAGTGCTTTGTTCGTCGTCTCCAAAGATAGAAGGAACTGACCCCTCAATCAGACGAAGTCTATCGGCAAATCCTTCTTTATACTGGCGGAGGTTGCTGAAGTGACGTTGGTTATCCATGAAGTGCTTCGCGCACACAAACATGACTTTACTCACAGATGTGGGGACATTTCCGTGAAAAATAAAACTCAAACAGGCACTTCGAAGAGGTTCTGATGCTGGCAGACGGTGTAATGAAGCATGTGGGTTGCTACATCCAACAACCGAACATGTTGACGTAACTTACCCTCTCGTAACTTCTGCATACTTGGACTACAAAATTGCAGCGAGAAATAAAAATGGCGGATTGCTCAAAGTGTTTGGCCGGAAGTCGATGTCCTTTTTTGGCAGTTCCGCTGCAAATACTTTGACGTAATAGTTCACAAAACGTCATAGATTATAGAAAAATCTAAACCGGTTGAAAAATGTGACCAAAACGGAATATAAAGATATCAACGAAGTTCCCGAAGAGACTGATTTCAACTTTTCTGTACTTATAAACACTCCAAATATACAACAAAAGGCATTTAAGGGCTAAAAAAGTAGATTTAGCATGATATGTCCCCTTTAATGACATCGACAGCAGCAGATTTTATAGGCAGCTGTCACTTTAAGACCTAATGAACAGATCCAATATAATGATCCACATCCGATTTCTTTCTCAACTGTTTACATTAACTTACGACATAACCGACTGTGTTTATGAGAATACTTGCACATACAGGTATTTTAAAATAATTATGTGTATATGCGTCTGATCAAGCGCAAGGAGATGCGAAAGAGGATTCAATTCGGTGTTCGCCCGCTAATCAAAACATGCCTTTCTGTGTGCGCGTGATTCGAGTGTGTGTGGCTGTGTGCTAAGATAACAGAATCGTATTCTCTTTCCTTGTATGTGTAAAATCACATAAATGTGTAAATTGTGAAGAATAAACGCATGCAAATGATAAACTATTACGGTTAAATTTAGCTATTAATCTGAGTATCACGTGCCGAACCATATGGATCAACCAAAAATCTTATTTTATGGTATATGTTTTTGTCTTTTTGACATGACCGAAACAGTTTAGAGTTTGACCGCCATTGGTCACGGTCTACTTTCATTGAAAATACCATTCTGCTAAACTTCTCTTTTCATGTTCCACTTTAAAAAGAAAGTCATAAGGGTTTGGAACGAGCATGATGATGAGTAAATCAACTATATGACACATTCTTTGGATTTGGGGTAAAACACAAGGTCTCTGGATGTCACTCCGATTGAATCCAGACAGAGAAAGATCAACATTTCTACATGGAGGCTATAAAACAGCAGCGCGACCTGCCCTGGCCCTGGAGGAGACGATCGACTTCACGACACTCCTTACATGCTTCACATGCCTCTCTCTCTCTCACACACACACACACAGAGAGAGAGAGAGAGAGAGAACATGAGAAAGTGGGGCAGTGGCTGTCCTGGTTAGAAAGACCCACTCCCACCATCTGCTGCTGCATCACTGCAGAGACACAGTCATTCACAGGAAGTGCCTTCATCCCGCGCTCAGGCATGATGTCGAGGAAGAAGAGAGGGAGGAAGACGCACACACGGTAGCCTGCAGGCCGGACTGTCAAGCCGGGACTTGAACACTAGACCGATTGGTTTCCTATCTGAGTCATCTTGTTCTGTAGTATCGGTGCGACTGGAAGCGTGCTCGGTCATGCGGAGGAATACGGTTGCCATTTTACATCAAACCTGACGGGCAGCCTTTACATTAAATGTGGCACAACCTGTCGAGCAACTTTTTCTGAAATTACACCTTGATAAACATCTTGATTATGCCGCTTTGGAGCAGTAGATCTCACATGTGGCTCGGTCTTAGACACTTCGAAATCTAACAGGTGTTTTTGTGTCTCGAGAGAAATATTGGTTAGAAAGACAGGGGTTAAACAACATGACACTGTTTGCAAACATCTGACGTAAATAATTACAGAGTGTCACTTTTTTTTTTAAATGTTCCTTACAGTCTGTAAATCAAGAGTGCACTGAACTCTCTTGACAGAGGAGGATCATTAAGCGCCGCTGAACACTTAGAGAAATTCCAGTCATACTGATAAACGCTCAATATACAAATAATTTGCCTGATCATAAATACATAATTCCTTCTCTTTTTGATTTAAGCTTTTTCACACATTTATGTAGTATGACTTGTAGTAAGTAAAACTTTTATCTAGTAAAACTTACATTTAAAAACGAATCTCATTCATTCAAATAATAATAATAATATATATTTAAAAATAAATAATTTATGAGTTAAATAAAATAATGTAAATAAATAGAAAAAATAAATAAATTACGTATAGTAATGAATATTTAAAGAAATTATATACATATAAATTATTTTATTATATAAATGCAATAAAAAAGCTAGTCAAAAAATTATCTGCCAGATCATGAACACATAAATCATTCTCTTTTTGATTAAAAAATATTTCTTAATTTAATTAACAATAATTATTCTAATAAAATACATTATGTATACTAATATTCAAAATAATTATATACATACTTTTATTATATGAATGCAATTAACATAAATAATATAAACTTAATAAAGACCGAATGTTAATATTACAGCAATATATTAATTGTTTTTTGTTTAATAAGCTATTTATAAACAAATGAAAGATTACCAATATAAAAAGGCTTTATTTAAATATTAACAGTTGGATGATGTTAAATGATAAATTATATTTTAAGCAGTTCTGTCCAATCAGTTTTCAGGTCTCAAATTCGAATAAGCAATATGATTTTAGAGTTTCACCAGAAAAAGAAAAAGAAAAAGAAACTTCCTCACTTTGAGGAAGCAGATTTGATGAGATACGAGAAACAATGATCTATAAAACATGACTAGCTATAGCTCGATGATCTCTCGTTTTCCGATTTGACACGACAAGTTTATGAAAACACAACGAGTTGAACGTGTTTCATATAATCACAGTTTATCGTCAAAACAATCAGAAGTGTCGTTCTAAAGACAAGACAAATCTCACATCCTCCTTTTGAAGTTTGAGACAATTCTGGTGGATATGAGCAAACTTCATTTGTCCAAGTTAAACAGTATCTAGACACACCCTCAATGTAAACGACACAAATCCCGTACACGATTACAAATCTGATCTACAACCACTTAAATAAGATCAGGCTTTTTAAAAGATCGCCCTTAATGTGCTCGAAATGTTCTCCCACAAGCGGTTCGTCCCTGCTTTTCCATTTTACAACCAGATTTCCTGTCCGATCCCCACAGCAGTGTTGGAGATCCGCGAGTAGAACAGAAACATGCGCGCGCTTACCTGAACATAATTATTCTCACAGTAGTCCGCGACCTCGTAAGGTTCTGGTAACTCTCCACGAGAGCTCGTTTACCGGCTGGAATTTCTTCCTCTAGTAACATCTGCAGCTCTGCCATCTTACATGTCTCCGCAGAGCTTCCTACTCCTCGTCTCTGGGATTTGATTGAGAGCTCAAGCTCAGCCCTGGTGAATTCGTAGTCGTTCTTTTGAGTCGAATCTCGATTGAATCGTTTCGCAAAACAGGACTCAACGGTTGTATACAATTTGCGTGCCGGACTGAATCAGTTAGAATCTGAATCTCGAGCCAACGACTCACTAAACCATTGAACCGAGACATGCGCGACTCGTAATGAGCTTTGGAGTGAACCGAGCAGGCAGGAATTACAAAACACACTGGAAATATGTTGAATATGTTGATTATATGACAGATTAATCAACACGCATACGAAAAGGAGTTAGTTATAACTTGCACAAAACATGAGAAATGGTGATTGTATAGCCTAATCTAATCCGCATTAGCCTACATTTAGGTTCATATGAGAGTTGTAGCAAATGGGATATATTACATTACAATATACAACCCTATTGCCTACCTATAACTCCATAGAGAAAGTAATACCAATTAAACAGAAACATGTGTCAACATATGGTTTAATAATGAGGATTTTAAATGTAATGCCAGGATCTCAGGGACACGTGGTGACGTAACTACGTATTGACGCAAAAGAATCAGTGATTTTTTTTTTAAACAGTTCGTTGCAAAGATCTGTTCAAAAGAACCGATTCTATGAAATGAGTCTGATCCCCCCTGGCCTCGCTTTCGTCACAGCGTCAACTATCAACACAGCTGATACAGTGTTGCTGAGCGAATGGAACGTTGGGATTTGTAGTGTTACAATTCGTTTAGTAACGAGGGACGGAACGCTTTGATGTGTTTCATTAAGTGCTACAGTGTTATCTTCGCGTCGATTGCGCATATATTAAACGTATTTGTTTATTTAGAAATGTGCGTCAAAATATTGCTAGGCAGTTTCAAAGTTCGTAGCTAGGTAAGGGTTTTATGTCATAAACCCCCTTGGGTAAGCTTACTTCGATGAACTACATTACCCAGAATGTTACGTGTGTAGGTTAAGAACTATGGTATTTGTAGGATTTAAACACCGTTGTTGCAAAACCCTCGGCAGTTTCGTTCTCTATAGAAACTACAATTCCCAGTAAACACACGAGGAAGGCTTTCGTATGTTGACTGTCAGGTACGTATTCATGAGGTCGTAGTCTCACCAGCACAGCAGGTAGAGCAGCAAATGGTAAAGTATCAAATGCTAGTGCTTCGTCGCTTCGATGATTTCTATGCAGGTTGATCTAGAAATATCACATTAAATAGTATTCGGTGCACTTTCAGTCATGTCTTGCTTGTCCTTCAGGATTTGTCGAGACATAATGGGTTGTTTTTGGCTTTGTTTACTTCTTTTGGAATGATAAATAGTCGTATGAACTTGTAATGAGCAGCTTAGATTTACTGTGACAAATGCAAGGAAAATGCATTTCATAAATAGGGTAATATGTCATGTAACTTTGCTTGTAGGTTTGATCCAGATCTTGCTGTAGCGGTTAGATGGTCATGATGGAGGGTGACAACAAACCAGTCTACGAGCAGAGGTTCAATGCTGCTGTCAAAGTCATCCAAAGTTTACCTTCAAACGGTGAGTAGATAGGTCAGTCATTCAGGTAGTGTGTTATTGCAGCAGTGCACGCGACCCCTTACCTACTTTCATTTGATCGCCGCTCTTTCATAATCAAATTACAAATGATCTCGGGCTTCTACGGTCAACGCGATTAGCCTACATTCATCTGGGTTTAGACGTGACAGCTCATGTGCCACTAGCCCTGATCACTGTCATCGTGTGCTGATTGATGATGTGTACCATATGACAACATGCTAAAAACATGTTTATGGTATTTCTATGTAAATGGATAGTTCAACCAAAAAATTAAATTCTGTCTTCATTTACCACAAACCAATATGCTGTTTGTTTATGTATTTAGGTATGTTGTGTAACACAAGATAAGTTCTTTTTTAAGAATCGATAATGCCTTTAAAACAACACGAGGATGTGTAAATGATGGCATTTTTTCTTTTTATGTGAATTCACATAATTAGGAATGAATTCATGGTTCAGAATGGATCATATTTATATATACACACACACACACACACACACACACACACACACACACACAAACACATATGTATATATATATATAGTAAAGTTGATATTACTTTAGAATTTATAAAATAGTATGTATTGTATATTAAAAACATGTCGTTATTTATATATGTGTATGTATGTGTGTGTGTGTATATATATATATTTACTTGACAAATCTCTTTTATTGCACTATTTTTTGTTTTTCAATCAGGTTCTTTTCAGCCTTCCAATGACATGATGCTGAAATTTTATAGTTACTACAAGCAAGCAACACAAGGCCCCTGCAAGATCCCCCGTCCAGGATTCTGGGACCCCGTTGGCAAAGCCAAATGGTATTGAACCTGCTGAATGTCCATATTTGTACATTTATAAAGAAATGTTTAGTTATAAATGTTAATCGCTTTTTAAAGGTGAAGTGTATTTTTTAAGTAAGGGATAATGTACATCAAGCCTGTTGTTCTCTCAGAATAACCCCCGACAGGGTGATGGTCTTAATCAGCCTGAAGGGGGTTATTCTGAGAGAAAAGTAAATAATTAGACATTAAATATTGGTCTGAGTTGAAATATTTTCAAGGTCTTTAAAGCTTCCGTGGAGAGAGACGTTGCTAGCACAGCAAATTCAAACTAGACGGCCATTTTAGAGATACGGTATACGGTCATACCACTTATTACACAGATAAGAGATATTGATTTCAGATTAAACTGTTTTAAAAGCGTACCTGTTTGTAACTCATAATCCAACAGTGTACAAAACAATAGTCACAAAATGCCAGCAGCTGCGTTTGTATGAAACAAAGAGCGAGTCCTCGATACTGGATGGCATAATTAAACAACTGCATACAAAATATTGATTCGACAAAATTTTAATATTTTATTAGCAAATGCAAAAATTCCAAGAAGAAAAACCGTTCCTAACAAGCGTATAGCACTGCTGACTGTTGTCAGCGGTTATTATCGAGGAATAACATACCGCTGGATGGCGTGGTTGACCAATCAGAATCAACAATTCCACAGAGCTATGTAATAATTACTGTTAATTTGGCCCTTTTACAGTCTTGATTTTAAAAAAACTTGACTTTTTTCATATATTTGACATTTTTGCAGTTCCACCTGGTCTTACTATTGATGCTAAAATAACATTAATTGTTCTCTTTCATAGGTTCTCTCAACGCTGCGGAAAGCGCAGTGGGATATTCTCTGAATGTGCCGATTGTCTGAAGCCTTATAGAATCACGCCAATTCATTGGCTGATGGCGTCCGCGCAATATGGCTCCGCCCCGACGCTCTTACGTCGCATCATACGTATTCGCGCGCGCGCCATCTGCTCCTCAGATTTCTCTGCCTTCAGAACGAAGCGGTCACGTTTGCCCTTCGCTCGTGATTTTTCTGAGCTACAATTACATCTAGGATTATTCTCGGCGCTTCTGCGACTGTTCAAGCGGAACTCTGTTTCTCCTTACGGTGAAGCTGCCATGGATTACAGACGCTGTACTCCGCCATGTGCTCGTTACATCGCTAACGACGACCCACACAGTAAGTGCGTTAAATGTTTGGGTTTTTCACATGCGCGTGAGGCAGTTATAGGATCGTCTAAATGCAAATTCTGTGAAAATTTGTTGCTCAAAACCCTCAAATTGCGGCTCGCGGTCTTTGAGAGGGAATCATTCGTCTCCCCCTGTCGCGCTCCCGAGGCCTCTCGAGGATCCGCGACCTGGGGTTCGGATGTAGAGCTTGAGGATGCGGAGTTCGAGCAGACGAGCCCCGCTCTTTCTCTCCCTCCCTCCCCTCGGCACGCGCGAGACATGCCAGTCGAATTTTCACACGATTATTTGCGCCCCAGCCCGGGAGCATGCGACGCGGTTTCTTTCGGGCTGGAGGATATACTTTTTACCGAGGCTTCCGACTCCGAGGATTTCGGGCCTACTCTCGCCGACGAGGTTATTCCGCCGAGCGGCCAGGAAGCGCGGCCTACTGCGGCCTACGCGGAGCTCGTTGACGTGCTTTCGCGCGCTACGGAGAAGCTCACTATTGATTGGCCCGACGAGCCACGTGAGTCTCAGTCGTCGAAACTCGACGAAAGGCTTCTCAGTGGCCCTAATTCTAGGCCTCAACGGAGGAAGCTGCCATTTTTCAGTGATCTGCATCATGAGATCTCCAGATCCTGGAAGCAGCCTTTCTCTTCGCGCCTCACTAATGCGGCTGCTGCTGATTTCACCAACCTGGTAGGTTCTGTGGAACAGGGCTATTCCGCCATTCCGGCGATTGAGGAAACTCTAGCCGACCATCTTGCTCCGTCGTCTGCGCCGTCCTGGAAGTCGCGCCCCCTTCTCCCTTCTAAAGCATGTAGGACTACTTCCTCTCTCATTGGGAAATCCTACATGGCGGCTGGGCAGGCAGGCATGACCCTGCACACTATGGCCATTCTTCAGGCCTACCAGGCGGACGTCCTGAAGGAAATGGACGAGGGTGACGGTGTGACCCCTGAAGCGGTCAAGGAGCTTCGTAAGGCTACGGATTTAGCCTTAAGAGCCACCAAGCATACCGCACGTGCTATAGGTCGCTCTATGGCTGGTTCTGTTGCGGTGGAGCGCCACTTGTGGCTTAATCTCACGGAGATCCGTGATAAAGAGAAGGTTTTCCTCTTGGACGCCCCCATTTCTCAAACAGGGTTGTTTGGTGAGGCGGTCAACACAGTGGTTGAGAAATTCCGCTCCTCCAAATCCCAATCGGCCGCGTTCAGACAGTTCATGCCCAGGAGGGCTAGGGAACCTTCTGCTCCCCCCCCGGTGCGACCCAGAGAACGTCCCTCTCATAGACCGGAGTTCTCTTCCAGAAGAAGCGAACCAGGGCATCCCCCACCTGCCACGGTTTGGGGAGCCCGCGGTCGCCCGTTTCCCCGTCAACGGCCTCACAAGCGCCTCCAGTTGAAGCGGTCCGACAAACCGACTGCTCCGGCGGCGCAGAGCCGTTCCTGACCCTCCGGTCAGAAAAAGGAGAGCTCCTCTGGTTCCTCAGGGTTGGGTCAGACCGCGCAAGCGTTTCTGCCCACCTCCCAGCTCTCCTTTCCTTGCCCTGTCACCTTCGCCACTCAGAGTGTCTCGAAGTGCAGGCCATATTTCACCTTCTCTACTCAGTATGGTGCGGGAGGAAGGAGACGCTTTCGGCTTTCTCCCCTCACCCCCCACGCTCTCTATAACTACCGGCCGCATCCTCGGAGGCACTTTCCGTTTTCCTCCGAAGCAGGCGGACCTGGTCACCATGACCCCAATCTCGATGCCTCCCATCACGTGCCAGGACGCCGATGGCCCTCCTGCACAGTCAACCTCTTTACCCCAGGAGAGTCAACACGGCACCCTTACTCAGGTATGTCGTCTGCATTACAACATCCCTCCTCCTCTGTCACATTTCCTTCCAGAGTGGGAACGCTTACCAGGGGTATCGTCCTGGGTTCTTCGCACAATTCGGTTCGGCTACACTCTTCAGTTTTGCCGCAATCCCCCCTGTTTCAACGGGGTGTTTCCTACTGTAGTAGACAGCGCCGCTCAGGCTTCTGTACTGCAGCAGGAAATCTCTTCCCTCCTTCTCAAAGGAGCAATAGAGGAGATTACTCCAGGGGAAACCGAGCGGGGCTTTTACAGCCGTTACTTCCTGGTCCCGAAGAAGGGCGGCGGTTTGCGTCCCATACTGGACCTCCGCCGACTGAACTTCGCCCTTTACAAAGGGAAATTCAAGATGTTGACGCTGAAAGCTATCATATCTCAGATTCGGCCAGGGGATTGGTTCGTGACAATAGACCTAAAGGATGCTTATTTTCACATCCAGGTTGTACAGCGACACAGGCAATTCCTCAGGTTCGCCGTTGGAGAAAGGGCGTTCCAGTACAGGGTCCTTCCCTTCGGCCTATCTCTAGCTCCAAGGACATTCACAAAGTGCATGGATGCAGCTCTGGCCCCATTGCGGCTCCAGGGCATCCGTGTTCTAAATTACCTGGACGATTGGCTCATTTTAGCCCAATCCAGGGAGCTAGTGGCCCACCACAGAGACGTCGTTCTGAGTCATATCCAGTCTCTCGGTTTGAGGTTGAACTCGGAGAAGAGTGTTCTTGCTCCGGCTCAAAGCACCGTTTTCTTGGGGGTGAACATGGATTCCGTTCTCATGCAGGCCCGTTTGGCCCCTGCACGGATTTCCAGCTTGACGACATGCTTGGCTCGTTTTTCACTAGGCCATCATGTGTCTGTGGGCACCTGCCGCAGGATGCTGGGCCTTATGGCTGCGGCCTCCTCCGTGCTACCACTGGGCCTACTCCACATGAGACCCTTCATGTGGTGGGTGAAACTCTCAGGGGTTCGACCCTCCGGGTCAACCCTTCGCCTACTGAAGGTATCGCGCAGTTGCTTTCGAGCCCTGTCAGTTTGGCGGGACCCTCTTTTTCTCCAGATGATTACGACGGATGCCTCTCTCACCGGCTGGGGAGCGGTTTTCGAGGGCAGACCAGCGTGTGGGGTCTGGACCGGAGAGGCTCTCTCCTGGCACATAAACTGCCTGGAGTTAAGGGCCGTTTTTCTGGCTCTGCTTCATTTCCTCCCTCTTCTGGAGGGTCACCATGTCATTGTCAGAACGGACAATATGGCAGTGGTGTCTCATGTGAACCGGCAGGGAGGTTCTCGGTCGCGCACCCTAGACAGGCATGCGCGTCACCTTCTCCTGTGGTCTCAGAGCAGATTCCTATCTCTAAGAGCGGTTCATGTCCCAGGGGTTCTGAACCTCGCAGCAGATTTTCTGTCGAGACAGAAACTCCGATCGGGAGAATGGATGTTGAACCGCCAGACGATGGCTCTAATCTGGAAGGTTTTTGGAGAGGCGGAGGTGGACCTCTTTGCATCTCAAAAGTCATCCCAATGCCCTCTTTGGTTCTCCCTGAGTCCCCCGGCCCCATTGGGGATAGATGCGTTCGCTTACCCTTGGCCAACGCAGAAACTCTATGCCTTCCCGCCCATCAAACTGATCCCGGCGGTCTTGGCCAGAGTGAGAGAGAGCGGAGTCCGCCTCCTCCTGGTAGCTCCGTTCTGGCCATCTCAGCCATGGTTTTCGGAGCTAGTTCCTCTACTGGAGTCTCCCCCCTGGAGGATCCCGGTCAGGGAAGATCTGCTGTCCCAGCTACAGGGCAGGATATGGCATCCTCGCCCAGACATGTGGAAGCTGTATGTTTGGCCGATCAGAGGCCGTTAGCATTAAGCTCTGGTCTCCCAACTGACGTTCAGGAGACTATTGCGAGTGCTAGAGCTCCTTCTACAAGGAGATTATATTCTTCCAAATGGAAGGTTTTTGAGACTTGGTGTTTAGCACATGATAAGAGCCCAGTTAACTGCCCTGCTGGTTCAGTACTGGAATTCCTGCAGGAGAAGTTTGCGGCTGGAGCAGCCGCTACCACTCTCAGAGTTTATGTCGCGGCTATTGCAGCGCATAGGGAATCGGATGAGATTCCCCTAGGCAAGTTAAGGTTAGTTTCTGCCTTTATGCGTGGGGTGAAGCGCCTGAAACCGGCTCGCTCCCCTAGAGTCCCCTCATGGGATCTTTCTGTTGTCCTAGAGGGTTTGACGAAAGCCCCCTTTGAGCCCTTGGAGTCAGCTCCGGATAGGATTCTGACTCTTAAGGTTTCTCTTTTGTTAGCTTTGTCCTCATTAAAGCGGGTGGGAGACTTACAAGCTCTTTCTGTTAGCGAGTCCTGCTTGGACTTTGCCCCTGGCCTGGTCAAAGTTTCCTTGAGGCCGAGACCAGGGTATGTCCCCAAGGTTCTTTCCTCAAGTTTCCGCTCTCAGGTAGTTAACCTTAATGCTTTCCACCCTCCTCCATTTTCATCTGAGGAAGATAGGGAGCTTAACTTGCTCTGCCCAGTTCGTTCTCTTAAGATATATGTAGACCGCTCAGGCGGTTGGAGGAAATCTAACCAGCTTCTGGTTTGTTTCGGTGCTAGCTGCCGTGGGCTTGCTGCATCGAAGCAGAGGATTTCTCACTGGGTCACAGAGGCTATCTCGTTGGCTTATGGGGTGCGTGGCTTGCCTTCACCTCTTAACATTAGAGCACATTCCACCAGAAGTGTAGCATCTTCTCAAGCTCTTTTTAGAGGAGCACTTTTGGAGGATATTTGTGTTGCGGCAGGCTGGTCCTCTCCGCATACTTTTGTAAGGTTCTATAGCTTGGATCTTGACATGACCCCGGGTTCCCAGGTTCTTTCTGTTTGAACTCGTTTCGGTCGTTGTCTCTTTTATCTACCAGTCATAAAAGCGCTCTAGCTTGGCGAGTTTGGTAGTCCGTTCCCACTGCGCTTTCCGCAGCGTTGAGAGAACCTATGAAAGAGAACGTCTCTGGTTACTTACGTAACCTATGTTCTCTGAATAGGGAACGAGACGCTGCGTTAGCGGCCAAGCTCCTCGCGCTGCTGACAGTTTCTTTTCGGCAGAGAAATCTGAGGAGCAGATGGCGCGCGCGCGCGAATACGTATGATGCGACGTAAGAGCGTCGGGGCGGAGCCATATTGCGCGGACGCCATCAGCCAATGAATTGGCGTGATTCTATAAGGCTTCAGACAATCGGCACATTCAGAGAATATCCCACTGCGCTTTCCGCAGCGTCTCGTTCCCTATTCAGAGAACATAGGTTACGTAAGTAACCAGAGACGTTTTACTTCTACAATAAACTGCCAAATGTCTTCTTTTAAAGGAGGCCAAACTGAAGTCTATACTCTTAAGTATTCAAAATTTACAACAACTAAAGTCGGAGATGTCATTTTGGGGTCTATGCCAGATTTCCAGTATGAGTCTACATCATTTAGACCAGTGTCAATGACCCACTGAAACTGAACTGTTGCTCTGTTTAAAGTTCAGTGAAATACCAGATCAGTATCAGTAACATCTGAATCCTATTATTAGTAACTTTTTGAAATGCCACTCTGAAAGTTCCGCATTTGTACTTCTGTAAAAATGTATTTTAAAATCGTTGTCGAAAATCTTTAATATAACCGACAGAGAGTCAGATGATCATTAAGGAATTCAGTTTTCACCCACACATACCATTTTATTATGTTTCATGCTGGATTTCTTCCTCCATCTTTTATACATTCGTCAAGAGAGTTGCTTTAAAATGTGCAATCTCCTGATATGGTTGTGTCAGTGTGTGAGATGACAACATCAGTGTTGACATGGAGCTTATCAGTGAAGTGACCCTTCATGTCGCTTGTGTTTAGGGACGCGTGGAATTCTCTTGGAGAAATGGCGAAAGAGGAGGCGATGGCGGCCTATGTGGATGACTTGAAACTGGTATTCTGTTTTGGATTCTTCTGCAGTGTTTGAGAATGTAGCATGTAACGTAATTGTTTGTGTTTCAGCTTTGTTGTAACTTGGTTTTATGTGCTGAACAGATTCTGGAAAGTATGCCTGTAACAAATGAGGTGGAGGAGCTTCTGCAGATCATTGGACCGTTCTATGAGCTCGTTGATGAAAAGAGGAGGATAACGCAAGTGTCAGATTTGAGCACAGGTAAACCGACCAATAGTGCCCTCTCGGGTCTCACACAAATTGTATTTTGGCCAGAAATCAAAAGAAAAAATTATATTTTTTGCTTCTTATTTCTGTTATAAATATATATATTTTTTATTGGATTAGAACTATAATAATCATTTTATAATTTAAGCACTTAAAAAAAACATGGTGTCAATTCCAGACATTTTCACCATTTAATTTGTTGTATTACGGAAATTAGACTTTTAAGGAAAAATGTGCCTAACTGTCATGTAAATAATGTCACAATGCCAAAAAATATAGTATGAAAAATTAGGCTTAATATCCTTAATGTAAAATATACCTTTTTACCCTTCAAATTTGGGGTGAAATATGACTGTACTTTTCTTTGGAAGAAACATCCTCAAAATGTTCTCTTATTTATCAAACTTGTAATAAATCAAAAGTACTGAACATGTAGCTGAAGCAGCAATTCAAATGAACATGAATCAAATCGTAAATAAAAAAAAACTCACATCAAAATAAGTAATTGTTATTAGTTTTTAAATTGGTAAAAATGTCAGTTACATCTGGAAAGCCTGAAGTTTTATATTAATTATATTGTAATAGGAACAATTACAATATAATTATTATAAAACTTCAGGCTTTCCAGATGTAACTGACATTTTTACAAAATTAAAACTGATAACAATTGATATATATTGATATATATAAATTCTTATATTCTATATTTGCATACACTAATACACATACATTCAATACATACATTCAATAGGATTTTAATAATGCTTTTATTCAGTATGGACACAATAAATTGATTAAACGTGACAGCAAAATCTTTTAAATTGTTATAAAAAATAAATTATTATAAAAATATATTAAGCAACACAACTCTTTTCAACATTGAAAATAATAAGAAATGTTTTGTGAGCAGCAATTCAGAAAATTATTTTAATTATATTAATTTAGAAAACAATTATTTTAAATTGTAATAATGTTTCAAAATATTACTATTTTTACTGTATTTTTATCAAATAAATGGAGCCTTGCTGAGCATAACAGACTTCGACCCAGAACGTAGGAACGGTAGTATTTATGTAAACAATTATAACATCTTGTTTACATTAATTAACTAATCACCGCTTTGTTTCATGCTCAGCCCGCTTGGAAAGATTTGCTAGGCAACTTGAAGGCAAGTGAATATCAGTGTGTTCTCCCAGTGGCCTGTGCCCTTAGTTAATAGTGCCATAGTCCAGGAGTTTCCTTTGACACCCTCACTGCTATTATTATGTAGATTGCTGGCTTCTGTACAGGGTTGTAGACAGTCCTGATAGAACAGAGCTTTTAGAAAGTGTGCCTATCAAGTTTCAGAACATTTCCTCAAAGCATCATCTTGCATATGTATTGTTCCAACCAGGCTTTGGGAGCTTGTTAAGTCGCCACCCAAAAGTGTCACAAAAAGCATCATCAGGACGATGGAGATGAACGGCAGCCTGGACAGTTACTCCGTCAAAACAGCAATAATGCCAAAGACTAAATTAATAGAGCTGGAAGATGGAGAAAATGATAATGAGGAGGAAGAAGAGGAGAAAGACGAAGAAGAGGAGGTTGAAGAGGTGAAAAAAGGTAAACGTCATTATTATCACTGTATACGTTCACGTTTACCGCAGTCATTTAAATAGGAATCCACACAACCAGGAGTTTCCCTGTGCAGATTTCACAAAGGGTTCATGTGGATTTGAAAGTACATTGAAATTGCACATATTGTAAAATAAAGTGCAACCGAAATTGACCGCATCTTAAAAGTGCCCCTATTATGCTTTTTCGGAGATTACCTTTCATGTAGTGTGTGAAGTATTTAATTGTTTATTTATTTAAACAGGAAAGTCACTTAAGAACAAATTCTTATTTACAACCGCAGCCTGCCAGGAGAATAACAAGCAGAGATTTAAATTGTCTATATTTTCAGTGATTTTTGTAACATTTGGTGCAGCAAAGCTCAAAGCACAAACACTTTTCTTTTGGGGAATATTTAAAAGAAATATAATTTTCATCTACTTGATGTTTTAACATGATGTTGCAGTATTGTGAATGTGAATGTCTTGCATAGTTTCAAAGATCAAACTGCAGATAAATTAAGTTATTGTCTCCCAAAAGGAAGAACCAATCAAAACGAGTCGTCAGTAATTCCAGCCTCACTTCCTGCACGAATTTACACACGTTTGCAAAAATGCACCTTGCATACGCTTACAAATGATGAGGATGTGAATTAAAATTAATTTTCGCAATGATTTTTCAATGATTGTTTTCAACCAACAACTCATCTACAACATAAGACAAATGAAATAAAAAGGTATTATTTAGAAAAGTCCTGCTCCAGTTGTGGATTAGGTTGATCAGATACTTCTTTCAATGTTTCTCTATCGGACACAGGCATGAAACGGTAAAACCTACGCCATCGTTACTGTTCGTATCACTGTATACTAGTGCTGAGGAAGCCTCTGGAACTGAAATACAGATATGATAATGGGTGTTTTGTTTGACATGCGCTGTATGCAGACTGGGCTGCCTGACCAATCAGAACAGAATAGGATCTCAGAAAGGTGGGGTTTAGAGAGACCGAATCCTTTATTGATCCGTTTCAGGCCCTGTTTACACCTGGTATTAAGATGTGTTTCGATCGATCAGATCACAAGTGTGTAAACGGTGTCTAGAAAGTTTTAAGTTTGTCCACTTTGTCCACAGGTAGTTGAAAACATGTTCGACCGGATTGCTTTCGTAGTGTAAACGTTCATGTGGTCAAATGTGTTCGAACTGCCACAAAAGACCTTCTACTCTACATCTACTGACCTAACGCATAAACATTACGAAAGGCACACCAGACAGACAGTATTTAAACTGTCAGCTATAGACCCAAGGTTAGTTTGAAGACGGAAAACGTATCAAGCACAATGTTCTCTCACCATTCCTGATTTCTGACACACACTCACAGCGTTCAGCTGGTCTTACAGCCGTCAGAGCAGAAACTAAAGATGATTCTCTCTGCATGTTTTTCCGTAATCTCCGAACGTCTTTAAATGTACATTGCGTGGGCTTATTTTGTCCATTAGATCGAAAGATTTGAAAAAGCCCATACATTTACATAAACCCTCCCCTCGAAGAAATGCAGGACAGAAGTGTTTGAAAGTGGACAAAAGAGACAGGTGTAAATGGGAATGTGTCTCCCTCGTCTACTCGTGGTCCGTTCGGCCAAAACGTATCATAATACCAGGTGTAAACAGGGCTTCAGATACTGTGAGGAAAGATGCTGCAATGTACTGTATATTATGATAATTTTTTTTAACCTTGGATGCATTTAAACCTATTGTAGGAAAGGTCCAGAACAAAATTAAGAACCTTTAAAATAGCATAATAGGGCACTTTAAAAGTTGAAGAGTCGTACAATAAAGGAGGGACTTGAGTCAGAGACTATTTCTAGATGCTATTTTGTTGTGAGTCAGTTAAAATTTCTTCATAATACATGCAATAATAATACATTTGCTTTTCCGACAACTTTATTTTAGCCTCACAACCGAAGAAAAGGGCTTCTACAGGGAGACATAAAGGACCGGTATCTAACGGCAATATCAGTCAACATAAAGTCCTTACCAATGGAACACACGGGTCTATGTCTGATCTGAACAGGCAAGAGTCAGAAGAAGACTCTGAAAGCATTCCCCATGCTGGAGACGTCGTAGAGCTCAACAGACACGTCAAAGGTGAGGAAGCGGACTTTGACGGTAATCGTTTACCTATATAACTAAGACTTTAAAAGTAAGATCTTGAACACACTATCAGTAGTTATCTGAACTTAAATTCTTAAAGACTCAATGTCTTGCATATGAAACAGAAGATGTGTCCAGTTCTCACCATGTGGCCAGTGATTCGGACAGCGAGGTGTACTGTGACTCTGTCGACCAGTTTGGTGGGAGAGGAAGTAAGCAGATTTCAGTTTACACTTCCATCATGTCCCAACCTTTACTTGATGCTGAGAATTTAAGATACGTGCGGTCACATTAGTGACGTTTTGGCAAAATGTTGTGGACAAAGGTTAGGCATTATCTATTGTCAATAGTGTAGCAATGTTTCATACCAAGCAGTTTCTGTTGGCCAGAATGTTACGCAATAATGTGTTGGGAAATCTTTCACCCTCAAGTGAACTTCCCAATCGCATGGATTCCTATTGTAATGACTGGGTTTCGCCCCTGCAAATTTGCCCAACAAACGTAAATGTGACCGCACCGTAATTCTGCAGAGCACCTCTGCACTTGTTTGCCAGATTTCTAGCAAAATGTCAGCAATGCATGTGGTTTTGCTCCTGGACACCAGGGATCTGAGACGCACATCGACCACTCACTGGACGTGACTGAGGAGAGCCACAGCAGGCTGTCCTCCACAGAGGAGGTCAGATCTCAGGAGGAACTGCTGGGACAAGAGGAAGGTGCACAGCACGGAGGAGAAGATGGACGGAGCAGCGGAGGAGCTTCTCAGAGACGGGGACTTCCTGCGAATAGAAGTAACAGTTCTGTGGAAAGAGGGGAAGAGGTAAAAGCTAGCAGCCAAAAACAGTAGCGAACATATTTTAAGCTCTGTTTCAAAACCTTGCTAGCTTATTTTTATTGTCTACTCATGCCGAAGTTCTTTTTCGTTCTTCGCTTAAGAAGTTTGAAATACCTTTGCAGCGTTATACTGTTAACAAACAGTATCCACTACCGCGCGCTGCTAAGAGCCGATGACAAAATGAACGACACCTTATGCATACGCTAGCATACGTGAAAAAACCTAAGTATACCTAGCAGTGGTGCACAACGTACACAAATCAGGTACTTGAGTAAAAGTACAGATACTCTATTCAAATATGACTCCAGTAAAAGTATTAAATACTCCTTTTCAATTTTACTTTAGTAAAAGTACAAAAGTACTTGAATCTGAATAAAGGTACTGATTAAAAGTAAAAAGTACTGATGGATGAATGTTTATTTTGTAATTTTATATACTTTCATATTAGTTAATATTATGCTTTAGAATGTAGTAAAGTAAAAGTTTCTTAAACTAAAAATACTCCAGTTAAGTACAAATGCTTGAAAAATTTACTTAAGAATTAAAAAAAAAAAAATACTTTGTTACTGTCCACCACTGGGCTTTAGGATGGTGCATTACAACAGCAAAATCAAAGAACAAACTGGTGTGATGTCATTTCAAACAACATCAGGCCAAAACGTATCGGGTTTCGTTTCAGGAGTTCGATACAGCTCCTCAAGAAAAGTTTGCTCTGGCTGATAAAGGTCTTTGAACCACCATTGGTCCGTGGCGATTACATAACAGGTAGATGTGGCGCTGAGGCTCTGCCTTCTCTGGTTCATTTCTTCTGTTCAGTCCGTCGAGGTCAGGACCGCGAGTGAAAACATGAACGCACGGGAGAGCCGCTTTATAGTAGAAAAGAAAGTTATAATTCTAATTGAAAGAGACACTGACACTGTTTTTTCATGTTTAATACTTTACAGCTACTAGCTTTAAAGCAATCTATTGTATAACATGCTATATAAATAAAATTGATGTGACTATTGGAGGGCCGAATTGCAGAACTGATGCGCACATCTCCCCATCGCTATGATCAGAAGCTTTCTTAACTCTCACCGCTGTCAGTTTTTTTGTGCGTATATTCATCTAAACGCCACTCTCAGCAGCATGAGCGTTTTATCAGCGTTGTAATGTTTCTAACAGTAAATGGCTACAAAATTATTTCAAGCTTCTTTTTACCTCTAAGCGAAGAACCTTACCGTGAGTATATCAGGGTCAAATATTTGATTAAAATAGTCAAATTGGAATTAAATATTTTAACAAACTTTTCCTGACAAAATAGTTGAGACGCACAAACTGCATTGAGATGCCTTAAAATGCTTTTTAGGTAGGCAGTTCACTAGGTTTTGGAACAGAGCTGAAGTCCTCAAGTAAACCCTGTCTTTAATCTGTGAATGATCTACAGAATGTTGTTTGTCTGGTGTGTATCAGGGTCCAGGTCTCCTGCCTCTGGCTCCGGGCCTGCAGGACCACAGCAGGGCAGTGGGGGAGATGGGGACCGCTGGGGGACGGGTGGACCTGTGATGGAGAACCTCGACCAGCAGATCATCTGTGCTCTGGCCAGACTGCAGGAAGACATGCAGAGCGTGTTAGAGAGACTGCACACGCTAGAAGCCCTGACAGCCGTACAGGTTACAAACACTCACCTTTATCAGATCAAGATAGACAACACTGATTCAATCTGAAATATTTTACATTTGTCATGTGTCACTTCTCAGGCCCGGTCCTTAGCGCTGCCGTCAGACTACCTGTCGCCACCTGTAAATAAAACTAAGAAGGTAGAGTCATTATTATAAACTGATTGATGGGATGTTTTTAAGAGTTACAGCTAGCAACACCAAGGTCATGGGTTCAATTCTCAGTGAATGCATTTGCCAGACATTTTATCAGTTCAAGCACAGTTGTAAATGTTATTTTGTACCCTGGTCATAGAAAAGGACAGTTACTTATCATGTCCCAGATCATTTTATGTGACTATGCCATTGCCTGCCATAGAACGAGTGCTGACATAATATTGCGTTTTGTGATTATTATATTTTTTTTGCTATTTACACTTTACAGAAGCCATCCTGGTGGCCTTTTGACGTGTCTCCTGGAACTGTGGCCTTTGCCGTCATCTGGCCATGTGTGGTGCAGTGGCTCATCCGTCTGTATCTGCAGCGCAGGAGAAGGTAAGCACGGGCACAATGGCACATGATACTATTGTTTTTATTTTTGCATTTGTAGAAGAAGAAATTAATACTTTTATTCAGCAAGGATGTATTACATTGATTATAAGTGTCAGTAAATGCATTTTTAATGTAACAAACTTATATATTTTTTCCCGCAATCCATGTTTTCACTGTTCACTGAAAGAATACAGAATTCAAAACACAGACAAAAAAGGAGCAGAAACAAGTGATAAAAGCATTGCTTATGCATGTTGTATTTTTTTTATCTTTTTGTTGATCTTTTTTAATGAAACTTACCCACAGTGTTGATAAAAAAGAATATATGCTAGAATAAAATAATTTTATTTAGAAGCTAGAATAAAAGTTTTGTTTTTTGTTTTTTCTTAAGCAGAGTCTATTCTTTCTTTTGATAGAAATAAATGTTTCCTGAGCAGCAAATCCGAATATTAGAATGATTTCTGAAGGATCATTTTACAATAAAGACTGGAGTAATGATGCTGAAAATTCAGCTTTGCATCACAGGAATACATTTTACAATATATTCACATAGAAAACAGTTATTTTAAATCGCACGTTATTATAATGTATGTTTGATTAAAAATATATGCAGACTTTTTTCAATAACATTTAAAAAATCTTGCTGACCCCAAACTTTTGAACGATAGTATAATTGCAAACTATAATAGATGCCACATTTTCAAAACCTTTTCATAGTATATTTTTTAAATCATAGCCAGTATATTTAACACTGCATAGTCTTAACGTAGCTTAGGTAATTATTAACAGATATGATCATATTCGGGTTAAATAAAATAAGACCAAGTTGGAAAAATTTGCATGTAAAAACTGTTATTTTTAAAGTTGGCATGACACAGAAGTTGCGATAGTCTTTTCTTCTCAAACAAGAACACATTTTGGGCGGGGCTTGATTTTGTCCATAAGGGGAGTGGATTGGATGGTTGTGGTTTGCTATTGGTGGATCTCATGTGAGTGACAGGTTGTCCCGCCCTCACACCAGTAAACATCATCAGAGAAGAGATGAGCTGCAAGATGGAGAGGAAGTTATTCTGATTAAAGATTACAAGGGCACATGATTTAAAAAAACGGTTATAATAAATACTGCAATATTCCATAAAAAGATTTCATGGTGACTTTAAGATTGTACGATCTTGTTGCAGAAGAATCAACTGAAAGGAATGAGCTGATGGTTGGATCCAGAGGAGAGGCGTGATGCGTTTAGGAGGAGGAGGGCGTTTCTCTGCCTGTCCCGTGATCTCGAACTCCTGCTTTTGCACTATGATGATGACGACTCTTGAGAATTAGCGAACGGAAAGACAGTGAATGTACAGCATTGCAACGTATCATTTTTTTTCTACTTTTTTTTTTTATGTAAGATTTACTAAGTGAGAAATCCCTGATTTGGGTATTTAAAAGTAGAATTACTATCTTTCGTAGTAGTTATGAAAACCCAGTTAATAGAAATGCATTATTATAACTTTTATGTCACTTATATTATTCATTGTTCTGTGCTCATAGCTGCTAACTGTCATTAATACTGTAGCAAAGATTAAGATGCACTGATGAAGCGCACATGTGATCCTCTGATTCTTAGCAGAAAACAGCCCACATCAAGGGCTTCACACCGCAAATTCGTTAGAGGTACTGAGAGTAACATTTTTAATATACACGACGTTAATATCTAGACATTTGCTCAAGTGATCTGTGGTGCTTATCAAAGCCATAAAGCGTATTTAAGTGACCCTTTGCTTTGCAAATTTAAGGAAAGGGTCAGAAGGCAATACGTTCTTCATCCGCTCAATATCCAATCAAGATTGCTGAAAGATCTGGCCTATCAGACACCCTTAAAAGTGTGTAGACGCTGAAACACGCATAATAAACAGAAATCGGCGCATCACTGCATTAGATACAGAATATTGAAGCAAGTGTCATTTATAGAGATAACAAGCACACTAAGAACTTTTTGCAAAAAAAGTAATTTAAAATAATATAACCATAATATAATTAGTTTGAAGATGCAGTGACATTCAGGCGTATGTTAGTGTGATTCAAGTGTGCAAATACTTTTCGGGTCCACTGTATTGTGTCGATGCAGACACATCTACACACATTTCTCAACATGGTTGAGTGGTTATTAATGTTAATTCGTGGCTGTGGTGAATTATTTGAATGTTACTACAAGGTCTGTGTGCATGAGAAATCCGAAACCTCTGTCAATGTTTGCAGGGTTGAGACTGAAAACTGCCCAGTTGAAATTTAAAGCACTTTGGATGAACGTGAAGACTAACACAAGGCTGAAATCTAATGAGTCATTTACATAGGCGCTTTTTTTTAAGGCAAACTGAGACATACAAGTGTATTGTAGTTTGTGTAAATGAGTCAATAATTCCTTTAATAATTGTATATTAGAAATGTGCAAAAATATATACACGAAAAGTTCTATTTTAATTGTACTATACTGTAATGTAGCATTTGCATATATAATTCATGTCTGTACTACTTTGAATCATCTGTAGAGCAGGAGGTTCTGGATTTGATTGCTTGTTCTGATGAAACATGTTCCTAATAAAACAGCAGATATATGATAAGCGCATGTTTCACCACTCACAATACATGTCATTCAATATGTTAGACTTAAGCATTATTAAAAGCTTTTGAAAAACTGAATGGTTTTTATTTCCATCTTGCACTGTATTTAATGTTATAATACAGAATGAATCAAGAATCAGTCTAGAACGTTTTTTCAACTATTTATATAGTAATTTTATGAAGTCCCAAAGATGACATACACAAAAATAGTGAAGACCACGCTGTGCAAGTTTGTTATTATTTTAATTTAGTTAACCCTCTGGTGTTGTTCAGTCAGTTTTTTTTTTTTTTTTTTTTTTACTTCAGTGGAATGGTACAAAACTTTGAGGTTTTGATACTTAATATATGGAAAAAAAAGAATCATGGACATGATTCAATAAGGTAAATGATCCTGAAAAAAATATTCACACTTGTACTTTCGCATTAGAAACGAATGGTAAGCAAATTTCATTTAGTGGAAAGGTTTGGTACTGCGCCCAAACAAAATCATTTAGTATAACCTCAAATTTGGAACTTTGTTTAGATACATGGCTTTGATTTATTTCACATCAAATTTAAAAATGTTTTATGTTTAATTTAAAACTTTTTTCACTTTTACAATAATCTGCCAAGTGTCTTCTTTAAAAAGAGACTAAACTTAAATCTTTGGTCCAAAGTATTCAAGGTTTACGGCAGATTAAGATCCATAACAATAATTCAGTACCATAAAATCTCCTAAAAATACAAAATATTAAATAAGAAAACATTACCAAACTAAAACCTAGAACATTAATTTTATTGAAATAATAAAAACCTGAACAACAACAAAAAAGTTGTGTATACATTTCCGTCAGGTTGAGGTCTGGACATTGACTGGGCCAGTGCAACACCTTGATTCTTTTCTTTTTCAGCCATTCTGTTGTAGATTTGCTGGTGTGCTTGGGATCATTGTCCTGTTGCATGACCTAATATCGGCCAAGTTTTAGCGTCGTGTCTTCACATTGGTCCTGTGACTGCAAAACAAGCCAAAAATCACCAACCCTCCATCAGCGTGAACAGTTGCCAAGGTATTTGAGCTGATATGCTGTGTTTAGTTTTCGCCTAACTTGGTGCTGTGCATTATGGCCAAACATTTCCACTTTGTCTGTCCAAAGGACATTGTTCCAGAAGTCTTGAGGTTTGTTGAGATGCAACTTTCCAAACCTAAGCCGTGCTGCCATGTTCTTTTCAGAGAGAAGAGGCTTCATCCTGGCAACCCTTCAAAACATGCCACACTTCTCCAGTCTTTTTCTGATTGTACTGCCATGAACTTTAACATTTCACATGTTCACTGAGGCCTGTAGAATCTAAAGTGTAGTTCTTGGGTGAGCATCGCACAGTCTGATCTCGAGTCGGATTTGCTGGGACGCCCACTCCAGGAAGATTGGCAACCGTTTTGAATGTTTTCCACTTGTGAAGTCTTCCTCACTGTAGAATGACGGACTTAATTGTTTGGAAATGGTCGTATAAGCCTTCTGAGATAGATGGCAGCAGGATTTGCTTCTCTAAGATCATTGTTGATGTCTTTCCTCACACACACCTGAATGCTCCAGACCAGCAAACTGCCAGAACGTCTGCTTTTATAGAGTTGGTCACACTTACTGATGATCGATTATTCAAAATTAGTTTAGCAGCGCCAGACTGTTACTTACCCTCTTCATTCCTATGGCAGCAGTTAGTGTGCACTTAGTTTGTAGCCCATGGCTTTTACATTTTGGCCTAGTTATTGTTAAATTATGTGTTGTTGTTCATCTGAGGTTATTTACCTGATTTGACCTGCCAAAGACCAGATGATGTTTTATGACCAGATTGTTTTTTTATACATAAAACCATAGAATTGAATAGTGCCCTCTTTCTTTTTCACATGACGATATATAAACTATATACACATATATCCAAGGAGTCCATACCACAGAAACAAAAAAAAAAAAAAAAAAAAAATTGTAGTCTCGAATTAAGAAATTATAACTTATTTTACTTTCATATTTATATTTTTGGATATTTCCTTCTCCCACACACACTTAGATCAGGCCTCTATATTACATGCATATTTCTGTGAGAAGAAATTCACAGGCTTTAGGTTTCAAGAGAAAAAAAATCAGAAATAATATTATTAATACAACAGTTGTATTTTATTTATTCATCTTAAAAATATCCAAGTGACAAGCTATAATCCACAATCATTTTAAGGTGTGGTGTATATTTAAACAATTACAAATGAATAAAACTGATGTTTTTGAAGCAGCAACCATGTTCAAAAGCATACTTGCTGTAGACTAGTTAAAACATGTAGCATGTTAAAATTAGACAAGTAGTTTTCAAGAAAACGAGTTAAAAACAGCAGTCTTCCATCTAAATGTGCACTAATGAGACAGTAAATAAGTAGTGTTGCAAAATATATTACTTTTTTCCCCCAAAACAAAGATAACTGAAGATTTTACACCATAAGCTTTGCAGCATTTATGTGCTCACTGCATTTCAGAAAGCTTTCCAACACTAAATAATTCTGCAGAACATAAAAACATCTGACATGATGAGACAGAAGGAAGAAGGACAAACAAGAGCAACACCTGAACATACTGCAGGAGTACACGTGTGTGTGTGTGTGTTGTGTGTGTGTGTGTGTGTGTGTGTGTGTGTGTGTGTGTGTGTGTGTGTGTGTGTGTGTGTGTGTGTGTTCACAGACTGAAGCCCGATACAGTGAGATGTTGGGCAGCGTTTCTCGCCTCAAAGTACGAGGTGTCGGTCTCATCATCGGGCTGAGGGATGAAGGGCATACTCTTATGATGAAGGTTTTCCCAGTCCACACCCTCAAAGAACGCATGACCCTTCAGTTCTACAGAAAGATAACATCGGGAAAACATGTCAGTGTTGAGATTAAGGTAGTTTTAAAAAAAATTGTCATTAACAATTCTTGTTAGTAAGATTAAAGGGTACCTATTATGGCATTTAAAATGTTCCTAATATTGTTCTGGGAGTCCCCAACAACAGTTTTACAAGCATGCAATGACAAAAAACACTTTTGTTGTCTTATAATATGCATTTATTTTTACCTGATTTGCTCACCGACTCCCATATGAATCGTTTAGCGAGTCATTTTTCCAAACCCCGCCTTTGCGTGACGCTAATCTGTGGTGATATGTTAGACACCCAGCCGACGGGGTGTCATTGGTTGTTGCGCTACATCTTACCCAGATACAACAGTGCTATTTTCTGATTGGCTAACAACACCAGACGAACAACACCCGAGGAGACCAGGGTTGCCAGGTCTGCACAACAAAACCAGCCCAATTGCTCATCAAAACTAACCCAATCACGGCCAAAAATATTCAAATAGCGTTCCCGGGTGTTTCCTCAATAACAATCATGTTCCAGTGGATAAAACAATCGCGTCAACCAGCGTGCACTACACAAACAACCCGCGGAAACAGTGCAGGCATACGGACCTGGCAACACTGGAGGAGACGCGCTTGAATCCTGCCGGTTCCACAGTGAGTGAGTTTTGGGCACTGCGGCATATTAAATATATTACAAATAGTTTTTCAGCGTGAGAAATACAATGTGTGGCCGGAGAGCGTGACAAAAGACCGAAATGAGTGACTGTCACGCTCAATGCGTGATGCGTGACACTCGAGAGCCCTGTGACAACTCCATTAACAACGACAAACACTTCACATATTTCAATACAATTGACATTGAAGACCTAAGTTAGCTGCTAGAAGCTGCGCTGTGCCTGTGCGTACACAACACACAAAATAATTATAGAACATGATACAAACATAAAAGCAACAGCCTACTTACAGGTTGTGATTCGGAGAAGGAAGCTGATCCAAATAAACTCGGTACTGAACCTCCCTCCTTCAGTATCAGCCGGCTCGCAAATCCATACTTTATAGCATTTAGGTTTGTGAAGCAATCATCTTCAAAATGACGCGAACACAGAACAAGTTCGGGCTATAATACTTCTGTGGTATAGTTATGAACTGTAGCCACTGTCTTCAAATGCTCCTCACTGGGCAGATGAAAAAAGTTTGCTTTTGCGTCGCACTTCAAAACACAGCAGCGTCTCGTCGACATGATGTTTTCCCTGGTGTCTCCTAATGCAATGAGTGGGCGTATCTTATTCAAATAACTTGTACAAGTGACGTACGAAAGTTAGAGAAAATGCATCGTTCGTCGAACGATTCATATCAGCGACTCAGAGTCGACTCTTACTTTTGAGAGATAATAACTTTGTACAGGGTTTCTACAGGTATCTTCAAATGAAATTTAATGCCTTTTTAATGCCATTTTAAAATGTTTTAATGCCATATACGACCCATGACTAACCACATGTATATATATATATATATATATATATATATATATATATATATATAAAAAATTCTTTTTTTCTGGAACACATAGGTGTAATTTGCGGGTGGGACATGTCGATTGTCCCCACCATTTTTTTAACATCTTGCGGCATATAGGACGGGTCGCAGGAATGGTGGTGTTTCATTAGTAATATTATTATTAGTGTTTTTGTTTTTGTTATTAATAATTGCTCACACTTGCAAAAGAGAAGATTTGACACATGGCACTGACAATTCAACCAAATACAAAGTATTCTCTTCCTCTTCTACTGGCACCGTCTCCTCCTCTAATGGGCCCTTTTTCGCCACCTTCTCTGGGCCAGCATCCTCTAACCTGGCCTTTTTAGGGGGCTTTCCTCTCAGGGCGGATGAGAGGATGCTTAATTGCTTTTTACCAGACATCTTTGAAAGACAGATGCAATGATTAATGCATCCATGGCCCGGATATAATTATAAAATATGACATCATTTTAAAAGTGACCTATAACATCGACTATGCAAAATTATTAAGCCTATTTGGAGAGAGAAATGTTTATAATGTGACAATATGTTAGTCATCGTGTGATAACGAAAATATGACTAGGCCTAGACTACTTGTTCTGAGCAGGTGTTGTCAGTGAACAGGCTGTAAAACTGTTGACTAAGTTACAGACACTCATAAAAAAATTATGATAATTATCAGGGAAACGTTTCTCTAACAGCAGTCAAGTTACCATTGTTTGTCAAACAAGTTGTGAATTTTTTGTAACATTAAAACAGGAGATCATGACTTATGTAGGGCTGTCAGGGTCAGTTCTGCAGTGGTTCACTTCATATTTATCTGGGCGTAGTTTCAGTGTTACAGCTAATCAAATAAGGTCTGAGTCTGCGGATTTGCTTTGTGGAGTGCCTCAAGGCTCCGTTCTGGGCCCTGTTTTATTTTTGTTGTATTTGATCCCTTTGGGAAAGATCATACAAAGGTTCAGTGATGTTTCTTTTCACCTATTCGCTGATGATATCCAACTTTACTGCTGCTTTAAGCCGTCAGAGATCTGTAAGTTAAACTCCTTGCTCCTTTGTCTTGTGGAAATAAAAAAATGGCTAAGTGATAACTCTTTACAGCTAAATGCAGACAAAACAGAAACACTGGTTATTGCCCCTGAGGATGCAATCCCTGGGATTAAACAACACTTGGGTGATTTAGGCCAGTCTGCTAAGTCTAGTCTTAGAAATTTGGGAGTTATCCTGGACAAAGACATGTCATTAGTGCAGCACTGCAAGCAGCTGACGAGAAACTGCTTCTTTCAATTAAGGAAAATCTCAAAACTCAGAAATATGGTTTCACGAAATGATTTGGAGCTTATTATTCATGCCTTTGTGTCTTCGCGTTTAGACTATTGTAATAGTTTATTCTCATGCCTAAACCAGAAGGAGCTCTCTCGACTGCAATTAGTACAAAACTCTGCAGCCAGAATTCTGACACGTACAAATAGGAGGTCTCACATATCCCCTATCCTAAAAGAACTTCACTGGCTACCAGTGTCTCATAGGATAAATTTTAAAATTTTGGTTTTAGTTTTCAGAGCTTTGCATGGTCAGGCACCATCCTATATTAGTGACCTGATTCAGCGTTATACCCCTATGCGGGCTCTGAGGTCTGTGGATCAGAATCTGCTGGCAGTTCCACGTACTCGCTATCGTACTAGAGGTGACCGATCTTTTCAGGCTGTTGCTCCTAGGTTGTGGAATGACCTCCCTCCGTCTATGCGCTCTATTGAATCTGTTGATGCCTTCAAATGCAGACTAAAGACTCATCTATTTGTTCAGGCTTTTAAATAGCTGCTTGTGGGTTGTTATGATCATGTGCTGTCTATGCTTTTAGTGTGTATTTTATGATATAAATGTTTTGTTGTGAAGCACTTTGTGGCCTTATACCTGTGAAAGGTGCTATATAAATAAAACTTACTTACTTACTTACTTACTTATCTTGAATCTTACCCAGATACAACAGTGCTATTTTCTAATTGGCTAATGTGTAGACCCTTTCTTTTTTTTTGATTGGCTGATAAGTGGCAGGCTCGATCGACTAAGAATTAGGAACTGCAGGGGAGACGCGCTTGATTCCTGTCGGTGCCATAGTGATAGCGGCGCGTCCAGAGACATTTGGGGCGCTGCAGCATATTCAATATATTATAAATAGTTTTTCAGCGTGAAAAATACAATGTGAGCGTGACAAAAGACCGAAATGAGTGACTGTCATGCTCAATGCGTGACAGTTGAGAGCCCTGCGTCAAAGAGTATAGAAGAACAATATACGTTGTTTGCCTGCGTTCTGTTGCGGCTCGTGCACAACACTTCTTCTCTCGGACGCGCGACTCAATCCGTTGCGGAGAGACTCTCTTTTTGTTACGGTGAAATCACAAAACAATGCACACAAACATGTCAGTGCTTGATATACAACCACTAATAAACAATCGGTTATGACGAGGGGAAAAATATATACTTCTTACTGCAGATTAGAACCCAAAACCTCTGACATGCTTGGCAAAAGTTCTGCTACTGGACCTGTGCATGCGTGTAACAGTCGGGTCTATTCTCGCTACTAGCAACATATATTAGATCTCATTGAACGACTAATTAAACACAATGTACTATTTACAAGGTTCAGACCTGTCCGCCGCTGTACAACAGACATGCGTCACCTCCGCATCACGGCACTTTTGCTCCAGCAATTACCAAACTGGTTCCGCGTATTTATCACACGAACGTACATATTTTGCGACAGCAAATACAAATTATTAATTATGAAGGCTATATTCAAATAAATTTATATAAAATTCTCTTCAAAACTATAAAAAAATTTAATGCCTGTAAGAATCAAATTTAATGCTTTTTAATGACTTTTAAGGCCTTAATTTTCGCAAAATCCATTTAATGACTTTTAATGCTTTTTAATGCCCCGCGGAAACCCTGTTTGTATACGGTGAACTTTCATATTTAAAACCTTGCAGGATGTTTTTGTTCACTTAGATCTATGTTACACACTACATGAAAGGTAATTTTCAAAATTCCATGATAGGTACCCTTTAATAAATTTTAGATGCTGGTTCAAAATAATTCAATAAAAAAAAAATGTTTTGGCAACATTTCTTCCAACCCTAACTGATGGAGTGTGTAGCTTTTCATTTCTTAAACAACCATGTAGGAATACACATCATGACCAAATTCCAGGATGACAATGTCAAGATTTATCAGACGCAAATTGTGAAAGAATGGATGGGAGGGAGCATGAAGAATAATTTTCAGACAACGACGGTTATGTTAGGTCACATTTGACTCGCGTCATAACCGTCATCACCAATTCTGAAACCGGCACACCCCTAATTATATTATTAATATACAATGTATTAAAGGACTAATGGGATATATTTACAGCATTTAATCGTGTATTTCTATTTAGGCTACTGTTTTTCTTACAAATAGACCATAGAAACCATAAAGTTAGATTTAGCCATGATAGTGAGGTGCTATAGGCTATGACTGGCTTTATCTGTGGTTATCATGATCTAAATGCATGATACTGGAAGACCAATGGTTAATTTTAATAAAACTCAATCAGAATATTACATTTTAACAAATAAAATGTGGTTGTTAATTTTTTTTAACATATATTACTGTTTTTATTAATGAACATAAATTTAACATAGTATTAGCTTGAGTTAGGATGCAGATTTACTGTCAAATATGCGTTTCGAGACAAAACATGTAATATTAATATTGCAGCCTGCACTGCAAACTGTGCTGAAGATACGTGCCATCAAAGTCAGGCGACACAAACATGTTTCAAGACTTAAAACAATATCCCCCATTAGCACATGCAGAAACTAACAAATATATTTTTCTATTCAGATATTTATTTTGTTAAAGCAACTCTATGTAACATTTTTTACCTTAAAATAATGTTTCCAAAATCGTATCAGTGGTTCATCAAGTCGTAACAGGGTGAAAGGCACTTCTGCCATGCCTGACGGGGTCTGTATCGCTTTTACTGGCACTATGTAACTTCGGGTTTCGGGTAGGAACCCGACCACAAAAAGAACTACAAAATTCAACTGCTTTACGTCAAGCGCTACAATAGTTATTATTTTGTTTTTCTTCGTTTCTGATGTCACAATACATCATCCTTTCATGAAATCATGTAACATACTCTACCTTGTCTGTGGACATCGTTCATTCTAAAGCCGGTGCTGGATAAACAGAGAGCGTGTGTGGACGTTAGGCTAAATTAGCGGTAATGGACAATTTCGTTTCCAACCAGTAGGGCGACCGAAGAGGAAAAGTTCCATGGTGTCCAATGAAAAATGACAAATGTCTGAATGTTCTACCTCAGATTTGTGAAATGTTCACCTGTTTGACAAGTGTTTGTCATGATATGTTCTGAAAATAAAGAGTAGTTTAAAACCACAATTAACGCTCTGGTTTCTACAACTTTAACCTAGGAGCAAAAATCTGCCTTTAAACTAGGGGTGGGAGAAAAAAAAAAAAAATCGATACAGTATAGTATTGCGATAATTTATGTGGCGATACTGTTTCGATACACGAGCGCCAAGTATCAATCTTTTTGTGCAATATTTAATTATAAAATTATATGTTTTACTTTCCGGTTTTCTTCATTGGTTTCTCTATTTTTCACTGCTTGAGAACATGGGTTGAATCCGAAATCGCCCCTAAACCCTCATTCACTAAGTAAAGCCTATTCCCTATAAGTTAGTCCACTAATACTGTTCACTTGAAGTAGTGAATGAAAACGATGTGAGCGAATTCGGACAGCGTTGAGCATAAGCTGTAGGCTACACATTAATGCAGTGCAGTGTGGGACAGAGACGCGATCTGACACGCGTCCCATTTTCTCACAAATGTTCATTTAAGACTCTATTTAAATAATTTAAGACTGCTCTTATGAGAACATTTGACAAAACGGACATGTTGGCATAATTTGTGTGTGTAATGATTTGTTCAAGCCCGAAAGAGAACTCGACACTGTGTCTTTTCTGTGGGTCGTGTGTGTGTGTGATACAGGCAGGATTGAATTGCGTTAAAAAAAAAAATTTTTGTTCTTGCGGTGCCGCGGTGGGCAAGTGATGAAACCGGTGTTGCGACTGAACACCGTGTAACACCGACTATCGTAGCAAGCCTAGAGGAGCTCACCATTCATGTGACCTAGGTCTCCTATTCAGAGAATAATTACGTCCTGTCCCGTGTCCTGAATGTTCAAGAACAAGTTTTCAAGTTTTTGCACTTCAGTTAATGTGTAGAAGATAATGTTTACAGAATTAAATGTGACATTTAATTAAAATTAGTTGAGCAGTCTTATTTTCCTAATTTTTTGTAATGGCTTTGAATAATTTGGGGAACATGAATCCCAATATATCGCAGAATCGAATCGCAATACTTGCTGTATCGCAATATATTGAGAATCGCAATAATATTGAATCGTGGCTCAAATACCGCAATACTATCGAATCGTCACATTTTTGCCGATTCCCACCCCTACTTTAAACTTACAAGAAATAAAGATTTGACATTTATCGTGATAATTATCAATATCGAATTATTGTAATAATTTTTTTTGCCCATATCGCCCAGCCCTATTTGCATGTAAACGTAGCCACTGATACTCAGAGAGATTCTGAGTCTCACTGTCTTCCCATGGTTTCTACAGCAGTAAACATGGAAACCGAGGATAAAGCCGACATGAGGCCATGACAGGTGATGCAATGAGACTGCAAAAAATTGATAATTTCACAGGATTTAAACATTATTGGAAAATTTGGGATAATATAAGTACACAAGTGAACAAAATATATGTGCTAGTGGTTTTCAGATATTTTAATGCACAAATCGTAGATGTTGTGCCTTTGTGCTTACAGTCCCTCCCTGTAGTCGTCCAATTTGACTCTTATGCTGATGTAATATATAATAAACTTGACAGGTGATTTTTATAATTTATACTATCTTCTCAGTTGTTAAAAATATTAATTTGATATCTATGATTCACCTTTAAAGCCAGCTCGCTTGTTTGGGTCCATGGTGAGAAGAATCTCAATGGCATTTCTTGAATTCTGGGTTAACTCCTCATCTTCATCTGGCCACGGTATATCTGAACACATCATTAGATGAAGAACATAAAGATCAGAAACAGTCAACACAACTTCCTTTTCATGATGCTGAGAAAAAAAAACATTTGTTGGATCCAGGAGTAAAAACTAAGTTGTTGTTTTTTTAACTCTTTTCTTCACCTCTGGCATGTATTTCTCATTAATGACACTCTTACCTCTGTTGAGAATGTTCTGGAACACCAGCTGTGGAGTCTCATCGTTGAAGGGCGGGACTCCTGTGAGAAACTCAAACAGACAGACACCTAACGCCCACCAATCCACCATGAAATCTGTTGGAGAACAACAAAACCCACTTAGGCACACTGTTTTATTAGTGCAAACATGCAAAATGTGTTAGAAATGTGACCACTGTTATAAAGAGGTGACAACAGCGGCCTTAAGTTGATTTTAGGGGGGGAAGAGAAAAGCAGAACAAAAAACCAGCTTGACATGAACTCAAAAATCAAGATAGCTAATGTTACATTACAAAACTGAAATAAAAATAAATAAAAATAAAAACTTAAAGCCTAAAAGGTGAGGTTTCTGTGCCAGTAGCAGCATGGAATAGAATTGTGAAAATATCTATTTTAAGATAACAACTGATCAGGATAAGCGTGGTTGATAGAGTGTTGCTATGCAGTTGCTAGGGTGTTCTGGGTGGTCAAAAAGGCCGAATCAAAAGTGTCCACCACCTCAAGTCTGTAGATTTGACTGGGTCGCTTCTTCAATGAAAGTATAAAGTTCCATCTGTCTGTTTGTTTAGAAAAGTAATGGAGAAATACTAAGAGTAAGTTTGGTGGTGTTAGCTTTTGATGCGACTGACCAGAGTTCAATGCGTTTTGCACTTAGTGCAAAGAAAATACTTTTGGTTGCCATTAATACTTATGCAAATAGCCGCTGTCTGTCTTATATGGCTATGGGACAAACAGTGCAGGACTAATTGAATGCCGCAGTTTGTTCAAATTGATAAACCTAAATTAAAAATGTAACGTTTTAACGTAGCATATTTGTACAGCCGAATGCATAGCTTTTTAAAGCATACCCCATTTGATAGTATTCACAAACACAGGAGGTCCTGACATGCTAAAAAAAAAAAAAAAAAAAAAAAAAGTTTCATCTTTGTCCAATTGCTGAGCTATTTCTCGAAATTTGCGATACGCATTGTATGCATACCCTCTCATACATGCAAAAACCTAAAGTATAATTTGGGTTTAAAAAGTATATCTAAAGTATACATCAGTTTTTATGTACAGTATACACTAGGGCTTTCGATTAATCGAAATGAACCCGCATGTGATTTGGCAAAGGCTGTGATTATTTTATGCGCAGCTTGTCAGTGCAGTGCGACTGATCGGTAGTAAATGATGCTCCTTCTGAAAGACAGAGGGCGCTCTCACGCAGACACGCCAAATACGCCCTGCCGCAGAAGTACGACAACACACGTCATTCCAAGAATACCCTATGGGCATCACTGTAGCTGAAAAAAAAGAAGATTGAAATGCTTTGATTGATTTATTAAATGTTGTCTTTTGTGCTTGTGCTTCTCATGTTTGGAAAGTTGTTTGATGCATAATGTGTCAATAATGCGTTATAAGCGACTCAAACTCGCAGTGCTTTCAGATGGAGCAGCATTTACAACGGATCACAGAGTCGTACGTCACTGACAAGCTGCGCATAAAAAAAAAATAATTACAGTCTTTGCGATTTCATAATCGGAATAATCCAAATCGGTTAAGCATGATTTACATGTTAATTGCGATTAATCGTGCAGCCCTAGCACAACCAATTTTGTCATCACCATTGTACACAAGTAGGCAGATTTTTTCTAATTGTTCATACTCTGTAGACTCAGCTTGCTCATGCACTCATAATCGTTAATCAAAATAACTTTCCCTCCCTCTTGAAGCGACATCTCAGCTCTTCTCTGATGACATGAGAGATCACAGCAATAGCACAACAAACCATCCAACGATCCAATCAACATTGCATTTTCTTCTTGTTCTGGATGAATACTGTTGGTGTTACAGGGCTTGAATTTTGGCATGGGATTGCATGTATAGAGCATAATTTTACTCATTCCCGCAGATTTTGTGCTCATATGCCCAAAGTGTGCGCACATAAAGCCGCCACTCAGTACTAAATGGAGTTCGTTTTCGCTGCTTATTGCGCTTAAACAGTCAAATACACAAAATAATGTCAGTAAACGCAGTCAGGTCTTAAAGTGACAGGAGTCTATACCTATAAAAAAACCTATATAGCAGTTGTGGCCAGTGAAAATGCTAAGTGGCTAGTAACTTTGGAAAACCACTTGTCACAGTAGCTGGTGAGCAAAAGGTTAATGTCAAGTCCATATGCCGAAGGCTCATAAAATCTGGAGAGACGCAACAGACTCTGGACAGAGATGAAAAACTCTCTAAATGAGCAAGTGTTGAGCACTGTTGAAAGGCTATACGTTTGGCTGTTCGCATATGCTAATTTGTTGCATCAAAAATTTCCCAAACCATCCCAAAGACTTCCATTGCTCAGCCATACTGGCCATCCTGTCTCAAACTCACACCCTCGTTTGAGACGTAAGTTGACATGGTCCGCTCAAACAGTGTAATGTTTCGAAAGCACCACAAAGTTAGCGTTCACACTTTTCAGGAAGTCAAGCAACAAATTACTTTTACTTGACTGCAAAATAAACTAGAATGCCAGAAAATATTTTAAAGCTTTTTTAGTATAATGCACCAGAATTCCCAAGCACCGTCATAACATCCCAACAGAGTTGAGACATTCATCATTACTGAAGCATTAAGGGTTGATGAATCAGGAGCCGCCAATCACAAAAGCTGCGACCCATAATGGAATTAGTCAGCCATGTCCTTATCTAATGCAGTAAAGGTAAGCTGCCCACACATGCACCAACATCTCCATGGCTTAGGATCTCAACAAATACTTTTCAGCATACTTACCATAGCATACAGACCCTGAAACTAAAACATAACATCTGTTAATGAAGCAAAGTAAAAGATTCATTCCCACTTTATTTGTATATGCGTTGTGTAACAAAAATTAATTGTACAATTGTAATATTGTATTGAAAAGCCCTTATTGGTTGGGTGAAGAAGAAAGGGAAGGTTCAACAGTGTAAATTACAGATGTAACTATAGAAATTAGTTACAAATGTGTGTGTGTATTAGGGATGTGACGGTGAGGATATTTTCCTACCGGTTAATCGACGTGTGACAACACCGGTAATACCGGTATCACCGGCGGGGGCTTTTAAATCGCTAATTTAAAGGTAAATATAAAATGCGCGCGTTTGCACGTGTGGAGCAACACTGTTTTGTTATTGTGCGCTGAATTGCCGCTAATTTGAAAACGAAACAATTTTTTTTTACATTGCTTCTAAAAAGCTGGTGCAGCAGTGTGCAATTCACTATCACTTTTAAATTAGCGTCAATTCATCCTTCGCATTGAGTTTGATGCGATCTGACAAATCAAAATCCACCATATTTGTCTGACAAAGCAGTCAGGAGAGTTAGTCGGTGGATTTGAACTTGGCTTTAACTGTGGCAATCTCTCACGACACATTATAAAGAGCCACAGGACGGTAGGCCTATTTATGGTTTCATTTTCTTTGACTGACCAAATTTGAAAGTTGAGACTTTGTTTCATATTAAATATTACCTGCGCGGTCCTGTCTGTCAGTGCGTTGTCAGTGTTATAGGCTATGTGAGTTGCACGTAGCTATAAAATGAAGTTAACGAACAAACACGATCCATCAGGAAACGCCATAGGTCGCTGCACTTCATGAGTCAAGAGTTTTTCTTTTGCCGTTTGCCGTGAAGAAGCCGTTCACCGGAGATGTGTTAAAAGATAGCAGTGCATTAATGATTATTAGGCTACCGGTATAATAATCATCCTGCCTCCGCGTCTGAATGAGTCATTTACTCTATACCTTTGTTTTTTGATTAACATTAATGACACCTTAAGACCAGCCGCTGCTGACAGAGACGCGATCGACATTTTCTCACAAATCCCTACGTTAATTTAAGACTTTATTTAAATAATTTAAGACTGCTCTTATGAGGACACTCGACAAAACTGACATTTTGGCATAATTTCTGTGTGTTATGGTTTGTTCAAGCCCGAAAGAAAACTCGATACTGACGCGCATGTGTGTGTAATAGGCATAGACTGTAAAAAATAAGCAGGACTTACAGCGCAGTCTCTTTAGTCTTGTCGCGCTTAAAAGCATTCACATTAATAAGAGCGTGATCATACAAAGCTAGTCAACTGATGACAGATAAAAACGGACACTGCGTAATTGCGTTAAATATTTTAACGCTTTAAAAAGGTTGTTTATTTTGCGGTGTCGCGGTGGGCAAGTGATGAAACCGGTGTTGCGACTGAGCACCGTGTAACACCGGTAACACAGACTACCGTAGTAAGCCTAGTGTGTGTGTATGTATATATATATATATATATATATATATATATATAATATATATATATATATATATATATATATATATATATATATATATATATATATATATATATATATATATATATATACACACTACGTGTACAGAATAAGTACACTGTACCCAATGCTTAATTTAAAGACATGCATTCCACATTTTGTAACATATTATATGAGCTGTTGGACACCCTGCTGTCTCAGCCATTGCAAAATCCATAATGGTTGACAATTACCTTTACCAACTAATATTTTAGCCACATATCAAGCACAAGATAAACATATATTTGACATACTGATCACTCAAACTCTTACCATGAGGTTTGCCTAATAAAAGTTCTGGTGCCAAGTAGTCAGGAGTTCCCAAAATCGGAGCCCCTTCTACACGTTCTGGACCTCTACGGACACTTTTTGGTGTTCTGTAGGGAGTCTGAGACACAATCATCGGCTGTGGAGTCTGAAAAGAAAAAGAAAATATGACTATATTATTTGAAAATATTTTAATTCCAACTCAAATCCGTTTCCTCAGTTTTGTTTGAGTTCCAAAAAAAAAACTCCAAAAGGCTCCTCACCTGGTAAAGTGAGCTGCTCAGACTGGGCCTTTTCTTCTGAACTGGAGTCACTGCAGACTGGGCATTGTGGAAGGAGGTTGACGCAGACATCTCCATGGCATCCAAAGAGGCTAGGCTGAGATGCGACGTACAAGAGCGGTTTATGGAGCTGCAGTAGCTCCTGAACGCAACCACGTTCTTGGGTTTGAGGAAGCCAGGTGATTTGATCATACTGTCAGATAGCCCGTGAGGATGGTCAAGAAAAGAACGCTGAGATTCACCCCTATGTTGCTTTGAGCTGCTATGCTTTGGTGTAGCTATTGTGGGCCGAGCTGCCGGTGTGACTACGGAAATCTCGTTTTCATCCAGCTCCTCGAAAGAGGATGACAGAGCCTCATGTTTGAAGTCTGTTGATTTTTGTGGCGTGTTAGCAACCAGTGACATCTCATGGGCCGAGCCGTCCGAGTCTAAACTAAGGCTTCTTCTGATACTTTGGGCATCGCCAGGTGAGGTTGGGGAGCTCAAGTTGTTCTCTGCTTTAAGCAAAGCCATCCCCTCGCCTTGATCTTCGAGATCAGAGAATAGATTTTTGGCCACAGCTATGGGACTAGATTGCTTTGGACCCATTCTCTCACTGTACTGTTGACATATCGGTGCAGTTTTAACATCATCAAGCCCCACGATTGAGAAAATTCCTGTCAAGCCTGTGTTGGCCGTTGAGTTACCCTCAGGAATATGGAAGGACCTTTCGTACACTGCATTGTTTTTCTTGCAGTGGATCTCAGCCTGCTCTGGGCTTTTCTCTACTTCTTCAAACGCTCGCTTTACTGAGACTTTGGGCTCTATTGGCGGCTCTGGCTTCATAAAACTGTTCCCAAATGACTGATGGGGAACAGCCTTACCCAGTGGTGTGGCACTGTGCTTGGTTGCACTGAACTGGAGCCTTTTTGCAGAAATATCTGGTTTAATATTTCTGCTATTGTCCAGTTGGTTATTGATCGGAGTCAAAACATTGCTGTGATCCTGAGCTCGTGCTGGAAACATGTTCCTCCTCTCCACAGGTGTCAAGGGAATGTTTATTGACATTCTATTGCCCCTTTCTCTTCCGTTTCCCTGAGGAAGGTTCTCGCCATCTAGTAAATTCTAGAATTTCAAGACATTGTCAGCTTGATTTTTTTATAAATTATAATATACACAGTATGTTCAGTATGTTTTTTAAAGAAATTCATACTTTTATTTAACAAGGAAAAAACAAACTGATCAAAAGTGTCAGTGAAGACATTCATAATTTTACTTTCAAATAATGCTATTATTTTGAACTTTCTTTTCTTCAAAGAATCCTGATCTTTTTACCATGGTTTTCAAAATTTCTGATTTCTGACGGATCATGTGACACTGAACTAATGACTGCTGAAAATTCAGCTTTGCTATCACAGGAATAAATTATACTTTAAAATATTTTCAAACAGTAAACTGTTATTTTCAATTATTTCAATATTAATATTCCGGTTACAATTTATCTTACAGTACGTGTACTTAACCAAGAAAGTACTGGTAATATAAGGTAACTGCATGGGTTAAGGTTTTAGGTTTAGGATTAGTACCTAGTTATAACCCAGTTATTGCAATTCAAATTGCTATAATAAGTACATACTATGTACATGCAGAAAAGGACTGTAAAATAAAGTGCACCAATATTTTATATCTATTATCACTGTACTTTGATTAAATAAATGCAGTCTTGGTAATATACACAGACACTCTTCTTTCAAAAATATTTTTGTATCAAATTATAATGAATGAAATTATAAAAGCCAAATAAATGTGTAACTACCAAAAAACACAAATATAAGATTTTATTTTTAAAATTGTTACTTATCTTACACAGACAAAATATTATTGATCAATGTGCTATGAACCAAAGCTCTTCAACAGTAATGCTGAAACAAACCTGCTCATCTTCCCACATTGGGCTGACACAGTCTTCAGAATCAGTAGTGGATGGTAACTGGCACGAGTGGGTGCTTCCAACACTCTCGAATCTCTTCCTTGATTTCATCAGCCTTGGTGTCAAACTCCTAGCCAGCAGGCCGGGACTGAACACACTGTTGGATCCTAGAGAATAGCTCATGTTAGGCTTTGCATTGTTCATTTACAGCAAAAACAAATGACAAATGTCATAACACTAATGACACACTCCGGGTGAACATTATTCTGACGTACCTAAAGCTCGAATTGTGCCTACTGGGGATTTCAGGTACTCTGCCCGTCTCTTCAGTAGAGGTGAACACAGAGAAACATTCCTCTGCTGGAGTTTCCCACAAGACTTGGGACTGCCAAACACTGTGCTGCTGTGACGCTTGCCCGCTGTCACCGGGGTATTCTGCCATTTCAAGTCAAAAATATAATGTATTATACAAGCTGTTTCAAACATGTTGTGGACAAGTAGATTATATATATAACAGGGCTCATAAATAAGAATGATCGATGGCCCTGGCCAGATAACAGATCATTTTATCTATAAGGCTAGTACAGTGTCGTCACGGTCATCCGGTTTATGCTTTTTTATATCTTGCAAAGATTTTTTGTGTTGTAAACTTACTGTGATAGTTGAGTAATAGAAGATCATAGATATTTACTTTCAAAGGGCTGCACTTCTTTATAATCAGTCTGCACTACTTTTTGTAACATACACATGCAGATGGCTGTTGCATCTCACTGCTATTTTTAAATATCTTGTGGTGTGAACGTTGTATTAAGACAGCGTGAAGTTTTAAAAAAAAATGTACCAAGACCCCGCAGTTCTGTTGCACTTCATCAAGCCGTTTTTAAACAAGCACACGCATTATATGAACAGCACGCCTCAACAGGGTCCGGTGAACCCTAATCATACATTTCCTTCAAAGCAACTAGTTCAGACAATTCAAACGCTAATTGATTTAAAAACTAATTACAGCATAAAGTGTGGGGTTGGTTTGATTTTTGTTTTTGAAAGAAGTCTCATATGCTCACTAAGGCTGTATTTATTTGATCATCAGTACAAAAAAAACAAAGAAATCTACATTCAAAAAAGAAATCAATAGTACATTAAAAACATGTTTTACAATTTAAAATGAATGAATTTTTTAATTTATTTGAGCATTTTCAGCATCATTACTCAGGTCTTTAGTCAAGTCAAGTCATCCTCATTTATATAGCGCTTTTAACAATGTAGATTGTTTCAAAGCAGCTTTACAGAGACAAACATATAATTTAAAGTAACAAAGAATGGTTTGGTGTCACATGATCCTCCAGAAAACAATCTAATATCTGGGTTCCCACTCTATTATTAACACCATATTCAAGGACTTTAAAAGCACCACTTTTCTTACAATCAAGCCCAATAAAGACAATAAAGGCGAGTTTGTTACTGCCAATCTGGACAGTATTAAACACGTACTGTACTAGTGTCTAACATTACTGCAGTCATATTAAGAGTAATATAAAGATATGGCAAATTTAAGGGTCATATATGACCTTTTTAAAATCCACTGAGAGAGGACTGGTAGAATGTACGAGAAAGAGAGAGAGTGAGTTAGGCCTAAATAAAATTATATAGATATGGTAATTGTTAGGCATAAAAAAAATGTTAATCACCTATGCTGTAGTTTTGTAAACTAATAAATTAAAGGTTTATACATGCTAGTTTCCATAGAGTTTAGGATAAATCTTTTTATTATTACTGGAGCTGGCAGTTTGCTACGTTTCAATTAATTATTAAACCGTAAAAACAAACTATGCAAAAGCGCACTCAGTGTCCGAATTCACTCACTTGTTTTCATTCACTCCTTCAGTGGACCATATTAGTGGAGTATTTTCGGGAATAGTTAATGAGGGTATAGGGGGCGATTTCGAACACCGTCAAAGTTCAAAAATTTAGTTTCAATGTGTTAGCGTAGCCCTTTTGGTTTTTCAAATAGCAATGCATGTCCAACGCCAGGTAAAGTACCTAAACAGTGTAACAAGTTCTCATTAGGAGAAGCAGCTCAAGTCGTCAGAAGCGTGTAAGTGTATCGGTTTCTTCAAACCTGGATTTACTAGGTGGAAAGGCTATTAACATATGAACAACAGAACTGTGAGCGGAAAAAAACACCTTATTGTTGAGCCATATAAAATACAAATGATATCTGCAAATCTACTCACGAGACCAAGAGAGCTTATCAGTGACAGAACTTGACCAGGAGTTCTGAAATAATCTTTTTTAGGTTTCAGTAAGGAAGGTGTGTTTAAAATGTCCATCAGGTTTAGTTCTGGATAGTGGGAAAGGAAAACATTGTTAATATCACAATAAAGACCAAGTATTTTAGCATTTTGGTTGTTTTAAAAAAAATAATAATAATTTTATAAAAAAACATACCCCTGTCAAGTTTAACCTTGGAGAGGCCAAAGTCTGTGAGCTTGATGTGACCCTCATTCGAGATGAGCATGTTGTCGGGTTTTAAGTCCCTGAATCAAATGACAAAAAAGTCAGTTAGTTTGACAAACTAAAGACTAAATCACTCAATTCCACAGTTTCAGAAATACCTGTGAATAATGCTGTGTCTGTGAAGGTAATCGAGAGCGAGCGAGACCTCAGAGATGTATTTCAGAGACATGTCCTCATCAAAGTACCCATAAATATGAAGAAGTGATTTCACATCTCCTCCAATCAGATACTCCATCACCTATGAAAGTATCAAGCATACTTGAACCAGTTAAAATTTCACATTAATGCTGAAATAAATGCTGAGGTGAACTTAATAAATACATTTTTGACATTATTGTAATTACAACTCAACATTTTCTACCTCAGTTCTTTTTTAAATGTAACCTGTAGCCTACATGTTTTCATGAGATTCACCCTTATACGTACCAGATATACTTTAGTTGAGGTTTGAAGAGAGTAAAACAGGTGCACAATGAAAGGACTTTTACTAAGAGCCAGAGCATCTCTCTCAGCTTTCATCTGATCAATCATGTTCTTACCCACCATGTCTGCTTTCTTCACCACCTGACAGACAAAAGCAGCATTTTGTTAATCAATGCTAACAATTTCAAAATGGTGATTTTTTTTTTTTTTTTAAAGTTAACTTATAATAGATATCACCATTTTCCCCTGTTGATTGATTACATAAATAATAGCAAATATTGATGGCATCTAGTTAAAGATCAATATAAAGATTTTTTTAAAGGCATACTCCACCCAAAAATGAAAATTCTGTCATCATTTACTCACCCTCAAGTTGTTGCAAACCTGTATGAGTTTCTTTCTTCTTCTGAACACAAAGCAAGATATTTTGAAGAACGATTGGAACTTTGGCACCATTGACTTCCATAGTAGGAAAAAAAATATATACTATGGAAGTCAATGGTGCCAAAGTTCCAAACGTTCTTCAATTTTTCATGTTTGGGTGGAGTATCCCTTTAAGTAATGTGCCCTCATTACCGATAATCAAAATAACTTCACCTCCCTCTTGCAGGATCTCTTGGTTAAATAGCCAGTGTGAAAACTTCCTTCATTTCTTCTCTGACAAAATTATCACCACTCGAACCCAAGCTTTTACCTCGTCGTACCTGATCCTATTTTCCCCTTAGACATGCAAGGAAGTAAATAAAATCCACCTTTTCTCCTCACGAAATTCTTCCTTCTCGTTTCGACATTGTTGGCTCAGATATTCTGCCTATTATAAATTGTCTCGCGACCACTTAAAATAAATGCTCATTTTGATAAATAAATACCTACTTAACCGAATATGATAAAATACTCATTATTATATATAATAATAAATAACTAATTATCTGCATACCTTGATTGCATAGAGTTTGGAGTTGCATGTCTTTCTGGCGAGGTAAACTTTCCCAAAGGCTCCTCGACTGATGGGTTTGACCAGCACAAAGTCCTCGATGGAGGGAGCTTTCACTGCGCTGCTTGAGCCTTCAGATGAAGATCCATGAGCCTCCATCTCTGCCGTCGCTTCAAATATCAATTTTAATCCAACTAACGTTAGACTACTTGTCTTGCAGTCAGATGCCCCATTCACTTGAGACGCATAAAAATAATTTTATGGTGATTAACTGTGTTGAAAATCAAACACATATCACCATAAAAGCTTTAAACCGCTACATGCATTCGAACTGTAGCATAGTTTGAATAAGACAGTCCTGCGTTCAGTCCACTGCATCCATCATTCCCACTGTTGACAAGCGCGTCGAGTTTGTTTTGAAATTTGAAATGTGCCACATAAATGTAGGTCCTAAAACGCGGTTGTTTAGCCGCCGCCCAAAAGTGTTTTAAAAAAAAATTGTCACCTGAAAAAAAAATTATATTTATGTTTATTTACGATTGTATAAGAGCTGATATTTATTGTATAAATGTGATACTAATTTTAATCTTACACGAGTAAATTACGGTTACATTTCTGCAAAACGAGTCAGGCAAAGCCTTTGGCTACTTTGCGGGTCTTTAACGGAGCAGAAGAACGGAAGAAGAGAAAGCGCCCTCTGCTGGCCAAAACCAAAACACACAGTAGTGACCGTGGTTTAGTCATTTCATAATTTTCTTTTTATTGTTGGAGACGTGTATATACAAAAATATAATCTTATTAAGTCCACATATTTTGGGAATTGGCCCACAAATGTCATACAATGAAGCACAAAAGATAAACAATACTTCATACAATAATCAAACACTGATTGGTCCATCTTCAACGGCCCTGAGAAAAGTAACAGAATCTCTGTTCTGCAGCAGCAGCGTTTAATAACTTACCAGAACGACACTGACCGACTTTAATATAACTTATGAGCTGGTTATTATATCTAATGGGACCTCTGTTCTGCAGCAGCAGCGTTTAATAACTTACCAGAACGACACTGACCGACTTTAATATAACTTATGAGCTGGTTATTATATCTAATGGGACCTCTGTTTAGGGCTGGGAATCGATTCCAAAAAGAATCGATTCCTCGATTCCGAGGCGTTGGGAATTGAGAATCGATTCCAAAGGTTGGAATCGATTCCATTAAGAGGAATCGACTCCTCTCTAAGATTTTTTTTTTTTTTAACAAAAACCGCGGCCTGTAGCCGGTTTAATTTGTCAACACAATCACTTCAGACGTCACCTGTAAAGCAATAAAGTTCAGACTAAATAAATGATTAGGCCAGCTAGTTCACAGCCTTTTACAAACCACCAAACAGTGCTGTGAACTGAACTTACTGAATTACTGCCTGATGAACGTTAACGCGTTCATTCTGGTGTCTGTGAACGCGCGCTCTCTGTTTAACTTTGTTCAATAGGGTGCCAGATTTCTAGAGCCTTCCAGGCGAAAACCCAGCTAAAACACACCGTAAACAGGCCTTAATATGTAGCGAAAAAAACACCCAATCTGGCAACATCAGCCACCAGTGTCGCGCACCTCCGCATGCGTCATCAAAACAAAAAGCAGCATGTCGTCGACAAAGCAGCGAGCGAGGAGGCGTCGCATTTAAACGAGTTTTATGACAAGGTCGGTGAGGATGGGAAAAATCTTACATTTCTGTGCAAACTTTGCCAGTCGATAAAATAATTGCTCTGTGGTTGTATATGGGCTGTGGCAATAATAATTGCTCGCAGCAACATATGGAAAAAAAGAACTATGAACTATAGTTCTTTTTTTTTTGAAGTAGGCTATATGAACTATGAACTGAACTAGTTTATTTAAAAATTTGTGAACTGAACTTTGAACTAGTTCATGTAGAAAATGAACTTTCCCAACACTGCCTTGGTTAATTGCAGAATGATCATCTCCACAGCTCTCGTGATACCGACTTGCACTGACAACCCGATGTCAATGAATAAAATTCAGAGTCATTGTTTTTTTTATGCTTAAGAACTGTAAAACCTGGTTGTGGTGCAGTGATTAGTTATAAAATCTTACTACATAAATCCAATCTTATTTAATCCACCATTTGAATGTTTATGTGTTCGAATTATTTATATTTATTAAATAAGACATTTGTAGCCTACTGATAACTGTTGTCCATAAATCGAACTTCCGTGCCTCTTAAATAGTAATTATATATTACCATGTACCAATTAATTTCTAATGCTCGGACACTTCGGTTTCTCTCGTGTGTACGTGTGTGTAGGTAGGCCTATGTATATAAATAGAATCTACCATGTAGCTATATGGTGAACATATTCATAGTCTTTACACTGTGTCTGTCTACACCTGACGCAGGAAGCACGCGTGACAAATCCCCGAAGTAAATGCCTCGTTTTATTTATGACAGAACAGCACGCAATACGTCTCGCTTGTCACGCCAGGTGTACAAAGTTTCTCGCTGTGTGGCACCGTGGCACGGTAAAAGACGTGACAATGTTTGACACGGTGTTGGTATTTAAAAAAAAAAAGAATCGAAAATAACAGTGTGGAATCGATTCTTGGAATCGATTCTTTTCGATTCCAGAAACAGGAATCGGAATCGGAATCGATTCCAAAAAATCCGGAATCGAACAGCCCTACCTCTGTTCTGCAGCAGCAGCGTTTAATAACTTACCAGAACGACACTGACCGACTTTAATATAACTTATGAGCTGGTTATTATATCTAATGGGACCTTTTTTAAATCATATATGTGGCTTTCAGGAAATATTGGCTGAACAATGTTCATCAGCCCAACATCCAGCCACTACCTGAGGGAAGACGTGAGGAAAAGGAAATGCGTCTTTCAGCATAATGCTGTTAAAGGTGCTCTAAGCGATGTCACGCATTTTTTAGGCCAAAACATTTTTTGTCACATACAGCAAACATCTCCTCACTATCCACTAGCTGCCTGTCCCCTGAACACACTGTAAAAAAACGCGGTCTCTGCGGACACCCCAGGCTCCACAAACGGCTACAAAAACAAACTCTAGCCACCCGCTCTACGAAACATAACAAACTGTTCCAGCCAATAACCGACAAGAATGGTTTGGGGGTGGGGTTTGAGGGGTTAGTGCGCGGATGAGGAGGAGGGAGGATCTAGCTAGCCTCCGTTTTGTTTGACAATAGTTCGAACGTCAACAAGAAGTGATGTCACCCAGGATCGCTTAGAGAACCTTTAAATAGAGATATTTTTTTTTACATTTAGCCTATCTTTATGCATATTCTCTTAGTCTCATTATTGTTATTCTTTTTTCACAGAAACACAATGACAAATAGTCTCAAGCACCGCAGCCCAGGCCTACTTATCCTTATCTTCAACTGCAGCCTAAATTAAAAAAAGAAATTCCATAACCTGCACCTCTGGTGGGCAATTTATTTCTTAATCAGCGCTGATTTTCATAGGCTTTTCATGTTACATTTTAAGTCAGTTTTTCAATCAATAGGCTACATTAATGCGGAAATAATAGTTTGAAAAAGCTGAAAGAAGCAGTTTTTTGGACAAGAGACATTGTGTTTCGCTCCTCTGTCTGGCTTCAGAGCATCTCAAGCCGCTTAACTTATGGAAGGTTTTCAGTCAGGGAAACTGTTTCTCAAAGATGCGCAACAATCTTTAGATTTATTTGGAACTATTTTTGAGAAGTAATTTAATATTAATGTCTTGTTTTTAAATAGTATATAAAATCAATAGGCCTATCGTGCTTAATGATGTTCGGAAAGCGATCCCTTGCCTAATATGTTGCTTTTTCTATTGTTATAAATGTAAAAAAAACAACAGCCTACATGAGCTTTTTTGTGAATTATAGCCTGTGCCAGAAATGTGCTTTTATTGTAATATCTGTTGACTAAATTTGGTTGAGTGGTCTGTTATGCCGTCGGGTCCCAACAAAGAGTAAAACTCAGGATCCCTGAACATCTGACTATAAGCATCTGAACATGGCCTCTTTTGAAACTCCCATGCCCATCGGTCTCTAGAGGGCACCAAGGCTACCTCAAAGGTGCTCACATACTCCTCACATGGAGTACCCATGCAGGACAAGATCACAGATAGGCCAAAACCAAGGGTAGGGACACACCAAACCGACGCCAAAGAACTAGCGCTGATGCAAGCCGACTGTGTTGATTTATAGATATCTATATTCGTTGTTCAAAAAGGGAAACCGACGCTGCAGGCTGCAGATACACAACCCGTGAACGAAGCAGCACGTTCTTGCAGTTTTGGATATCAATCCTGCTGATCACTTTCTTTATTCCACTCCGGTCCTGTTAATAGGCCTTTTAAATTATTACTTGGGTAAGATGACATTAAATTAGAACAGCCTTCTTTCTGTACAGTTTTGACTTTTTTGCTCGCTGTTTTGCTATAAACCAAGTGCACTCGTGCACTGACTCATTCACTAAGCTGAAAAGCCAGTCACTCTCTCACTGACGGCACAACCCCGATTCTAAGGCATCTGACCAACGGAGCGGAACAGAGATAAAACTATGTCGGCTGAGGGCCAATTGTTGGCCTGGTGTGTCTCGGGCTTTAAGAGCTTGTTCAGGGAAGCACCCATGCCTGACAAATTCTCAAAGAGTCAAAAACTAAAGATCCCTGAGGAAGATAGCGCCTGTGTGTTGTAGACAGGGAACGTCTCCGGTTACTATCATAACCTCGGTTCGTTGAGAGGTGGGAACGAGACATTACGTCAGCTGTGATGTATATGGAAACTCCTCCCTTCTCTACTTTCACTCAAATCTTATGGGCTAACGCCAGCTGGGGACAGCTGGCTAATTGACGCGAAGCATGCAAATACTGACAGGTTCGCAGGCAGTATAAATTGCTGGGCGCGACAATTACGTCAGAATCTCTTTCTTCAAGCTAGAAGTCATATCTTAAGTCATCGTGGAAGTTGCTATAGAGGACTATTCCTCCCCTGTTTTTACCTCTCCGCATCTGATGGCTGCTACATGCCAGATATGTGCGGGTCCCATTGACCCCCCCCCCCCCCCACCCCCCCGACCTTCACCAGTTCTGTGTCACCTGCCTGGGCCTCGCCCACTCCGAGGCGGCACTCACAGACGATACGTGCGCCCACTGTGCCGAGTTTCCAGTACGCGCCCTCAGAGCCAGAAGAGAAGTGGCTCGGGCAACAGCGGGGATGAGGCCCACTGCCGCCAGCGAGCTGTGCCTGCACAAGCCATCGGCCGTTCCATGGGCTGTTCCAACCCCAGCTGACTTAAAGGACTCGGACAGCAAGACGCTCCTAAACGCTCCAGTCACTCCCTCCAGTCTCTTTGGTGACGCCGTGGAGTTGGTCATGGAGCGTTTTTCCGAGACGCAGAAGCGCGCCAAGGCGATGAGCCACGTGATGCCCGGTCGCTCACTCCAGTCATCTGCGAGGTCCCGCTCTTCTTCGGCACCTCGCCAGGCTAGACAGCCCGCTGTGGCTGTCTAAAGAGTAAAACACGCCATCAGTGGCTACGGTGGCTGTAGAGCTAACACGTCCGCTGTGCCACTTCCTGGACACTTGGAGGGCTATCCCTGGCGTTTCTCTGTGGCTACTGGGAATAATTCAACACGGATATTCTCTCCAGTTCAAACGCAGACCCTGAACACTGAAACAGATCCTGTCACAGATACGTCCAGGTGACTGGTTCGCCTCAGTGGACCTAAAGGCCGCGTAGTTTCATATTCAAATTGCGACGCGCCACAGGCGCTTCGTGAGATTTGCTTTCGAGGGCACGGCATACCCGTATTC